>CAMRHE010000322.1:0-600000 GCA_947044405.1 Leptodactylus fallax
CCAGAATGCTGACGGACTTTCTAGGGTAACTGCCCAGACCCCCACAGAAGACGTGGATCATGAGTTGGAGCATGTGGAGGTGCCCGATTTCAGCAGATTTTCACAGGCCTTGACCGCCACTAATCAGTTTGAGATGGAGGGGACTGAAATGGCTCCTTTCTTTGGTCCCTCACGACAGGAATGGGCACAGATACAACAGACCCATGAGGGGCTGGCGCAGATGATCAAGTGTGTTGAGAAAGGCCAGAAGCCCTGTAGAGAGGAAAGAGAACGACTGACACGTGAGATATTATCTGTTTTGAGTCAGTGGGAAAAGTTGGAGATGAAAAATGGAGTGCTATGCCGAAAGGTCTATTTACCTTCTGAGATCGACATTCGATACCAAATTGTGGTGCCTAGTGAACTGGCTCGCTCCTTGGCAGTTGAGGCTCATAATAAGAATGGACATTTTGGTCATGAGAAGACCTTTCGTTGGTTACAGCGACTGATTTACTGCCCTGGTCTTCGTCAAATGGTCGAAGAAGTATGCCGCAGCTGTCGAACTTGTGAGATCCATAAGGCAATAGAACAGAGAGCTCCCCTGCAAACCATCGTGACCCAGGAACCTTTAGAAATCGTCATGATAGACTATCTAATGGTGGGCCCATCCAATAGCGGACACCAGTATTGCCTCGTAATGGTGGATCACTTCACCAAATTTGCGGTGGTAACCGCCACCAAGGACCAGACAGCTGAGTCAGCAGCTCGTGCTCTGTGCCAAGATTTCATTCGAGTATATGGGTGCCCCCAACGCATCCACTCCGACCAGGGCGCCTGCTTTGAGGGACACGTAATGAAAGAAGTTCAACGTATCTACGGGATAAAGAAGTCGCACACGACTCCATACCACCCTCAGGGAAATGGGGCCTGTGAAAGATTCAACAGAACTCTGCTACAGATGCTGCGGACTCTGGAGGAAGACAAGAAGTTACAGTGGCCTCAGTTCTTGTCTGAAATGGTGTGGGCCTATAACAATCAGGTCCAATCCTACAATGGGGTACTCTCCTTATACACTTCTCTTTGGGCGGTCTGGGCGAAGTATAGGAGAATTACAGTTGAATGATGTGGATGGGTTCCCTCCGAGGGATCCAACCTCTTGGGTGCGGGCGCATCGGCAGAGACTTGAGACGATCCATCGATTGGTGCGGCAGCGCCTGCAAGAACATCCCCATCCTGATAAGACCCCAGTGCAAGAAGCACCATTGCAACCAGGCGACTTGGTGCTAGTTCGTGTCAAGAAACCCCAAGGGAAATTGGAAAGCAGATGGGAGGCTTTGCCGTATCGTGTTGTTGGCCGCAAGTATGCGAATGGGCCAGTGTACCAGGTCCAGAAAGAAGGAACTGATTGTGTTCGAGTACTTCACCGAAATATGTTGCGCCTGTGTCATTCTGAAGGGACAAATCACGATGGGCCTGCCAATGTGAATGAGCTCCCACAGTCAGAGAATGGAGGTGCGGAATGGGCCTCCGATGAGGAGGATGATTGTTGGCCGATCCCTGCTCCTGGGGATGTTCCACCTGTGACTACTGTATCTGCGGCCTGTGCCCCCTCTGGTGCGGAATCCGCTGGTCCTTCTCAGCCCATAGCTGCAGCACCCCATAATATACCACCGGTCCTCAGACGGACCACTAGGCCAAATGCTGGTATTCCCCCTGTTCGGTATGCGCAGGATGAGTTTGTTTGGCCTGCCATACATCGGTATACTACCACCCTGTGCATAAAAGTACAACCCTCTGGATATACAGTCATAGGCAGGGACTGCCACTCTTAAAGTGGGGGGGAATATGTAAGAGACAGCCAATGTTGTCTTAAGCTTCATTTGTCTGTATAAACTGTTAATGTTGAATGTATTTCTGTGATTCTGTTCCTTTAAGACAGCAGCCATTGTAATTGTGACATGATGCTGGAGTGAGACCCCCCCCCCTTTTATGTCAGCCTGCCTGTTCTGCAGACAGAGTGTGAGCAGAGAAGCAGGAAGTGACGAGACAGAGAGCAGCAGCCATCTTGGCAAGTGTTGTATTGAACTGGTGTGGAGATTTTTCTGTACAGCTAAGCTGTATCTTGGTCCAGAGACAAACAGAGTGTAAAGAGACAACAGGACTAGTGAGTCCACGTGAAAGGAACTGTGCTCAGTGGCTGATCAGTGAGACTGACATTGTGACTGTGTATATGGATACCACAGATAGAGACTCGCAGTGCTGTTGATGTACTGGACAGCACCTGCTAAATCCCGGCTTACATCCCAGCTCAGTGTATGGATTCGGCAGGACTGTCAGTGTGCTGAGTGGAATCTGCTGTTGGATTACATTGCATTCAGTTGGTTTCCCTGTCTGTTAAAGAGGACTTCATTTCTCCCAAGATCCTGATAACCGTGAGGAGAGGACGCTTCACTATAAAAGAAAGGACCGACTTTGGGCCCCACCGCGCGCTTCTACGGACTGTAAGCGGTCCACCTGGACCACTGGGGAAAAGGGGGGTGCACCCAAATGTGATGTCAGGGTCAGTTAGGGATAGTTTTGAGTATATTGTTCATTCAGTGTCCATACTGCAGAAGTGGACAGAGTAAAAGTAGAAACCATTGCAGAATTTGCCTTGAAATTGTTCATGCTATATTGTATATTTTGCTTGTCTTTATCCCTGTCATTTTACCTTTAACTAGCCTTTATTAACTTATAGTAAATATATATTTTTTTTTTTGAACTACCGCGTGTGCGTTCATTTCTGGTTGCGGAGTCCAAACCACCTGCCTTGCTCTCGGTTCACAGTAGGTATGGTGTTCTTTGGATGCAACTCAGCATTCACTCTCCTCCAAACACGAGTTGTGTTTCTACCAAACAGTTCTACTTTGGTTTCATTTGACCATATGACATTCTCCCAATACTCTTCTGGAACATCCAAATGCTCTCTAGCAAACTTCAGATGGGCCCGGATATGTACTGGCTTAAGCAGGGGGACATGTCTGGCACTGCAGGATCTGAGTCCCTGGTGGCGTAGTGTGTTACTGACGGTAGCCTTTGTTACATTAGTCCCAGCTTTCTGCAGGTCATTCACTAGGTCCCACCGTGTGGTTCTGGAATTTTTGCTCACTGTTCTTGTGATCATTTTGACCCCACGGGGTGAGATCTTGTGTGGAGCCCCTGATCGAGGGAGATTATCAGTGGTCTTGTATGTCTTCCATTTTCTAATTATTGCTCTCACAGTTGATTTCTTCACAACAAGCTGCTTGTCTATTGCAGATTCAGTCTTTCCAGGCTGGTGCAGGTCTACAATTTTGTTTCTGGTGTCCTTCCACAGCTTTTTGGTCTTCACCATAGTGGAGTTTGGAGTGTGACTGTTTGAGGTTGTGGACAGGTGTCTTTTATACTGATAACAATGTCAAACAGGTTCCATTACTACAGGTAATGAGTGGAGGACAGAGGAGCCTCTTAAAGAAGTTACAGGTCTGTGAGAGTCAGAAATCTTGCTTGTTTGTAGGTGACCAAATACTTATTTTCCACCATAATTTGCAAATAAATGCTTAAAAAAATCAGACAATGTGATTTTCTAGATATGTTTTCTCATTTTGTCTCTCATAGTTGAGGTCTACCTATGATGTCAATTACAGGCCTCACTCATCTTTTTAAGTGGGAGAACTTGCACAATTGGTGGCTGACTAAATACTTTTTTCCCCCACTGTACATGAATGTTGGTGGAGGTAGTAGTGGAAGGGGGTGTGTTATTGGAAGTCGTACTGGTAGGGGCACTAGGGGGAAATCTGTTAGGAATTGTGAAAGCATAGAGAAATCCCATTGCCATGATGATGATTCTATTGCAAATAAGACCTGGCAACTGGGTCAGGGTAACAGGATAACATTAGAGGAAGAGGGTGGTGGTAGCTGCAATAGTGAGAATTTCATTTGATGTGTAGCCCCAACATCCAAAAAACCTGCCTGGGGTAAGTCTAAGGCAAGCTCTGGTAGTACTGGCAGACATGTTTCCACTGCTGCATTTCTCTAACTGATGGTATGTGCACAGTCTCAATTGAGATTACCAAGCCACCATTATTTATCTAGGAAAGCTGAGCCTGCATGATATCACCAAAGGTGCATGCCACCGTCAACACATGGAGCAGCAATTATAGGCAGGGATAATACATAGCTTTCATGGCCCACTGGGTCAATGTTTTGAGCGTCAGCAGCAACAGTCTAGAATTGCATCAAGGCCAGGTGCTTTTTAAGTATTGACATCACCTCATGCAAACCCAGTTTCACAACCAGACAGTGTCCATCTGTCTCCTTCAGTTCCTTCACACTGCAACATTTCCCATCCCCAATTTCGCCAGACTGGAGCATCAGACTAAGCATCAGTATATGCATGCAGCAATGCACAGAAACAATGGAGCAGATAACTATGAGAGGAAGAACAACAACAATTTCTACCTCATCATGATCACTTTTGAAAGATAGTCCAGCTTTTTCAGCTGGCAGACTAGGTACACTGATGGTGTACTAGAAGTTTTTACGAAATTCAGCAAATTGTCACTTTTTTGTGCATCATCTGCACCAATACAAGGATAACTGAAAGGATAATCCAGGTTCTTAACTTCTTTTTCCTGGCTCTTTTCACGGTCATAGAATTCTTTCCATTTCAGAAAATATTTTAGCTTTTTCACCTGTAAGTGAACTTTGGCACTATCAGGTAGTGTTTTTTCAGGCACTTTGATAGTTTTTTGAAATTATGTAAATTAGCTAGGTTCTTTTCTGCCTCCCAAATATGGGGCCACTGTGGAGTACAATACCGTGTGCAGAGGCCACTGTGGAGCATAATACCAGTGCAGGGGCCACTATGGAGCATAATACCGTGTGCAGGGGCTGCTATGAGACATAATACCGTGTACAGTGGCACTATGGAGCATAATACCATGTGCAGGGGCCGTTGTGGGGCATAATACTGTGTGCAGGAGCCACTGTGGGGCATAATATCATGTGCAAGGGCCACTATGTATGATATTACGATATGCAAGGACTACTATGGAGCATAATACCATGTGCAGGGGCCAACATAATTCAGGGAACAGTGGTGGAAGCAGAAAATATCATCCAGGATACAGTTGCGAAACTAGATAATCCTCTGCATATCCGCTGCACTAGTTCACCAGATTACCTGGTAAACCGAGCAAAAGTTGCTATAGACTCATTAACCTCCCTCTCGAATGGGCACTCCAAATACATACAGAATATGACAGATGCCTCTGACTTAGTTGGAGCACTGGCACAGTTTGCACATTTAACAGCAGATACAATTGTAAATGGCAGTGCAACGTCTCACTTGGCACCACCAGGCCATGGAGATCATCTTGTAGACAACTGCAGGGAATGTGGAAGCCAGAGTTTACAGTATCTGAATGAGCTGAAGGATAAGCAGTCTTTGATGGATGCTGACTTGACAAATGTTAGAAGAACACTGCAGTATATCCTAGAATTAGGAGACATAGTGGATAAAGAGATGGCATCTACATCTGCTGCCATAGAAGATGCAGTGCGAAAGATTGAGGAAGATCTGCAACTTGCAATAGTAAAAACTGAGATAGAGGCTGTGCAGAAAAATGTGGCGATGAAGAAAGTTCTGGAGCTGGAATCAGAGATTTGTGCGCTACAGAAGGCATTAGAATTGGAGAAAGCTGCCAGCATAGAGGCAGAGAAAGCAGAGCCATTAAGGCAGCCAGAACCTGTAACCAAAAAGCATCTGGGTACTGACAGTAAAAACTGTGATGTTGGAAACTTGGTATCCCAGTCCTCCGTTGTTAGCACAGAGAATGAAAATAACTTGGAGAATGTTGAGATGACGATATCACCAGTTCCTGTACTGTCAGAAATGGATTTTCACAAAAATTCTTGCAATCTATCACAGTACCGCAACATGCCTCCAGGAAGTTATGCGTATGAGAAAGAGGAGGTAAGACTAGAGTATGGAAGTGGTTCTCCGGCTGCCGTACAGATGTGGAAGTATTATAAAGAAACCATTCCAATATATGATGTGGCAGTTGTTAAAGACATGCCAGAAAATGTAGTTCAGCGTGAGCTATTTTGTGAGGGTGTACTGTATGGCCCTCGTGCAGAAGGAGAAGATATTGCAGTACAGTGTGTATCTCAAACAAAGAGGAGAGCAGGCAGCCTATGCAGTGGTGAACCTAGCCTCTTTGCTGCCTGAGGCGGACTATAGAAAGACGCCCCCCCCCCCCCAAAAAAAAACAAAAAACTGAGTTTCCATGCTACTAGGTTAACACACTGTTATCGTTGCACAATATACACAATACACAAAGTTATAAAACAGTTTTTAAGAATTCTTCTTCCTGTATTACTTCAGTATCAGATCAACAACACGGCATTAACAATGAAAGTAACTTCACACATCTTCTGCTTGGTGGATGGACGAGCCCACGTGGCCTCCATTCTCTATAATAGGAGCGCCGCAGATAGCTGAGTACTGGACTTCGGGTATCTTTGGCACTCCCATTGAAGTGAATGAGAGCCACGCGGGTTCGTCCATCCACCAAGTGACACACCTATATATATGGCTGCGGTCAGGCTGAATTCCCACCTAGTGGGGGGAAAAACCCAATTCTCAGGCTCAGTGGGGGTCTCAGCACACAGACCCCCATCACTCAGGTATTTATCTTCTATCATTTAGGTGAATACAGTGCAGTAACATTCTGTGACTTACAGGTGACGTCTCTGACTAATCCTTCACATTTCCCTTCTCTTCTCTCTGGACCGCCATGACCACTTCTTCCAGCTGTGACTTGTCTCTGTAAAGGTTGCAACACAGACATCTTTGGCTCCTCACTTTTCCAGGCATCCAACCCACATTGTCCTCACCTACACAAAGCCCCCATCCTGCTGCTACCCCCAATTATAAAATATATGATATAACCCCCCATAATGAATAATACCCCCAAGTGCATCTTTATATTAATAATGTCCGTGTGTACCCTGTATAAATAGTGCCCCTTATTAATAATACCCCAGGTGTTAACTAATTAAAAGGTTTTCCAGGTCATTAATAAACTAATCAGTGGGGTTCAAAAACCCAGGACCCCCACTGATCAGCTGTTTGAATGGTACCTGTGTAAGCGCCGTGACCACTTCTCTGTTTACATAGTGTAATTCATCTCATAGCGGCCATGTAATGTAACTACAGCCTTGTCCTGTACATGTCTACAGTATGTGACAAGGCTACAATTACATCACACGGTCACTATAAACAGACAGCGTATAATATAAACAGGTGCCATAGCCCATGTTTATAGCGCCCCATTTACACACACTATAAAGTTCCACAGCAGCCCCTGCACACAGTATTACACAGTGTTATGGCCCGCAGCGGCCCCTGCACACTGTATTATGCCTCTCAGCGGCCCCTGCACATGGTATTATGCTCCATAGTGGCCCCTGCTCACGGTATTATGCCCCGCATTGGCCACTGCACACGGTATTATGTTCCGCAGCAACTCCTGCACACAGTTTTATGCCCCATATTGGCCCCTGCACTGGTATTATGCTCCATAGTGGCCCCTGCACTTGTATTATGCTCCATAGTGGCCCCAGCACACGGTATTATGCTCCATAGTGGCCCCTGCACTGGTATTATGCTCCAGAGTGGCCCCTGCACAGGGTATTATGCTCCATAGTGGCCCCTGCACTGGTATTATGCTCCATAGTGGCCCCTGCACTTGTATTATGCTCTATAGTGGCCCCTGCACTCGGTATTATGCTCTATAGTGGCCCCTGCTCTTGTATTATGCTCCAGAGTGGCCCCTGCACAGGGTATTATGCTCTACAGTGGTCCCTGCACAGGGTATTATGCCCCATAGTGGCCGACCCATGAACTATTATTATACTCTGGGGTCTTTTCAGACCCCAGAGTATAATGATTGGAGACCCAGGGGAGAATACAAACATAAAAATCAGAGTTACTTACCTATCCTGGACACCGGTGCACTCCTTGCAGCTTTCGGCCCTGTTTAATTGCGCACACACGTCACGTGATCAGGCCGGCGACGCGACCTGATGACGTCACCACAGGCCTCAAGCCTGCTCGGAGTTACATCGGATCGCAGGAGGTGAGTAACACTGTTTTTTATGTTCCCTCACCAACCCTAGGCCTCCGATTATTATACTCTGGGGTCTGAATAGACCCCGGAGTATAATAATTGTAGTATTTGTGGTCCGCGGCCTAACTTACCGATGCCCGCGGCCGCTCACAGCGGCATCCGCTTCCCTTTCTGCGGCCCATAGCAGAAGGGGGAAGCGGGGGCGGCCATGAGCAGACGCGGGGTAGGTAAATAAATATGCCCTGACCTGCCGGGGATACTCCAACAGGTTACGGCCTATTTATATAGATAAAAAAAAAGCTATACTCACCTGCGATGCCTTGATGCAGCCACCGCCTCCTCCTCTTGTCCGCAACGTCTGTGTCTCAGCGTAGGCGGCGTGATGACGTCATTGTATCGCCGCCTGCGCTGAGATGCGACGTCTTGTAAACCAGCCCAGGACAGGCCGCGCTCAGCTCTGTTTTTTTTTTTTTTTTTTAAAGCGGCCTGTCCTGGGCTGGTTTACATTAAATAGTAAAATGCCGCCCCCGGACAGTGCCGCCCGAGGCGGCCGCCTCACCTCGCCTCATTAGCGGTGCGCCCCTGAGCCTATGTCTCCTAAACTTCTAAGCCTTGATGGTGATGGCAAAGTTTGCTTTGAGATGAAGGTTACGGAAAAAGTACCCGTGAAACAGTTATACTCTAAAGACATTGATGTGCATGAAGTACGTGTTAGTTGGTCTCTGAGCTCCTGTGGATTCATGATAGGTGAAGATGAAGATCCTTACGGCTATTTACTAAAGGGATCAAAGTCATGCAATGGGGTGGCTGAAGACTATGGCGGGAAATGTGATGAAAATGATGTGATCCCCTGTATGGCGAATTGTGAAGGTGATGAAGGAGAACTTGCCTTTGCACAGAATTGCCAGGATCTTGGCGTAGCATTTAAAGTGCTGAAAAAACGGAAATCTCGACTGAGCGGAATTTGGAAGAAGAGACCGCCAGATTGGGACATCTGGAGAGACACTGGACAAGTGTACAGGATTGAAGAGGGACGTTGACATACTATGTCTTGTCCCATTGTAGCTCACCCCATGGGTAGTGAGCTGAGGGGGAGGGTATGTGAGTGTGTGAACCCAGAGCGACCCAGGCCAGGCCTGAAAAGGCCCTCAGCCACACCTTTGGGTGGGGCGTAACTCCAGAGGGCTGGGGGAAACCTGCAGGAAGCAGGAAGTCATGGACCCAACCAAAGACAGACAAGGTGGTCTGTTCCCAGAGGGCTGGGGTCCTGGAGGACTTACTGAGCCAGGCTGCTTGTTGCCCCAGAGATCAGTCAGGGAGCAAACCGTGAGTTAGGGCCTGTGTGTGGCCTAGGACGTTTATTATTTTGTGTATGTTTCCTAAGCTGAATAAAAGCCATTTTGTTTTGAATTGGCACCGTCTGAACGCTGCTTCTCCGGCGCCCAGTACCACAACCACTGCTGTCGGGTCCAGGAGTCTGCCGCCATTGAGATTAATCCCCCTAAATTGTCACAGGGGTTATATAATATATTTTATAATTGGGGGTAGCAGCAGGATGGGTGTGCAGGTGAGGACAATGTGGGTCAGGTGCCTGGAAAAGTGAGGAGCCAAAGATGTCTGTTTTGCAAACTTTACAGAGACAAGTCACAGCTGGAAGAAGTGGCCATGGCGGTCCAAAGGGAAGAGAAGGGAAATGTGAAGGATTAGTCAGAGACATCACCTGTAAGTCATAAAATGTTACTGCACTGTATTCACCTAAATGATAGAAGATAAATACCTGAGTGATGGGGGTCTGTCTGCTGAGTCCCCCACTGAGCCTGAGAATTGGGTTTTTTCCCCCCACTGGGTGGGAATTCAGCCTGACTGCAGCCAAACTAAATATAGGCGTGTTGCTTGGTGGATGGACGAACCCGCAGGACTCTCATTCACTTCAATGGGAGTGCCAAAGATAGCCGAAGTCCAGTACTCAGCTATCTGCGGCGCTCCTATTATAGAGAATGGGGGCCATGCAGGCTCATCGATCCACCAAGCAGAAGATATGTGAAGTTACTTTCATTGTTAATGCCGTGTTGTTGATCTGATATTGAAGTAATGCAGTAAGAAGAATTCTTAAAAACTGTTTTATAACTTTGTGTATTGTGTACATTGTGCGACGATAACAGCGTGTGAAGCTAGTAGCATGGAAACTCAAATTTTTTTTTTTGGGAGGGGGGTCTTTCTATAGTCCACCTTAGGCAGCAAAGAGGCTAGGTTCACCACTGATCAGCATCCAAAAAAGGAACAATTTCTGTTGGCTTTGTTTATGAAGTTAATTCAAATCATTCACTTTCAAGTGGCAGGCATGCTGACTGTGTGCCACAATTTTTTTTTCAACTTCTGTAGTTTTCAGTGCCACTTGCCACTGCCACACTGTTGGCATAATAAAAAGAAAATGAAACAAACAACCCCACCATTACTTCTTCCAATACCAATACAATGTTGGTGTAGCATGCTGCAATGGGTAATTTTTGGTGGCTTATTATTATTATTTTTTTTTTTTGCAAAGCCACTTCATCACTTTCAACCAGACACACATCCACAAATATTTCTCCAAAATATCAAGCCTGTAGCACTTACAAGTCATCAAAATGGGCTAAGTTTTATATAAAACCATTGCTTTTTGCAATATAACCGCCATGTGTGTATAAAAAAATCATAGTCAAGCAACTTTGTCTATTGCTTTGATCACTTCTTATTCTAATTTTTAAGAGAGACAAAATGACAAAAAAATGGCTGTTCAACTTTTGATTTTTTTTATATGGTGTTCGTTCATCATATATGAAAAATATTTTTATAATTTTGTAGACCAGGCATTTTCAGACACAGGCACACCTGCTGTTGTATGTGTTTTATTTTATTTTTTTACTTTTGTACATGTTCTAGGTAAGGGGTGATGATTCTAATTTTTAATTCTATTTACTTTTTTTGCTGTAATTATTAGACCTCCTAGAGAGTATGATTACTAATGCTATGCATTACAATGGCAGTGCATAGTAATGCATTGCAATGCATTGCAAATTAAAATGACTTGCATTAAAGGCTGCATAGAGCAGCCTGTAAAACAAGCCTATGCCAGACAAGCCTGGGATCCTTGTTTTGGGGGTTGTCGACTTTTGATTGATTTTTATTGACTTCTGTGATAAGATGTCACAATGCAGCAGTTTATCCAATTATAGAAGTTCTGGTTAGCTCTGCTACATCTCTATCTAAAGCATTCACCTAAGGGAAACATTTTTAAAGTAGTTTCACTTTGGAGAGGTAGCAACACTGATTTCTGCCAATTCACACAAATTCCCAAGAAGAGGGATTTATCTGAAAAAATGGACATATTTCCAGTAAAAGATCTGTAATAATCTTAAAAAATAGCACATCATCTTTATATAAATTAATTTTTTTCTGATTATGCCTAAAATCAAAGCTCACATTATCTGATCTAAATCTCTCTGCCAAGAGCTCAATAACAAAATTAAACAAAAGTGGGGAAAGGGGACAATTCCCATTACTCACTCCATTGAAATGAATTGTGAAGATGTGGCATTTAAGGGGTTATCCCACAAAGCGAGAACGGGAAGACCTTTCAACCGCTGCACATTCGGCCTGACCACAGTCCTCCTGTTCTTGCTTTGTTAATAACTCCTTTTTTAGATGTTCTCGCCTAAGAGTTAGCATATAAAAGACCTTAAAATATTATTTCCAAAAGCATGTTTTTGCAATACAAAAAACAAAATCCTCCCTTCAAGACTGTCAAATGCTTTAGAGGCATCAATAGATGAAATTGCTGCATTTTCTTGAAAAGTAGTTTGAGACTGTAATATTCCATAGAACTTCCTGATATTCAACTTAGTAGATTTATGAGGGATAAACTCTATTTCATCTCCAGAAACAATCAAAGTAATAACAGTGGTCACTTTAGTTGCTAACCCCCAGGCAGAAAGGTTAACCTCAGTCTTAATCATTGTGGGCTATACGCATCCATTTCCTTGTAGTGTTTTAAAATAAGAACAATATCCGCCTCCTCTATGCATGGAGAAAGGGAACTTGTTCAAGTCACCTCTGCAAAACCACCCAAGCTGTGGTAAAAGCTTTTTCTTCAATAATTTATATAAATCGAATGGGATCCCATCAGTCCCTGGGGCCTTAGGCCTAGATATAGAACCAGCGCAGATACTTCCTCTGATCCTCTATAGAAGGTTTTGGCAGGTTTACATCATTCAGATATTGAAAAGCGTCAAAATCTGCTGCACAAAGTGAAATTGACTGTACATTATGTTTATATAACTATACCTAGGAAAAAAAGAGCTTTATTATTTAAGAGAAGTTTATTATAAGATTCTTGGCACCACTTTTAACTTGTTTACATTTCTGGATTGGCAATATATGTCGGTTCTACTTTATTTAGAAGTTCTGGGAGAATATAAGACCCCTAAAAAGGCTTTAAAAGCATTCCAAACCCAAATCTGTGATTCTGCTTGGGGCTGAGAATTAAACTGAAAAAAAAACCTTTCACTTTCATAATTTATCTCTTCCCACTCTTTAATATTTGTAAACCAAAACATGCAAATTTCATAACTTTTTTATTTTGCTGTCAACATAGCTTCTGATGACTTATTCTTTATGAGACAAGTTGTACTTCCAGTTGGCACTATTTTAAGGTACATACAATCTTTTCATTAGCTTTTATGAACTTTTTTAGGGGTCTGTGTGAAAAAATAACTCTACAGTTCTATCATTATTTTTGGCATATTGTTTTTACAGTGTTCACTCTGCATTGAAAATTACAAGCAACTTTATCCCACGAATGTGGATTACACCCACGAGTACTTAAAGAACTCAGTTCAGTCATTACTGTTTCTTCATTTTTAGGGATTCTCTGGTGACTAGTACAGTGCCAAGGGAGTGGTGCCTATTTTCCTGACATTTGCAGTACTATTATGGCGCCGTTCAGGAGTTGAGTGGTCGCATAACTGTCGGGTTTCCCCTGTTTTATACGATTGCGGGTATTAACCCTTTAATTATGGCCCCTAAAGTAAAGAAAAGTGCCCTATCAATAGTGTCCCCACCGCTTCTTCTGGTTCTTATACCGGTACAGCTCCTGGTAATATCACAAGAGCTGTCTGGTCAGCATGACAGCCAGGAGCCTTGTGAAAGCTCCCTGGCCTGTCTTAACTATATGCCTATCGAGGCTTACCTGTGGCAGGCCTCGAAAGGCATATAGAAGGGGCATGGTCTAGCTGCCGAGCGGTATGGCTGCAGTTTGAGAGAACTCTTGGACACCATAGCGACTTCACATCGACAACACCTCGCAAACGTTTAGTACTGGTTCTGGTCCTATACAGTACTTACCCCAGCATGGTCCGGAAGCGTAAGAACACAACTGGCCCGTCCAAACTACTGGATTTTTTCTTTCAAACTCCCTCGGAGTCCAGCCAAGATGGCGCCGGCTCGCAACTCTCGGCCTCAGATCTGGGCGACGCGCCTGAGGCCTTGTCGGGAAGAAGTGCTAGGTCGGTGCCGCCTGCGACTCGTCACTCCGGCTCCACTGCCTGCAACTCCTCTCCCTCCAGTCCTGCGTCTGATGGTGAGACCTCCGCGGCATGTGCACTTAACTCAGGAAGGCCTGCGGGCACTGGCCGCTCCCCCGACCTCGCCTGACTCTGGAAGCCCACGCGAACAGCGCCGTCTCTCCTCGGGGCCCTCTCCTGCTGGACAGGTAGGCCGCGGTTCTCCTGACCCTTTGCATCCCTCATCTCCTCCTGATTTTTTAGAGGGTCTGCCTACTTCAGATGCCCTGCTCACAGAATCGTCTATGAAAGCTATGTTACAGACCCTGCATCGATCTCTGCGGCAAAGCTTTGCCTCCTTAGTGGCTCCTATTCATTCCCACATACAAGATCTAGGGGGTAGAGTTCATATATTGAAACTAAATTTGATGACTTTGTCTCGTCCCATAACCAACTTATCAATGCTCATTATGATCATGAGGACGCCATTACTCATCTTCGACTGAAAGTGGCTGACATAGAAGATCGCTCCAGGCAGAATAATGTGAAACTTAGAGGGGTGCCTGAATCCGTCCCTAATGCGGACCTTGCCTCCTACCCGCAGGACTTTATCAGAGCTGTCTTGCCTAACTCTGCCCCAAGAGATCTTATTATAGATAGAGCACATCGGCTTCCCAAACCGCACCATCTGGCTGATGATATTCCTCGAGATGTTATTGCAAAAATACACTTTTTCCATATTAAAGATATGTTCATGCAGGCTTCTAGGAAGAAAGATTCCCTCCCGGACCCATATAAGGATATTTCAGTCTATGCGGACTTGTCGGCTGCTACGCTACAACAACGGTGACTCATGGCCCCGATCACAGCCATATTGAGAGATAACCAGATCAAGTACAGATGAGGCTTTCCAGTCCGTCTTGTCGTTTCGCATGAAGAGGATCTTTATGTGTTGAAATCCCTAGTAGATGGCTGTAAGTTTCTTAAAAGATGGAATCTTCGACTCCCGGATCTGGAAAGTGTTCCTAAAGCTGCTCCTTCCCGTGCTAAGGAACTGTGGCACAAGGTTGACAAGCGGGGGAAGATTGCCCGCTGAAGTGCTGTCTTCTACCTCCTTCTGATGGGTGACCTGGCTTCTCCCTTTTGTTCCGATCCTTAGTTCGGCTAGAGATATCGGCCCCTGCAGCTCGGTTTTTGAGACTGACTGTTTCATCCCCCATTCCATTATAGGCGAATGTTGCTCGTCTTACGTAGTCTATGGACAAAGCATTTTCACCTTTGGTTCTTGTCTCTTGTCTTGTGTCTTCCCTCCCTCCCTCTGTGTTTCTACCCTTTGTTTTCTTTGCAGGTTGTGTATTATCTCTTGCTCCTTGGGCAGGTGGTTAATGGCTGTTCCTCTGTTGCAGAACGTTGCGGGCTCGCCTCTCTTCGTGGGGGTGGTAAGTCGGCTTTGAGCTTGCAGCTCTGTGGGCGCCATGGCTATCACCTTTGCTTCCCTTAATGTTAGTGACCTAAATTGCCCTAGCAAACGCTCCTTTTTATGGTCTGAGGCTAGGTCTCTCTCCTGCGACGTCCTTTGCGTCCAGGAGACTCACCTACTTAGCAAGGATGCACATAGGGTCCGTAACTCCAGCTTTTCCACAATATTTCAGTCACATTATTCCTCTAAATCTAGGGATGTTTTAATTGCTTTTAAACATACGGTATGTTTCCAATTGTTAGAGGAGAGGATCGATCCTAAGGGTCGATACGTAATTCTAGTGGGTCATCGTAATAACGTTCTCTGCACTTTGGTTTCAGTTTACGCACCTAACACTCACCAACTTAGATTCCTTAATAGGACTATGCGCCTAGTGTCTCGGGACAGGCAGGGAGGTCTCCTCCTCTGCGGAGATTTCAATTTGATGGTGGACCAGTCTATGGATTCATCTTCCTTGTCCCACAGGGGGGCCCCTCACTGCAGACCTTTCTAGACCTTAATGATTTATATGATGTCTGGAGAGCCCACCACAGTGTCGAGAGGGATTACTCCTACCACTCACAGGTACATAACAGTAATTCTAGAATTGATATGTTTTTGGTAGATAGATTCTGGCTCTCAGTGGCCTCTCGGTCCGCGATTGATACAATAAAGTGGTCTGATCACGCTCTGGTCACCCTTACGGTGGATGAGCCTGGCCATTCCTCCCCGACCTACCTTTGGAGATGTAATTCTTTTCTCCTATCCCATCCCACTCATAGAGCTTCTATTGAGGGAGACCTTCGAGACTATTTTGCAAATAATGACAACCCTGAAGTGGGGAGCATCCCATTATGGAATGCGCATAAAGCCTACATACGGGGATCGTTTATTAGACTGGGACATGTAGTTAAGAAGTCTTGGCAGGCCCAGCTCTCTAGCCTCCTGGGGGACCTTAAGTCTAAGGAACAGCTTAATAAATCCACTCCCTCCCCGTATAATGCGGAGCAGCTCTTCCTCCTAGGCAGCGTCTGCGCGACTTATTGTTATTTGATTATGAAAAGTCCTTGAAAAAACTGAAGATTAGGTACTACTCTCAGGGAAATCGTGTGTGCAGACTGTTGGTGACTAAACTAAAGAAAAAACACCTTAGGTCTCGCATCCCTTTCATTCTTGACCCGGTCTCTAAAGGTAAATTGGTCAGTCCCTCAGACATTGCAGATCAGTTTAGCAGATATTATGCTGGCCTCTATAACCTTCGTGATGACCCTTCCACTCCACAACCCACTGATGTAGCTATTTCAGTTTTCTTGGACTCTCTCCATCTACCTTCCTTTTCCTCCTCGCAGGCGCAGCATCTTGACAGGCCCATCTCCGCAGAGGAGATAGCCGAAGTAATTGCTTCACTCCCCGGTAGGAAATCTCCTGGACCAGACGGCATGACAAATGACTACTATAAAACCTTCTCCCCTATCCTACTTCTCCATTTGACAAAATTCTTTAACTCAGCGATGTCATCGGGCTCGTTTCCCAAGGAGAATCAGGAGGCTCTGATCGTCACGATCCCTAAACCAGGAAAATCTACAGATTCTCCCCAAAACTTCCGCCCCATCTCTTTATTGAATAGAGATGTTAAGATATACGCAAAACGTTTAGCTAGAAGACTGGCCCGCCGGAGGAGTCCGGCCGGTATGAGACATACACGTCTCTTCTGTCCAGTTCTATTCCAGGAGTGCCCATGGCCCAAGTGCAGATGACATGGGGTACTGGAGGTGTGATCCAAGAAGAGGGTATGTCCAATGTATTACCTGTCAATGTATGGTGTGGGGATGGTTTGGGGAAGCATGATCTCAGTCATTTGCACAAGGTATCACCATCACCCACCCAAGTACAGGAGGAACAGAGTGTAGGCCCAAAGGGGCAAGGCGTCTGGGAGGGAGGACAGGGTCCAAACATACCTGTGCCAGAACCAGAGGTGCCCCTAGGTTTGGAAGCAAAGGGGGAGGTGCAGAATCCCCCTAGAACTCTCCCAACTAGCGGCTAGTGTGAGAGCAACCCTGAGAGATCGCCGGGATGGGGTCTCTGAACTGGTCTCCCAAAGACCTGGGGTCATGAGTGTAAAGCTACGGGATGCCCGCACTCAGAAAGCAGACCCAGAACAGGCAGGAGGTAGCCAAGTGTACGTGGATGAGGGCCTGAGCCTTAGAAGTGTCCCTAGTCAGACTAGAGAGCCAGAAGGGTCCGGCAGCTATGTAACATGCACCTCTCTTTTGTCTCACTCCAGCCAAGAGTTCAGAGATGCTGTCCAAGCTGACCCTAGTCTGGACATATTGAAGGCGCGTGGCGCTCAACCACCCTCGGAGTCTGACAAGGCCCGAGTCTGCTGGGACCCCGGGGGGAGGTGAGGGAGCCTTGGGGCCAGAGCCTGAGAAGCTGGAGGCGGAAGTGCTTTCAGAAGAGGGGCGTAGGCCCCTACTTCCTGCAAGCCCCATCTAAAGGGGGAGGTGTGATGATTCTGCTTAAATATGGCTATAACTCAGAGATGTATTTTGATCTCTGGGTATACAGTCATGGCCAAAAGTTTTGAGAATGATACAAATATTAATTTTTACAAAGTCTACTGCTTCAGTTTTTCTAATGGCAATTTGCATATACTCCAGAATGTTATAAAGAGTGATCAGCTTAACAGCAATTACTTGCAAAGTCAATATTTGCCTAGAAAATGAACTTTATCCCCCAAAACACATTTCAACATCATTGCAGCCCTGCCTTAAAAGGACCACCTAACATGGTTTCAGTGATTGCTCCATTAACACAGGTGTGGGTGTTGATGAGGACAGGGCTGGAGATCAATCTGTCATGATTAAGTAAGAATGACACCATTGGACACTTTAAAAGGAGGCTGGTGCTTGCCATCATTCTTTCTCTTCTGTTAACCATGGTTATCTCTAAAGAAACACGTGCAGTCATCATTGCACTGCACAAAAATGGCCTAACTGGGAAGAGTATTGCAGCTAGAAAGATTGCACCTCAGTCAACAATCTATCGCATCATCAAGAACTTCAAGGAGAGAGGTTCCATTGGTGCCAAAAAGGCTCCAGGGTGCCCAAGAAAGACCAGCAATCGGCAGGACCGTCTCTTAAAAGTGTTTCAGCTGCGGGATCGGGCTACCAGCAGTGCAGAGCTTGCTGAGGAATGGCAGCAGGCAGGTGTGAGTGCATCTGCATGCACTGTGAGGCGGAGACTCTTGGAGCAAGGCCTGGTCTCAAGGAGGGCAGCAAAGAAGCCACTTCTCTCCAGAAAAAACATCAGGGACAGACTGATATTCTGCAAAAGGTACAGGGAGTGGACTGCTGAGGACTGGGGTAAAGTCATTTTCTCTGATGAATCCCCTTTTCGATTGTTTGGAACATCTGGAAAACAGCTTATTCGGAGAAGAAGAGATGAGCGATACCACCAGTCTTGTCTCATGCCAACTGTAAAGCATCCTGAAACCATTCATGTGTGGGGTTGCTTCTCAGCCAAGGGAATCGGCTCTCTCACAGTCTTGCCTAAAAACACAGCCATGAATAAAGAATGGTACCAGAATGTCTTCCAAGAGCAACTTCTCCCAACCGTCCAAGAGCAGTTTGGCGCTCAACAATGCCTTTTCCAGCATGATGGAGCACCTTGCCATAAAGCAAAGGTGATAACTAAATGGCTCAGGGAACAAAACATAGAGATTTTGGGTCCATGGCCTGGAAACTCCCCAGATCTTAATCCAATTGAGAACTTGTGGTCAATCATCAAGAGACGGGTGGACAAACAAAAACCAACAAATTCAGACAAAATTAAAGCATTGATTCTGCAAGAATGGACTGCTATCAGTCAGGATTTGGTCCAGAAGTTGATTGAGAGCATGCCAGGGAGAATTGCAGAGGTCCTGAAGAAGAAGGGTCAACACTGCAAATATTGACTTGCTGCATTAACTCATTCTAACTGTCAATATAAGCTTCTGTTACTCATAATATGAATGCAATTATATTTCTGTATGTGATAAAAACATCTGACAAACACACATAAAAACCAGAGGGCAGCAGATCATGTGAAAATATAATATTTGTGTCATTCTCAAAACTTTTGGCCATGACTGTAGTATCTCCCTTCTTACCTGCATTTATTCATAATGTGCGCAGCTATAAGCCTAGGTGTATATTGGCAGTAGTAGCAACATTGTAACAATAGGGCTTTGTATCCATCCCAGCAGGGCTCCATTGTATTCCTACACAGCCCTGAGTGATCAAACAAAAACATGCATTGTCCAGTCTGCACTGATAGACCTGGTTGATAACATTGTATCATTCCACTTGGTCTCAGCTGTATACAAAAAATCTGGACTTGAGTGCATTATTCAATCAGACTTGCTGCCGCCGGTGACCTCATTCTGGGAGGTGGCATAAAAGGTATAAAAGATGAGGTAAGAGGCAATGGGAGGAGATTGGGCTGAGACTAAAAGAGTTTACTGAGAGACTGTGATGAGAGCATGCAGGCTGGAATATACTGTGATGCCACATGCTAGGAGTTAATGCCAAGAAGCCTCCACTGGTTATTCACACATGACAGAGCATGTGTGAGTGTTGGACTATAGAGCCACATCAAGGAGATGCGTGGTAAAGTAATTATTTCAATGTTATTCCCTTTTTATTTTTATTCTACTGTATATTGTAACTAGTAACTGTTAATGCTTGCATATATCTACATATCTGTTCTGATCTGCATGTGTTAGATGTTAATACCGACCCATTTAGGGGTTAATAAATATATAAAATTTAGAAAGCTTGTCTTGTATTTATCCTGTGGACCCAACACTCACTGGAGGTGAGTGTGGTTTTTATATGAAAGAAGACTCAGGTGTGAGCCACCGTGGTGTTGGCGCACTGAGGATCTTTCACACCCACTGATCCCCCTTTTAGTTTCTCCTGATCAGGTGGGCTTTGTCGCTGGTCGACAGGCCCCTGATAATATTAGGAGAGTACTGAATCTTTTGCATCACTTAGAGAGAGGTAAGCTTCCAGCGGTGATGTTGGCACTGGAGGCTAAGAAGGCGTTCGATCAGATTCACTGGTCGTTCGCCTTCTCAGCTTTAAGACAGATGGGTATGGGTGGTCCGTTTCTATCGGCCATAACGGCCCTGTATTCCGCACCCTCCGCGAGAGTTTTTGTTAACGAAGCCTTAACTACTCATTTTGCTATCACCAATGGTACCCGACAGGGTTGCCCCTTGTCCCCATTAATATTTATCCTCTCTATTTAACCCCTAGCATGTGCTCTTAGAGCACATCCTGGTGTTGGTGGGGTGATGGTGGCGGGCCATTCTCATGTCATCTCACTCTATGCTGACGACATTATCTTGTCTCTCACTGACCCGGGTCCGTCCCTTTCGGCCTCTCTTGAATTAATTGAATTATTTAGTACTTTATCCTACAACAAATTAAATATAGCCAAGACCCAAATCCTTCCATTAAATCTTACCGAACTGGAAATTTCCCATCTGCAGCAAAATTATACTTTTGACTGGAGATTTGACATTATTCAATACTTGGGGATCTCACTCACTCCTGCCCATTCCTCACTATATCTAGCGAACTACTCTCCCCTCCTTCAGACCTTACAGACTGAGGCGTATCGGATGGGCTTGACGGAGATTTCCTGGCTGGGTAGAATTGCGGCCTTTAAGATGCTTCTCCTTCCCCGCCTTTTATACCTCTTCCGCACCTTGCCTATTGCCTTACCCCCTTCCTTTTTTAAATTGGTCAACAGTCTGCTTACTAGATTTATCTTGGTGGGCAAGAAACCCCGCCTCGCTCACCCACTCTTGACTACAGCTGGTAACCTTGGTGGTCTAGGTGTGCCTGATATACATGGGTACTATATTGCTACTTTGGTTTCCTTGGTTGCGAATGGCTTGTCTAGGGAGGAAGAGCTCCACTGGATACACATTGAAAAGTCTTATTTTCCCGCTAAGGAGTATCGAGAAATACTTTTTGCCTCTTTCTGGATTAGTGTGGATAGCTACTCTTGCTTGCCTTTTACCAGATACTCTGTGGCAGCTTGGAAATATGCTCACTCCCACGCGTGTAGTTCAGAGTTGCTAGATAGATCCAATATTCCGTTCAGAGTGTTCTCTATAATGATCCCTTCCTTGAGGCTGGAGAGCTGGGTCGCAAAGGGTGTGCATTTTGTTTCTCAACTATTTCAAGATGGGAACCTAAGAGATTTCGCATCATTGTCTGCAGAATTTGAATTGCCTAGGAACGATTTTTATAATTTCCTTCAAGTGCGTCATTGCCTACAAAAACATGACTTTTTCCAAGTAAGATGCAACCCTGATGTCTTTTTCCTACTACGTTCATCTTGGAAAGGTCTTAGGCCGATTTATTATTCTATTGACCCTCGATCATCCTTCCAGAAGACTTACCCTATCCGTCTTTGGGAGAGAGATCTCGAAAAGTCCTGGACTCCTAAGGAGTGGCAGAAGGCCTTTGCTTTATTCAGCACTTCCCTAACTTGTAGCTCTCATGTGGAGACGGCATATAATGTGGTTCTTAAGTGGTATCTTCCCCCGGCTCGAATTCATCGAATGTTTCCTAATTCTTCTTCACTTTGCTTGAGGCTATGTTGGGGTGTGGGTACGTTGTTGCACACCTTTTGGGCTTGTCCTCATCTTCCTAAATATTGGCAGGAGGTTTTCGACCTTCTGGACGGCCTTCTGGGGTGCTCTATGCTCCGGAATCCCCAGCTGGCTATGCTTAATTTAGAGATGGACGTGCTCCCTCCATCCCGTCGCAAACTGGCCTGTAAGATTTTGGTGATGGCTAAATTGGCTGTTGCTCAAAAATGGAAACAACCTTTGCCCCTTTCCTTGCAAGACCTGTTGACACTTATTGATACCACTCACTCATATGAACGTGTTATTGCGTTGGGGAGAAGTGGTTGGCGAGTCTGCATTGCTCCCCCTTGGTTAACTAGTTGGTAGCAGATTAGTTTGCTAATTAGCCCATCTGTTCCATGGAAGAGCTATTTGGCTGACCAGGGGGACACATTCCTCCTCAAATGGATCTTTGCTCTGTGTCATTACTGCTACACTTTGAGGCGTGAGTGTCAGCTCTCTGACCTGACCCTTGGCTGTTTCCCGTATCTAGAGTACCTGGTTCAGTCCGGTTAATGGCCAATCCCATCTAGCCAAATAAACAAGTAAATAAATAAATAAATTGTGGATGTTTATTCCTGCTTTTGTTAGACCTGCATTCCCCCCCCCCCCCCACTTCCTCCTCCTTTACTTATCTGGCTTGTTTTGTCTGAGTACGTTCTCCTTATTTTTCATATGAGCATTGTATTTTACAAGTTTTGTTGTTTGAGATGGAAAGTTCAAATATTTTCTTTTGTCATATTTTTGAAAATTTAATAAAAATTATTGAAACAGAAAGGCATATAGAAATTTACTCATAAACTGCAATACTACTGTATTGCAGTCTATGAGACAATCTAAAGATCGTAAATTCAAGCCCCTAAGAGGCTTAGAAAAAATTAAGAAATAAAAATGTAAAATATATAA
Source organism: Leptodactylus fallax (assembly GCA_947044405.1). Lineage (NCBI taxonomy): Eukaryota > Metazoa > Chordata > Amphibia > Anura > Leptodactylidae > Leptodactylus > Leptodactylus fallax. The sequence continues at coordinate 22,726 of CAMRHE010000322.1, forward strand.
AAATTCAAAGAACCCCCTTTTCCTTGATCTTAAATAAAGACAAATAAACATAAACAAATTAGTCATCCCCATGTACAATAATACCATATCTAAAAACATATTAAAATATTTTCCCATACGTCGAGTGCTGTATCGGGAAAAAAAAGCAAAATGGCCAAACTGCCATTTTTTCTTAATTTCGCCTCCCAAAAAAATAAAATAGAAAGTAATCGATGTGACAAACATTTATTGACTTCTAAATAGTACATCTAGCCCTACAAAAAAGATGCCCTATGCATTCACATACACGGAAAAAGTTACAGGTGTCAGAATATGGTGACTCTAAGAAATGTTTTATTTTGGAAAGTTTTGAACTTGTTTTAAGGGGTTACAATGTAAAAAAAAATTATACATTTGGCATTTCTGGAAACATATCCATAGAATACAAGTAACATGTCATTTTGGATACAGAGTGAACGCCGTAAAATTAAAGCCTGCAAGAAATCAGTTTTTCTCCAATTCCATCCCATTCAGAATTTTTTTTCCAGCTTCCCAGTACATTGTAAGGAATATTAAATGATACCAATACAAAGTAGAATTTATCCCACAAACATTAAGCCCTCATATGGTTCTGTCAATGAAAGGAGGTGTGTTCAGTTTGATTCCTTGCGTAGGGTTCTTATTGCTCAGTCGGAACACTTTCCTAGTACCTCTTGTCTATAATTGAATTTCTACCACACTCATCTCCTGCACCTTTGTTTCTCTCTGCTCCTCAAATAGTTAACCTCAGCCTTGCCTGTGTGATTGACAGCCTATCATCCTATCAAGTCTGGGCCAGGTTCTTCCTTCCTATTTATTCTTTGCTCACATTCACATTGGCGCTTGTTATTGCTTCTTGCGTACTGGCCTTTACTCCTTGCTGTTTTGTTACCTGTATTCCTATTCCTGATATCTGGCTTTGACTATGACTATTTTCTTGGATTTTGATTCTATACTGCATTGCTCATCTGTTACTGACCCCTTGGCTAGCTGACCTCCCTTTTTGTTGTTCGTCCTGTCCGCGTTCTGTGTTGCCACTTATATTAAGAAGGGACTGTCGACCAGTTGCTGGCTGTCGCCTAGGACAGATCAGGCAAGTTAGCCAGGGACAGTGGGGGGGTTCAGCTTTAGGGCTCACTGTTTTGTTGTGCCCCTCCCCCCAGGGTTCTGCAGCAGCACTGGGGAATTGTTCAACTGGCAATTCCCTTACACGTATACATCAGATGAATGCACGAAGACCAAATCCACAGGAATACCTTGGTTATCGGGTGTGGAGAATAGAAACCGTGCTTATCCAAATGTTCTCAAGGAAAGTCTTTATTGATACCAGAAACCACAACGTGTTTCGGAGCTACAAGATGCCCCTTCTTCAAATGTATAATTTTGGTGTATAACATATGCTTGGCCAAGTTTAAATAGACAGAATCAAATGAGATCCACCCATGGGAGTGCTCAACATAATACAAAATCAAACACATTAAATACATGTTGAACTGCAGTCTTTTAGAGTAGATTCAATAAAACATAAATGAAAACATATCAATCATATTACATAAATGATAATATATCCGGTGAAATTCAATTTAAATACCTTGTCCTCATATTCTGCGTACCCAAAATCTTACTGCGCATGTCTGCACAAAGAGGGCGCCAAAGTATGCCAATGAGACAGGATCGGAGTGAAAAAATATGGCCTGAAAGTGCCACTAGCACACCGAAAGTGAAATATAGCCTGCTCGGATATAGTGAAACTAAGTGCTTGCGCAGTAGCTCAACATGAAGGCAATAGGAAGATGCGCATACGCTGTAGCGTATTTAGTGTTATCCGCGAAAGACATTAGAACTACTCATCAAGGGCTTCCCCCAGGCACTGATAGCCCTTTTCCTTGGGTATCTGGTTCCCTACAGATAATACTATGGAGGGAATATGCTCTAAGTGGGTCGTAATAACCCTCAACTCCGCGCATGTGCGCTAGCGCATCGCAGGTGGAATTTGAGCCGCTCAAGTACAGTGAATCTATACCCATGCGCAATATTGCATTGTGAGATGCCTAAAAGCTGCTTAAGTGATATAGAATACGAGCATGCATTGTAGCGCACCAGGTATTCTGCTTAATGGGTACTATAACAAATGCCATTAATAGCAAAAGATGACTACAAGCGCTTACCATTCGGCACCTGATGCCCTATATATATTCTTGTGATACTGGACTGAGAATATTACCTTTGGCAATTTGGATACATCATACCCAAAAGATGTCACACTATTGTTATAAAATATACAGTATGTTGAAATAATATTAGGTTATTATGGATCTTGAAAATTCAAATATACACCTAAATTTAAAATAACATAAAAATGACATAAAAATGGTAAGTATAAGAAACAAAAATAAATAAATATCATGGGGCTTTTTATAATAATAGTAAATTAATAATAAAATTAATAAGATGCATAAATAATATAAAAACCCATATACAGTAAATAGAATAAATAGATAAATGCCTAAATGAATAAAATACACCAAAAACAATCTAAGTTATGTCCTCTAGAGCTTCAGTGAGACCTGTCGGAGTAAGTGTGTCGAGTTGATAAATCCAATACATCTCCCTTTTTTTCAGAAGCTCAAAACGATTAGTAGTATTAGGGTGAATCTGATCAATTGGTACAACTGTAAATCCCATAAAATCTTTATTATGTATAGTGAGGGCATGCCTGGAAACACTATGTTTTAAATATTCATTTTGTACATTTGAACGGTGCTTATTCACTCTATTCCTCAAGCTCATAATAGTGCGGCCCACATACTGTAATCCGCAAGGACATTCCAATAGATATATAATATAGGAAGAAGAACAGCCCAAATGATGTTTTATTTGGAATTTCCTCCCTGTAGATCTGCTGGTTATTTCAGTGGTGTCATGGAGAATAGACCTACAACACTTACATTTAGTATGGAAGCATTTAAAACTACATTTCTTGATTTCCTGGATGTTAGATATTTGTCTAAAATTATGTATACTCCTTAGTTTGCTAGGAGCTAAAATATTCTTGAGGGTTCTCGCCCTTCTGAATGTAATGCCAGGGTGTCTAGGAAGTGTGGTTTTGAGATATTGGTCATTAAGAAGTATTGGCCAATACTTCTGTATAATAGATATTTTCTGATGTTCGCCAGTATATGTTGTGATAAAATTAAAATGATATAAATTGGTGTTGTTTTTTCTACTGGATCACAGGCAGTCATTTTGCGTAAGTCGGTCTGTTCGGGATTTTGCACCATCAATCAAATGTTTAGGATAATTCTTTTCCTTGAATCTATCTCTCAATAATGCACACTGTGTCTGGAAGTCATTCTCATTGGTGCAATTTCTGCGTATCCTCTTAAACTGACCAAGAGGGACATTGGTCTTCCATTTTTTTTATAATGCAGACTCTTGTAATCAAGCAGGCTATTAGAATCCACAGTTTTAAAGTAGGTCTTACTGGATATTTTACCATCATTACCCCTTAGTACTAGGTCTAAATATTCGATTTCAACTGTGTCAATTTTCCCAGAAAAAGAGAGACCCCAGTCATTATTATTGAGATGGGTCTTGAAGTCTCTGAAAGAATCCTCCGTCCCCTTCCATATAAACAACAGGTCATCAATATATCTTCTATAACAAATTATACAATTTGACCAATTGTGTTGACCATAGATATATTCGGCCTCAAAAATACCTACATACAGGTTAGCGTAGCTGGGGGCAAATCTGGTCCCCATTGCTGTACCACTAACCTGCATGTAGGTCTTATCTTCAAATCCGAACACGTTGTGCTCCAATATGAATTTGATGCCTTTGAGCAGAAATTCTTTCTGTATATCTGGCATATCTATATTTTTTTCCAATGCTTTGGAGATAGCCCAAAGTCCTTTATCATGCGGGATATTAGAATATAGGGAGGCTACGTCCAAAGTCGCCCAGTGGTAAGTAGATTCCCAAGTTATAGATAGTAAATCAGTTAAAATGTGTGTGGAGTCACGTAGGTGTGATGGGAGTTGTGTAACCAATTTTTGAAGATGTACATCGATATAGTGTGACAAATTTCGCGTGATGGCATTCATTCCGGATATAATTGGTCTACCTTGGGGATTTACCGGATCTTTGTGAATTTTGGGTAGATGATAAAAAATTCCTGGTGTGGGATTTTGAACTAACAAAAATTCTTTTTCTTTTTTAGTTAATATGCCGGACGAATGTCCAGCTAAAACTAAACTGGTATATTTAGATAAATGATCCGGTGTCGGATCGGTGGGTAATAAACTGTAGTATCGTGTGTCTGACAGGATATTATATGCTTCTTGTAGATATGCAGAGCGGTCCTGTACCACAGTCCCACCTCCTTTATCCGCATTCCTGATAATTATATCCCTGTTTCTAGAAAGGGACTGGATTGCTTTGTATTCATCTTTGGTTAGATTATTCTTAAGTGAGTGAGTGCCATTAGCATTTCTATTGGTGTTCTTGATTTCTCTAAATTCTGTTGCTACAAGAGAAAAAAAGGTATCTAGGGAACTACCCCTATGATGAGTGGGATAGGATTTAGACAGGCTTAAGGTTTGTTGAAATGGATGCAAGTGTAGCATTATCAGGGGTATCATTGGTAATATTCCCCTTAGGAGTCAATATTTTACTGCTATCATTAGAAACTCCTAAATTGCATTTAGACATTATAGTAAAGTGTCTATTTAGTGTAAGCTTGCGAATGTATTGATTCAGATCTATGCATAATTGCAGATCATTGATGTCTTGGTCAGGACAGAAAGAAAGACCTTTTGACAGGAGACTAATTTCTGCTGATGTTAATGAATATTTTGATAGATTAAAAACAGAATTGACTATATTTTGTCCCTTTTTGATTCTGGACTGTGAGATTGTAGAGGACTTAAATCTTGCTCGTCACTGGTTTTTCACTTCAAATTCAGAGGACTGTAAAAGTCTGAAAATTTTCATATATAGGGGAGCCTCCTTTGTATGTATCGTGTTGTTTGGGGTCAGTTTGGGAGGTAACCCTAAAAAAGACACACAATTATTTATAGGGGACTGAGATTCGGGTGTGGTCAATGCCCTTTCTTTCTGTGTTAGAGAAAGGGGTGTATTATAAAGTGAATAATCTAATTCACATTCTGTGATGGAATCTTTAGAAAGATTCAAGTCCTTTCTATTGGTGTTAGATGGATTCCTTAATGGAGTTGTATCAAAACCCAATTTTATTCCTGTGCACCATTACACTTTTTTCTAGTGGGTGGAGTTTGGATAGATTGATTAGAGTTATTTTTATTATTTTTATTTTTGTTATTTAGCCAGTATTTAACATTATTGGTTTGGTAGTCTCTACGATCCCTGTTCAATTTTTCTGTTTTGACCTCCAATATAGCTCTTTCAATATTCAATGTACGGGTATGCAAAACATGACACATACGAATGAAATCCATGTGACCACTGTATTTGTCCAGGTTAATCATAAGTCTATCCATTTTTGAACCCAAATCAATTGCCAATTTTTGTCGTTTATGTGACGACCTCTCAACAAGGCCTAATCCACATTGGTGAAGATACTGATCCCATTCATCCGAAAATTGGGTATCATTAGGGAATGGAGAAGCTTGTCTGAATCTGAGCTTACGAGTTACTAAGTTCTCCTTGATGTAAATCAAAAGGTATTTTTGGTCCAATGCATGTTGTGTCTCCTCAGTCAGAGTATTCTCCAATTCCCAAAACAGTTTACTCAAATCTTCTCGTGTGATGGGGATACTCCACATGGGAAGTGGTATACTGTTCTATCAAATCGTCCCTTGTGTCTATTTGTTTCCTCACAAAATCCATTTATTGCTTGGAAAGTACTTGCAGAATGTAGATGGAAATAGAGGAAGCCAAATGCAAAATTAATCAGGAAGCCCTTAGGGTTACTTGTACAAAGGATGAAGAAAATCCAAATGAGAGGAATGGAGTGCTGCAGGTGCTTGGACGTCTTGGGGTCGTGCTTGGAACCCTGATGTCCTCAAACCTCTGTCTGTTGGTCCAATCCCAGTCAAAGGTATTGTAGATACTAAGGTAATGAAAGAAAAAACAGCACCGCGCAAACCATAGTGTGATACCATAAATGGATAGATGTAGGTATTTGCTAAAAATACTGCTCACCTTATGGGGTTGTGATGAAGACACAACTCCCTGAAGTGCAGAATAGTCAGTACAGACAACAATTGGAGGGCAGCAGCAGAATACTGTCACGGGGACGTATACATCAGATGAATGCACGAAGACCAAATCCACAGGAATACCTTGGTTATCGGGTATGGAGAATAGAAACCGTGCTTACCCAGATGTCCTCAAGGAAAGTCTTTATTGATACCAGAAACCACAACGTGTTTTGGAGCTACAAGATGCCCCTTCTTCAAGTGAATAATTTTGGTGTAGAACATATGCTTAGACTGGCCAAGTTTAAATAGACAGAATCAAATCAATCACATTAAATACGAGGAGCTACGGGCCATATTTTTTTTCACTCCGATCCTGTCTCATTGGCGTACTTTGGCACCCTCTTTGTGCAGACATGCGCAGTAAGATTTTGGGTACGCAGAATACGAGGACAAGGTATTTAAATTGAATTTCACCGGATATATTGTCATTTATGTAATATGATTGATATGTTTTCATTTATGTACATGGGTTTTATTGAATCTACTCTAAAAGACTGCAGTTCAACATGTATTTAATGTGTTTGATCTTGTATTATGTTGAGCACTCCCATGGGTGGATCTTATTTGATTCTGTCTATTTAAACTTGGCTAGTCTAAGCATATGTTATACACCAAAATTATACACTTGAAGAAGGGGCATCTTGTAGCTCCGAAACGCGTCGTGGTTTCTGGTATCAATAAAGACTTTCCTTGAGGACATCTGGGTAAGCGCGGTTTCTATTCTCCACTCTCAGTTATGAAAAGAGATTAAAGGAGTTAAATGTGTTTAGTCTGGAGAAGAGGAATTTAAAGGGAGATATGATAAACCTATATAAATATATAGTTAGGTCCAGAAATATTTGAACAGTGACACAATCTTCAGGAATTGGGCTCTGCATGCCACCACATTGGATTTGAAATGAAACAACTAAGATACAATTCAGGTGTATACTTTCAGGTTTAATGCAAGGAGATGAACTAAAATATCCTGTGAAACATTTAGGAATTGCAACCATTTTTTCTACAAAGCCTTCTCATTTCAGGTGCACAAAAGTAATTGGACAAATTAACATTAGCATAAATAAAATGTTTATTTTTAATACTTTGAAGAGAATCATTTGCAGGAAATGATTGCTTGAAGTCTAGAACCCATGGACATCATCAAACACTGAGTTTCCTCCTTTGTTATGCTTTGCCAGATATTTACTACAGTTGTCATCAGTTGTTGCTTGTTTGTGGGTTTTTCTGCCTTAAGTTTTTTCATTAGCAAGTGAAAGGCCCTCTTGATTGGGTTGAGATCTGGTGATTGACTCGGCCATTGCAGAATATTTCACTGCTTTACCTTAAAAAACTCCTGGGTTACTTCTGCAGTATGTTTTGGGTCATTGTCCATCTGTTTTTTGTTAAAGTCTAATCTGGTTTCCCTATTTTTGATGCTGATTAATAGTTTGCACCCTGTGGTGAACCCTCTGTGTTTGCTCTCATGAAGACTTAGATACTGATACACCTACTTCTTGGAGAGTGTTCTTCACTTCGGTGGGTGCTCTAAAGGGGTTTTTCCTCATCATGGAATGGATTCTACGATCATCCACCACTGTTGACTTCCTTGGAAGTCCGGGCTATTTTGAGTTCCCAAGCTCACCAGTGTGCTTTTTTTTTTCACCAGAATGTACCACACTATTGATTGGCCACTCATAACATTTCCACTATCTCTCTGATGGATTCCTTCCTTTTTTCAACCTAATGATGGTCTGTTTCACTTCCATTGAGAGCTCATTTCACCGCATGTTGTGGGTTTACAGCAAAAGCTTCCAAATGCAAATGTCTTACCTGGAATCAACTCCAGTCCTTTTACCTTCTTAATTGATGATGAATTAACAAGAGAATAGCCCATGCAGCCTATTAAATAGCTTTTGAGATAATTATGATAATTATCCAATTACCTTTAGTCCCTTGAAAAAGAGACAGCTACATATTACAGAGCTGTAAACCTTTCCTCCAATTAGGATGTGAATACCCTCAAATTAAAATTGAGAGTCTGCACTTTAAGACCATATAGATTATATAACTGTGTCTTTTTTTTCAAATGTGATTTTTATTGAGTCATACTAGTAGAATACCCGTGGCTTTGCTCGCGGAAAATATGTTAAATTGTTGGTTATGCTAGCTAAATTAAAATTTTCAGTGTCACACTGAAATTGACATTTTCAGAGTTCTACAGTAAATCTTTTTTTCCACTTGAAATTTTTCTTATTATTTTCGCATCTTACTTATTTGTCGTAACATTGATGTGAACAACAGCTTTTTTTTTTAATTTCAGCATTTTTATTGATTTTACATATTCAATGCATATTATGTAGTATAAACTATTACAACTATTTTTTTAACTATTTTTTATCAAAAATTTAAATTTATGCACCATACACAAACATATAAAACATTTACACCCAATTAACAACATAGTGCAACCCTTCCCTCCTCCCTCACGGACAAAAGAGTAAAATTGGTTTACAGTTAAACAACTATCTATTGTGCTTTTTTGTAAACAATGTTTCTGTTTTTACCTTCAGGTGCATATATGAAAAGATTTTTGGGGTTACCCACTCTAGAGCAAGCAACGTACAACTGTCCATGTGAAAAACACGGGCTTTCCAAATTAATGCCGGCTACTTTAAGTGATTGACCTTGTGCTTTGTTTATAGTCATAGCAAATGCAAGTTGGATTGGAAACTGCAGACGCTTGTCGCTTGGTAGCAAAGGAATACGCAGAATGAAAACATTTGCTCCCTTAGAATTTCCCAAAAGAATAGTGGCTTCAATAACATTGGGCATAAGACTTTTAATGCACAATCTTGTGCCGTTACACATTTTTGGTGGGTCAAGGTTCCGAAGCAAAATTATTGCGGCTCCTATTTTTAAAGTGAGCTTATGCAGTGGCATTCCAGAAGGCTCCAAAGAATTCAGGAACTCCAATGGATACATTACGGCTTGTTCATTCTCCATGACTGAATCAATGAACATGTATGTGGTCGCTAGATCAGGCAGCTTTCCCTGAATTAGTAGATTTATGGAGCTGACACTATCATTTTTAGGCGCTAGGATTGCACGTTCACAAAGCCACTGATGGTTGTTAAAATTGTTCCAAATATCAGGGAAAACTTGGTCAATAAGTTCCATTACCGAATATGTAATTTCACAAAAATGTTCCGGAAAGGAAATGAGACCAGTAGTAGAATCAGTAGGGAACATGTCATTTCCAAGGCATAGTAGCTGGTGTGTAAATTTGTCCACAGTTGTATTTCCCATCAAATGAACCCGCATATTAGTAGTAAGAGTTTGTTTCTGAACATGTATCCACAGATACACCTGCAAAAATTACAACAATTCCCCCCATTAAACAATCGGTTCACCGCAGATCTTTCAAGGTGCGATCAAGGGCCTCGACCACTTTCTTGTGCGCCATGGTACATTCATCCCAAACAATTACTTTGCAAGTTTGTAATACTTTAGCTTTACCAGAGCCCTTAGTGATATTACAGACAGGAGTTTCTGACAGCGCTATATTAAAGGGCAATCCTAGTGCTGAATGAGCCGTGCACCCTCCATCTAAGAGTGGCCGCAATCCCAGATGATGCAACAGGCAAGGCAATGTCATTGTTTGAATGAATTTCTGCAAGCAGCAAATTAATTAAAAATGTTTTACCAGTACCTCCTGGTGCATCTAGGAAAAATAGTCCCCCATTTCCACTGGAAATCTGACCCATAATTTCCACATAGGTCAATCTTTGGTCATCAACCAAAAGAGGCTTATTTAATATGACAAATTCTTGACATTTTTCCAAATCATCGCTTTTTTCTTGCAGAATATCTCTGTTCATAATATCAAAGTCTGGTCGATTTGGTGCTGGTAAACCTAATTCTATTAGAGTTTTACTATTGATAGATATGCACCTTTCTTCTAACATCAAGTGAGCTTTGTTCAATATGTCAGCAGTGAAATTTAAGTCTAAGTCTGGATTAACTCTCCTTTGCACTCTAAGAATACCTTCACTAAGATATTCTTTGTATTTGTCCCAAAGCGCGCAGGGATTGGAAGGTGTGCAGGTTGTAATTATTATAGCGAACAGGTCTCTTAATTGAGGTGGAAAGCGAGTGACAGATGCTTCCTGTAATGTCATGTCCCAGTGTTGATCGTCTTCGATCAGACCACGCTTTTGGCATGCTTCTCTGTAAGTTTGACACAGTTCTCCATCAACTATTTTCAAATCTGTGAAAGAAGTTGGCCCACAGACAGTGTGAAGCAGTAATCGGAGGTAGTAGCACTCTGGTTGTTTGGATGCACTGTATACACATGTCCAAGAGCATCACTGGAACGTATGTTCCATCCTGGGACTCTTGCACCTTGTTTCCTCTTGCAAAATACTTTTCTCGATTTATTCCATGTATAATATTTTGTAACATCTAAATATAATAAAGTCCTTGCAAATGGATCTGCTTGACATAGGAGAAAAAAGCTGTCAATGTTGTATTGGGTGATTGAGCAGCTCTTTCCTCTGCATTCTTGGGAGTAAAATAAACTCATTGTCCATTTTCAAGATGGACGCTGAGATGAACTACAGTTGGATGTCTTTCATGGATGGGAAAATTTAGTAATCGCCACACGGCTTCATTACTACTTATATACCTTTCCATCTGATACAGCATAATCTCATCAGATGTAAATTTTGGATTCTCTAGCTGGAAAACTGCCATATCACTGCCCTTGTTAACATATTTGCAAATGTATTGAATTGACTTAACGGAGTTACAATATTCTACGTTAATGTGCGCATCAAACATTTTTGAAAGCAGTGGAGAGTAAGGTACAACCCATCGATTATGTATTTCAAGATCTGTGTTTTGTTTAACCCGTTTTAATCTGATTGTTGCAGTATATCCTCCCTGTTCAGATTTCCGTCTTCGGTAAAGAGGATAGCCATCATCTCCTGTTTCTACAATCAAGTTGCGAGGATACTTTTTAGTACATTTTCCTTCCTTCATACATGGCGATCTTGGGTTAATTGGCCCACATGGCCCATGGATCATATTTTTAGAAATAGTGTCAAAAAGTACCGGATCCTCTTCTGGATTTGGAAGCTCAGCAGAAATAACACTGTCAATTTGATCAGGATAACTTTAGCCATATCAGTAAATGAGCATGTGGAAGAGCTCTTTTTTGACACTCAATTGAATACATCTAACACTGACCTTCACCAAAAATGTAACACTTTGTAATTATGTTTATGTGCTTGATCAGTTTTTGTTTAAAAGCCCTTGCTATTAAATCATGTTGATCAGAGGGGCCCTGACCATTCAGAAGCTCTTCCTTTATCTTTGGCCAAGTTGGATTACATGTAAGTGTAATAAACAAATCAGGACGACCATATATCCGAATATATGTCATGGCGTCCTGAGCATACTCATGCATATGTCTGGGACTTCCAGTGAATGTAGCCGGTAAAATAAACATACACCCAATGTCAGCCATGCTGCCATCATTAACAACAGCATCCCTTAAATGAGTGTATTCATCCACTCTAAGTTTTTGTTGGTTCAATTGTATGTACAAAAGACGCTCACTTTCCACCTTGGCATACATATCAACTATAAATTGATGAAAAAGTTGCCTATATTGTAAAATGTGGTTAGAAGACCCACGTCTGATCATTATTTGGTAGGCATAAAAGTCCATAGCTGACATTTTTTTATTGGTTGGCCTAGCAGTCTTGGGATCAGTCTGTGTTAGATTAAAGCGATAGCCATCTTGGCCATTCCAAAATATTGTCGGATATTGCAGAGCATCATATGATTTATGGTATGATATGATCTCGGCTAGCTACTTTGTTAACAGTGGGAGAATTAAATCGCCTTTCATGCTCACCAAACGGTGTCTTGTCTGCTCTTGATATTCAATTTATCACGTGGCATTCTTTCTAAGGCTGTTTTGAAAAGTTTTACTAACTGATTGTGCTGATGGAAAAATCTTTGCAAATTCAACACAATCTCTTTTTTTGTCTCAAGTATAACTACACAACGTCTATCAGCTTGCATTTGTTCATCTCCCAAAAAATAAATTTGTAAAAACTTTGGATCTTCATTTGCTACAGGAAGCATTGAACCATTTTAGTGATATATTTGGCCCTGGACTTTAAAGGTTGGCATAAATCCTGCTACCTGGAGTCCAGCTGTCGTACCAAAGGATGTCATCTGGAAAGATGAATTGTATCTCCTAATATTTTGCAGAAAATGCTTTGACTCAGGAGTTGTTCCTGACGTGTATGAAAGAAGTGGTTCAGGAGGTAGATCTAAAGGTTTCAAACTGACTTTGCCATTTAAGCAGCACATACCAGGCGATTCAAAGTTAAACTTGTTTGCTTGAAAATGTTTGCATATTATGTCCACTTTGCCAATTATGACTTTCTGATGTGACCTATAGTCTTGAATTGGGTTGTAGTGAAATGCTTCCAAACACAATTCAGCCTGCCTACATCTTTGCACACGTTGCATATGTCGTATGCGGTCATTTTCAGAACGTTCATCCTTTTGTTCAGATGTTTCCATATTCCTTGCTTCAGCCTGCCTTATCCGATTCTTGTGAAGATGACATTCCCGTTGCTCTGATGTCTCAGCTGCCTTACATTTAGCCTGTCTCATCCGTTTCTTTTCAAGCCGTGAGTCACGTTGTTCACTTGTCTCAGCTCTTTGACACAATTTTGCGTTCTTAGCTTTTGGATGAACTTGCCAAATAGATGGTCGTTTTTTTGGGCAGCATTTTAAAAAAACAGTTCTTAGTATTATGATCCTTCAGTCTTCACCTGACAGTGATAAGAAATGTAATAGGATGAATAGTAAATACAGAGCAGCCCTCACACAGTATTACTATGACCTGAAGGAGCTCACATCTCAGTAATGAAAACCGCCTCACAGACAGACTTGTGTAGTTGCCCATAGCAACCAATCAGAGCTCAGCTTTCACTTTGCCTCAGCAGCTTCAGTGATGAAAGCTCCCTGTATAGTAAGCAATAATGGCAATCTTACTATGAGACAGTTTTCGCCTGACCAATATTACTGCTCAGTAAGGCTGCTTGCACACTACAGTATTTTTCACGGGTCTCCGAGCCGTGGATTCTACAGCTCCATAAACATTCTATGGAGCCTGCAAAATTCACAGCTTTGTGCACAAAGAAGTCTATGGAACCGCCAAATCCATGGCCCGGAGGCCCGTGAAAAATACTGTAGTGTGCAAGCAGCCAGTAAGGATACCAGACGTGTTTTGTCAGTGCGTGCGTGTATGTGTGTGTGTGTGCACGCGTGTGATCCATGTGTATGTATGCGTGTGTGCATGCACGTGTGTGGTCCGTGTATATGTATGCGTGTGTGTGTGCATGTGATCCATGTGTTTGTGCGTGCGCAGTGCAAGTGTCCATGCGTACGGTAGGTGTGTGTGAATACGCATGTTCAGTTCATCCATGTGCGTAGGGTGCATCCATCTCAGTGTCTTTGCGTGCATGTGTGGTCCTTGCGTTCGTGTGTGTGGTGTGCATGTGGTATTTATGGTGTGGTGTTGTGGTATTTGTGGGGTGGTGTTTGTGTTGTGTGTGTCTAGCATGGTCTGGTGTTTGTGTGGTGTGTTGTGGCATTTGTGTGGTGTTGTGCTTGTGGGTTGGTGTATGTGTGCTGTCTGTGTGATGTTTGTATGATGTTTGTGAAATATTTATGTGTTGTGTGTGGTGGTGCGGCTCCTTTAGCAGCGACTCTTTGGCGCCGTCGCTATAATCCGTCCCTGTCAGTCACAACTGTTGTTTTCCCTTCAGCACTGTCACTTACACCTTCACATTTCCCCATTATATGTATAGGGCTTAACTTCGGGGGTCCCAATCTGATGACTGGGGAACGCTAGCAAGATTTAACATGCACAGTATTCTTCTCCTGTGGGTGGAGAGGGGGCCTGCCAAATTTCACCCAAATCGGGCGAGAACTGTGGATTTGTATAGAGCGGACTACTACAGATTTCACATTTCCCCATTATATGTATAGGGTCTAACTTCGGGGGCCCCAATCTCATGATGGGGGGACGCTAGTGAAATGTAACATGCGCAGTATTCTGCTCCTGTGGGTGGAGAGGGGGCGTGCCAAATTTCACCCAAATCGGGCGAGAACTGTGGATTTGTATAGAGCGGGCTACTACAGATTTTGAGTTTTATATATATAGATTACTATTTATTTCCTCGGTCAGTATCTTCAAACTGATCAGAACCTTATTAAACTGTGTACTTTTGAGCCAATCCAACCAAGCAGTAGCTTCATTTGAGGATGTGGATAAAGGGGTTTCTGCCAATAAATCATCCTTAATTTGGCTGGGCATAACATAGCAAATTGAAGACTCATCTGCCTCAACAACTACCCTGTCTTAAAGGGGTTATCTGGGAAGTGCAGAATCACTTACCTGTTCTGTCCAACTCTTGATTATGGACCCAGGGTTTCCGGAGTCAACCTGACCCTTGCACCATGCTCCCTCCCCGATCTCACAGGTAATTACTAGGCCTGTACAAGATAATATTTAACTGTATAGAGTACTATTATTAATGCATTACTGTATTGCTGCTGTTGGAAGCTGAATTTATGCAGTTCTTAAAAGTGATAGTCCATCAATATTAGATCATAGATGACTCTCTTCTTCCCTACCTATCAGCTGCTTGAGGGAGCTGCAGGGACTGCACCAGCGCTGCAGTCCCTTATATGCTCAAACTTATAAAACTTACTCACAGTCAAGAGCAGAAGTGATTGCCAATACCGTGCACAACCACTATGGATTGTGACAACCGTGATTGTGAGCACTGAACGGGCAGCAGTGGATGTAATGAGATTCCATTCATGAAGATAGGCATCTTTTTTAACATTTTATTTTAAATTTAGAAACACAGTAACAATAGAACATATAAAACATATAACATAACAAAGTGCCATTATTGATCATATGCAAAATCTCATTGCCTTATTATGGAAAACAGGAAAAAGTTCTCAGTGAGTATGAACCTATCTCAGTCAGTGACAGTGAGAGTCCACATGGACCTGCAGGCATCCTAAAGTGCCATTCAACTGTTCCAGGAGATACCACTGTGTACGTGTAAATGGGGCCATTAGCTATGTGATCTCCTCTGGAGTTAAACACATTGCTATAAAGAACTTCAATTAAAAAAAAAAAAAAAACCTTTCCCTTATTGGAAGATTTACTCCTCTCCATTTCTAATTTCTCTATATGTAGCAACTGCTTCAGCTGATCCTTAACTGCCTGTAGAATAGGCGTTAATGGCTGTAACCAATGTTGTAATATATAGTTGGGCTAAAAAGTTTACATACCCCGGCAGATTTTTTGTTTTTTTGGCCTTTTTTCAGAGAATATGAATGATAACACAAAAACTTTTTCTCCACTCATGGTTAGTAGTTGGTTGAAGTCATTTATTGTCAAACTTCTGTGTTTTCTCTTTTTCAATCATAATGACAACCAAAAACATCAAAATGACCCTGTTCAAAAGTTCACATACCCCAGTTCTTAATACCGTGTATTGCCCCCTCTAACATCAATGACAGCTTGAAGTCTTTTGTGGTAGTTGTGGATGAGGCTCTTTATTTTCTCAGATGGTAAAAATGCCAATTCTTCTTGGCAAAAAGTCTCCAGTTCCTGTAAATTCCTGGGCTGTCTTGCATGTACTGCGCGCTTGAGATCTCCCCAGAGTAGCTCAATGATATTGAGGTCAGGAGACTGAGATCGCCACTCCAGAACCTTCACTTTCTTCTGCTGTAGCCAATAACAGGTTGACTTGGCCTTGTGTTTTGGATCGTTGTCATGTTGGAACATCCAAGTACGTCCCATGCGCAGTTTCCTGGCTGATGAATGCAAATTTGCCTCCAGTATTTGTTGATAACGTGCTGCAATCATCTTTTCTTCAACTTTGACCAAGTTTCCTGTGCCTTTGAAGCTCACACATCCCCACATCATCAGTGATCCACCTCCGTGATTTACAGTAGAAATGGTGTTCCTTTCATCATAGGCCTTGTTGACACCTTTCCAAATGTAACGTTTATGGTTGTGGCCAAAAAGTTCAACTTTTGTCTCATCAGTCAAAATTACTGTGTTCCAGAAGTTTTGAGGCTTGTCTCTGTGCTGTTTGGCGTATTGAAGGCGAGATTCTTTGTGGCATTTGTGCAGTAATGGCTTTTCTCTGGCAACTCGACCATGCAGCCCATTTTTCTTCAAGTGCCTCCTTATTGTGCATCTTGAAACAGCCACACCGATAGTTTTGAGAGAGTCCTGTATTTCAGCTGATATTATGTGTGGGTTTTTCTTTGCATCCCGAACAATTTTCCAGGCAGTTGTGGACAAAATTTTGGTTGGTCTACCTGACCGTGGTTTGGTTTCTGGGCATGTTATCAGGCCAAAATCACCAGGGTATGTGAACTTTTGAACAGGGTCATTTTGATGTTTTTGGGTGTCATTATGATTTAAAAAGAGAAAACACAGAAGTTTGACAATAAATGGCTTCAACCAACCACTAACCATGAGTGGAGAAAAAGTTTTTGTGTTATCATCCATATTCTCTGAAAAAAGGCCAAAAAATCTGCCGGGGTATATAAACTTTTTAGCACAACTGTATTAAATTATATATAGAGCTGGTCTTGTTGGAGTTTGTGAAAGGTCCTCTTTAATGCTGGATGACTCCTTAATAGGTTATAACTGAATTCTTCAGTAACACATGGAACAGTAGAATAACTAATCTGTGACAAATCTGTCTCAGACATTCACTTGGGTATTTGGGTAAATTAATTCTTTGAAAGTCTCTGAAGTTCTTTATATTGTACTAGCATGTATGAGGCGATTTGTAGCAGTTTGCTGTTTGGATGCTGCTTTAGGGTTCAAACCCAGATCCAATCAGCAAGAAGAACTTCAGCACTCCTTAAAGGGGTATTCCCATGAACATAAGCATTTTTAAATTTGTAGATAGTTAAAAGTTAAACATTTTTGCAAATATAAGTAATTAAACATTTTGTAGAGTCTTAAAGATTTTCTCTAAATATCTTGTAGTCACAAGTTGTTGTCTTGATCGGTTGCCAGTGGATACGACCATGAAAGCAGGACCTTTCTAAGCTCAGAAAATCAGCCATGATGTCGTTATCGTGGCCGGGATATCTTCTGATACATGTAGTGTCCCTGCCTGAACAAGGAGGTGTGGCACTACACTGAGGAAAGTGACGTATTAGCTGAACCTGCAAAAAAGGTAACTCTGTGCCACCCCTGTTTGAATAACCAGAGCGGGAGTCTGGCAGCCAGACTCCTGTATAGATAGGGAACATTTGTTGTAGTAGGTAGTTCTCAGCCAAGAAGGTTTTGTTTTTTGTTTGTGCCTTTGTAAAGGCAAACTGTTATTCACCTGAAACTAAATAAACACCAGACTTTAGTGTGATCCAGCCTCTGTGTCCCTGTTTCCTGCACTGCTACCAAGCATCTACCTGAGCAGTTCCCCACATATGGTGCTTCAGATGTGGGCACAAGTGCAGTGAGACATACATGGGCTGCATGTTCTGGTCGCTGATGGCGCTGAAATAGAGAGCCACAGCCATGGAGGAGGTTGTGGAGACCAACCGACTCTTGGCCAAGCAGATGTCGATGTTGCTGGCCGCTCAGCAAAAGGCTGACCCACCAAAGCCAGAGTGGGACGTCAGGAAAGAGGTCCGCAAAGCGTTAACCAAGATGATGGCAGAGGATGACGTAGAGGCCTATCTGACTGGATTTGAAAGAGTGGCCAACCGTGAGAGGCTTCCACGGCAGCTCTGAGCCAAGGTGTTGGCACCTTTCTTAGTCGCCGAGCCCCAGCAAGCCTATTTTGACCTGAGTGAACAGGATGCATGCGACTACCAGCGGGTGAAGGCAGAGATCCTGACCCGACTGGGTGTGGACCAGCATGTCTGGGCTCAAAGAGTCCACAATTGGGAATACCAGGAGGCGTTACCACCAAGGTCACAAATGCACCACCTGGTACAACTTGTCCGTAAGTGGCTCCAGCCGGAGACATTGACCCCAGCCCAGATTGTGGAGCAGGTTGTTATAGACTGGTATCTGAGGGCTTTACCAGGTAAGATCCAGCAGTGGGTGGGGAATGGAGACCCAACTAACAACAATGCATTGGTGGGGCTGGTGGAACGCTACTGGGCTACACAGTCCCTCAGGAAGGAACCCCCCCCCAGATCCCACAAGTCCCCAAGACCCAGAGGGCCAACATTCCTCGAGCTCCCCAGGATAAGACAGTGACCCAGGGGAGGAGGAGAGAGACTGTCGTCTGCTGGGATTGTCACAAGCCAGGCCATATTGCGGCTAGTTGTCCACGTGCCTTAGAGCCCATGGACTGCAGCCTGAGTCAGAGGGTGTCCCTCTACGCTGCCCCAGCCTACACTGCCGCCACCCTGGACACTGCTGACGAGCTCCACCTATGCTAAGTGACCATAGCTGGGTGCCCAGTGGTGGCACTACTGGACTCTGGCAGTCGGGTGACCCTTGTTAATGGGTCCTGTGTCGACCTCGGGACTGTCACTGGATGCACAGTCGGGGTTCTGTGCTTACATGGGGATATAAGAGACTATCCGACTGTGATTGTTGGAGAGAACCGACACGAGATAGGGGTTGTCAGGAACTTACCCCATGACCTCATTCTGGGATGGGACTTTCTCCTGTTTTGGAGTCTATGGCAGGGAAAACAAGGGTCAGAGAACCCACCCCCAGGATTACCACAGGTATTGTCTGGTTAGGTCCTTGAGCCTGAACCCAATGACCTAGACTCTAGGGTTCCTGCCGTAGGGGTGACCATGCTAGAAGGAAATGGTAGCTCTGTGTTTCCCCTAGAGGTAATGGCAGGCAAAGCCGAGGCAGCTAGTACCGAACCTCAAATGTCAGATTTGGAGGTATCTCATTATAATTTTGGTTCTGCACAACTCCAGGACCCCACTCTGCTAAGGGCCTGGGAGAATGTTACTGTTATCAATGGTGTGTCTCAGCGCCAAGGCACTGATGAGGTGTTCCCCTGCATGGCTGTCAACCAGGAGTTGTTATACCGAGTTGACAGGGTGCGAGGAAAGACCTTAGAGCAGTTACTGGTACCCCAACCTTATCGCCAGACAGTGCTGGAGTTAGCACATAAACATGTGCTAGGGGGACACCTAGGTGCCACAAAAACACTTGACCGCATATTGCAGTGTTTTTATTGGCCAGGGGTATATCGTGAAGTGAAAGTGTTTTGTGAAACATGTCCGGAGTGTCAGTTGCATGCCCCCATGGTACATTTTCGAAGCCCCTTGGTACCTCTGTCCATTATTGAGGTGCCCTTTGAAAGGATTGCCATGGACTTGGTAGGTCCTTTAGTTAAGTCCACTCGGGAGCATCAGCATATTTTGGTAGTCTTAGTTAATCATACCACTGATGCATCAGGTTCCTCCTGCTGTTTGCTTGGCTATTTTAGAGACCCATCACCAACAGCTTTGCTGGCTGACTCGTCCTGCAGTTTCTGAGTCTCTAGTCGAGTTTGGGGACCCAACTGATCTGGCATAACACTGTGCATGTACCGGAAGGCTGCAGTAATCTTCTTATCGATCCTGCACTATTTCATGTGAGCACCCAGATCACCAATTTCCCTCCACTACCCTATAGATTTATAAACTAGCACATCAAGGAACTAACAGTAAGAAAAAGCATAGCAAGGATCTATGTATTCTTGCAAAAAAAATGTAATACTTCTAACCAGATAAAATAAGACAGATAAAATAAACAATGACATAATCCATATGTTATTTTGCAAGCTACTGCATGTTCTGACACACTGTGGTCTTGTAACATTATGAATGTAGGGTTTAACCTGCATGCTGGTACAGTTTATATTCATTTTTAGTGTGTAACAAATTTAAACCTGAAACATTCTTGTTATGTTGAGTAAGTAATGCTGTAAGAAGTTTTGTATAAAAACCCATTAAAAAGAAACAATGCACAGTGTGTGTGTTTATCTATTTATCATATATAATGTATGTATAGACAGATATATAATGTATACAGTATAAATAAATATATTTATTTATTATAGAGAAAGTCCACAGCAGCACTACTTAGTCAGTGGGTGTCCAGCCCAAAGTTCCAGGTATCAACTTCACAGTATTATCCACAAATGTGTGTGTGTGTGTGTATATATATATATAACACTTGTACAAGGTTGGTTGTGGAGGGGAGATCTATTTCTCCCAGATTCCTCTCCTATTTGAAGTAGCAGGCACAGACCCTCACCTGCTAATTGATTAATCAGTTAATTCAGAGATGGAGGGTATTTAAGAGAGGCTAAAATGGCAACTCTCTGGCTAGATTCACGTGACAGTCACACAGCAGTATTAATTTCACTGTTAGTGAATGGAGGCTATTCTCCTGACCATTATTTTGACGGTCCGTTGACATTTCCTATTTTCTGCCATTTTCACAGTTCCCTCCATACACTGAAAAGTATGGGGGATCCATGAAAACGGTCGCCCCTTGGATGTAAGACGGCCATGAAAAATTGATGTTTTTCACGGTCATTTTGCACCTCGTTCATGTGCATCTAGCCTCTCTCTCTCTGCCTGCGGCCACTGAAAGCCTTTCTCCAGCTGCTAGCTAGGGTTGTTTAGTAACTTCCAGATAGTCCAGGAGTTTTTTTTTGTCACTCTTTTGTTTTATTTTCTGTATACTTGCAACCCTACCAATAAAACCTGATATAGTGTCAGCTTACATCTATCTGCTGCTGTTTGTCCTGGTTTTGATGAGGCAGACATGTGTCTTTGACTCCAGCAAAGTTGATCCAGAGTATAATCTTACAATTTGTTGGAGAATTCGGGCAGCACATTATGGATCACCTGGTAAAGCCCTTGTTAAAATCTACTGCAGCCCAGCAGGATGCAATCAGAGAACAATAGCGAACTAATGCAAACAAACAAGAAGCAGTATGCTATCAGTACAGCTGACCCCATTAATAGCAGCCACAAATAAAAACCGCCAGACCCTGCAGGAGTTGGTGCAGCATGTGGCAAATATTCCCATGGTTCAACCAGAGATAAAGCAATGGGTGATTCATGTGAGCCATGTTTTGCAGAAGATGACTGCAGAAGCATTCTTTGCAACATTTGAAAGAAGCATGGCTGCAAGTGCGTTGGGAAGGCTTACTTGCAGGGGAAGTGCAAAAGGCCTACTTTGACCTGGTTCCTGAGGCTGGAGTTTGATAAAGTCAAAGCAGAGATCCTAGGTCAATTTGCTGTAATCCTAGCTTTCAGACCCCAGAGAGTACACCAATGGACATTCAGAAGTGATAGGTCACATCATTCTCAGATGTTCAAACTCTGGCTACATCCAGAGGTTTTGTCAGCACCTGAGGTGGCACAATGGGTCCTCATAGACAGGTACCTAAGGGCACTGCCCTTAGCACTAAGGAAATGAGTAAGTCTTGGGAACCCAAAGCAGCGGATCAGCTTGTCATTTTGGTGGAAAAATACTCTACAGCTAAGGAACTACTTAAGGACACCCAGTAGCAGCCCTTCAACCCCTCAGATTGCAAAATATCCAGGAATACCTAGTAAGACTGTTCTGGGGTTTAAGGATGTTGGGAAGAATGTAAAGACATTAGGTGAAGAAGATAATGAGAATGTGGGTCTGGGAAAATAAAAAATGTTAATTATGAACAAAGCAAGGGACCCATAATATGTTTCCATTAACATGAATTGGGTTGTATTGCTGTGAACTGTCCTGTGACTAGTGAACCTATGCAATGTGATGCGTCTTTCTTGCAGAAAGTGTATGTTTGCTCAGATAGTCTGTACTGTTGCCTGCTCAGAAAATTCTCAAAAACAATTGTGTGAGTTGAGAGTGGATAGTAAAAATGTAACTGCATTGCTGAAAGTAAGGTAAAACTGGTAAAAGCAAGCATTATTGTTTTTTTTAGTAACTTGTGTGCTTTGGGAAATCTGTGAATATCATACTACTATTGTTTGCATTGTAACTCCCTATGCATCAATGTTTCAGAAAGTTGGTTTAGTCCTGACATTGCAGCACAGTGTTGTCCTTGGAAGGGATTTCCCACATTTTTGGAAGTTATGAGAAAATAATGTGTTGTCACATGACTCTATAATAGTTCTTATTGTTAACTATGAACAGCTTGAGTTTCCCATGCAAGACAAGGTAGTTGGGTAATCTGCAGATAGCTCCTTCCCATTTCGATTATCTGTTATGGCAGAAGACTTAGAAGAACCATCATCGAAGATGGAGACTGAAAAAGTCACACATCGAAGTATGCCTGACCTGGACTTCAGAAAGGACAACTTTCATACTAAGCAGATGAAGGCCCCTACACTTAGTCGAGCCAGGAAAATGTAAAAGAAGTGAATGGGGTGCCTGCAGAGCCTGGTGCTAGGTTTGCTCTCCTATATATGGCCCTGGAAGGTGATTTACTGTACCAAATTGATAAGAAGGGGGTAGATATGATCCAGCAGTTAGTGGTTCCAAAGCCCTACAGGAGAACAGTTTTAGATCTGGCACATGGCCGCATTTTGGGGCCCATCTGGGGATCCAGAAATCTTTGTTTAATAGCAACATGGAAAGGGCTCAAAGAGCACAGAAAATGGTTTTCTTCCAAAAACATTGTCACAAGCTGTCCACAGGAGCCCGATTTTCATGTAAATCACATTTTATCCTTCGCTATATCCTGCAGTAAGTATCCCGTTGGATAGCTCGTCAACTCCAAATGGGTTGCGTTGCCAGCGACAATGGCACCAATACTATTGCTGTGCTGCATTTAGGACAAATAACACATTGTCCCTGTAGGGAGCATGTCCTTATTCTGGTGGTTCACCACTTTATTAACCTGTATAGTGTATCGCTATGCATTTCAGCCGTTATGTTGCCAAAAACACCCTGATCATCTCGCAGCAACAAAACCGTCTGCCTTCTCACCTCCTTATCTGAGACTCAGTGGAGCTTCACCTTAAACGGTCCTTGGGAGGAGGTGCATATTGGGTTTTTTACTTAGGGCAAGTTACGGGACTGCCCTTGTCAGGGCAGGAGTTTTATACCTTTGGGTATTAGAGAAAGAGCTAGATATTCCTCCTATGACTCTATCAGTCCCCTATACCCTTCTTTTGGTACAATTCCTGCCACATTTGGACCCACTACAATCCACCGTTGAAATCGGTAAGATTGTTCGGATTA
Organism: Leptodactylus fallax; assembly: GCA_947044405.1. Taxonomy (NCBI): domain Eukaryota; kingdom Metazoa; phylum Chordata; class Amphibia; order Anura; family Leptodactylidae; genus Leptodactylus; species Leptodactylus fallax. The sequence continues at coordinate 46,264 of CAMRHE010000322.1, forward strand.
TTGGCAAATTAGGACCTTGTTGAATTTTTAATCATTAATGTTAAGTTTTGTTTATATTTTGATATGTTATGGATCTATGCTTCTAGTACTTAAACGGCCCTCACAAAAGTCTCCAATGATCTCCTGACGGCTAAATCCAAAGGTAACTTTTCTCTTCTTATTCTTCTGGATCTCTCAGCAGCATTTGACACTGTTGACCATCAACTCCTCCTCACTATGCTCCGCTTTGTCGGCCTCACGCACACCGCGCTCTCCTGGTTCTTCTCTTATCTCTCAGAATGCACTTTTTGTGTATCATTTGCAAGCTCTGCTTCTTCCCCTTGCCGTTGGGGTTCCTCAAGGCTCATTCCTAGGTCTCCTGCTCTTCTCCCTCTACACAGCCCCCATTGGACAAACCATCACCAGATATGGCTTCTGGTCAGTGGCGTAACTAGGAATGGCTGGGCCCCAAGGCGAACATTTGAAATGAGGCCCCCCCCCGAACCGCCGCCCCCCGACCCCCTCCCCCCCGGACTGCCCCCTCCAACCCCCCCCCCCAAAAAAAAACGCATTCCTGCGCACACTATTATGTGCCATAGTGGCCCCTGCACACAGTATCATGTCCCATAGTGGCCGCTGCACACAGTATCATGTCCCATAGTGGCCCCTGCACAAAGTATCATGTCCCATAGTGGCCGCTGCACACAGTATCATGTCCCATAGTGGCCCCTGCACACAGTATCATGTCCCATAGGGGCCCCTGCACACAGTATCATGTCCCATAGGGGCCCCTGCACACAGTATAATGTCCCATAGGGGCCCCTGCACACAGTATAATGTCCCATAGGGGCCCCTGCACACAGTATCATGTCCCATAGGGGCCCCTGCACACAGTATCATGTCCCATAGGGGCCCCTGCACACAGTATCATGTCCCATAGGGGCCCCTGCACACAGTATCATGTCCCATAGTGGCCCCTGCACACAGTATCATTCCCCATAGTGGCCCCTGCACACAGTATTTTGCCCCATAGTGGTCCCTGCACACAGTATCATTCCCCATAGTGGCCCCTGCACACACTATTATTCCCCATAGTGGCCCCTGCACACACTATTATATGTCCCATTGTGGACCACCCATGAACAATTATTATACTCTGGAGTCTTTTCAGACCCCAGAGTATAATAATCGGAGACCTAGGGGAGGATAGAAACATAAAAAAACAACGCTGCTTACCTGTTCCTCGCTCCGGTGCATGCCCGTGCACTAATCCGGCCTTCTTCAATGTTGGACCAGGCCGGCGTCATGTGACGCGGGCCTGCGTCGCGACGCAAAATGACGTCGGCTGACGTCTGGGACGTCACCAAACAGGCCCGAAGCCTGGAGAAGCACAGGACAGGTAAGTACAGTGTTTTTTATGTTCCCTCACCAACTCTGGGCCTCCGATTATTATACTCCGGGGTCTTAAAAGACCCCGAAGTATAATGATAGCAGGTGTTCGGGCCGCGGCATCACATACCGATCCCCGCTCCTGCTCATAGCCGTCTCCGCAGAATCGGAAGCGCAGGCGGCCGTGAGTGGGACCTCGGGGAACGGTAAGTATATAGGGCCCGTTACCTGCTGGGGTTACTCCAGCAGATAACGGACTATAAAAAAAAAAAAAAAAAAAACGCATCGGGGGCCCGCGGGGGCCCCGTAATGTCCCGGGCCCTGTGGCAGCTGCTACCACTGCTACCCCAGTAGTTACACCCCTGCTTCTGGTACCATCTTTATGCTGACGACACACACAACTATATACCTCATCCCGTGACATCACCCCTGCACTAATACAGAAAACCAATGACTGTCTCTCTGCTGTCTCAAATATCATGTCTTCACTCTATCTGAAACTGAATCTCTCAAAGACTGAATTACTGCTGTTTCCACCATCTAATAGATCTGTCCCTGATATCTCCATTGCAGTCTCTGGCCTTACAATAACTCCTAGGCAGCATGCCCGCTGCCTCGGGGTTCTGTTTGACTCAGATTTTTCCTTCACCCCCCATATCCAATCACTTGCACGCTCATTTCATCTCCACCTCAAAAACATCTCCAGAATGCGCCCTTTCCTTACCACAAATGTACTAAAGATACTGATTCACTCTTGCCTTGACTATTGTAACTCCTTACTAATCGGACTTCCCCTTACTAAACTCTCCCCTCTACAATCTATTCTGAATGTGGCGGCCAGGCTCATCTATCAGTCCAGACGCTATAGCGATGCCTCCGGTCTGTGCCAGTCACTACATTGGCTGCCTATTCAATACAGAATACAATATAAACTTATCACCTTTATCCACAAGGCTCTCCATAATGCTGCACCTCCCTACATTTCTTCCCTTCTCTGCCTATCGCCCAACCCGTGCTCTCCGTTCACTCAATGACCTAAGACTAACATCCTCTATTATCAGAACCTCCCATGCTTGTATCCAAGACTTCTCCCAAGTTGCACTACTTCTCTGGAATGCTCTATCCCAGACTATCAGATCAACTCCCAATTTCTACAGCTTCAAGCGCAAAATAAAGACATATCTTTTCAGACAGGCCTATCACAACTCCTAATGTAAACCCTTCCATAGTTAGAATGCATAAAACGTACCCTCTGTTCACGCTCCCACATTACCTCACAGGATATGATGCCGTTTCATACTAACTTTATATGTCCAGGTACCATCTACACATTAAAGGACACGACTGGTGACGGCTCATACAGCTTTATATATGTGTAATGACCTCTATTACAAAATTGTCTGACCATTGTATAAGCAATGCTACCTCTGATGCCGCTCCTGCTACCTCTTGTGTCACCCCCTCTACCTCATAAATTGTAAGCTCTTGCGAGCAAGGCCCTCAGTCCCAGTGTGTGAATTGACTATTTATTTGTAATGTATCTTTTTTGTCTGTACTTGAACTCTAAAGATATGTATCTGATAGCAAGGTATGTGTACCAGCAACATAGAGAAAATCCCCAATAAAGAAATAAGTACACTTAAAAACTAACTTTTATTAATATCCACTAAAAGTATGTAAATCTATATATAAAAGAAAGCACCTGATAAAGAGATGCCATATTATAATGGGGTCATATAAAGGGTAAAGGTAGCCTACCTCAAAATAAGAGGATAGTATGGTGATACCTGTATCACTTCACAAACACCCCTCAGTTATAAATTGCAATTCCCAATATTTAGATATCAATTCACTGAAGGAGAAAAGTAAAGGATAAATCAACTAAGGTATAACACACACACACACACACATATACACCAGCTGGCTAGAGGTCAGTAAAAGACCGACCAAATTGCCTGACTAGCCACTACCTAGGGAGCTTACATTACACTCCCACAATTGACTTGCAAGCAGAGCCCTCAGTCCCATTGTGTGAATTGACTATTTATTTGTAATGTATCTTTTTTGTCTGTACTTGAACCCTACAAATTGTACAGTGCTGCGGAATATGTTGGCGCTATATAAATAAAATTTATTATTATTATTTTTATTATTAAACATGCTGGAGAGTCTGTGTGAGCAGCAGAAGACGGTGAATGATTATTGCATGCAGCAGACCACAGGGACAATGTGTTACTTCGAGGTACGTCATTGGAGACTCATGAGGGAAGTGTGCCAGCTTCTCAAGCTCTTTGACAAAGCCACCAAATTTGTCAGCAGGGACGACTGCAGTAACAGCGATGTAATCCCTCTATTGTATATCATACAGGAAACCCTTGTACTCATGCAGTGAGGGGTGGAAGAGGAACAGTTTCCATCTCTTAGTCAATGTCATCACCCTGTGTTGATGGAGGAGGATGTCCATCATATTAGTCCCCGATGCCCTGCCACATATGCTGCCACAGCTGACTAGTGCCTACCACCACTGCCACCACTCAGGCAGACATATCCTGTGGCCTATCCATCATATTATTCCCTGTTACTGATGTTTATGATCTGCTCTGTGTATGGATGTTAAGTTGAGAGACTGGGGGGACTGTGTTGAGGCCAATTTTACAGAGGGCCTAGTAGCCATGTCAGGATGCCTGGGTGGCACACCCAATGGGAGAAAATCTCCTAGGGGTTACAATGTAGGCACAGAAAGGACATGAGGCTGTTATTTGGAGCAGGAGGCACCATGTTAATCCCTGTCTCTAGTTTGCAGGCGGGTCTCTGTTTCATAACCTGCATTATAGCCATATTGCCCTAGTGGTGGTTGGTTTAGTAGTAGAGGGTCAGAGTGATGGCCATATATTGTGCCACTACTCAAGACAACCCCTTTGTACTGTGTAGTGCTTTATATTCAGTGATAAGCTTGTTTTACAGACTTACATTTGCTGCAGTTGTATCCATGTGCTACAGCACTGTGCTATTGTTTTCCACTGCAATGTATTGGATGCTGTTTTCCCTTACAAGTACAAGTGAAGAGGCAGAACTGTGGTTGTGCCTAGGTGTTGTATCACAGGGAGAGTATAACTCTGTGCTGACTGCTACATGACATTTAGATTATACCAGGGTGAGAGCTCAATAGATATAGATATATATATGGTGGAGAAAACAGTATTGCCCGTTATCTCGTATAGACTCTGGTGACTTGAAGTTGCTGTATTTGATGTGCCCTTTATTCTACATTCAAACACAGTAAACCTTAGTTTTGTCATTGGGTTGTTCTTGCCATCACGACTACATCACTGTGCTATTACACCACAAACCTGTGCAGACATCATATGCATATTCAGCTTGAATTCAAATACAGTTTCCAATATACTGTTTGGACCAATTTTTCATGGTTTTCAAGATCCCTGCTTACATTAAATCAGTAGAAAGCATCTTTGTTTACTCCTAGTGGATAAAAATCAGTCCTGGTCATGTGTTACAAAAATAAGCCCAGACAACCTCTTAAGGCTGAGGCCCCACATTGCGGAAATGCAGCTTTTTCTGTCGCAGATTTTGTTGCGGTTTTATGAGCTCAAGCCCAGAATGGCTACAAAAGGAATGGGAATTATATAGGAAGTACTTATACTTCTCCCTTCTGTTCAATCCACTCTGGCTTTGGTTAAAAAAAAACGCAACAAAATCTTCAACAAAAAAAGCTGTTTCTGCAACATGGGACCTCAGCCTTAAACTGCTTGCTTACTTACTTTGTTTTCCATTTGTTGCTTCAGATTAATTACATTGTATAAGATTTACTTTTCTCCTGTCTCCATCGAACCAACACATTAACTGAATATTGATGTAAGGAGGCATAACATTTGTAGTATTTTGGTCATATGGGGAGATCATTCATAACCTGAATAGCTTCCACATGATGTACTCATTCCTAATCTCTGGCATAAGAAACTGATTAAGTTCTTTTACGTCAATCACACTTTATATTACCTTTCTCTTTTGTAGCAAAGAAAAATATTCCATTGAAAAATTAATTTCTCTAAACCACAGCCAGGAAGATTGTGAGATCTCTAAATAAGAGGCCAATAAGCAAGAAATAATAGGAATAGCATTTCACAGTGAACTAATTGATTAAAGGGGAATTAATAGTAATGTTTTTCCTCACTAACTAAAACACATATCAATTTCAAAAGCATAAGGTCAAGTTTAACAGAGGTGATGTTAGCAGTAGTAGTTGTTATAGAACTTGCTTTATGCATCACTAGTAGAAATGGACAATATGCTTCATCTAGTACCAGATTTGACCCAAATATTCCATATGGCAATTCATCTTGGACAAATTAAAATGGCTGCCCTCACATGTTTGAGCAGGAAATATAGAAGAGACAGGTGTAGAAGAGATCACCTGACATCAGCTGATGCCAATAGACTGTGGTAGTGGTAGAGGACAACTTACAGTGCTGATGTCATATACAGTATATAAAATGCTACAACCGTGACCAGAAGTTAGTTCCAGTAATGGTGGAGATGGTGTATGGTATTGTAACTCATCTCACTGCATCAAACAGAGCACCGTTCTGATAAGCTCAAAAGCAATAGGAATTTAGACACATTCAGGCAATTACACAGGTAGATTAGTTATAGAAACCAATACATAGGAGTAAGGGCATTACTGTGCTGCTGCTGTTTGAACTTGAGACTGCTGCATTCCAGCTCTAATACAGAATTACAGACACGCAGACAGGACAGTTAACCTTGTCATTGCCAAAAATCTAATTTTATTGTCTGTTGTGTAATATAGCAGTTTCATTTGTATACACAGTCTTTAAACATACTTTTAAGCCGGGGCCCCACATGGAGTAAATGCTGCGGCAATAATCACAGCATTTTACATTCGCTGGAAAGTGGATAGCGAATCCTATTAACACATTGCAGAAAAATACCTGCATCGGAAATGCTGCGATTTCCAAAACCATCGCATTTTTGGAAATGGCAGCTTGTCAATTATACCTATGGAAAAAGTGGCAGTTTCCCTTTAGGTATAATTGAAGCAGAAAGTCCACAGAGGAAAACTATGCGGACTTTCTGTGCAAAGCGCTGCAGGAAAAATATAATGCATTTCCACCGTGGTTTTTCCTGTAGCGCTTTTCTGCTGCAGCCCGCTATGTGGGTCTTTAGCCTTAATGTCAAAACAATCCTGTTAGTGAAAAATCTTTTCTTAAGGGCTTTTTGGGCAACAGTTTAACCCTTTTGGGACCAAGTGTCATTGATGCCCCAATGCTCAGGCCAAATTTAGAATTTTGATATGCATTGCTTTACACCACAATATCTTTTTATTGGCTTTGCATATCTCTACTATTTTACAATATTTTTTTCATGACAAATAAGGCTTAAAATAAGTAGCCTTATTTGTTAAATAAGTAAAAAAAATTTTTCACTAGAAGTGGAAGAATGTTATAAAATGTGAAAAAAAAAATTAAATTTTGCTTCTTTTACCTAAAACAATATAGTTTTTATATATACTATTGCATATAAACATATTAAAATTAGGTTTTCTAGTTCTTCTGATTATAGGGGCTATACATTTATATAGTTTTTCAACAAAAAAAAATAGGTTTTATATGGTTTTATATTCAGCATGGCTTATTTTCTGGACCCCTAGCCCATGTGTAAATTAACCAGTAGTTTAGTATAGTAGAGAGATGTAAACTGCTTGTGTTATCTCTAGCTAGACTCCCTGCTGAGACAGAGCAAAGGTGAAGGTGATGAGAGGGGCTGGCAGGGGAGCAAGTTCTGCTAGCATAATGTGAATGGGAAGGCTTTTTCACTTTACTATGCTCACTATAAAGAGTTAAATTTTGTTGATAAAAGTGATGATAAAAGTCCTAAAAGCTTCCCTTATCACAGTGTAACTCCCTTCAGCATGTATATGCGGCTCTTATCACTCCTTCAGGAGCAGTTGTAAATCACAGGTGTTTGACTTTAATTAACGTGACTGAAAGCATCAGACATCAGATATAGCAACCTAAATAGCTGTATAAAATTTTTCATTAAATACATAGAAACTGCTGTTTTTATTGAAGCCATTTGCTAAAAGCAAAAAAGTTCATTTTATTGATCATTAATGTGCACTCAGCACCCCATCTTGACAGAAAAAAAACAGAAATGTAGATATTTGTGCAAATTTATTAAAAAAGAAAAACTGAAATATCACATGGTCATAAATATTCAGACCCTTTGCTCAGTATTGAGTAGAAGCACCCTTTTGAGCTACTACAGCCATGAGTCTTCTTGGGATTGATGCAACAAGTTTTCACATCTGGATTTGGGGATCCTCTGCCATTCTTCCTTGCAGATCTTCTCCAGTTCCGTCAGGTTGGATGGTGAACGTTGGTGGACAGCCATTTTCAGGTCTCTCCAGAGATGCTCAATTGGGTTGAGGTCAAGGCTCTGGCTGGGCCAGTCAAGAGTGGTCAGAGAGTTGTTCCGAAGCCACTCCTTTGTTATTTTAGCTGTGTGCTTAGGGTCATTGTCTTGTTGGAAGGTGAACCTTCGGCCCAGTCTGAGGTCCAGAACACTCTGGAAGAGGATATCTCTGTACTTGGCCGCATTCATCTTTCCTTCAATTGCAACCAGTCATCCTGTCCCTGCATCTGAAAAACACCCCCATAGCATGAGGCTGCCACCACCATGCTTCACTGTTGGGATTGTATCGGGCAGGTGATGAACAGTGCCTTGTTATCTCCACACATACCGCTTAGAATTAACTCTAAAAAGTTCAATCTTCATCTCATCAGACCAGAGAATCTTATTTCTCATAGTCTGGGAGTCCTTCATGTGTTTTTTGGCAAACTCTATGCGGGATTTCATATGTCTGAGGAGAGGCTTCCTTCGGGCCACTCTGCCATAAAACCCCGACTGGTGGAGGGCTGCAGTGATAGTTGACTTTGTCAAACTTTCTCCCATCTCCCTACTGCATCTCTGAAGCTCAGCCACAGTGATCTTTGGGTTCTTCTTTACCTCTGTCACCAAGGCTCTTCTCCCACTATTGCTCAGTTTGGCTGGACGGCCAAGTCTAGGAAGAGTTCTGGTCGTCCCAAACTTCTTCCATTTAAGGATTATGGAGGCCACTGTGCTCTTAGGAACCTTGAGTGCTGCAGAAATGCTTTTGTAACCTTGGCCAGATCTGTGCTATACCACAATTCTGTCTCTGAGCTCCTTGGGCAATTCATTTGACCTCATGATTCTCATTTGCTCTGACATGCACTGTGAGCTGTGAGGTCTTATATAGACAGGTGTGTGCCTTTCCTAATCAAGTTCAATCAGTTAAATTAAACACAGCTGGACTCCAATGAAGGAGTAGAACCATCTCAAGGAGGATCAGAAGGAAATGGACAGCATGTGAGTTAAATATGAGTGTCACAGCAAAGGGTCTGAATACTTATGACCATGTGATATTTCAGTTTTTCTTTTTTAATAAATTTGCAAAAATATCTACATTTGTTTTTTTTTTCTGTCAAGATGGGGTGCTGAGTGTACATTAATGAGAAATAAAATGAACTATTTTGCTTTTAGCAAATGGCTGCAATGAAACAGAGTGAAAAATTTAAAGAGGTCTGAATACTTTCCGTACCCACTGTATATTGCAGCCTCCACTAATTTAAAAAAAAATATGTTTAAGCTTTTTTTGTTGTGTTCACCCAATATACAGTCTATCCTTTTCTAATATAAAAAATAAACTCTGTTATTTAAATCTGACTTTTCCTGTAATATTTATTTATCTCTTTTTTTTTGTTTTTGTTGTTTTTTTTCACATACACACACAGTTCCAGAATTGTTGTCAATCACTATAATTAAATTAAGCAGTGTTTTCAGTAAAAAAAATTACTGGAAACAACAGGGCAGGGACAGGAAAGCACTAACAATGAGAATGGGGATGGTAAAAGGCTCAGCAACACTACTTCTGGTCTTGACTGCCTCTCTAGTAGCTGCAGTGTTGTATTTAATAAAAATAAAGAATAAACATGAGAATGAGAATAAACATTTTTGAAAGAACTGTATCACAAATAGTGAGTTAGAGTTCTATGTGTTCCTCATCAACATGTATTTTACCATTTTTTGATGTAGAGGTGAAAGACATGAGGGGTTGGTGGAAGTAGTAGTGTCAGAGCGTGTGTTACTGGTGTAGATTAATCCCATTGCCAGGGTGAGTCACAAAAAAGGGGAAGATGATGACATTATTGAATCCGATGATGATTCTATGACAGATAACACCTAGCAATCATGTCAGGGTGACATCACAGGAAGAGGGTGGTGGCAGCTGCAATAGGAAAAATTCCACCCGATGTGCAGCCCCACATTCAGCATTCAGGCACACGTGTAGGAACTAGGTCACTCTGTACTCACATGCCACTGTCACTCAGTTGGCATACAAAAAGTAAAATAAAACAGAAAATAGAGGCTTTGTCTCTCATTGGCATTACATGCAACTGCACTATTTCTATAACACACTGAAAAAGTAGCAGTCCCTTCACAGACCTCTGTCCCCATTTGAACATCTCTGCCTTGTCATCTCTGCACCGACTCATTCCATTTCGTTCATATACGGTCTATTCTCGGACAACACTGCAGACACTCTCCCAGCATATACGACTGGCTGGGAGCGGAAACTGGGGACCACCTTTCCACCAGATGTGTAGCTATCTGCCTTTAAACTGTGCCATAAATTCTCTATTTTTTGAAAAGCCCAGGAGACCAATTACAAAATTCTCTCTTGCTGGTACAGGGTCCCCTCGGTACTGCACAAAACCTTCCCATCCTCCTCTCATTGTTGCTGGAGATGCCATACTGATTGGGGCACCATGCTGCACATCTGATGGAAATGCCCCTCACTAACATCCCTTCTGGGATGAGGTCCGCAGGGTGATAAGGATGATTACTAGCATTGTACTGGAGGACGACCCAGCTTCTCTCCTTCTCTCTATTTTCCCCCACAAACTTAAAAAACATACTCCCAGATTGATCGGTTTCCTGCTGATGGCTGCCAGGTCTGTTATACCTAGGTTGTGGAAATCCACCTCTTCTCCTTCTTTAACAGCTTGCCTACAGGAGATACTGAACATCCGGCGTATGGAAAACCTCCTCGCCAAACTCAAGCAGGATGACTCCTCACATCAGCAGGTGTGGCTCCTGTGGAACATCTTTTACTACCCTCCTGCCTTCCAATCCTCTTTCTTCACCCCTTCCTCCTAATCCTCCCATCCCTGGCTCTACTGGTCTATTCCCATGGTTCTTTCTGGTTTTCCTCCCCTCTGCATTACTGTACATTGCTCCCCTCACCACATTAACCCTCTGCCCGTACACCATGCTCAGTTGAGAGGTTATCCTCTCCCCTTATGGTTTAACATTTGTTTGTAACTATGTTGGTTCAAGTTATATAGCTCTGATGCGTTAGAGCCTTATGTTCTCTTCCATTATTATTTTTATCTTTTTTTTTATTTTTCATCCCTCCCTTCATCACCTCCCTTCCAATGTTGTTTCCCCCATATGCCCTGCCCTTTCTCTTCATCCCATTTCCCACCATGTTTCCAATGTATCTTGAATTGTACTAAGGCCCAGGTTGTATTTACTGTTGAAAACCTAATAAAAACTTTAATGAGAAAAATAAAATAAAACAAACAACCCCACCATTGCTTCTTACAATATCAATGCAATGTTGGTGCAGCATTCTGCTCTCATAAGGAGATAATTTTTGGTGTCTTTTTTTTTTTTTTTTTTTTTTTTGAAAAGCCAATTTCTCAACACTTTTCAACTAATCTCACAGCCACCAATTTCTCTCCCAAATAACAACAAGCCTGTAGCTGTTACAAGCCATCAAAACAGGCTACTTTTTTCTACAAAACCATTGCTTTTTGCAATATAGTCGCCATGTCTATCTAAAAAACCATGATCAAAATGTGAATTTTAGCGCAGTGTATGGTTAAAGTCAGAGCTTGTATCCATTGCTTACCACCCGTTTTTCCATAGACATACATGTCACTTTCACTTTGACATAACTTCAGCTGTGTTTGCCTTGCAGAGCTAGAGATTGGATAGGTAAGTTCCTAGGAGCCCTGACAGTATTATACACTATTGCTGCAACCCAATGGAGGGGACCGGAGGATGGGAGTAGTAGTTGTGGTGGTGATGTCATGGGTAGGCCAAAGACACTCGACAAACTCCTCCAACCCACCTCTCAGGCTAGACACTGACAAGGGAGGCCTGCATAGTACCTGATGGTAGTTTTTTTTTTTTTCCCCAAGGCACTTCCAAAATGTTTTTTCTTCTTAGGTAGTGACATGGTCATATGACTAACGGACATATCATTTTCTGAGACAAAGAAAGCAGCCATATTTTCGAAATCCTGCACAACCCTTTTAAATGAAACACCTTTTGCCAATTACCTCTTGGAAAAGTTGTTAACACGGAGGTTCATTTACTTGGATATTTATCCAATATGGTCAATAAAAGAAAGGAACTGTACAACTATTTGTGTGTTATTAGTTTAGTTAGATTGTGTTTTTGTCACATAGATAACAATCAGACCACATTTTATTATCAATTGATACAGAAATCTAGGTGACTTCAAAGGGTTGAGCTATTTCTTGCAATTGTATGCAATTACAACTGCATAAAGTTAATTTTACTTTGCTTTCTAATATAGAGCTAATGTTACTTGATGGGGCAATGCATGCATATGTGTTTTAATGGCTGTTTTTCCATATGGAGACTATACAATGCTATATAAAGCTGTTCTCATCTGATTTCCAAAGGAGCAGCTCATCCTGTAGTACTACACTATACTGTAGAGAGATGCCACAAGTCAGCCAAACAGTGCATGTTGTTTTTAACCATGCTTATTTGTTGGAACCTCCAGACTAGCATTGTATGTTGAGTCTGGTTTCAAATTACAATCAGTGGCGTAACTAGGAATGGCTGGGCCCCAAGGCGAACATTTGACATGGGGCCCCCCCCCCCCGAACCACTGCCCCCTACCGCCACCTCCCCCCCCCCCCCCCCCAAAAAAAAACGCATTCCTGTGCACACTATTATGTGCCATAGTGGCTCCTGCACACAGTATTATGCCCCATAGTGGCCCCTGCACACAGTATTATACCCCATAGTGGCCCCTGCACACAGTATTATACCCCATAGTGGCCCCTGCACACAGTATCATGCCCCATAGTGGCCCCTGCACACAGTATCATGCCCCATAGTGGCCCCTGCACACAGTATCATGCCCCATAGTGGACCCTGAACACAGTATCATGCCCCATAGTGGCCCCTGCACACAGTATCATGTCCCATAGTGGCCCCTGCACACAGTATCATGTCCCATAGTGGCCCCTGCACTCATATCATGTCCCATAGTGGCCCCTGCACACAGTATCATGTCCCACAGTGACCCCTGCACACAGTATAATGTCCCATAGTGGCCCCTGCACACAGTATTATATCCCATAGTGGCCCCTGCACACAGTATTATATCCCATAGTGGCTCCTACACACACTATTATTCCCCATATTGGCCCCTGCACTGAGTATTTTGCCCCATAGTGGCCCCTGCACACACTATTATTCCCCATAGTGGCCCCTGCACTGAGTATTTTGCCCCATAGTGGCCCCTGCACACACTATTATTCCCCATAGTGGCCCCTGTACTGAGTATTTTGCCCCATAGTGGCCCCTGCACTGAGTATTTTGCCCCATAGTGGCCCCTGCACACACTATTATATGTCCCATTGTGGACCACCCATGAACAATTATTATACTCTGGGGTCTTTTCAGACCCCAGAGTATAATGATCGGAGACCCAGGGGAGGATAGAAACATAAAAAAACAACGTTGCTTACCTGTTCCTTGCTGCGGTCCACTCCGTGCTGCTTCAGCCGCCTTCAATGTTGGACCAGGCCCGCGTCACGTGATGCGGGGCGACGTCGCGACGCAAAATGACGTCGGGGACGTCACCAAACAGGCCCGAAGCCTGGAGAAGCGGAGGAGAGGTAAGTACATTGTTTTTTATGTTCCCTCACCTCCCCTGGGCCTCCGATTATTATACTCCAGGTTCTGAAAAGACCCCGAAGTATAATGATAGCAGAGATTGTGGGGTTCGGCCCGTGGCCTCACATACCGATCCCCGCTCCTGCTCACAGCCGCCTCCGCAGAATTGGAAGCGCAGGCGGCTGTGAGCGAGACCCCAGGAAACGATAAGTATATAGGGCCCGTTACCTGCTGGGGTAACGGCGTATTAAAAAAAAAAAAAGCATCGGGGGCCCGCGGGGCCCCATAATGTCCCGGGCCCTGTGGCAGCTGCTACCGCTGCTACCCCGGTAGTTACGCCCCTGGTTACAATGGTCCAGAAAATATCATTGGATGTTGAAAATATTGAGGCCATTGCAACTTGAGGGACAACTGTAGCGTTGACCTACAGAGTTAGGGCACATTCCCACTCAGAAATTTGCTGCAGATTTGGGGGCGCCCAGAGATCACAGAAATACACTGACAAAATAAACGTCCTGCTCGATCTTGCTGCGGATTCCACAGTTGAATTCTGTGGGTGGAAACTTCCTGCAGATTAGGCCCATTCATCTGCATTTAATAAGCAGAGGAATTGCTCTACATCAGCATCCTGTCGTGGACTAGTATGGTGGTGGAAAATAAAGAGGAATTCCTCTTAATTTTCTACCGTGTGAACTTACCCTTAAAACTATAGAGTTGAAAATGTAGAAACTCACAGGAACGCAACCATAACAGAATTGCAAGCCAGTAATTGCCATTTTTCATTATGGAATATATTCAGACTTGTGGATCAGATGTAAGGAATTACCCAGCTGGTTCAAGATTTAGCAGAGAGGGTTCAACAGCTAGAGGTAACCCAGTCTCAATTCTCAGTAGCCTTCTCTGTCCCAAATGAACCAATCTACCAGACAGATTTTCTGGAGATAAAAAATTATTTGCTGTCTTCCATGAAAGCAGAAAGTTATATTTTGGTCTGCAACCTCATTCTTCAGATAATGAGCGGCAACGAGATAATTATTTGACTCCTGCAGTGAGACCCACAGGCTTGGGCCTTCTCACTAGAACCCCATGCTTCTTAATTGTTTTCTGTGGACCATTTTTTTTCTGCCTTGGGGTTATTCTATGACGAACCCCATCTTAAAGCTGTGGCTAAGTCAAATTTGCTTTCTCTTCGTCAAGGTCATCATCCTGCTGAGGATTACTGTTCAGAGTTTCATAGATGGTCTCTTCAGTCACAATGGAATGATCCAGCACTTTCTTGTCACTTCCGTAAGGCCTATGTGATGCTATTAATGATTTATTAGTAAACTATCTGCAGCCTGCATCTCTGGATGAAACCATGACTCTCGCCATTCATTTGGATCAGCATTTACGGGAACAGAAAAAGGAATGGTCATCAGTCCCAACTCCTCTGCCTTCACCTGAGTCCACTACTGAGTCTCACCCTGAACTAATGTAATTAGGATTCACTATGTCGATTCCTGACAGGAGAGTTTTTCAGACAGCGAGGTTTACAGTGCCTTGCGAAATTATTCGGCCCCCTTGAACTTTTCAACCTTTTGCCACATTTCAGGCTTCAAACATAAGGATATAAAATTTTAATTTTTTGGTAAAGAATCAACAACAAGTGGGACACAATTGTAAAGTGGAACAAAATTTATTGGTTATTTTAAACTTTTGTAAAAACTAAAAAACTAAAAAGTGGGGCGTGCAATATTATTCGGCCCCTTTACTTTCAGTGCAGCAAACTCACTCCAGAAGTTCAGTGAGGATCTCTGAATGATCCAATGTTGTCCTAAATGACTGATGATGATAAATATAATCCACCTATGTGTAATCAAGTCTTCGTATAAATGCACCTGCTCTGTGATAGTCTCAGGGTTCTGTTTAAAGCGCAGAGAGCATCATGAATACCAAGGAACACATCAGGCAGGTCCGTGATACTGTTGTGGAGAAGTTTAAAGTCGGATTTGGATACAAAAAGATTTCCCAAACTTTAAACATCCCAAGGAGCACTGTGCAAGCGATCATATTGAAATGGAAGGAGTATCAGACAACTGCAAATCTACCAAGACCCTGCCGTCCCTCTAAACTTTCATCTCAAACAAGGAGAAGACTGATCAGAGATGCAGCCAAGAGGCCCATGATCACTCTGGATGAACTGCAGAGATCTACAGCTGAGGTGGGAGTGTCTGTCCATAGGACAACAATCAGTCGTACACTGCACAAATCTGGCCTTTATGGAAGAGTGGCAAGAAGAAAGCCATTTCTCTAAGATATCCACAAAAAGTCTCATTTAAAGTTTGCTACAAGCCACCTGGGAGACACACCAAACATGTGGAAGAAGGTGCTCTGGTCTCGCCATTCGTTTGGATCAGCATTTACGGGAACAGAAAAAGGAATGGTCATCAGTCCCAACTCCTCTGCCTTCACCTGAGTCCACTATTGAGTCTCACCCTGAACTAATGCAATTAGGATTCACTATGTCGATTCCTGACAGGAGAGTTTTTCAGACAGCGAGGTTTACAGTGCCTTGCGAAAGTATTTGGCCCCCTTGAACTTTTCAACCTTTTGCCACATTTCAGGCTTCAAACATAAGGATATTAAATTTTAATTTTTTGGTGAAGAATCAACAACAAGTGGGACACAATTGTGAAGTGGAACGAAATTTATTGGTTATTTTAAACTTTTGTAAAAAATAAAAAACTGAAAAGTGGGGCATGCAATATTATTCGGCCACTTTACTTTCAGTGCAGCAAACTCACTCCAGAAGTTCAGTGAGGATCTCTGAATGATCCAATGTTGTCCTAAATGACTGATGATGATAAATATAATCCACCTATGTGTAATCAAGTCTCCGTATAAATGCACCTGCTCTGTGATAGTCTCAGGGATCTGTTTAAAGCGCAGAGAGCATCATGAAGACCAAGGAACACACCAGGCAGGTCCGTGATACTATTGTGGAGAATTTTAAAGCCGGATTTGGATACAAAAAGATTTCCCAAACTTTAAACATCCCAAGGAGCACTGTGCAAGCGATCATATTGAAATGGAAGGAGTATCAGACCACTGCAAATCTACCAAGACCCGGCCGTCCCTCTAAACTTTCATCTCAAACAAGGAGAAGACTGATCAGAGATGCAGCCAAGAGGCCCATGATCACTCTGGATGAACTGTAGAGATCTACAGCTGAGGTGGGAGAGTCTGTCCATAGGACAACAATCAGTCGTACACTGCACAAATCTGGCCTTTATGGAAGAGTGGCAAGAAGAAAGCCATTTCTCAAAGATATCCATAAAAAGTCTGGTTTAAAGTTTGCCACAAGCCACCTGGGAGACACACCAAACATGTGGAAAAAGGTGCTCTGGTCAGATGAAACCAAAATCGAACTTTTTGGCCACAATGCAAAGCGATATGTTTGGCGTAAAAGCAACACAGCTCATCACCCTGAACACACCATCCCCACTGTCAAACATGGTGGTGGCAGCATCATGGTTTGGGACTGCTTTTCTTCAGCAGGGACAGGGAAGATGGTTAAAATTGATGGGAAGATGGATGGAGCCAAATACAGGACCATTCTGGAAGAAAACCTGTTGGAGTCTGCAAAAGACCTGAGACTGGGATGGAGATTTATCTTCCAACAAGACAATGATCCCAAACATAAAGCAAAATCTACAATGGAATGTTTAAAAAATAAACGTATCCAGGTGTTAGAATGGCCAAGTCAAAGTCCAAACCTGAATCCAATCGAGAATCTGTGGAAAGAGCTGAAAACTGCTGTTCACAAACACTCTCCATCCAACCTCACTGAGCTCAAGCTGTTTTCCAAGGAAGAATGGGCAAGAATATCTCTCAGACTGCACTTTCAGTGTATCATTTGCGGGATCTGTCTCTTCCCCTCTTCCCCTTTCTGTTGGGGATGCTCAGGGCTCAGTCCCCCCTGCTCTTCTCTCTCTACACAGCCCCTATTTGACAAAACATCACCAGTTTTGGCTTCTGGTACCATCTTTATGCTGATGATACCCAACTATATACGTCATCCCGTGACATCACCCCTGCACTAATTCAGAACACCAATGACTGTCTTTCTGCTGTCTCAAATATCAAGTCTTCGTTTTATCTGAAAAGGAATCTCTCAAATATTGAACTACTGCTGTTTACACCATCTAACAAACCTAACCCTGATATCTCCATTTTAGTCTCCAGTCTTACCATAGCACCCGAGGCCGAATACCCGCTGCCGCGGGGTTATGTTTGACTCAGACCTTTCCTCCACCCTCTCCCATATCCAATCAGTCACACGCTCATGTCATCTCCACCACAAAAACATCTCCAGAATTTTCCCTTTCTTTAGCACAGAAATATTAAAGAACCTGATTGTCACCCTGATTCACTCTTGACTTGTCTACTGTAACTCCCTTCTAATCGGTCTTTGTGATGCCTCCTGTCTGTGCCTGTCACTGCATTGGCTGCCTATTCAATACAGAATACAATATAAAATTATTACCCTCATTAACAAGGCTCTCCATAATGCTGCACCTCCCTAAATTTCCTCCCTCATCTCTGTCTATCACCCAACCCGTGCTCTCCGTTCACTCAATGACCTAAGACTAACCACTTCTCTGGAATGCTCTACCCCAGACAATCAGATTAACACACAATTTGTATAGCTTCAAGACACATATTTTCAAACAGGCCTATCACAATTCCTAATCTAAACCCTCCTGCAGTTAAAATCCCTAAAACTAACCCTCCATTGTTCACGCTCTGTCATTTCCCCACTGGATATCATGCCTTATCAGAGTGTAATCTTATATATCCAGGCACAATATGCACATAAAAGACTGGTGACGCTCATACAGCTTTACTTATATGTGTAATGAAAATAACCTTTATCACAAAAAAGTTGGACCACTGAATAATAAATACTACCTCTTGTGTCACCCCCTCTACCTCATAGACTGTAAACTCTTGCGAGCAGGGTCCTCAATCCCATTGTGTAAATTGATTTATTACTCTGTAATTTCTCATTTTGTCTATACTGCAAAATATGTTGGGGTAAAATGTATTATTATTATTATTTATCTCACAGTTTCTGTTCTTCTCAAACCACTGATCCTAAGCCTGAACCTATTCTCTCAGAGGGAATCGTTTTTTCTTCCATTTCCTCTGAACTAGTTTCTGAGATCAGAAAGAATCAGCAGTTAGCTCCTCAAAATACCCTGGAAGGTAAATTATTTCTACTTCCCCAATTTAGACTAAGATTATTGAAAGAATTACATGATTGATTCCGTTTTGTGTAGTCGTTCGGGGATCTGTAGTACAAAAAAAATAGTTTTTCCTCACTTCTGGTGGCCAACTAAGTCCTGAGATATCATAGCTTATTTCTCTGCATGTGATACTTTGGGTCTGGGTCTGTCCAGTGTGGGTGAACTACTCCCATTTCTCGTACCTAAAAAACCATGGACTCATCTTTCGATGGATTTCATTACTGATCTGCCTGTGTCTGGAGGCAAGTCTGTCAATTGGCTAGTTGTAGATAATTTCAGTAAGATGTGTCATTTCATTTCTTTATCTCAACTGCCGAATACCATGTCTCTCTCCAGATTATTTATAAATCATATTGTTTGATTACATGGTGTTCCTGATAGCATAGTCTCTGATAGAGGTGTTCAGTTTTTCTTCTAAATTTTGGAAAGTTCTTTGTAGTCATTTGGAGATTCATTTATCTTTTTCCTCTGCTTTTGATTCCAAGACTAATGATCAAACTGAAACTGAACGTTTCAATCAAACTCTAGAACAATATCATAGATGTTATATTTCTGACAATCAGTCAATTCATGATGTCTTTCATAAATCTCTTTTCAGGAAATATTTGCCACCAGTGAAGTTGCCCAGTAAACCCCCTCCTCCTCTTCAAGTAGAGGGAGACTTTGAATTTGAGGTTCACAGAATTGTTGACTCACGTAGGGTTAGAGATGCTCTTCAGTATTTGGTTCATTGGAAGGGCTATGGACCTGAAGAACGCACTTGGGCCGAGACATTAGTTAGGAATTTTCACAGAAAATTTCCTTAAAAACCTGGTCCAGTGATTAAGGGTCCAGTGCCCCTGCATAAAAGAAGGGGAGGGTATTGTCAGGAGTATGAGTTCTGACGCTGTGGCTTTAAAGTTTCCATGCCAACCTGAGAAGCCTCTGTATGTCATGTATATGTAAACAGTACATAGAAATTCCCATAGGTCCATATAACCATATAACCATAATATCTGTGCCCTCCAAGTTCATTGAACTATCAATAAATAGGGAAAACGTGCAAACCTATATATCCAGTTTTTAACCCTAACAATGTGTTTGGAGTTATTTTTTATTTTATTTTTTTTTATATAATCGATGTGATCTATTATTGTTTTGAGCCCCTTCACTGGAGTTGGCGGCTGGCTTTTGATTTAATTTTCTATCCCTGGGAGATACGTGGATTCTACAACTGTTTTTATACCTGGGAGGAATACATCAGATGGTTTACTATTACACATGATTTCTGGGTGAACCAGGTAAGCAGCTTAATTGTGCTGTGCGAGGATTGCCCTATCATTGCTTACTTCACAAGGAAGCACCTCCGGTGTATTTTTTTGTCCTCTTTCAGTATTTAGGTTTCTTGTCTCCTCATGCACCTGCCTGCAATTATTTCCTGTGTGGCTTTGAGACCTATTTCTCCATTTACCTGTGTTCAGATTGATCTCCTAGAGTTTTGACCTCTTAGTTTTAGTTGTAAATTGGTATACCAACTCCCTGGATTCTGTTTCTGGATACAGATAATCTTCTGATTTTGTCCTGATGAGATCTGCTGGAGTATGACTATTGGCTGGTTATTGGATTCCGCTTTCTCTGGCTAAAGACATCTCTCCTGTTAGGTTACTACCTGGAACCTACCCTCCACATTGTCGTCCTCCTGGTCCAGTTAAACTCAGTCAATAAATAGTAGTTTCTGGCTTGTTTTCAGTTAGTAGAGCATTTATTTTCTGTGCAGTTACTGGTGGTGACAACTCAGACCCCCAGATTCAGCAAAGCCCAACTGACTTTGCGTTCAGCGCTGGTGAAGGCATTTGGGGTCTGTCTCTGGTTTGCAGCGCTACACTGGGTTTAAATAGCTTGTTTTTTCTACTTGCTGTTACCAGCCAGTCTATGCGTTTTGCTGAAAGTTTCTCTTTGAACTCAACCATAACATTGGCAGTATAGTTAAATGTATTTCATTGGTGTAATGGATATTATTACTATGTCTACTGTACCTCTACCTGATTTTCTATGAGCAAAAGACATTGCCTCTCCAGACTATGGATGTGACTGTTTATGTAGAAGAATACCGTACTGTAGCTTATTCTGAGGTGTAAAATTTGGTAAACAGAGGTGGAAGAGAATCTGGTTAGAATACTAGACACAAGTGGATAAGAGTGAGGAGAGTCCATTTCAGAATTTTTCCATCCTGGATATCCAACTCCTCTTCACTCACAGGTTGAACTTGAACACACTACATTTTGATTTCCTCATTTTCTCATCTATGTACAACCAATGTCTATAGCAGGAGTAGGCAACCTTTTTTGTTCGGCAAGCCGATTTTAATTAAAGAAATCAAAGATGAGGTATTCAGAGTGCCGGTCAATAATTGTAAGTCTGACGACCCCTAAACTAAAGTCATATACCACAAACCATAACACACAAGTGCTGCTACCAGATGCTTTAGGACACATGCTTTTACTGCTATTTCCTGGGATGCACCTGTACTTTCCGATTAGAATGAAAGTCCATGCGCAGATGCCAATTAGTGGTAAATGTATGTGTCCAGGAGCACCGTATGGCAGCAGTCTTAGGGTGGAAACACACTATGTATCTAGATGCAGCTATATTCTTAGGCCACTGGAACTTTTAGCTTGATGTAAAACTGCGTTCACATGGTGTGGCCCCTGCACACGGTATTATGTCCCATAGAGGCCCCTGCACACCATATTATGTCCCACAGCGGCCCATGCACACCCTTTTATGTCCCACAGAGGCCCCTGCACACAGTATTATGTCCTATAGCGGCCCCTGCACACTGTATTATGTATGTCCCATAGCGGCCCCTGCACACCGTATTATGTCCCATAGTGGCCCCTGCACACGGTATTATGTCCCATAGCTGCCCTTGCACACCCTTTTATGTCCCATAGCGGCCCCATGCACACGGTATTATGTCCTGTAGCGGCACCTGCACATGGTACTATGTCCCATAGCGGCCCCTGCACACTGTATTATGTCCCATAGTGGCCCCTGCACACGGTATTATGTCACATAGCGGCCCCTGCACACAGTATTATGCCCCATAGTGGCCCCTGCACATGGTATAACATTCTAACTTTTATAATTTTTGCCACTCACTAGCTATTATTATACTGTGGGGTCTCTTCAGACCCCAGAGTATAATAAGTGGAGGTCCAAGAGAGGTGACAAACATAAAAAAACAGTGTCACTCACCTTTTCCTGCGTTCTGCAGCCACTGTGTTTTCTTTGGGAGCTTCTGCCTGTAGTCAGCGACCGCTGATTGGTTCTCAGAGGTCACGTCGTGTCATTATTCGTAATGACGTTGGACGTGACCCCAGAGGTCCTGTCACCTGTCCCTTACGTCAGACAGAAGCGCCTGCAGAGCACAGAGCGGCTGCGGAGCGCAGGAATGGTGACTTACATTGTTTTTTTTATGTTTCATCACTTCTCCTGAGCCTCCGCCTATTATAGACCCCCGAGTATAATAACAGCAGTTTCATTTCGGCCGTGTTTGGTCCTATTAAAACTGCTGGGTGAGGACTCGGGTCACCGTGCCAGGGAAATATGCCTCGCTCGCCGCTCTTGGCACCCGTGCTGGGGGTTGCCTACCCCTGGTCTATAGTATGTGGTATGTAAGTAGATTTGTGTGATTTCCCTGCTATTATGCTCTCTTTTAGCATTGTGTATTTAATTCTTATAACCAAGCATACACATGGGACATGAGTTAGCATGACAGAACACCCAACACATTTTCCCATCTTGCATGGGTGGAAATAGTCACAGAGGTCCCTGTATACACATAGAATGGAATTATAACACAAACACATAATGCTAGGTACTAGAGGGAGACATACCCTTATCTGTTAAAGTATTATGATAACAATGTATTATATGTAAAATTGTATTGTTTTAATCAACATTTTTATTTTATGAATTCTGTGTTTTATCATAAGAGCCTTGGCCAAGAGATAAAAAATAATAAACAGGAAAGTGATTTACAAAAGTCAACACATTGAACTGAGGTTACAGGATTTATATAATATCAAGTACAGAAACATTTAAATGCATATACAGCCCCAATTCTTAAAAAAAGTTGGGGCACTATGTAAAATATAAAGAAAACAAGAATGCAATGATTTTGAAATATTATATTGCCAAATTTTTATTCATAATTGAACATAGAATACAAATAAGAAGGTGAAAGTTAGACATTTTTCAATTTTATTAAAAAAATTAGAGATTGATGTCAGTAACACATCTCAAAAAAGTTGGGAGAGGACCATGTCTACCATTATGTAGCATCCCCTCTTCTTTCTACAACAGTCTGTAAACATCTAGGAAGTGAATAGACCACTTGCTGGGGTTTTGGGAGAGGAAGGTTGTCCCATTTTTGCCTGATGTAGGATTCCAGTTGCTCAACTATCCTGGGTCTTCTTTGCTGGATTTTTGTTTCATAATATACCAAATGTTATATGTTGGTGAAAGATTTGGACTGCAGGCAGGCCAGCTGGGTTCCCTAGACTGTTCTGCAAAGCCAGGCTGTTATCATGGATGCAGTATGTGGTTTAGCATTCCCTGAAAGAGACATTGTCTGGATGGGAGCATATGTTGCTTAGCATTGATAGTGTCTTTCAAGATGTGTAAGCTAATGCAACCCCATACTATCAGAGATACAGGCTTATGAACGGTGGATGGACACTCTCCTCTTGAGTCTGCAGGATACGGTGTGCTTGGTTTCATCCAATATTGGCCTGCGGCCTAGTCCCTTGTGACAATGCACTTCTCCAGATTCACTGTATCTGTTCATGATATTATGTACTGTAGATGGTGGGATATTCAGAGTCTTTACAATTTTCTTCCCACATGCCCAAGATATACTGATAGGTAAATTGGCTTCCTGTGAAAAAGTATGGCAGCCACTAACTCCCCTGCACCACAATGCTCCCTGTCCCTGTGAGAAATGTGCATTACAAATGATTCAGATGCAGGTAGCGCTGGTCCAGAATAAATGTAGTCTTTAATCCAATTGAATAAAACACACGACGCGTCTCGGGACAAGCCCTTTTTCAAGTGTGCATAAAAACATAGCATGGGTAGCATAGCATATATATACTTTACAAAAATAAAAAAATGGGACAAAAAGGGCGGTAGCCACGCCCCCTCACGTGTGGGGGCGTGGCTAATGGGTGTAAACTAAATAGAGGAAAAAAAAAGGCAAAAGCGGGCTGTAGCCACGCCCCCTATCGTGTGGGGGCGTGGTTAATGGGTCTAAACTAAATAAAGAGAAAAAAAAAAGTTAAAATAAATAAATATATAATTAAATGGATTATATGTGAAAAAAAAAGACTGATAAAAATTAATTTGAAAACATAGAAGCAATAGAAATAGTTCACAGTACATTATATGAATAATTGGTAAATATGTGAATTATGTTAAGAATGACTATGCATACGATAATATAAGTACAAATGATAAAATATGACTAGTAATCAATTAATGAAGATCCATGGGGAAAGGAGAAGAAACTAAGAGGGGTAATGCAAGGAATGAAGTATATAGAATGAATAACTATAAAAAAAAAAATTCAGTACATTATATGAATATGCCTATTTATTCTTAACTTATTTTACATATTTATGAGTTATTCATATAATGTACTGAAATTTTTTTTCTTTTTTTTTTTCATAGTTATTCACTCTATATACTTCATTCCTTGCATTACCTCTCTTAGTTTCTTCTCCTTTCCCCATGGATCTTCATTAATTGATTACTAGTCATATTTTATCATTTGTACTTATCATTTGTACTTATATTATTTTCTACCTGCATCTGGATTCTTCCACACGTGCTTCATACCACGGTTCCGAGGCTAGCAGCTGCTTCACAAGGTCCCAATGAAGATAATCTGATTCTACATGCCTACTAAGTTGTTGTGAGCTAATCACAAACCACCAAGGTGAGCAATTTGTATCAGTGTTCTGATATCTATCATCCTTTGGTTTTACACTATTATAATCATATTTTTGCAACTTGTGTTTAACTAGCAATCTCTCTGTTTGTTATAGCAAGAGACTCTCAGCTTTCAATCCACACCAGAAGAACTTTCCTAGGTGGTCTAAAACCAGAGATACAGCTATTCGTATTGACACTACAGATGTGTCAACTCATCCAGGTTTCCCAGTTTTTAGGCCCACTCACTTGGTCAATAGTCACTTTCAGCTAATTAATATTCACTGCCTGTAATGGTCTGGGTCTGGTTCAGAGTCTTTTAGTGCAACTTACTTTGGGTAATTGCTAGGCTGAGCAAGTGTAGAAGCTGATGAAAATCCAGAAGGAGAGAAAAATGCAATAGCAGGTAGATTCCAAGGAGGTGGCAGAGGTCAAATATAACGTAGTCGTATAGTCCCAGTCAGCAACAGGAGAATAGCGCAGTGCAAAAGGGTCAGAAGAGAGAGTAGTCAGCAAGCTGAGTCAGTATCAGGAGGTCACATAGTAGCAAAATCGAAGATCAAGGATAGGAGGTCGTAGTCAGGAAGCCAGGGGTCAATGCATGTCAGTATTAGCAGCAGTGCAGGAGAGGCTGGTTAGATTAAAGGCTAAGAGCACAATAATCTCACAAAGCAGGAAGAGCAAGGATGGGTTTAAATAGGAAGTTCAATTAAGGAACAGGGTGGAGCAAACCAGAGAGGCGGGAACTGAAGCTAGAGACACTGGGAACTAGGCTTTAAATCAGCACAGGAGCTGTCCAGGAGGCTGAATAGCTCAATTGAAAGAGCTACTGCCTGGGACACTGAAGTTCCTAGGTCCTGATACTGCCCTAATAAGGACATGGTAAACACAAAGCTATCACCCTACTGGCTGAGCCATAGGCTGCATTAACTGCAGCAGGAATTTTTTAAATATTAGGCTAAATGTACACAACTAAGTGTGCACTCCAAGGGGACAGATTACATCATCCCAGTGCCATCTATCCCTGATTGACTTCGATTAGGGGTTTCATTCTGAACCAAGTAGCAGGATAGGACCTTCTCTACAATCATTGGAAGGGAGCATTGGACCGCACAAACACCTTGGTTTGTACAATTAGTCATGTACATACATATTGGTATATAGAGAAACATCTCTATATTACAGTACATTGTTTGCTTAAAGGGAGTCTGTCAGCAGGAAAATCAGTATCAAACTAATGACAATACCTTGTAGAGTGGTTTCTACACTTTCCAAAGATGCCTTTCTTATTCTGCATTGAAGCTCATTGTTATGAAAATCAGTGTTTTATTCTTATGCAAATTAGCTGAAAATAGCTTTAGGAGCGTTTCTTCTCCGGTTGGGGCTTCATTCTTTGCTCTATATAATCACTGCTAATTACTTCTCCGCTTCTCTCTACATTACTTGAGTGACATCTCCCACTTTGTCACACTTTTTCTGCACTTAAAAGCAGTTATCTAGAGTGGAGAGCAAAGCCCTTGCAGGAGAGGAAACACCCATAAAGCCCCTTTTGAGTCAATTTGCATAAGAATAAAACACTAATATTCATGACAATGGATCTGCAATTTTGAAAAAAAAAAATATCAAAATGGGGTGGAATTTCTGCAACATTCTTATGGTCTTTGTTTTTACAAATGTATATTGTTTTTGTTACATTTAACTCCTTAAAAAAATGCAAAACTATGCAAAAAAATTTCTTGGAGTCGCCATATTATGACAGCCATAACTTTTTATATTTCCATGTAAGGCGTAAGGCGTCTTTTTTGTGGGGCAAGATGTTCCTTTCAGTTATCCTATTTTGGGAATGTCTTTTGCTTTGATTGTTTTTATTCAAATTTTTATGAGAGGGGAAACAGCTAAAAAATTACGGTTGGGCGCTTTAGATTTTTTTTTTTTCCTGCTACAGAATTCACCATATTGGAAAAATCATTTTTATTTAAATGTTTGTAGACCTGGCATTTTCAGACACAGGGATAGCTAATGTGTATGTGTTTTACAGTATTTTTCTACCTTTATATGTGTTCTAGGAAAAAGGGATAGAGTACAATTTTTAATTCCTTATATTTTTTTTACATTTTTTCTCCCTTTATTTATTAGACCCCTAGGTATCTTGAACCCCTGGGGGTTTGATTACTAATGCAACACATTACGATGCTAATGACCCAAAGAACAACACTTGGGAGGCAGAAAACAATCTGGATTATCTTGCCAGTTATGGGAGAAAATGCCACATTGTGTTGGCAGAGTGACAATTTACAGAATTTCAAGAAAAATTTGGGGCACACTATCAGCGTGTGCCTGGCCTGGCTGCTGGACTATCTTCAAATACTGATAATCATGACTGAGGTAGAAACTGTTCTTCTTTTCACAGACCAGTTATCCCCTCCATTGTGTCTGTGGTTTGCTGTATGCAGTAATCATTCACCATTTTCTGCTGCTAAAACTGGCACTCCAGCTTGTGCAACAGTGCCACTCAATGTGCACCTCACCTTACAACAATGAGATGAGGGATGGGGTTGTCAGAAATGGCTTGCCCTTTTGAAGTTGGGGTGGGAGACGGTCCATCGTTTAGGAACTGGAGGAGGCCACATCAACATTGTGTTGGCAGAGTGACAAATTTACAAAATTTCAATAAAAATTTGAGGCACAGAATTAGTTTGCCTGACTTGCCTGCCAGCTAAAAAAACAAGAATATCTTCTGACAAGGAAAGGATTCCATAATCCTGAAAACAATACTTGGCAGGCAGAAAAGAACCAAGATTATCCTGCAGGTTATCCATATATGGGAGCACATGCCACATCAAGTTGGTGGAGTGGAAATTTATAGAATTTCAAGGAAAATTTCTGGCACATCATCAGTGTTCCTGTAATTTTAAAAAAAAGTAATAAACAATTGAGTGTAGAAAAAAGTGAACAAAAAAGACCCATCTTTATGGGTGCACATGGGGCACCAAGTAGTGTACTAAGTGACAATTTACATAATTTCAAGAAAAATTTGGGGCACCGTGTACCTACTGCCTACTTGATTTCAGGACTATCTTCCAAAACTGAAAAAAAAGTACATAAAAACTCCAGGCACTGTAAGACGTAAGTATGTTTTATCTCATTTTTATTGTTATACAGTGAAGGCAATCCATATGACTATGACTATACGCGGCCATCAGTCGGTGAATTGCAGTGAATTCCACTAAGTGGCATAGTAGTGACTGCACCACCAGTAACTTGGCCAAGTGGGAGTTAAACTAGCAGACCAGCCAGATGACTGGGTGCAGATTGCTGTTTAATGAACACACATTCCTTGTGATGACTGATGTTGGTGAGGAGGAGGAGGAGAAGCAGACGGAGGTGATAATAAATGATAATGAGGATGGCCATGTGCTAAGTGTGGATGTGGCCAGTCTACAAAGACGATCGTGGGAAGAAGGAATAGAATGGTCCTGCTCACTTGGTGACTCTGGCAATTCCATTTTGCTAAATAAGCTAGTGATGCCATTTCATGTGAGTATGGAAAGACCTAGTTTCTACATCTGTGCCTGCATGCCCATGACTAGTTATCTGCTTGCAGCTCTTGCACAATATTTGTGCAAAAAATGTACAAAAAAATTGCCATATCGGAGATGACCGCATGTAGCTGCTGCTGCCAAAACCAGCAGCAGTGGAAACGTGTCTGTCAGTGCCACCACCACCCGAGTTTGCCTAAGATCTTCCCCAGGCAGGTCTTTTGGATGTTGGGGCTGCATGTCGGGTGGAATTCTTACTATTGCAGCTGTCACCACCCTCTTCCTGTGCTGTCACCCTATCACCCTGACCAGGTTGTCAGATCTTATCTGTAATAGAATCATCATCACATTCAGTAATGTCATCATCTTCCCCATTTTTTTGTGACTCATCATGGAGATAGGATTCATCTATGCCCTCACAATTCCTATCAGATTTCCCCCTAGTGTCCCTACCAGCCACTGCTACCTCCACAAACACTCATGTCTCCCACTATTTCCTCTTCTACATCCAAAAACACTGGCAGTTCTCATACAACTCATCAAAAAAAAAAAAAAAAAGAAGAGGAAGTCTTAGGTTATCTGAGAGGAATCTCTCAGTAAATGCCATATGACTACTAGAGAATAGGATCTGTGTCAGTGAAGAAGACATGGTTGACATGACTTTTGGATATGGAATGGACCCTCACTCTTTCCTAAAACCACCCAAACTACAGTAAACAGTGAATTTAGAATAAACGCACAAAACACTTTATTTTTGTGTCAAAATGGCCACAGCTTTATTTAAATCACAGAACTAAAATAATCACAGAAGGAGTCAGGTGAAGTGCTAGACCATTGGGATTCACGAATACTGTGAGATCCCCAGCTGTCTGACATACAACACCCGGCCAGACAGCAATAAAGGGGCGGCACGCTCCGGCTTGCAATTCTAGCAGAGCCAGTACACTTTAAGGGCACCAACGACCCTGCTTAACCACTGTGCCCACCCCTGGATAATGTTACTATTACAATATCCTTCAGGCTGGCCATTTCCAAAGCTCATAAATGTTTCCTCCAGTCCTTGTGGTGAGAGAAAGAGGAAGAGATGAATGAGACAGGAAGTTACATCTATTCCTAAACTCCTCCCTCTCTACAGTAACACATTAGGTACTATATACTCCCAAGGCTGAATATACACACATATACGCTTAAAGCCGAACCATCCTATATAAATCTACACAACTACTGCACAAAGATGAAACTGCAGGAGTTATTGGTTCCCCCATCCCAAAGTCATGTTGACCTTTGCTAATGTCTACGGAGGTGTCTTGACTTTTGGATATGGGCTAGAACCTCATTCCTTCCTAAAACCACCCAAACTACAGTAAACACTGAATTTGGAATAAACGCACAAAACACTTTATTTTGGTGTCAAAATGGCCACAGCTTTATTTAAATCATAGAATTAAATTATCACAGAAGTAGCCAGGTGAAGTGCTAGACCATTGGGATTCACGAATACTGTGAGATCAACATGATGTCTGAAATACAAGCACCAGCCAGACAGCAATAAAGGGGTGGCATGCTCTGGCCTGTTCACCACTATGAGGTTTAACCTCCTCTATTAGTTAAAATAAGTCCACAATAACTTGCCTGCAACTTCCACCTGACTCCTCAACCACCACAGAAGAGGCCATTTGTTAAATGGACTCGACTACCACCAAACTGATTAGGAATGCAATAGCCCTCTAGAAAAATTTTTATACTACAAGTCTCATACCATCTTCTCTACGATATAACTTAGCCAGTGATGGATAAAGAAAATTGTTAAGCCAGATCAACTAATCTGTGAATGTTGCTGAAAATGCAACTAAAGGGATATGGCTGTAGTTAGAAACTAGTAAAGAGAAATAGACTATAATACTTAAATTACCATAAACCTGTATACATGGGGAATTCTGTCATACCATAAACAAGTAATTGCCAACCATTTATGCATATAAGTATATACTTCCCACTTATGTGGAGTGGGGTCCCACTTATGGTGGTAACTGTAAACAAATGATATAGATGTATATACTATGTATGAGATAACACCTCTTCAAGGAATACCTCTGCCACTAAAAAACTAGAACTGTCCATTTATATTCATTGGCAACCCTATACCCACTTATACTGCCAGGAAAGACATAGAGAGTATAAAGAAGGGAAGAGAAAAGTACTTGCTGTGCGTCAGCTTCTCCAGATACTACAGCAACCACAGAGCACTTACTGTAGTGAAAAACCTTACCATTGTTGTTCGATAGGTCCCAACCACATCAACAGTAAAACAAGCCATTAAATGATGCTTATAATTATGAGAATAAGCCCATGATCTGCTTGATTTACAGAAGTCTTTGAAGGCAGTGAGATATCCTCTCCTCTCATCTCTCAAACATTTTCAGAGCACTTGATGACCATTACCCTTAGCCATACACACACGGACCCAATGGCACCCAGATCGAAATTTGAAGCTGAAAATTCTCTCTTTTGCTGGATATGGGCCAGCACCATCCTGATGCTGCCCGTACTGCTAGGGAGCTACAGGACTATATAGCTCCTGCATGCAGAGCATGGGGTTATCATGATAAGCAGTGCTGGGCTCCTTTCGCTAGCTGGCTGCAATAGATACTCTACTGCATCTATGGCTGTATCACACTGCCGGCAACCTTAAGAGAAATATGAGTTGGTCAATAAATGGTCATATATATTCATTAAGAAAAATTACAAGTCAACAGAAATGGTCCTTGAAGCTATAGATTTTTATCAAAAACATGCCCGCTTTTTTTTTGTTGTTTTTTTTTGTTTTGCTCTCCCTTCAGCCGCAGCCAGGGCTCAATTTATTGTGCAGGCATAT
The DNA here is from genome assembly GCA_947044405.1 of Leptodactylus fallax. NCBI lineage: Eukaryota > Metazoa > Chordata > Amphibia > Anura > Leptodactylidae > Leptodactylus > Leptodactylus fallax. Next base: position 77,373 of record CAMRHE010000322.1, read on the forward strand.
GAAAACTGATAGCCATGACCCTAGGGATTTACCCTAACAGGATCTTTTTAAAACGAATAATTGGTTTGCAGAAACCAGGTGGTCCATACCTCAGATGGTTACCTCTCCCCAGCAGGGGGCAATACCTCTGATGGTTACCCCTCCACACCAGGGGTCATACCTCCGATGGTCACCCCTCCACACCAGGGGGCCATACCTCTGATGGTCACCCCATCACACCAGGGGGCCATACCTTTGATGGTCACCCCACCACACCAGGGGGCCATACCTCTGATGGTCACCCCATCACACCAGGGGGCCATACCTTTGATGGTCACCCCACCACACCAGGGGGCCATACCTTCAATGGTCACCCGTCACACCAGGGGGCCATACCTTTGAAGGTCACCCCTCCACACCAGGGGGCCATACCTCTGATGGTTACCCCTGCACTGGGCTACACCTGAGATGGTTGCCCATTACTGGCCAAATTATACGTAACTTCAAGGACCCATAAAACAAAAATATATAAATATATATTTATTTTAAATAGTGCAAAGTATAATGCACAGCAATAGCTATAGTGTAGAATTATATTTAAAGTATTAAGAAAACACATCAGTAAATAAATACATTAAATTCTATTAACCACGTTCAGTCAAGAAATGGCAAAGACCGGTTGTTAGTGTATCCCAAATCACCAGCAGTTAAACACTGGCTTGGAGGCACAAGGACATTGTGTACGCATCCCAATCCTAAGGAACCATGCCCTATAGGGTTACATTATAAGGCAAGGTCACTGACAATAACAGAGTAAAACATTGGCCTAAAGATTGGAGGCCCATGCGGCCAGGGTCCTCTTATCCATGTATACTAGATCACTTAGCTAGTTAGCTATGTATGTATTGTACCTATGTTGGCACTATGTATGTAAGTAAATCATATATATATATATATATATATATATATATACAGTGGAAAAAAAAAGTATTTAGTCAGCCAAGAATTGTGAAAGTTCTCCCACTTAAAAAGATGAGAGAGGCCTGTATTTGACATCATAGGTAGACATCAACTATGAGAGACAAAATGAGAAAACATATCTAGAAAATCACATTGTCTGATTTTTTTAAGAATTTATTTGCAAATTTTGGTGGAAAATAAGTATTTGGTCGCCCACAAGCAAGCAAGATTTCTGGCTCTCACAGACCTGTAACTTCTTCTTTAAGAGGCTCCTCTGTCCTCCACTCATTACCTGTAGCAATGGCACCTGTTTGACATTGTTATCAGTATAAAAGACACCTGTCCACAACCTCAAACAGTCACACTCCAAACTCCACTATGGTGAAGACCAAAGAGCTGTTGAAGGACACCAGAAACAAAATTGTAGACCTGCACCAGGCTGGGAAGACTGAATCTGCAATAGGCAAGCAGCTTGGTGTGAAGAAATCAACTGTTGGAGCAATAATTATAAAATGGAAGACCACTGATAATCTCCCTCGATCAGGGGCTCTATGCAAGATCTCACTCCGTGGGGTCAAAATGATCACAAGAACGGTGAGCAAAAATCCCAGAACCATATGGTGGTACCTAGTGAATGACCTGCAGAAAGCTGGGACTAACGTAACAAAGGCTACCGTCAGTAACACACTACGCCGCCAGGGACTCCTGGCAGTGCCAAACGTGTCCCCCTGTTTAAGTTTGCTAGAGAGCATTTGGATGTTCCAGACAAGTATTGGGAGAATGTCATATGGTTAGATGAAGCCAAAGTAGAACTGTTTGGTAGAAACACAACTCGTCGTGTTTGGAGGAGAGTGAATGCTGAGTTGTATCCAAAGAACACCATACATACTGTGAAGCATTGGGGTGCCTTGGGGCTGTTTCTCTGCAAAGGGACCAGGACAACTGATCCGTGTACATGAAAGAATAAATGGGGCCATGTATCGTGAGATTTTGAGTGCAAACCTCATTCCATCAGCAAGGGCATTGAAGATGAAACATGGCTGGGTCTTTCAGCATGACAATGATCCCAAGCACACCGCCAGGGCAATGAAGGAGTGGCTTCGTAAGAAGCATTTCAAGGTCCTGGAGTGGCCTAGTCAGTCTCCAGATCTCAACCCCATAGAAAACCTTTGGAGGGAGTTGAAAGTCCATGTTGCCCAGAGACAGCCCCAAAACATCACTGCTCTAGAGGAGATCTGCATGGAGGAATGGGCCAACATACCAGCAACAGTGTGTGCCAACCTTGTGAAGACTTACAGAAAACGTTGGACCTCTGTCATTGCCAATAAAGGATATATAACAAAGTATTGAGATGAACTTTTGTTATTGACCAAATACTTATTTTCCACCATAATTTGCAAATAAATTCTTTAAAAATCAGACAATGTGATTTTCTGGATTTGTTTTCTCATTTTGTCTCTCATAGTTGAGGTCTACCTATGATGTCAATTACAGGCCTCTCTCATCTTTTTAAGTGGGAGAACTTGCACAGTTGGTGGCTGACTAAATACTTTTTTCCCCACTGTATATACAGCACCATGGAATTAAAGGTGCTCTAAAAGAAATAATAATAACTTAGATGGCTGATCCTAAATACTGTATAAGCAATAATATTAAGTCATACTAGCTCCAGAATAATCCAGAGCCATGCAGGTAATAAGGACAGACTTGAGCAGCTGTCAGTGGGTACAAAATTATACTATTATAGGACACCACTGAGAAATAACCCATCATATAGTATATGTCATAGTCAGGGATGGGAGCTCCTGCATTATATGATGTCATAGTAACATATAATAATAGTAATCCATATACTTATCCAGATACAGACTGTAAATGCTCCTGAGTCACCGGCTATACATGAAGAGTAAGAAATGCAATAATCCGGTGCAGTATTTGTCTGATATCCGTTATCTACATGTGGTGGAGACTTAGAGGTCAGCCTTCAACACGGCCGTCAGTATATCATCGTATACACATGGATATAAAACTATACAAATCTTTGTATCCTACAGAACAAGGTGCACCTGGGCCACCGACATCCACTCCATGTGCTGAGCCCTCCATGAACACCTTTCAGAGCTATAAATATGATCTAGATATAATATATTCTGCTAGAAGACTGTGAAAAAACATCTAGATAAGGCCCCACGTAATCTACACAGTCTTATACCATCCACCATTTTAGGTAATAGATGAATTTCCAAATGGAAGATGAAATAGCTACATGAGGTAAGGGCAGACATTTTATAGGCAGCAGCATCAGCAGGACAGCATGTATAAAGTGACTGAAGGCTGCCATATATCCTCACAGGACTCAGTATACAGCCTGTGAGGATGTGAACCTAAAGGGGCGTTGGAGAGGAACCCAAAAACAGGATTAAAAAGGTCCTCGACCACACCCATACCTGGGGCTTCACTCCAGAGGGACTGCACACAGCAGGAGAGTGCTGCTGGTAACCTGCAGGGAGCAGGTGGACGGTGGACCAGTTGGAGACACACAGGTGGTCTGTCCCAAGAGGACTGGATTCCACAACGGACTTGGTTAAGCTCAGTGTGAGCCAGACTGCTGAGGAGAAACCTCAGCAAAGCATCTTGCCCTCAGAAGTTAGTCAGGGTTCAAGAAGTGAGGTATTGCCCTGTGTGTAGGCTAGGCTGTTTTGTTATTTTTGTTCCTGTTATCACTTACTAGCTGAATAAAGCCATTTCTTTTGGATTGCCATTACCTGATATGCTGTTAATTTGGTACCCAGAGCCACAAACACCTCTGTTAAGTCCAGGAAGCTGCTACCTTTGAAGCTAACCTACCCCCAATTGTCACAAGCCCCATACCTCCCAACCATCCCGGATTCTGTAGGACACTCCCGGATTGTGGGTCCTGTCCCACGGTCCCGTTCGGTGGGAGGTATGTCCCTGATTCAACTCATCTGCATCCAGAGAGGACGCAGATGAGTTGAATACAGTGGTGAAGCAGGAGCAGAGAGCTCCTGCCTCACCACTCTGCCCCCTGTGTGCACATCGCGCCTGCAGCTCCTTAACACTCTGGGACAAGAGACTGCAGACAGAGCAGCAGGGGAGCGAGGAGAGGTGAGTATCAGTGTTTTTTTATGTTAAACTTTGGCAGAGAAAGAGGGGCATTAAACTGTGGGGATAGATAGAGGGGGAACAATAAACTGGGGGGGCATATGAGGGGGACATTATATTGTTGAGGCAGATGGAGGGGGGACAATAAACTGGGGGGCATATGAGGGAGACATTAAACTGGGAGGCATATGAAGAAGAACATTAAACTGGGGGCATATGAAGAAGGACATTAAACTGGGGGGCATATGAGGGGGGACAATAAACTGGGGGGCATATGAAGGGGGACAATAAACTGGGGGCATATGAAGAGGGACATTAATCTGTGGGGGCATATGAGGAGGACATTAAACTTTGGAGGCAGATGAATCGGGCATTAAACTGGGGGCAACTGGAGTGGGACATTAAAATGGGGAAAACTGGAGGAGGACATTAAACTGGGGGAAGCTGGAGGGGGACATTAAACGGGGGCAACTGGAGGAGGACAATCTGGGCACAACTAGAGGGGGACATTAAACTGGGGGCAACTGGAGGAGGACATTAAACTGGGGGCAGCTGGAGGGGGACATTAATTTTCCCCTTTAGTTGTGCCCAGTTTAATGTCCCCCTCCAGCTGCCTCCACGGTTTAATGTCCCCCTCCAGTTGCCCCCACGGTTTAATGTCCCCCTCCAGTTGCCCCAGTTTAATGTCCCCCACCAGCTAACCCCACAGTTTAATGTCCCTCTCTAGGTGCCCCAATTTAATGTCCCCCTCTAGTTGCCCCCAGGTTAAGGGGGACATTAAACTATGGAGCAGCTGGATGGTGACATTAAACCATGGGGAAGATGGAGGGGGACATTAAACTGTGGGTGCTCCATCAGAGAGACTTTATACTGTGGGGTCAATTTGAAGACAATATTATAATGTGGGGGCATATAATATTAGGGTGACTGTAAGAACATTATACTGTGTGGGGAGCACAAAGAGAAATTGATGGGTATGGGCAGAGTCAATTTAGAAGTGGGTGGAGCTAAATTTGCCTCGGCGCGCATAGCACTCATCACATTTTGTCCCTCTTTCTGTCCTCTAAAAGTTGGGAGATATGGCGCCCTGATATGGAGGTTATATATAGATCATTAAATGCGATATATAGGAAGGGGAAAAAAATAACACCAGCATTAAGATGGAGGAACTATAGAGACCGCTGGACTAAATATACAGTGAGGTATCTGTATACAGCAGGGTCAATATTAACAGCATGTCCAGTACATGGAACTAAGATCGAGGGTATATACAGATCACTAGACTCCATATAAAGGGAGGCGGCTTTCAGATCATGCTGTTCCTCTCTCACCACAGTTTCTCCTTTACATGTGACCTCCCAGCTCCACCATAGAGAGCCCATCAGTCCCCAGGACTCATGAACAATCTGCATTATACAGCAGTAATCTATGATATATCAGCCATGTCTGCAGTGTGTGATGTAAATACATGAGGGGACCCTTTGACTGCATAAATCCTGTGGTAATACTGCAGCATATACAGTATGATATAGAATGGTGATACTAAACTAGTAGTGATGTGTAATGTGAATGTGGTCACACCAATGTAGCCCCTCTTTGCTACTGGAGCTACTGGTGAGACTGTCAAGACCAGAAGAAATATTGCTGTTGCCATTCACATTGTTATTGTTAGTACTTGCACAAATTTTCCTCCTCCTCCTTTTGCCTGTCCCTGTCATTTTACTGCACACTGCTTAACCATTTCCCGACATCTGCCATACTATTACAGTGGAAGTCTGGTGATTAAGTATGGCAGACGCCCAAGAGCTGAGCGGCCGTCATAGCCGCTGGGTCTCCACAGTATTATAGAGACCTCAATAGGTATATAGCGATTTACTCATAGACTGTAGTACAGTAGTATTGCAGCCTATGAGACAAGCAAACAAAAGATCACAAGTGTAAGCCCCTGGGGGGATTTTAAAAAAGTAAAGACATTTTTTAAAAACAGTGAAAAAAAAAGAAAATAATACTAAGTGGCACTGCCTAAAACTCACTATTCACTTATACATATATTTCTCTCCAAGAATTGATAAACCAGAGGATTCCCTTTCAATAATATGGACGTGCTCAGCAGTTTGAGAATAACAAAAATGTACTCAAAAAGAATATTTAAAAAATTGCACTGCGGCACTCATCATTTGAAGGAAAAACACCCCATTGGCTGAGTCGGCAGGCACATCTGACATCTTTTCTGGGCACTAAAACAGGAAGAGATGCCGGTGAGTGCGTATAAAAACATGGTGTGTTGCCTAGGTATAATGTGGTGTCTTGTGGTCATGAGGAAGCACTTTAGGCTGGGGCCCCACATGGCAGAATGTCAATTATACCTACAGAAATGCTGGCGGATTCCCTCTAGGTATAATTGAAGCAAAAAGTGCTGCCGGAAAAACCGCAATGTGTTGCCGACGTGGTTTTTCCCTGCAGTGTTTTTTTGCTCTGGAACGCTATGTGGGGTCTTAGCCTTAAGCGCAAAACAGCTGTCACCTTTGCCATCAATACCACTGCAATACAGAGGTTTGTTTTTTTCTTCTGGACATATTTGTATGGATATTGCAGTTTGTGGGAAAGAGAGCCATCTCATGTGGACTTCATGCTTTGTTCATCTCCCCTGAAGAAAGATTTTAAAGGATAACAGAATAAATAACTGTTTTTACATGAACTGGTACAATTTGTCCTACAAACATTAAGCCCTCATATTACCCTGTTACCAGAAAAATAAAAAAAGTTATGGGATTTGTAAAAACAAAAATTGATAAATGCCTGCAGTGGGAAGGAACTAATTATAATAGTTATTACCAACAGTTCTCACACTGTGTAGTTTTTTTGTACAAAAAACAATTTCAAGAAAAATAGAAAAGCACTAAAAGGGTCAACTGGTCAGTGAGTATTATTAAACTAGAACTGCGTCAGTCATCTTATAATTTTTGTACCATCAAAATGGCAGTTTGTATGTATAATGGTTAGCCAAAAGAAACCCTTGACAAACAGATTTTTTCAGATTAGCAGACTGTGTCACACTGTTTAGTGGCTGAGATTAGCACAGGCTGCCATACTGTATACACTGATGAACAAAAGCGTAATAATGTTTTGAACTTTTGACTTTCAGGCTCCATTTCTCACCATCCAGGGTCGTTTTAACACATTGGTTGGCCCAGTGCAAAGGTTTCATAAGTGGGCCCCTCCCCATCATCACCATATACCCATCTGAAAGCTGCCAAAAACTTGGATTTTATATGGTGACATTCAATGGATGAAAATGTATTATGGAACTTTTCTGCCTGTCAGAAATCTTTTATACATTCATCTCTAGTAATAATAATATCGTTATTGCTGTTATTTTAGCGTGTAACGGATATCGCTATCAAGAGGCGGTTGGCATATTTTACTCTATAAAGATCAGGTATGGACAGGACATGGACAGTGAAAAAATGTAAACTTTATTGATGAATTTGTGTTATCGCTGCGACGATGGTAAATGTCTGGGTCACAGCGCCAGTAAACTTCCTGATTATGTTACATTATCCCTATATGTGACAATCAGAGAGCAAAAGTATAGTATGCTCTCTGATTGATAGGAGAGGGGATAACATGGACAGAAGTACATGCTACAACCTCCCCCCCCCCCCCCCCGGTCACATATTATTTTGATATTTGCTTTGTTCTTGAAATCTTACTGCTATGATTTTTTAAATGTATTTTTAAAGTTTTAAAAATTTAATTTAAAAATCTAAATTGCTAAATGAACTTTAGCCCTACCTAGAGATGTTGCTAAATCCAAAATGTCAGGTGGTATATATCTAACAGGTGTCAGAAGTCCCTTGATCTCCTGTGTAATGTATCTAAAAAAAATTGAATTTCTTTGATATTTATGGCATGTTCTATTAGAGGAATGTCAGATTAATCATTTGAAGGTAGTAAATGGCTCATTTCTTTTCATTACAAAAACTAAAGAACTTTTTCAACAGTTTAATGTCAATTAAAGAAAGTCCCTCCATTACAACCTATCACTAATTTACATGATAGATGATAAGTGTCTGATCTCTTGGGCTCTCATTGTTGGAACCTCCATTGATCACAAGAATGGGGATTCTGTATACCCTGTTCAAATACAGTGCTACTTGAAGTCCTTGAGACTGAGAGATGGCTGGATGCTGTGCTATCTGCAGTAGATGGATCAGCAGTGCAAAGACCACCTATCACTCCATTCATTGGGGGGGTCACAGAATCCCCATTCTCATGATAAGTTGGGGCTTCAGTGGTGGGTCCCTCAGCAATTAGATACTTATCACCTATCCTGTAGACAAACTCTAATACTAAGCAACTAAATTAGCTTTTCTTTTCTCCTGTTATTACAACAAACACTTATTATTTGAAACAATGTCAACATAATCTACTAGTTTATTACACAGCACACAGTTAATATAAACTATTCAAGATTACTGCATAGATAAAAAATCAGTACTGACTTATTATTAGTTATTCCCATCACACCTTCCCTGCCTTTGATATTTTTTTTATAGTCCTAACTGAATAGCTACAAGAAAACTAGATAGAGATTTATCAGAAGATAAAAAGAAATAAGAAAACACTTACGGTAATTTTCGAACTATAAGACGCACTGGACTATAAAACACACCTAAGTTTCAGAGGAGGAAATTAGGCAAAAAAATTTTGATGCAAAAAATGTGGTAAAATATTTAATAACATAAATAACTTATGGGAACTGTTTTGCAACAGCTGCAAGACTGCATTGACAGATGGCTGTGCAGTGAAATTTGCCTATGCTAATGTTAACCCCTTCCCGCTGATGGCATTTTTCGATTTTTGTTTTTGACTCTCCACCTTCCAAATCCCATAACTTTTTTATTTTTCTGTTCACAGGGCCATATGAGGGCTTAATGTTTGCAGAACAAATTGTTCTTCATAATAGTACCATTTATTATTCTGTATAATGTACTGAGAAGTGGGAAAAAAATTCACAATGCGGTGGCATTGGAGAAAAAGTGCATTTGAGCAACTTTCTTACGGCCATCGTTTTTACGGCATTCACTGTGCAGCCAAACTGACGTTACCTGTATTCTATGTTTTGGTACTATTCCGGGGATACTAAATGTATATGGTTTTATTTACATTTTAACCCCTTAACAAAAATCCAAAACTTTGCAAATAAATTGCAAATTTTTATCAGCGAAAAAAATGGTGGTTCGGCACTTTTGATTTTGATCTGAGTGGACTCTGATCGCAGGCATTAGCTCCAGGTCTCTGCTGTACATTACAGCGGAGACACGGTAGCTATGGTGTCTGCTCTGTAGCAGAGCATCCGCCATCATCTTTAAAGCCCCAGCATCTGCCCTAATAGTACGGCGGATGTCGGGAAGGGGTTTGCACCGCCGGGACACCTTCTCTTCCCAGCCCAAGACCCGCAGCATCACTCCACTACTGCCTCCACTGGATTCCTGCAGCGGCAACCCCCGCTCCTCCGCTCTTCCCCATATTCAGACTATAAGATGTACCCCTATTTTCCTCCCGATTTTTTTACGTTTTTTTCTTTTTTAAAATCCATCTAACCATTCAAGAGATATGGCCCCTGAAAGATTATATGTAAACTATCTCTGATTCTCCAAGTGGGCGAGAACCTTATGTTTTTCTATGTGAAAATAAATTATGTTTATAATTTAGCATTTTCTGTTTGGTGACAGGTCCTCTTTAAAGGGGTTGTCTGGGATAAACCAATCTTTCTAATTTAAGCTACCCCCCTGACCCTGCCTACCATCTAAATTACTTACTGTACCAAAAAGCTATAGTAACTAGATTACTGGGACGGTCATTTGCCCTGTTTCCCTGTCTTCTTTGCTGGATCTTCTGGGCATGAGATGTCACTTTTGGGCTACTGCGCATTTTGGCACTGCGGCCCTATTGTGCAGTTGTGGGTGGTCGGCAGACTTCACGGAGGTGCCGATTGCCCAGAACAAGTGAAGTCCTGTTCCCAGAAGGTCCTGCCTCGAAGACAGGTAACTATGATGGGGTGGTGGGGGTGAGTTAGTTAGGAAGGACTAGTAGTGGATGCACTAGCTAGGGAAGCAGGGAGGGGGTGTGAGTGAGAAAGGGGGGAGGGAGTTAGAGAAAAAGGGGGAGTAGTCAGCTCTGAGTGAAGCACAAGACATCATGGTAGTTGTAGGAAAACAGAACAGGAAGCTACCCATGTAAACAAATGCAGAAGATGTCAGGAGTTCCCAGAGAAACCCAGAAATCTCTAAAAACACTGCTAAAGGTATTTGGTTGAACTTATTAACCTATTAATAGCACCAACCGACCTTTTTGGAAAAATGATTTTTTTGCCCGGAAAACCCCTTTAAGCACAGGAGCAGAAAGTGGACGGGTCCACATCCTGATTGACTGGACGAATGACAGGAAGTGCAGTATGTGGACATTAATTTACATGACTATTCTTCATTGCAAAATAGCTCAAGCTCAGCCAGATTGGATGGAGAGCGTCTGTGAACAACAATCTTCATGTCTTGCCACAGATGCACAATGGGATTTAGGTCTGGATTTGACTGGGCCATTCTAACACATGAATATTCTTTGATCTAAACCATTCCACTGTAGCTCTGGCTGTATGTTTAGGATCATTGTCTTGCGGGAAGGTGAATCTCCTTTCCAGTCTCAAGTCTTTTGCAGCCTCCAACAGGTTTTCTTCCAGGATTGCCCTGTATTTAGCTCCATCCATCTTCCCATCAACTCTGGTCAGCTTCCCTGTCCCTACTGAAGAAAAGCCTCCCCACAGCATGATGCTGCCACCACCATGTTTCACAGTGGGGATGGTGTTTTCAGAGTGATGAGCAGTGTTACTTTTCTGCCACACATAGCCCTTTGCATTTAGGCCAAAAAGTTCAACTTTGGACTCATCTGACCAGAGCACCTTCTTCCACATGTTTGCTGTGTCCCCTATATGGCTTGTGGCAAACTGCAAATGTCACTTTTTATGTCTTTCTTTCAACAATGGTTTTCTTCTTGCCACTATTCCATAAAGGCCAGATTTGTAGAGTGCACGACTTATAGTTGTCCTGTGGACAGATTCTCCCACCCAAGCTGTATATTTCTGCATCTCCTCCAGAGTGACCATGGGCCTCTTGGCTGCTTCTCTGACCAGTGTTCTCCTTGTTTGATCTGTCAGTTTAGATGGACGGTCATGTCTTGGTAGGTTTGCAGTTGTATAATACTTTTTCCATTTTTGGCTGATGGATGGAACAGTACTTCTTGGGATGCTCAAAGCTTTGGATATGTTTTTATAATCTAACCCTGCTTTAAACTTCTCCACAACTTTATCTTTGTCCTTTCTGGTGGGTTCCTTGGTCTTCATGATGTTTTTTGTTCACTAGTGTTCTCTAACAAACCACTGAGGCCTTCACAGAACAGGTGTATTTATACTGGGACTAAATTACACACAGCTGGACTCTGTTGATTAATTAAGTGACTTCTGAAGGCAATTGATTGAGCTAGATTTTATTTAGGGGTATCAGAGTAAAGGGGGCTGAATACTTTTGCACGGCACACTTTTCAGATTTTTGTTTGATTAAAATTTTGAAAATCATGTATCATTTTTGTTCCACTTCACAATTATCTGCTACTTTGTGTTGGTCTATCACTTAAAATCTCAAGAAAATACATTTAAGTTTGTGGTTGTAAGGTGACAAAATGTGAAAAAGTTCAAGGGGAATGAATACTTTTGCAAGGCACTGTACCTTATAGGACTTAGCTTAGCAAAGAAGCAATGTTAACCAATGTGCACTTGCTATCAATACTAGACCAGAAGATAGCACTATTTATTATATATGTGACATCATCAAAGTACCGGAGACCATTGTAAACTCACTGCATGATGTCATAATGACTGTAGCATTAAGTAAACTGGGCTTCACTGGTCAACTACTCCTTCAGGAGATGAAGATGAGGCAAGCAGAAGATCAGGGATAATTACTTTAAGATGACAATCCCTAGTACTGACTGATGGAAGCTTCTGGTACGGTATTTGTGAGGTCACAAGCTTGACTAATGGAATTAGAGCTGCATGGATTTATAATTGTGGGGACATCACTACACCTATGGTAAGTGCTTGGACTGGGTTGTTGAAGGGGCTTCTAGGCTTAGCCACTGATGGCCAGAGGAAGTGTAAAATGAAAAAGAAGTTATACTCACGCACCCCTGGTGGTCCTTTGCATAGGCACGGGCTTGTTTTCTTTGCTTCTGTACCCAGCTGGACTGGAGGTAGTGAGGCTCCAGTTACTGTCATGGCTAAACATTGGTCTCAAAGAAGGTATGCAGGTATTATATAAGACTGCTTTACGATGCAGACACATTTTACATTTTGTATTATATGCACAACACGTAGACTTTCCACAGTTGAACAGTGATAAAGGTTTGGTTCAGCTTTAAAGTTGGAGGTACAAATATTGTAGCCATAATAAGGATGATAGGCTGCTTGTAAGAAAAGGCTTACCTGTTAATTTAATCTAGAAAGGTAGGTTATGGATGATTATTATGTCAAGGCTCTTCTATTTTTTTTTAAACAACAGAAAAAAATAAAAGCTAAGGTAGTATTATCTGGCCATCCCAATCATTTTTAAGGGGAAGGAATAGATGACTCAGGAATTAACAAATAATAAAAGTCCTCTGATTTATAAGCCTTTATCTATTTTTTTTAGGTTTAGGCTTCTTTAGGTTATTTTATTTAAGGGCAGTGATCTGTAGCCTAGAAGAGATCTGGAGATAGCTTACATTTCTATTAATTTATATGTAGATTGGCTTTTAGTGGGCTTCTCTCCTTCTCTACTTGGGTGATTCTAACCTTTTGCTGCCTAAGGGGGCGTTCACACTACCGTTGGTGACCGTCAGTAGTGTCCGTTGCTATTGTTCGTTACAAGATTTTAGCATCAGACACTAGCTGAAACGTCAGAAATCTGTTAAAATTTCCATTCATTTCAATGGGGTTTTATATTATGTCCGTTAGTGTCTGTTTGTGTCCGTTTACACTCAATCCGTCAGAAGTCCGTTTTTTTTCGCGGACAAAAAATCCTACATGCAGGACTTTTTTGTCCGTTTGAAATAACGGATTCTTGACGGACAGCAAGTGTCCGTTATTTTTTTAACATTGAAGTCTATGGGTAACGGACTTATAACGGACAGTAACTGATAGCCATCAGTTATTTTCCGTTATTTTATGTCCGGTTTTTTTTTTCTGCGCATACTCAGAGAGCAGAAAAAAAACCAAAAAAAACGGAGAGTGTTAAAAAAACGGACATTGTTAAAAAACGGACACTAACTGATGCTAACTGATGCTGATGTGTCCGTTTTTTTTTTTAACTAATCCATTAATTGGATCAGTTAAAAAAACGGACACATTAACATCAGTTAGTGTCCGTTAATGTCTGTTATGATAGGTGTCCGGTTTTTTTTTGTTTTTCTTTTTTTAACGGACACTATCAGAACGGACATCAACGGTAGTGTGAACCCTGCCTTAGGCTGAAGAAACACAGAGCAGAAATGTTGTGTTTTTGAAATGCTGTGTTAACTCTTGCTGAAAAAAAAACAGGCGTTTTATATTCACAGCAAAATGGATGAGATTTTAAGAAAAATCCCTGGAAAAACTCTGCATATTACAGTACCTGTAAAGTGAATGTGATTCTGGCTAATCCCATCCACACATTGCAGAAAAAAATCACAGCTGGCGGTTTCCATTTAGGTATAATAGAGACAGAAAGTTCACAGAGGAAAAATCGACTGACTTTCTGAGAAAAAAGCTGCGGAAAACCGCAATGCGTTTCTGTCACAGTCTTTTCCATAGCGCTTTTTTGCTGCGGCTCGCTACATGGGGCCTTAGCCTACAAACTAGCTATTGCAACACTGTAATACAGTAGCAGCATGGTGGATTAGATTTCTGTAAATGTCATCTACATGCTGCAAATAAAACCACCAGTCCAAAGGTTATAAAGTAACTGTCCTTTAATTTTTTTTTTTGTAGATGAATAGATCAGGCAAATATCAGAAAATTTTTTAGAAATTTGATATTAAGATCTTTAAGGCCAGGGCCCCGCGTTGTGAAAACGCAGCCTTTTGGCCACAGCAAAAAAATGCAGCATTTTACAGTACCTGCAAAGTGGAGGGGATTCTGACTAATCCTATACACACAATGCAGAAAACAAATCTGCAGCGGAAAAGCTGTGTTTTCACAACATGTCAATTATACCTTCAAAAACGCTAGTGTTTTCTGTATAGGTATAATAGGTGCAGAAAGTCCGCAGAGGGAAACTCTGAGATCGCAATGAAAAATGCTGCAAAAAAAAAAAAAACGCAATGCGTTTCTGCCGCAGTCTTTTCCGCAGCATGGGACCTTAGCCTAAAGGGGTTGTTTCATATATACAGTATATATGTAATTTTTTTTTGAATAGCCAAACTAGTTGTTTGTGACCCTTTATAAATCAGGTGCACAAGCAACAAGGCCTATATATGTCTATCCCTACACACAATAAAATATCTATATGCATACAGAAATATCAAATAGGATCCCTATACCAGGACTAAATACTGTCACGTCACCCGCTGACCGCTATAGCAGGACTAAATACTGTCACGTCAGACACTGACCGCTATAGCAGGACTAAATACTGTTACGTCAGCCACTGACCGCTATAGCAGGACTAAATACTGTCACGTCACCCGCTGACCACTATACCAGAACTAAATACTGTCACGTCATCCACTGACAGCTATAGCAGGACTAAATGCTATCATGTCACCCGCTGACTGCTATACCAGGACTAAATACTGTCACTTCACCCGCTGACCGCTATAGCAGGACTAAATACAGTCACGTCACCTGCTGACTACTATACCAGAACTAAATACTGTCACGTCATCCACTGACCGCTATAACAGGACTAAATGCTGTCACGTCACCCACTGACCGCTATAGCAGGACTAAATACTGTCTCGTCAGCCACTGACCACTTTACCAAGACTAAATACTGTCACGTCAGCCACTTACTGCCAGATTCTCCTCTACTCTCATAGTATAATCCACAAATAGCTGTTTTACTGTATAAAGTTCCCCTCATAGTGCCAAACGCTTCACTACTATCAGAGTTTCCTGTATTCCCCATATTGAGGACACAACTAGCCCCCTTTTATTTGAAGATGCCCCCTCATAATGTCAGCCAGCAATTAACCTCTTCCTGCACTGTAATAGTACGCTGCAGAAAGCGGGTTGCTTTCCTATAACCATATCTTGTCATCTGTCCACAGAATTGGTGATATTTGTCTGATCCGTGGTGTCCTATGTGATTGCTATCAATCACACACAAGTTCCCATATTCTCCTGTCTCAATGGATCGGTACTCATGCGCATTGCCATTCCATTTAAAGTCTATGGAACAGCTGACCTATGACCTCCGCTACCTCCATACAGTTCCATACACTTGGTACAGTGCGGCAGTGTGCTCACTCACCCACCAAACTACTGACATAGAAAAACACAGGACATCTGACCTCGTGACACAGCAGTCAACACTTATCATATATTTTAGGTTAGAAATTTTGATTGTCAAAAAACCCATTTAGGCTAAAGCCCCATGTAGCGGGCCACAGCAGAAATGCATCATGTTTTTTCCCACAGCACTTTTCACAGAAAAAAACTTTCTGCTTCCATTATACCTATAGGGAAACCACTGGCATTTCCGTAGGTATAATTGACATGCTGAGATTTCCAAAACTGTTTTGGACATTGCAGTGTGTCCGTGAGGCCCAACTTTGTGGAAACGCAACTTTTTTTTGTTGCAGATTTTGCTGCATTTTTTTGGGCCAAAGCCAAGAATGGCAACAAAAGGAATGGGAAATACATAGGAAGCTTCTTATACTTCTATCTTCTGTTCAACTCACTCTTGACATTGGCTCAAAAAACTGCAGCAAATTCTGTAACGTGAAACACAGCGTTTATGGCTGCTGCAAAAATGAGCCAGCAAAGTGAATAAAATGTCATCATTTAATCTCATCCACAGCAGGTTATTTTTAGATGCGGAATCGCAAGCATCTCCATGTATATTTAATAGAAAAACACTCTGGAAAAAAATTATGTGTTTTCGCTGCTTTTTATCTCGAGTGTTTTTTAGCTGAGTTTCACTGTATTGGGCCTAATCCTTAAAGGGGTTCTCCAAGAGTTACAGGTTTCTGCAAGGAGGCCGGGGAAGGTGAAAAATAAAACCCACACTCACCTGTCCCTGGTCTTCCCACCCGTCTGGTCCAGCGGTGCCCTGGGGCTTGTTCCAGCAGCAGTCCTCACCACACGTAGCCAATCAGTGGCCTCAGCAGCCTAAGGAAAGGAAACCGGGATGTCACTCACATACGTCACCTGTGACGTCCCGTGTCCTTTCCTTAGGCCGCTGATTGGCCTCAGCAGTCACGTGCAGTGAGGACTTCCGCCAGAACAAGGCCCTGGACGCTGCTAGACCAGACAGCCGTGGGAGACACCAGAGCATCGGGGACAGGTGAGTATGGTTTTTATTTTTCATATTTTTCACCTTCCCCGACCTCCTTGCAGAATACAGTCATTCCTGGACAACCCGTTTAACATCTCAATATACTGAGCATCACACTATAAAATGCAATTTTAGTATGCATAATGGTATACATTTACATAAGAAAATACAGAAAGATGGCTAGATAGATAGATAGATAGATAGATAGATAGATAGATAGATACAGTGCTGGCCAAAAGTATTGGCACCTGCAATTCTGTCAGATAATACTCAATTTCTTCCATTAAATGATTGCAATCACAAATGATTTGGTAATAATATCTTCATTTAATTTGTCTTCAATGGAAAACCACAAAAAGAATTGTCAAAAAGCCAACTTGGATATAATTCCACACAAAACATAAAAAAGGGGGTGGACAAAAGTATTGGCACCCTTTGAAAAATCAGGTGATGCTTCTCTAATTTGTGTAATTAACAGCACCTGTTACTTACCTGTGGCACATAACAGGTGGTGACAATAACTAAACCACACTTGCAGCCAGTTGAAATGGATTAAAGTTGACTCAACCTCTGTCCTGTGTCCTTGTGTGTACCACATTGAGCATGGAGAAAAGAAAGAAGACCAAAGAACTGTCTGAGGACTTGAGAAGCAAAATTGTGAGGAAGCATGAGCAATCTCAAGGCTACAAGTCCATCTCTAAAGACCTGAATGTTCCTGTGTCTACCGTGCGCAGTGTCATCAAGAAGTTTAAAGCCCATGGCACTGTGGCTAACCTCCCTAGATGTGGACGGAAAAGAAAAATTGACGAGAGATTTCAACGAAAGATTGTGCGGATGGTGTCTAAAGAACCTCGACTAACATCCAAACAAGTTCTAGCTGCCCTGCAGTCCGAGGGTACAACAGTGTCAACCCGTACTATCCATCGGCGTCTGAATGAAAAGGGACTCTATGGTAGGATACCCAGGAAGACCCCACTTCTGACCCAGACATAAAAAAGCCAGGCTGGAGTTTGCCAAAACTTACCTGAGAAAGCCAAAAACTTTTTGGAAGAATGTTCTCTGGTCAGATGAGACAAAAGTAGAGCTTTTTGGTAAAAGGCATCAACATAGAGTTTACAGGAAAAAAAAAGAGGCCTTCAAAGAAAAGAACACGGTCCCTACAGTCAAACCTGGCGGAGGTTCCCTGATGTTTTGGGGTTGCTTTGCTGCCTCTGGCACTGGACTGCTTGACCGTGTGCATGGCATTATGAAGTCTGAAGACTACCAACAAATTTTGCAGCATAATGTAGGGCCCAGTGTGAGAAAGCTGGGTCTCCCTCAGAAGTCATGGGTCTTCCAGCAGGACAATGACCCAAAACACACTTCAAAAAGCACTAGAAAATGGTTTGAGAGAAAGCACTGGAGACTTCTAAAGTGGCCAGCAATGAGTCCAGACCTGAATCCCATAGAACACCTGTGGAGAGATCTCAAAATGGCAGTTTGGAGAAGGCACCCTTCAAATCTCAACGACCTGGAGAAATTTGCCAAAGAAGAATGGTCTAAAATTCCAGCAGAGCATTGTAAGAAACTCATTGATGGTTACCGGAAGCGGTTGTTCGCAGGTATTTTGTCTAAAGGTTGTGCTACCAAGTATTAGGCTGAGGGTGCCAATACTTTTGTCCGGCCCATTTTGGGAGTTTTGTGTAAAATGATCAATGATTTGACTTTTTTTTTCATTCTCTTTTGTGTTTTTTCATTGCAAGCAAAATAAATGAAGATATTATTACCAAAGCATTTGTGATTGCAATCATTTTCTGGAAGAAATTGAGTATTATCTGACAGAATTGCAGGGGTGCCAATACTTTTGGCCAGCACTGTAGATAGATAATGCAAACAATGGACAGCACTCCAAAAATGTGAATCAAATGGGTGAAGATTTATTCCATTGCAACGTTTCGGTCCTAAGGCTACAGGACCTTTCTGAAGCCTTAGGACCTGTAGCCTTAGGACCGAAACATTGCATTGGAATAAATCTTCACCTATTTGATTCACATTTTTGGAGTGCTGTCCAATTGTTTGCATTACCTATCTGGAATCATATGCTGGATCTTTAGGATTTGCACCCACCAGCTGAGTCAGGCTATTTTTTGGTGCTGCTCTGTACTTGGAATTTGTAGATAGATAGATAGATAAATAGATAGACATATGCTGTATATACTTACATATATACATTCATATTCTATATATTCACGCAAATACATTCATATACAATATACACACACACACACACACACATACCTGTCTACAAACATACAGTAGTCACACACCATATAAGACACATACAGTAAACAAATATACACATATATACATATTAAATATACATATTTACCCAAAAAATACACTCACATTATGGCTAAATTGCTGGGTGCAATGGAAATAGAGGAAAATCATGTGTAGCTCTATCTGAGAGTAGTGAAGCTCTTAGACCCAGTTCACATCTGCACTTGGTCATTCCGTTCGCAGTCAGTATTTGAAATCTTCGAAAACTGATTTTGTGCAGTCCAGGTGACAACCCATTGATTTCAATGGGTTTTCAAAGCAATCTCAAAGATTAATTGAGGAAGGGTTGGGAGATTTTATTATTTTTCTGTGCATTTTCTGGGTTTAGTGTTCCTTGAAAAGCTGAAGGAGACCTGCAGTGATTCCTGTAGGTGTGCTACAACAAAAACTATCCAATTCCATGTTTTTTTTTGCCATAGAAGCTTTTAGGTGAATAGTCTGAATTTTCCTAATGGAGTTTTCAGCAGCGTGTTCATGATGTGTGGCCCCAGCCTTATGCTATACACTAACACTACAAACTAAGTATTTCACAAAATTGTAATGAATATATTTTGCATCGTACGAAATTCAACGTAACTCACAAAGTTGCCACTGGCATCCTCTGGTAATTCTAAGTTTTTGCAGGGTCTGGATAGGTATTTTGATCTAGATATAAGATATTCCACATTTGTATACACTATATTATTATGTTTTAAAGCATTATGTTACATTATTATTTTACATTATTATAATTTGTAGTATTATTGTGTTGCAATAATTTCTCTATGAACAGATTCTTTAATGGGTTTAGTGATGCCGCTCTGGGTCAGGAGGCAAGTGAGGTAGACACCAATGGTGACTTGTTTACCCTGTGGGTGAAGAATGTTTCATGGTCAATAAAACATGAGGATGTGAGGAAATGGTCGGAGAAGCTAAGGATTGGTAAGTGTGTATTTGCAAAGGAGTGTATTTGTAAAGTGAGTTCCAGTGCTTTGGAAGACTTCCAGGTTGATTCCTGTGCCCAAGAAAAAGGTGGACTGCAATTTGAGTAATAATCATCCAATTTCTCTGACATTACAGATCAGAAAGGTGTTTGAACATTTGGTGCTGTCTCACTTGAGGATGTGTGTCGCTCCATTGTTAGACCGTTTGCAGTTTGCATACTGTGCGAAGGTGGGTGTAGAAAATACCCTCATTAATGCACTTGGAGATTCATGGATGTCTGGATCACCTTCTTTGATTTTATTGTATAGCGAGTCCACAGCAGCACCAGAATAAGAATGAGTGCTCAGCCCAGAGTTCCAGGTAGCAACTCCACAGAATTATCCACAAAAGAGAAGGTAGCACTCCAAAATGTTGTATCAAATCAGGGTGAATTTGTTTCATGTCCGCAACATTTCAGCACCTCAGAACCTTTGTCAAACTCTGATTTCAATACCATTTGGCCAAAGTTGCTGGCTCAGAAATTACGACAGATGTCAGTTGCCGAAAACTTGGTGAACTGGAGCAGCAACTATCTCAAAGACAGACTACAACTTGTTATGTTGGGACAGTGCTTTTCAAATCCATTAGTGAGTGTTGTCTCCTTTTCTCTTTCCATTTATACATCTGACTTTCAGTATGACTCTAACTCATGTTTTCTGGAGACGTTTTCAGACAATTCGGTTGTGGTTGGTTGCATAAAGAAGTGGGGAAGTGTTGAGGCACTTCTCTTCTTGGTGTAGTGGTAATGGCCTCATACTGAATATACAGTAGGTAAAACAAAGAAGATGATCATCAATTTTATTAGGGTTCATGCAGATGTAAAATCAGTCAGTATTGAGGGTCAGGAAGTGAAAAAGGTTAGGTCCTATAAGTAATTGGGTCTATACCAATAAATTAGACTGGAGGCTGAATGCTGAAAAGGTGTACAAGTAGGTCAGTAGGCTATTATTTTTATGGCAATTATGGTCGTTCAAAGGGTGCAGTGAGAAAATTGTTAGAAATCTTTTATCAATCTGTAAATGATGGGGCTCTATTCCATGGTGTCACTGCTTGGTGAAGCAATGCAAGGACTATGGATGTTTAAAAGATTGATAAATTGATTAAAAGGACAATATGCAGAGACTCACATGGCGTGTAGTCCGTCGCAGGCCCTCCTTAAAACCTTGATAGATCTTCGGGCCCAGATTAGGGAGACCCTTCTTCAAAAGACCACCAAGTTACTGCTTTACACCAGACAGCGGTACTATGATAGGGCCAACAAACCCCATAAGCTTTTGGCTAGTCAACTGCGAGATCGAACGGAAAGGGGTTCAGCTTATGCGCTGCGACGATCTGACGGGGCCGTTGTATATGACCCTGCGCATCTATTTCACGCCTTTTACTCAGACCTGTACTCCCTCCCCGTCGGACTTACCCCCTGATCCTGCGACGCGCTCAGCATTATTGCAGGACTTCCTGTCTTCCTGTAATTTGCCTGTTCTTTCCCTGGAAGACCTTGCTCTTCTTAACAAACCTATCACGACGGATGAGGTCTCCCAAATGCTCCAGGAACTCCCCAATGGGAAATCGCCTGGCCCTGATGGCCTCACCTACTTATACTATAAGGTATTTGGGGCGGAATTGGTCCCGCATCTTGTTTCCCCATTCACGGCCTTTTTGTCGGGCGAACCAATCCCTCATTCTATTTCACACTCTTTTCTCACCCTCATCCCGAAACCGGATAAGGACCCCCTTGATAGCAGGAATTATAGGCCCATATCACTTCTGAATACGGATCTCAAGCTGTTTACCAAGATTCTGTCGCCTAGACTTAACATGTGCCTCCCCTCTCTGATCCATAAAGATCAGGTGGACTTTGTACCTTGCCGCCAGGGAGGTGATAATACCAGGAGAACCATTGATCTTATAGACGTGGCATCTCGCTCTGGTTCCGAACTCTTGGTGCTCAGCTTGGATGCGGAAAAGGCTTTGATCGTCTTTGATGGCCCTTTTTATTTGAGGCCCTGGCCACGTTTGGCTTTACGGGTCCCTTCTTGATAGCAATCAGGAGACTTTACTCCTCCTCGTCAGCCACTGTCAAGCTTCCTCACGCCTCGTCTCCCCCGTTTCATTTACACAATGGTACTAGACAGGGTTGCCCTCTATCCCCTCTTCTTTTTGTACTCTGTATTGAGCCACTGGCGACGGCCATCCGTCTGAGTCCCGATATCGCGGGGGTTCATGTACGCAATCGAGAATTCAAGCTTTCCTTGTTCGCCGATGATATCCTCCTGACCCTTACTAACCCCCATGTATCCCTCCCCAACCTCCATGACCTCCTTTCCCGCTTTGGCCGTCTGTCTGGTTATAAGGTCAATACTTCAAAGACAGAGGCCCTACCTATTCGAATCCCCCCGTCTAGCTTGGCTGGTCTTCAGGCCGCCTTTCGGTATAGATGGTAGTCCTCCTCGCTAAAATACTTGGGCATATATTTAACTGGATCCTTTTCCCAATTATACAAGGCAAATTTCCCCTCCCTTTTTAGACATATTCGGGCCCTCCTTACTAAGTGGCTGGTACTGCCTCTGTCTCTCTTTGGTCGTATCACTGCAGTAAAGATGACTATCTTGCCTAAGCTGCTTTATTATTTTGAGACCCTCCCGGTCCCGGTGCCCCTTCGGGACCTCCGGGCACTGCGGGGCTCAATCCTCCGATTTGTCTGGGCTGGAGGGAGACACAGGCTTTCTAGGCAGCTTATGATGACCCCTAGGGAGAGAGGTGGCCTTTCTCTTCCCAATTTAGTTTTATACTACTGAGCGGCCCACCTACGCAGGGTCCCGGCTTAGTCCACTCTCCAGGCTTACTCTAAGTGGATGGAGATCGAGAAGCTGTGGCTTGCTCCGCAACATCCTAATTCCCTGCTTTGGATTGGTCCTCATCCCCCCCCCCCCGGGAGTGCCTTGTTAGGCCCTATGGCACTCACGAGAGATGTTTGGCGCACATGTGTGTCCCGTTTCCCCCCTCTCCTCCTCGTGTTCCTCCATGACCGCCTTCCTTCTTCACCCTAATTACCCGCCTGGACTCACTGGGCCGGTAGCGGGTCCTTGGATGAGAGCGGGCCTTTTTCGGTACGCTGACATCATTGATTATAGGACCCGGGCTCTTTTACCATTTGCTGATCTCCAGTCCAGATTTGGCCTGCCCCGGTCCAGTGACTTCACGTATATCCAGGTTTCCCATCTGGCCTCCTCTATTTTTCAAGGCCCCACAGCACCCATCCCTACGCTTTTTGAGAAACTTTGTAAAACGGGTGTTGGGACAACAGGGCTTATTTCTGATATATACCGCCTTCTTTTGAATCCCACCCCAGATGTTTTGCCCCAACATACTTGTCACATATGCCACGGTGGGAGACCTATTTGGGGACACCCATCTCGAGTAACGATTGGTTCCTTATATGGAGTAGAGCACCCAGGACTTCTAGATGTGTTACACAAAAAGAAAATATTTTTAAGATGTTGATGCATTGGTATCACACCCCAGCTGCACTTCACTCTTTTGACAAGAATGTCCTGGACTGCTGCTGGCGGTGTGGCATCCGCCCCGCACATATTTTCCATCTCTTTTGGACCTGCCCCCTGCTCCAGCCCTATTGGCGCCAGGTCCGGGGTCTCCTGGAAGGGGTCCTGGGTGTTAACCTTCCCCTGTCCCCTAGGACCTACCTTCTCAAACTCTCCTCCCCCAATATTTTGCGCAGGCCCGCTCTCCAGCTCCTGTTGCTCCTCCTTACTTCCACTAGATGCCTGATTGCTAAACACTGGCGGCAACCAGCCCCCCAGCCCTGGAGGAGTTATATGCTAGGATTAAGGATGCGCGCTCCCTGGAGTATCTGACGGCCCTTCTTAATAATGAGGAGGAGAGGTTCTGCCTGATCTGGAAACCGTGGGATGAGTTTTGGGCGGTCCGGCCTCTCTGACCCGGCTGCTGTGTGGCCTCTTACTTCCTGGATGTCTTTCTGTCACCCTTCTGTCCTCCTGTCTTGTCTGCCCCTGTTTGTTGTCGGATTCCTTGGCTTTTTTGGGGCCATTTTTGGCCAGTTTGTTTAAGACTCTGTAATTTATTGAGAATTCTGGGTAATCCCCGTCTGTTCTATGTTTCAGTTAACTTCAGTTCTCTTATGTTTCTCGTATATTGTTATTCCCTTTGTATGACAAAAACTTTTAAAATAAACAGTTGAAATAAAAAAAAAAAATTGATTAAAAGGGCTAGATTGAAGTGGGCCATTGGCTGGACAGCTAGGAGGTCTGTCTGCAAAAGAGGACTTTAAGGAAATTAAAAGCAGTTATAGACAATCCTTCAGTCTTAAGCAAGTCTTAACCAGCAGTCCCTTCAATGAAAGGTTCATACAGTTACACTATGGAAGGGAAAGGTTCAAAAGGTCATTCATTCTCTCAGCAATATCACTGTTTAACAACTCATGAACAGATAGAGAGTCATCCTAGAAGGTGGTGGTCTATTATTCTATTGTTCATTATATCATTACTCTATATGATTATGTTATGTGTTTACTTTATAATGTTTTATTGTTTCTAACTAATTTTTTCTACATGTCGTGAAATAACCAACATCCCATTCCATCCTTCTGTTTTTCCTGGAAAATGAAGTAAGATTTGTAGGCAGCATGTTATACAGTAGGAACAACTGAAGAAATTGATGTGTAGGAGCAAGTATATTAATACTGGTGTATCGTACTCCAGTCTTAATAAACGGCCTGACTGGTGCAGGGCTCGAGAGATTTATGAGAAGCTGTGGCCTCTTCATAAATCTGTCGGGGCCTGGTGCTAGAATGGAAATGTATACCAGGTATACCAGGTAGAAACTGGTGTAGATTTCCATTCTAACTCATGCCAGTTAACTGTGAGTTTTAGCAAATTATCTGATCCGATGCCTGCAACACAACGACCACATTTGCAGAATGTGGTGGGCCTTGTGCCAAACGAGCACCTCAGTATCTGGCGTAGACTGGCGTAGAGGGAATGATAAATTCTCCCCATTGTTTAGTTGGAAAGATTCAGTATAACCTGTCACCCATTGAAAATCACTGGAAGGAAAAGAGAAAAACATGGCGCTAAATAGCATACACTGTGTAGCTCATGTAAAACAGTTGGTGATGTGCTCACCTGGGTAAATAGTGTAGTGAGAGCACAATATCACTATAGGTTTAATATAAAGCCTTGGTCGTGAGTCCACCACTGCACAACCCGATGTCTGTGTACCAAGTAGTATGAAAAGCAAACATTTTAAGGTTGCCTCTGGCAATGATGGATGCAGATGCATGGACCAAAGAAGTGCAGTTAAATCTTTTATTGGTTAGTACGCACTATGGCACCGAACCAGAGCCTTCATCAGCTTTGGTTCTGTAATGTGTAGTAACCAATAACTATTTTGGTCCATGCATCTACGTCTATCAACACCAATGGCACCCCACAAATTTTTGATTTTCTGATTATTTATTCATTGAAACCTTTGCTCTTTCTATCAGCGACTGACAACCTCCCCTCTATAACACTGTGCACACAGAGATAGCTGTCAATCACTGATAGGACTGCTTCCTTGACTTCTCAACATAGAAAGAGCAGAGTTATCAACAGATGAATGACAAGTTATACTACATGTTTTTGCACAAAACTATATATCAATCTGTGCCAGTGTTTTGTTCTGCAGTGGCGAAAGTCCACAAATGCAACAAGGCCAGAAGTTAGTACAGTTCCAAAACCACTTTGGGGCATATACACCTCCAACTTCACCAGAGCAAATTGTTGACTCAACGTCCCCTCCCTTGTTTCATTGGTGTGAGGTGAAGTGCTGCCATGCATGAATGTTGTGGCATATGAGCTAAATTTGGTGGTCTCTTGCCTTACAAATGCATATAGTGGCTTAAAGGAGGTGCAGCTCAGGGCTAGAGAAGTATCTGCACATTTCAGCCATTCATATGTGGTTAAAACACCATGCTGGACTTGCAGCGACAAAAGGGATTGCCTTTGCACCACCTCATCTGTGACATTTGTCACCATACTACATTTGTCACCATCACACAAGCATTTTGTTTGGATTCTCTGACAATCTATATCCCATAATAGTCTTTACATTGTCCGCAGATTCCTCTATCAGTCTATCTAACGTTTGGCCACCTTTGCAATACATTTTACTGTCCTCTTGAATATCCAAATGTAGCAACTTTACATTGATAGCATGCTGCTCCATAATTTCTTGTTCACTGAAGCCCTATAAGGGTTTAATATTTGTGCTGTGTAATGGTACCATTTTATATTCCATACAATGTACTAAGACGCTGGAAAAAAATTCATAATGGAGTAGAATTGGAGAAAAACTGCATTTGTGCGACTTTACTCCAGGCTTTGTTTTTATGGCGTTCAATGTGCAGCCAAAATGACATGTGGCCTGTATTCTATGGGTTGGAATGATTCCAGGGATATCAAATATATCTAGTTTTTAAAGGTTTTGTTAACCCCTTCAAAATAAATAAATAAATAAATTCTTGGAGTCGCCATATTCTGACACCCGTAAGTTCACTTGTCTTATAGACTCCAATACTACTGCCAACATAATTAAACACCTGAGTTCCTCCATAATAGTATGGCGGATGTCGGGAAAGTGTTAAAGGTGGTCTGTCACTAGAACTTAGTGTATTAACTCAGCCCCACAGATAGATAAGTTAGGGTTACCTGAATCAAACGTTTTCCCATTGTAAATCGGTCCCATGGCTGAGATGTTGCTGCTTTTGTCAATATGTTAACAAGTTCTTGGGAGCAACTACTGGCATTACCATTGTTCCAAAGAGTTCAGCCTCCCACCTCTTTGTGGTGCCCTCCATCCCTTCTTTTCTCCTCTGATTGACAGACAGACAGTGTATACCTATTCTCACCTGGTCCTGAATTCTGTTGCATTCTCAAGTCATGAAGCGGGATTTGACCTGAATATTCCAAATTGTGCTGATCCGCCTCAGACAAACAAAATTGGCCGCTACCACATGTTGAGCAGGAAATACAGAAGGCACACATGTCTGTGAGACTCCTTTCTGTGACATTCTATCACCATCTGATATCAGCTGATAGTGGTAGGTGGACACTTTACAGTGTTCATGTCATATACAGTATATAAGGTGCTATAAGCATGATCATGACTCATTTGGAGTGATGGTGGAGATAGGGAAGGGTCTGTGTTTCATCTCACTTCATCATATAGGGCACTCAGTTCTGAGAAGCGTACAATTGCTAGTGAAAAATCTTTTGTTATGAGTATTTTGGTCAACAGTTGAAATTTTCCTCATTAAATACATACAAAGTACTGTTCTAACAGAAAGGCACTGATTCCGCCTGCTCAAATCTGAAAAATATACATTTTAGTTAAGTGTTTTTTTGTTCACCCAATATACAGTCTAACAGACTACACTAATCTGAACAAAAAAAAAAAACTCTTGTTATTTAATGTTTTTTTTTTCTGCTCTGCTCACAAGTATAGAGTGTTAACCTGAAAAATATTTGCTATCTAAGGTTTTTTTTGTTGCAGTTTAAACTCTTATATACAGTATTGTAGCCTGTGCAAATTGTACAGTGGAGGAGCTCCTTCGCTGTATCCTGCAGCAAGTATCCCTCTGGATGGCTCCTCGCCAATACAACTGAGCAGTATTGCCAGTGGCAATGACACCAATATTATTTCTGTGCAGCAGTTTGGACGAATAACACATTGTCCCTGTATGGCGCATATCCTTAATCTGCTGGCTTGCCGCTTTATTAACCTGTATAGTGGCTTAAAGGAGGTGCTTCTCATGGCTAGAAAAATCTCTGTGCATTTCAGTTGTTCTTGTATACCCAGCTGTGAAAGATCCTCAGTGCGCCAACACCGCTTTGTCTCACACCTGAGTCTTCTTTCATATAAAACCACACTCACCGCCAGTGAGTGCCGGGTCCACAAGATAAATACAAGACAAGCTTTCTAAATTTTATATATTTATTAATCCCTAAATGGGTCGGTATTAACATCTAACACATGCAGTTCAGAACAGATATGCAGATGTATGCAAGCATTAACAGTTACTAGTTACAAGATACAGTACCATAAAATAAAAGGGCATAAAAGTGAAAATAATTAATTTACCACGCATCTCCTTGATGTGGCTCTATAATCCAACACTCACACATGCTCTGTCATGTGTGAATAACCAGTAGAGGCTTCTTAGCATGTGGCATCAACACAATATTCCAGCCTGCATGCTCTGCACAGTGGTCTCTCTGTGATCTCTTGTAGTCTGTCTCCAATAACTCCTCATAGTGTTCTCTTGTAGTCCCAGCACAATCTCCTCCCACTGACCTCTTACCTAATCTTATATACCCTTTATGCCACCTCCCAGAATGAGGTCACCGGTGACAGCAAGTCTGATTGACTAACGCACTCAAGTCCAGATTCTTTGTAAAGAGCTGAGACCAAGTGAAATGATACAATGTTATCAGCCATATCTGATCAACAGCCCTGGCTGAACCATGCATGTTTATTTGATCAGCCAGGACTGTGTAGGAATTCAATGGAGCCCTGCTGGGATGGATACAAAGCCCTATTGTTCCAGTCCGGCCACTATTGCCAATATACCTATGAGTAGGCTGTGCACATTATGGGTAAATGGAACTAGAGAGAAATATGCTACCCAGAGATCAAAATACATCTCTGAGTTATAGCCATATTTAAGCAGAATCATCACACCAGCTTACAGCAGTATTTAGGGAGACCACTGCAACTACCAGTTGCATGCATACCCAGGTGGACTCTGCCCAGTCCACCTCACTCAACCAGCGCTCCTCCCAGTGCCACAGCTTCAAGTGTCAAGAGTAAAAGCAGCAGCCTCAGCAGCCAAGCCTAATACAGTATCTGCAACATGATAAACCACGCTCACAGTACCAAGCGGAGCCACAACAGGCAACTGACCATCATATTATGCCCTGCCATACTATCAGAAATGTTGCTACAGCTACCACCACTGCCACCATTCAGCCAGACATGTCCTGCAGGCTGATCGATCATATTATGCCCTGCTGTACTGCCACTCATGTTGTCACAGCCACCACCACTAAGCTAAACATGTCCTGCGGCCCGATCCATCACATTCTACTATAGCACACTGTTGCTTTGAATTTACATTTACTCCCATAAAGGGATAACTTTGGTGGCTTTTTTTTTTTTAAGCCAGTTCTTCATTACTTTTCAAGTGGCTCACAGCCATAAATTTGTCTCCCAAATAAAAATAAGCCTGTAGCACTTACAGTACAAGTCATCAAAATAGGCTAATTTTTCTAGAAAAACATTGCTTTTTGCAATATAACTACCACATGTGTCTAAAAAAAATAAATAAATAAATAAAAAACATCGGCAAGCACCTTTCTCAAATCAAATAAAAGGGTAATTTTTGGAGCATTTTATACGTGCCTTCCCTCACCTCTTTTGGGGCTTCCTTGCAGTGTGTGGTGATGTGTTCCTTCCTCCTCTGTGCATGTGACGTCTCAGAAGAACACCAGAGCCAGCACTCATGACGCCATGATGTGAACCGAGAGCAAGGCAGGTGGTTTGGACTCCGCAACCAGAAATGAACACACACGCGGTAGTTCAAGAAAAGAATATATATTTACTATAAGTTAATAAAGGCTATTTGAAGGTAAAATGACAGGGATAAAGACAAGCAAAATATACAATATAGCATGAACAATTTCAAGGCAAATTCTGCAATGGTTTCCACTTTTACTCTGTCCACTTCTGCAGTATGGACACTGAATGAACAATATACTCAAAACTATCCCTAACTGACCCTGACATCACATTTGGGTGCACCCCCTTTTCCCCAGTGGTCCAGGTGCACCGCTTACAGTCCGTAGAAGCGCGCGGTGGGGCCCAAAGTCGTTCCTTTCTTTTATAGTGAAGCGTCCTCTCCTCACTGTTATCAGGATCTCAGGAGAAATGAAGTTCTCTTTAACAGGGAAACCCAATGAATGCAATGTAATCCAACAGCAGATTCCACTCAGCACACTGACAGTCCTGCCGAATCCATACACTGAGCTGGGATGTAAGCCGGGATTTAGCAGGTGCTGTCCAGTACATCAACAGCACTGCGAGTCTCTATCTGTGGTATCCATATACACAGTCACAATGTCAGTCTCACTGATCAGCCACTGAGCACAGTTCCTTTCACGTGGACTCACTAGTCCTGTTGTCTCTTTACACTCTGTTTGTCTCTGGACCAAGATACAGCTTAGCTGTACAGAAAAATCTCCACACCAGTTCAATACAACACTTGCCAAGATGGCTGCTGCTCTCTGTCTCGTCACTTCCTGCTTCTCTGCTCACATTCTGTCTGCAGAACAGGCAGGCTGACATAAAAGGGGGGGTCTCACTCCAGCATCATGTCACAATTACAATGGCTGCTGTCTTAAAGGAACAGAATCACAGAAATACATTCAACATTAACAATTTATACAGACAAATAAAGCTTAGGACAACATTGGCTGTCTCTTACATATTCCCCCCCACTTTAAGATTGGCAGTCCCTGCCTATGACTGTATATCCAGAGGGTTGTACTTTTATGCACAGGGTGGTAGTATACCGATGTATGGCAGGCCAAACAAACTCATCCTGCGCATACCGAACAGGGGGAATACCAGCATTTGGCCTAGTGGTCCGTCTGAGGACCGGTGGTATATTATGGGGTGCTGCAGCTATGGGCTGAGAAGGACCAGCGGATTCCGCACCAGAGGGGGCACAGGCCGCAGATACAGTAGTCACAGGTGGAACATCCCCAGGAGCAGGGATCGGCCAACAATCATCCTCCTCGTCGGAGGCCCATTCCGCACCTCCATTCTCTGACTGTGGGAGCTCATTCACATTGGCAGGCCCATCATGATTTGTCCCTTCAGAATGACACAGGCGCAACATATTTCGGTGAAGTACTCGAACACAATCAGTTCCTTCTTTCTGGACCTGGTACACTGGCCCATTCGCATACTTGCGGCCAACAACACGATACGGCAAAGCCTCCCATCGGCTTTCCAATTTCCCTTGGGGTTTCTTGACACGAACTAGCACCAGGTCGCCTGGTTGCAATGGTGCTTCTTGCACTGGGGTCTTATCAGGATGGGGATGTTCTTGCAGGCGCTGCCGCACCAATCGATGGATCGTCTCAAGTCTCTGCCGGTGCGCCCGCACCCAAGAGGTTGGATCCCTCGGAGGGAACCCATCCACATCATTCAACTGTAATTCTCCTATACTTCGCCCAGACCGCCCAAAGAGAAGTGTATAAGGAGAGTACCCCGTTGTAGAATGGACCTGATTGTTATAGGCCCACACCATTTCAGACAAGAACTGAGGCCACTGTAACTTCTTGTCTTCCTCCAGAGTCTGCAGCATCTGTAGCAGAGTTCTGTTGAATCTTTCACAGGCCCCATTTCCCTGAGGGTGGTATGGAGTCGTGTGCGACTTCTTTATCCCGTAGATACGTTGAACTTCTTTCATTACGTGTCCCTCAAAGCAGGCGCCCTGGTCGGAGTGGATGCGTTGGGGACACCCATATACTCGCATGAAATCTTGGCACAGAGCACGAGCTGCTGACTCAGCTGTCTGGTCCTTGGTGGCGGTTACCACCGCAAATTTGGTGAAGTGATCCACCATTACGAGGCAATACTGGTGTCCGCTATTGGATGGGCCAACCATTAGATAGTCTATCATGACGATTTCTAAAGGTTCCTGGGTCACGATGGTTTGCAGGGGAGCTCTCTGTTCTAGTGCCTTATGGATCTCACAAGTTCGACAGCTGCGGCATACTTCTTCGACCATTTGACGAAGACCAGGGCAGTAAATCAGTCGCTGTAACCAACGAAAGGTCTTCTCATGACCAAAATGTCCATTCTTATTATGAGCCTCAACTGCCAACGAGCGAGCCAGTTCACTAGGCACCACAATTTGGTATCGAATGTCGATCTCAGAAGGTAAATAGACCTTTCGGCATAGCACTCCATTTTTCATCTCCAACTTTTCCCACTGACTCAGAACAGATAATATCTCACGTGTCAGTCGTTCTCTTTCCTCTCTACAGGGCTTCTGGCCTTTCTCAACACACTTGATTATCTGCGCCAGCCCCTCATGGGTCTGTTGTATCTGTGCCCATTCCTGTCGTGAGGGACCAAAGAAAGGAGCCGTTTCAGTCCCCTCCATCTCAAACTGATTAGCGGCGGCCAAGGCCTGTGAAAATCTGCTGAAGTCGGGCACCTCCACATGCTCCAACTCATGATCCACGTCTACTGTGGGGGTCTGGGCGGTTACCCTAGAAAGTCCGTCAGCATTCTGGTTCTCTGTCTTGGACCGATACTTAATGCGGTAATTGAACTTAGACATTCGGGCTATCCACCTCTGCTCTAACGCCCCGAGCTTGGCATTTTCCAGGTGAGCTAGTGGGTTGTTGTCAGTCAGTACTAAAACTTCAGCACCGGTCAAATATTCAGAGAATTTCTCGGTCATGGCCCATACCAGTGCCAACAGCTCCAACTTAAATGAACTATAATTCTCGGGGTTTCTTTCAGAATCTCTCAAAGACCAGCTGCCGTATGCTATGACCCTCTCCTGGCCATCCTGAAGCTGGGAAAGCACTGCTCCAAGACCATACAGGCTTGCATCTGTATACAGCTGGAACGGCAAGTGGTAATCAGCATATGCCAAGATTGGGGCTGTTGTCAGTGCATACTTCAATGCCTGGAAGGCTTGTTCCTGTTCAGGTCCCCACTTCACGGACCGGTTCTTTGGACCACCGGATGTGCCTCGTAGGAGAGCATTAAGTGGTGCTGCTACCTTGGCGAAATCCTTAATAAACCGTCGATAGTAACCGGCTACTCCAAGGAACGCCCTCACTTCTCGCAGGGTAGTCGGTATTGGCCAATCTTGAACAGCCGCTATCTTGTCTCTTGATGGTCTCACCCCTTCTCCTGATACGCGGTGACCCAAGTAATCAATTTCAGATTGGAACAACCGACATTTACTGGGTTTCAATTTGAGCCCATGTTCCCGCAATCTTCGAAATACTTGCCCCAACTGGTGGAGATGGTCTTCAAAGGTCGCAGAATACACTATAATGTCATCCAAGTAGATGAGAGTGAACTCAAAGTTGAAGTCACCGAGACATTTCTCCATCAACCGCTGAAACGTTCCGCATGCATTTGTCAACCCGAAGGGCATCTGGTTAAATTCGTATAGTCCCATGGGCAAGATGAATGCCGTCTTCTCCTTGTCTTTTGTGGCCATCGGCACCTGCCAATACCCACTAGCCAGATCTAGTGAGGAGAAGTACCGGGCTCTCCCCAGCGCTGAAAGAGACTCCTCAATCCGTGGCAAGGGGTAGGAATCTCGTACGGTGCAAGCGTTTAACTTCCGATAGTCTACGCAAAATCGGATGGACCCATCTTTCTTTCTTACTAACACCACAGGAGCCTCCCAGGGACTTTGGCTTTCTTGGATGATCCCACCCTGTAGCATCTTAGCTAACAGTTCTTTCACTTCCTGATACAACTGTGGAGGAATTTGTCGGTAGCGCTCACTAATTGGAGGGGTGTCTCCTGTGGGAATCTCATGGTAGATCCCTGTGGTACATCCAAAATCTTCAGCATACCGTGCAAAGGCGGCTCGGTTCTCCCATAACAGCTCATCTACCTTCTGCACCCATTCCAGAGAACATGAACTTGCATCCATCTTCATCTGTTCTCGAATTGCACGGCCATTCCATTCAGAGGTGGGTTCCTCATCTTCTCCCATGGACACAATTATGGTCCACTCATCCCTTTCAGTCGGCTTCAGCTGCATTGGAGTTACTTTCCTTACTTCCTCCGGAGTCACATAGATGTTAGCCAGCTGCCTCCCTGGGGTCAGGTCCACACTCTGGTCCTGAGTGTTTACACATCGAAGTGGTACTCTTCCATTGCGAACTATTGCCAAGGAACGGGCCACTAGTGGATCAACACCTCCTTCGGCTGCCTGCAGTGGTTCTACCAACACAGCTATGCCCTCTAGTTTCCGACAGGTGCCTACGGGCATGGACACTATTGTCTCCCGACTGGGTGGCAGTGTAACTTTTGTATGCAAAGGAACTGAAATTCGAGCCAGAGGACGTTGTGCATCCGAACTTTTCTGTAAGCCACATGTCCGGATCAGCCGCTGGAAAGCTGTTTGAGTAGGCCGATGGGTGGTGGTTTCTTTCCAATAACCGTGACCTTTCTTTTCAAAGAGGATCTGATCTAATTCTTTTAACACATTCATCCCCAAAATGACAGGGACCTTTACTTCATGTGACTCCTGTACCACCACAATGCCTTTCCTACCTAGATCTTGGCCACATACCCGGACATTCATCCAGGCCACTCCCACGACTGGAACTGGTAACTGGTTAGCGGCGACCACTCGTATGAATGTATGGGGATCATATTTCACATGTTGCTGGAAGTACCGTTCATAACAGTCTCTACTCAAGGTCGTTACTTGGGAACCCGTGTCAATCATCCCGGTAACCGGAATACCCTCCATTTCCACCTGTATAACAGGACTTGCAGCGATCAGGTCATCATTAGGGCATTCTCCCCACATAGTCTTCTTGTCAGTCTCCCCTACTACACGCCCTACAGCAGCAGGGGACTTCAGTTTAACGGCGGTCTCTCATAAGTTTGTCGCTGCTCTGGACATCTAGCAGCAACGTGGCCCATCCGTCCACACTCCCAGCAGCGTATCTCCCGTCGTTCTGGCCATCTGTTTGGGCCCCTTCGGTAAGCCCCTTCGATTTCTCCTGAGCACTGCACTAAATGATTTGGACCCCTTCGGTAGGTCCTATCCTCATCCCTCCAGCGGGGTGGTGGGTGATTCTGATTTTCTGGGTATGGACGGCTCACCCTTTCACCTCCAGTTTTCTGGAAGTCTGCAATTTTCATAGAATGTTCATCACAACGGGTGTGCAAGTGTTCCATTTGTTCTTGCAGTTTCTGCATTACTGTGAGAATTTCTTTAACCGTCCCTTTTTCTACTGTCTCTGAGCCAGAACTAGCCCCCTGTGACAAAGTAACTCCAACTGCAGTCTGGGGCCTCGGGACCATACTATTGGCACGGGAGATGGCCTCTACCTGTACATCATGGAATTTAGCATCAGTCTCTCGTCGTATAAAATCCTGCATAGTCACAGTTAAACTGCCGTCACGTATCCCCAGGACAAACTGGTCACGGAGAGTCCGATCAGGGTTACAGAAGGCTGGCGAGCCCCCTCTTTCCTTCCCTTGAATATCTCGGAGCAGTTCTTGTAGGGCATTTGCATATTGGGGAAGGCTTTCATTCTCCTGTTGTACCCTCTGGAAGAACCGAGCCTGCAGAGACCCCAGCAATGCAGTTTCTCCATAGATGGTTTCTAGAATCTGGACTACTTGCTCAAATGTCTGCCTTTGTTCAAATGGCCTCAGTATCACCGTGGTCTTAGCATCCCCTTGTAATGTCAATATTGCTAGCTCTACTAGTACTTCTGGTGCGGTCTGGTACATTCGCTGTATCATTTGTATCTGTTCCACCCACATACTCACTGACATATTATTGCCATCAAATTTAGCTAACTGACTCATTATAGCCCCTGCTGGCATTCTTCCTCCAGCATCATTCTCTCTAACGGGTGCGTCACCGTCCATTCTGGTAAGCGGATCCTGCCGACTACGCCAATTTGTGAACCGAGAGCAAGGCAGGTGGTTTGGACTCCGCAACCAGAAATGAACACACACGCGGTAGTTCAAGAAAAGAATATATATTTACTATAAGTTAATAAAGGCTATTTGAAGGTAAAATGACAGGGATAAAGACAAGCAAAATATACAATATAGCATGAACAATTTCAAGGCAAATTCTGCAATGGTTTCCGCTTTTACTCTGTCCACTTCTGCAGTATGGACACTGAATGAACAATATACTCAAAACTATCCCTAACTGACCCTGACATCACATTTGGGTGCACCCCCTTTTCCCCAGTGGTCCAGGTGGACCGCTTACAGTCCGTAGAAGCGCGCGGTGGGGCCCAAAGTCGTTCCTTTCTTTTATAGTGAAGCGTCCTCTCCTCACTGTTATCAGGATCTCAGGAGAAATGAAGTTCTCTTTAACAGGGAAACCCAATGAATGCAATGTAATCCAACAGCAGATTCCACTCAGCACACTGACAGTCCTGCCGAATCCATACACTGAGCTGGGATGTAAGCCGGGATTTAGCAGGTGCTGTCCAGTACATCAACAGCACTGCGAGTCTCTATCTGTGGTATCCATATACACAGTCACAATGTCAGTCTCACTGATCAGCCACTGAGCACAGTTCCTTTCACGTGGACTCACTAGTCCTGTTGTCTCTTTACACTCTGTTTGTCTCTGGACCAAGATACAGCTTAGCTGTACAGAAAAATCTCCACACCAGTTCAATACAACACTTGCCAAGATGGCTGCTGCTCTCTGTCTCGTCACTTCCTGCTTCTCTGCTCACATTCTGTCTGCAGAACAGGCAGGCTGTCATAAAAGGGGGGGGGGTCTCACTCCAGCATCATGTCACAATTACAATGGCTGCTGTCTTAAAGGAACAGAATCACAGAAATACATTCAACATTAACAATTTATACAGACAAATAAAGCTTAGGACAACATTGGCTGTCTCTTACAATGACACTCTGCGTGCCCATGTCACTACTGAGGCCCAATCACAGGTCATGTGATGTCACAGAAGGGCTATGGCGCTCTTCTCTGACGTTATGCACACGGAGGAGGAAGGAACACAACTCCGGACACTACGAGGAGGACAGAAAGAGGTGAGGGAAGGTGAGTATAAATGTTTTATATTTTTTACTCCTCCCTTGAGCTTAAGAGACCCCAGAGTATAGTAATTTCATGGCCAGTTCTATCTGAACAAGTTCGGACTGAACCGGAGGATTGCTTCGTCAGAATACTGAACGAAACGAATCTTCAGAGATTGACTCACGCTTAGAAATAAATGTCACTTTCACTTCAACATAACTTCGGTTGTGTTTGCTTTAGAGAGCTATAAACTGGATAGATAAGTTCCTAGGAGCCCTAAGAGAGTTATATACTATGTTTCAAACCAATTTAAGTTGTGAATTGTATTGAACTTGTTTGAGCCGAAACAAATCTGGGACCTGAGCCGCCAAACCTGAAACTAAACAAATCTTGAGAGTTTCGCTCATCTCTAGTTGATGTGCTGGATTCTGATGACAGACTCAATTTAAATGTTGCTACATCTGTAATGAAATGTAGTCAATTAGACTATAATGTGGTCCTATGTCATGAAACAGTCAGAGCTTTATCTGAAAAACTTTTTATTCATTTTAATTCCTTGTGAGCATTTGCAAATGTTGGTTTTTATACATAAGCCAAGGTTATACTTGCCAGTAACTAATGCATGTTTCTGAATGTTACGTAGCATAGTAATTACAGTATATGTATTGGTATTGGCAAAGTAAGGCAACAAGAAATAACATAATCCCAGTGCAATTATCTGCTTTAGCGTTTATCACTTTTACAGGAACTGTAAACTGCCATAGACAAAAGCACTGTGTGCTCTTCTAATTTTTAACCCCTTCCCACTCTGCACCGTACCATTACAGAAGCTGTGCCCATGGCATTGCTTCCCACTCTCGACTGTGTTACACAGCCGAGGGCCGGGACCAGCCACCAGAGTCAGAAGATACTTCGACTCGGATTAATCACGGCATACAGGAGGTCCGGCAACCATGAGGGCGGGCTACGGCCTCCTAACTGCCTATGCATAGTTCCAATAGGAACGACTGTTTCCTCTTGTGGGATATGTAAAAAGTGAAAAAACGCACGCACACACACACACTTATATTAAAAACACACAAAAATAAATGAGCAAATAATAAAAAGTTAAAAAAACACTAAAATCTAAAAGTAGCCTTAATTATCCTGTACAAAGAACACTGTAAAAAAATATACAGTGCCTTGCGAAAGTATTCGGCCCCCTTGAACTTTTCAACCTTTTGCCACATTTCAGGCTTCAAACATAAAGTTATAAAATTTTAATTTTTTGGTGAAGAATCAACAACAAGTGGGACACAATTGTGAAGTGGAACAAAATTTATTGGTTATTTTAAACTTTTGTAAAAAATAAAAAAACTGAAAAGTGGGGATTGCAATATCATTCGGCCCCTTTACTTTCAGTGCAACAAACTCACTCCAGAAGTTCAGTGAGGATCTCTGAATGATCCAATGTTGTCCTAAATGACTGATGATGATAAATATAATCCACCTGTGTGTAATCAAGTCTCCATATTAATGCACCTGCTCTGTGATAGTCTCAGGGTTCTGTTTAAAGCGCAGAGAGCATCATGAATACCAAGGAACACACCAGGCAGGCCCGTGATACTGTTGTGGAGAAGTTTAAAGCCGGATTTGGATACAAAAAGATTTCCCAAACTTTAAACATCCCAAGGAGCACTGTGCAAGCGATCATATTGAAATGGAAGGAGTATCAGACCATTGCAAATCTACCAAGATTTCATCTCAAACAAGGAGAAGACTGATCAGAGAGGCAGCCTAGAGGCTCATGATCACTCTGGATGAACTGCAGAGATCTACAGGACAACAATCAGTCGTACACTGTACAAATCTGGCCTTTATGGAAGAGTGGCAAGAAGAAAGCCATTTCTCAAAGATATCCATAAAAAGTCTTGTTTAAAGTTTGCCACAAGCCACCTGGGAGACACACCAAACATGTGGAAGAAGGTGCTCTGGTCAGATGAAACCAAAATCGAACTTTTTGGCCACAATGCAAAACGATATGTTTGACGTAAAAGCAACACAGCTCATCACCATGAACACACCATCCCCACTGTCAAACATGGTGGTGGCAGCATCATGGTTTGGGCCTGCTTTTCTTCAGCAGGGACAGGGAAGATGGTTAAAATTGATGGGAAGATGGATGGAGCCAAATACAGAACCATTCTGGAAGAAAACCTGTTGGAGTCTGCAAAAGACCTGAGACTGGGACGGAGATTTATCTTCCAACAAGACAATGATCCCAAACATAAAGCAAAATCTACAATGGAATGGTTCACAAATAAACGTATCCAGGTGTTAGAATGGCCAAGTCAAAGTCCAGACCTGAATCCAATCAAAAATCTGTGGAAAGAGCTGAAAACTGCTGTTCACAAATGCTCTCCATCCAACCTCACTGAGCTCGAGCTGTTTTCCAAGGAAGAATGGGCAAGAATTTCAGTCTCTCGATGTGTAAAACTGATAGAGACATACGCCAAGTGACTTGCAGCTGTAATCGCAGCAAAAGGTGGCGCTACAAAGTATTAACTTAAGGGGGCCAAATAATATTGCACGCCCCACTTTTCAGTTTAAAATAACCAATAAATTTCGTTCCACTTCACAATTGTGTCCCACTTGTTATTG
This sequence comes from Leptodactylus fallax, assembly GCA_947044405.1. NCBI lineage: Eukaryota > Metazoa > Chordata > Amphibia > Anura > Leptodactylidae > Leptodactylus > Leptodactylus fallax. Next base: position 116,802 of record CAMRHE010000322.1, read on the forward strand.
ATTCTTCACCAAAAAATTAAAATTTTATATCCTTATGTTTGAAGCCTGAAATGTGGCAAAAGGTTGAAAAGTTCAAGGGGGCCGAATACTTTCGCAAGGCACTGTATACCGCAATGTGCAAATTAACGTATTTTGGTCACTTTGCTTTCCCAAAATACCAATAAAAAAAGTGATCAGAAAGTCATACATACCAAACATTGATACCAATGAAAAGTACAACTTGCCCTGCAAATAAAAAGCCCTGACATATCTCCGTCAGCAGTACAGTAAAAAAATTATAGGCATCAGATTCCGGTGACCCCAGGAAAATTGTTCATTTTCAAAAAGTGACTTTTTATTTGTAACAGCGGTAAAACATAATAAAAACCAATATAAATCTGGTATCGACGTAATCTCAATGACCCGCCGGACAAAGCTGTCATGTCATTTTTAATGCAGAGTGAACGACATAAAAACAAAATGCAAAAAATTATGATAGAATTGTGTGTTATTTCACATGGACCCCCCAAAAATGTAAATAAAAACTAATCATAACATTATATGTAACCCAAAATGATGGCAAATGAAAGTACAACTCGTCACACAAAGAATAAGCCCTCACATAGCTATGTCGACAGAAAAATAAAAAAGTTATGAATTTTGGAAGACGGGGAGGGAAAATATGAAAAAAGTCGCTGAGCATTAACGTACAAATTACCCTGCGTCCTTAAGGGGTTAATAGAACTTGAGGTATATTCACAGAGATTTCAACCAATACTTTTCAGAGTATGTGACATCCTGAATTGATCGTAACCTGGGTCCCTATGCAAAATCTGTAATAAGGCCCCTAACTATCTTATGCTATTTAGAATAATGATATTTTATGTGGCAGAGGGATCTTTGGGCCCCCTCTGGGTTAAGGGCCTGGTAGCACCTGCTACCTCTGCAACCTCTATAGCTACGCCCCTGAGCCCAAATATACATTTAGTCACTGACAGTTGGCCATATAACACTGCTAGCATATACATTTATGTAATCAAATCTCTGCACTTTGGAGGATACAGGCACTTTCTATGTTATCAGGGAAACATGAGATCGGGAGAATTCTCTAAGGGACCATGTGACAGATAAATTAGTTCTATTAAAGTAAACATACCTGGCAGTAGTATTATCTGGATCAAAATCCATATCCTAAAATGGAATGAAGCTCTTATGCGGAAGGCAAGGATTTCTTGCTACAGATGCAGCAAGTACCAATGTTTGCATGCTGTTCTGTTTTTTATTAACTGTATTTTTATTGAAACTTTTTTTTTAAAGTAAGGTAAAAGACTTAAAAATATTGTTACTTAAGAAAATAAAGATGTTATGAGGAGAAGGAATTCTTATCATCTTTGATAGGAAAAGAAATTTTCACGAAGCTCGGAGATGCCAATTACTTAAAAAACAACCATAACAACATAACAGTTAACAGGAGGCTCAAAGTTCTGTAGTTCGGATGACATAGCTGTGGTGGCATAGGACTCTTAAAATTCTTGGCTAATCCAGTAAACATCCCAAAGGGACCAGACAGCATGGAAATAATCTATAGCGTTATTTAATATGTCTGTCAGATGTTCTGTGTTGCATGTTGATGCTAATTTAACCCCTTAAGAACCGGGCCAATTTTCGTTTCTGCATTTACATTTTTCCCTCCCCACATTCCAAGAGCCATAACTTTTTCATTTTTCAGTTCACAGACTCACATGATGGCTTATTGTTTGCGAAACAAATTGTACTTTGTAATGGTATAATTCAATATCCTGTGCAATGTACTGGGAAGCTGGAAAAAAATTCAGAATGAGGTGGAATTGGAAATAAAAACGCATTTGCACCAATTTCATACGGGTTTAATTTTTACGGCGTTCACTATGTGGTAAAAACAACATGTTACCTGTATTCTCTGGGTCAGTGTAATCACGGCAATACCAAATTATATAGTATCTGTAATGTTTTGATACCTTTATTTTAAAAAATAAAAAGAAACTTGGCAAAATGGAAAAAAAAAAAATTTGTCGCCATATAAAGGTACATGTGACCTGCACCTTTTTCATATTTACAAGTATGGAGCTGGTTATGGCGTCTTTTTATGCGGGACAAGATGATTCTTTTGTTGATACCATTTGGGGAAGGTCTGATGGTTTGATTACGTTTTATTAATATTTTTTAGGAGTGTTGCAAAGTGTTGAAAAAAATCGACCATTTGGCTATTTTGATTTTTTTTCCCTGCTATGCCGTTCACCGTATGGGATTAAATATTTTAAGATTTTAATAGTTCGGACATTTTGGAGCGCGGGGACACCTAAAGTGTTTATGTTTACTTTTGTTTATTTATTTTTATATGTGGTCTAGGGAAAGGGGGGTGATTTAAACTTTAGTGTTTTTTTTTAATACTTTTAAAAACTTTTTTTTTTCTTTTTTTACTTTTATGAACTTGAACTCTAGGGGGTCTGGTCGCTTATACTATTATACAGACAGCAACTGCCATGTATGGAGAAAGCTCAGCTCCTGAGCCCTCTTCATACATACCCATGCAACCAAAGACATACTATTACGCCCTTGGTCGTTAAGGTGTTAAAGGTCAATTCAAGAATTCTCTTCTCTAATAGTAAGTGTACTAGATGCTAAACTAATTAGATGGTGTATGAAGTGGCTCTTTAAGCAAATAAAATAGGTGCTTGCTATGGGTATTATTAATTCCCAGTAGCCAGATGCACATTTAAAGGGATGTCCCTTGTGTGTCCATGGAAAAGTGCAGAGCCTTCTTTTAAATTAGTATTATTTTAAGACTAATGTTACATTGCACATTGCATACATAATAACATTGAAATTTACAAATCTTTTGAAAGTAGTCTTTATTTTTTGCATTTTTAAGACAAATGACTCATGTTTTCCTTTTTATTTCAGGACACTTTGCACGCTATGCAGGTCTATTTTTGTACCTAGATTGGGTGTGTGCTTTTCGGTATATTATATTTCCTAACTTCATATTTCTATTGTGACTCTATAAAATTTAATAGCAGAGTTCTTTTGTGCATTAGTATGCTAAAGAGATGGAAACTGAATGCACAGGAGTCCAATATGTCTTCAGCCACATCCCACAGTATAAATTGAACAGCCAACTTTTACGCCCTTGGATATCGTCCGTTATTCAGTAACTTGAATGTTCCATTTCCAGGAATTTTGTATTTGTATTCTTGAATGGGAAATGTAAAAGTTGTACTTGGGACATGACATTTTAGTCTGGTTTTAACAAGTACTCTGGATAAATTTAAAGGCAAGCAATAAAGGAGGGGACAAGTTAAAAGAAGATAATACCCCCTTTAAAATGCAGTCCTGGCTTTGTCTAAAAAAACTTCCGCAAAATCTGCAAAAAGCAGCTTTTCCACAATGTGTGGCCTCAGCCTAAGTCTAAGACCCCACATATTGGGCCGCAGCAAAAAAGCACTGCGGAAAAAAAAAATCATCATGGTTTTTCCCACAGTGTTTTTCACAAAAAATTATACCTATAGGGAAACTGCCAGCGTTTCCGTAGGTATAATTGACATGTTGCGATATCCAAAGTCGTAATGGTTTTGGAAATTGCAGCATTTGCGCTGCGCGTATTTTTATCAGGCCTACCAGGAATATTATGGTTAGGTTTGTACCTATAAATCTGACACTAAACTCTCTCTTGAGGTGAACATCTTTTAATAGAAAATTTCTAAATTTGGATGCCAATTGGATGCCTATTAGATATTAAGGTTCACATACATAGTAGACTTTATAATGTGATTTCAACATGACCAATTTGTTTTTCAAATAAGCACAAATGTTTGCCTTGGACTGATTATTTATTTAACATGCATGGCCACCTTTAGAAAGGCTAAATGTGATTTGCCCATAAAATGTATACATTACTTACTTACTTGCTTAACAATGTATGATGATGGAAGCCACCTCCTTCCATAGCTGGAGCCCTAAGCATCGGACTGAAGAGAAGTCCCCACTTATGAGAGGATTGTACTGTTGTGTTCATTTCTTAGCACTGTAACAGTAAAGTGTTCTCTGTATATTGTACAGTTCACTGATGCAAATGTTGATAAGTCATGCACTGTATATTTGTATGCTACTGTCACTTTGACAGGCATTGCGAGCATTGTTCCACTTTTTGTTCTGGTGCTTTCTGGACATTTCAATGATTTCCCCACAGGCAGAGCTCTGTTGCACCTATTGGCTGTACTGCAGGTGGTGTCTTTCCCGTGCCTCCTCCTGCGCATACTGTAGCTTGATGTTTGGTTGTCATGCCATGACAGAAAAACTCACTACATTAGGAGCCTTTCCGGAATCAGGTCCAGATTTCAGTGTGACCAGTACAGCTACTTGTCTGTGAGGAGTGACCACAGCATAGTCTCCGCTATCCTGAGATCATCAATAAAACATCAGCAGGACCTCTACTAAACAGCTATTCCCAGGAGCCAAGACACAGAGAATGGAGCTTGAAGCAGACATTTCTATTCTCTGTGTCATTTCTGAGACAGATCAGCTTCTATCCATTTAGTAATCTAGTACCCTATCCGGTAGTAATCCAGTCTAGCCACTACACAGAGAGTAGTCTGCTTTCAGTTCCTTTCTCTGTGTATCAACTACTGGGAACAACTGACTGGGCGGTCTTGGGTATGAGAACTCCACTGATCTGACATTGACGACCTATACTAAGATAAGGTAATCAACATATTTGACCTGGAAAACATCTTTTAGTGCACAGAATTGTGATATAAAAGTTTGAATTGGACCATAATCTGATAATAAAGTTTGGCCATTTCATATGACCTTACCATTTAAGGCTATGAATTTAATCCACCTTTTTAGCTTGATGTGATGTATTGATTTGTGATTATTAATATTGTAACATAATAATTTATTTTAGGATTGTTTCGCCTAGTCAACTCATTCCATAGCTCTCTGGATTACTGCTAAGCATTGAAATGTATCACATAACAGCTAAACTATTCTATTTATGGTAAGTCAAGTACAGTAAGTAATGTGCATGGTGGGATAAGCCACAAAGTCTATGACACTGCTGGCAATATAAATGTTTCACAAGCACTAGGTAATTTTGAGCACTTGCCGAATAGCAATATGAGATGTACCATAGAAATAAACTTGTGTCTTATTGGGTTGATACAAGCTGTGCTGAGTTTATTTTCAATCTTATAGAAGCAGCTGCGTTCATAACTGCAAATACATATTTTCTACAACACAAAAATGAGCATTACAACCACCACAACTACAACTAATAATTAGATCTAATGATGGGACTGTGTAATGCTACAAATATTGCAATTTAGTAATTTCCAAGGTTTTACTTAGGGAAAAGGCTTGTAACATTATATGTTAAATACTATGACATTTTAGGTAGTACTTCAGGCTCAACATAAAAATACCCAAATATGTGTTTCTGAACCACGCAGGACGTGGTTACATTATTCAGATTTATTATGTTTCAAGCATATTTGTCCAGCTGTAAATTCAACTACGGTATATAGCAGAGGTATGATGACAAAATAAGAGAAAAGCACTGTGCAATCACTGTAAGATCTCACGTGGCATAAACGCAAAAAGCACAGCATTTTACAGTCACTGCAAAATGGATGGCATTCTGGCGAATCCCGTTCACACATTGCAGAAAAATATGTGCAGCAGAAACGCTGCGATTTCCAAAAAAAAATTGGAATAATGGAGACCTAACAGGAGACTTATTTAGTGTTGAATTATATAGTGTTGACTATATACCACTAGATAGCGGTCGTCTGAATGCTTGTTTTGCCGACAGTCATTTATTTTAACTCCCCCATACATATAAACAGTTAGCTTCATCAACTATACATGTGTTTTCAAAGAGTAGAAGGCAAAAAGCCGCTGCTATGCACTTACGTACAGTGAGAACAAAAGCGTGGCATCATAAAATCCAGCATTTTGACCCTACTTTCCGCAGACATCTGCCAAGGCCGAGAATTTAGATAGTCGCACAACCATACACATTAGATGGTCCTCTGGTTCTGCCCAAGGACATAATTATTTTATGTTTGTAGCGAGCTTTACTCCAGTTTCCACCAATACATTTTTTTCCATTGTTATTAATCCCCCATTGTTTTTAAAGGGGGATGTAGTAGGAGGCTCATCCTGTAATTGGCTGGAATAGGATCAGATGGCCTCAAGTCAGCATAAGCAAGGATGTCTGTAAGGCTGTGTTCACATCCATTAAAAAACCTTTATCACACTTCCAGTCAAAAATGCCAGGCCAAATACTGCATAAAATATGCCTACTCAAAACTGGCTCCCTTTTGTGATATTATTTAGATAAATGAGGTTGTGAAGGAACCTTAACCAAAAAAGTAAATTAATGAGGAGGCGTTTGTGGATGGCTTAGTGTTCCCTGAAGTCAAAAAGTGAATGATAAATTAGTCAGTTGTTATGCTAAAATATATCCACATCTTCATTGGAGGTTCTGTTTTAAGACTCTGTTGCAGCTTTTATCATATTTGAGGGGTAAATATTGTACAGAATTGTAGGTCAAATCAATGCAATTTGTTGAGCACTGGTGGGCTCTGTTGTGAAATGGATCTGGTAGTACAATAAGATTTGTATTATAAATGAAAACCATAACATAGATGTGAATAGAGCCTTCATCTCTTCTTTTACCGTTTCTTCTGACTTTTCATGAGGGGAACTTAGGAATTGCACTTGGACCCAGTGCCTACGGGAGTCCTAAAGCCCATCTGCCACAAAAGACAACACCCATATTATAAATGACATACATTATGTAAAGAGCCCTGTTATAGGTCTACACTGTGGCCCCAGAGTTTCAAGTTATACCTCTGCTAAAGATGTAACCTAAAGCCATTTGGATTGTGATTTAATCAGTCTATAAAAATGAAAATAATACATTCTAGAATGTTACATTTTGTGGTATTTTTACATAATTATACTACTGGTTTAGGAGGAACCATTTAATTATAAAGGATTTTATTTGGTATTTCTTATGTTTACATAAGTACATTGGAATACCATAATACAATGAATTACCCTTGATAAAGGCTTACTTTGATTTATTATGATTTACTAATAATATGGTTTAGAGCTACATGTAGATGAGAAAATAACAAACATGTTGTTAACATTCCATGTGGATGTGGTTTAAGAGATTTGGAATATGCTTTTTAGCCTGTGTTTTATATATTGGTTTATTCTTTATCTGACAGTGGCAACTAAATGTACAACATGGGTCATGACTTATAAAGGGATTGAACAAGTTTCCATTAAATTGATATTTAAAAGGGAAAATCTTGTTTTTAGGTTCAGCTTAAATAAGGTTTGGACTTTCCAAATGGTTCAGATGTTCTTGCGTGCTTCCTGAAAAGTTACACAATGTTCTTGCAAATACAACATGGCTTCAATTAATGCTTTTTTCACAACATGTGGATGGCGTTGCTTAGTATTATTTAACAATGTAAACAACTTTGATATTATATATATATATATATATATATATATATATATATATAGTACAGACCAAAAGTTTGGACACACCTTCTCATTCCAAGAGTTTTCTATATTTTCATGACTATAAAAATTGTAGATTCACATTGAAGGCATCAAAACTGTGAATTAACACATGTGGAATTATATACTTAACAAAAAAGTGTGAAACAACTGAAAATATGTCTTATATTCTAGGTTCTTCAAAGTAGCCACCTTTTGCTTTGATTACTGCTTTGCACACTCTTGGCATTCTCTTGATGAGCTTCAAGAGGTAGTCACCTGAAATGGTCTTCCAACAGTCTTGAAGGAGTTCCCAGAGATGCTTAGCACTTGTTGGCCCTTTTGCCTTCACTCTGCGGTCCAGCTCACCCCAAACCATCTCGATTGGGTTCAGGTCTGGTGACTGTGGAGGCCAGGTCATCTGGCGTAGCACCCCATCACTCTCCTTCTTGTTCAAATAGCCCTTACACAGTCTGGAGGTGTGTTTGGGGTCATTGTCCTGTTGAAAAATAAATGATGGTCCAACTAAACGCAAACCGGATGGAATAGCATGCCGCTGCAAGATGCTGTGGTAACCATGCTGGTTCAGTATTCCTTCAATTTTGAATAAATCCCCAACAGTGTCACCAGCAAAGCACCCCCACACCATCACACCTCCTCCTCCATGCTTCACGGTGGGAACCAGGCATGTAGAGTCCATTCGTTCACCTTTTCTGCGTCGCACAAAGACACGGTGGTTGGAACCAAAGATCTCAAACTTGGACTCATCAGACCAAAGCACAGATTTCCACAGGTCTAATGTCCATCCCTTGTGTTCTTTAACCCAAACAAGTCTCTTCTGCTTGTTGCCTGTCCTTAGCAGTGGTTTCCTAGCAGCTATTTTACCATGAAGGCCTGCTGCACACAGTCTCCTCTTAACAGTTGTTGTAGAGATGTGTCTGCTGCTAGAACTCTGTGTGGCATTGACCTGGTCTCTAATCTGAGCTGCTGTTAACCTGCGATTTCTGAGGCTGGTGACTCGGATGAACTTATCCTCCACAGCAGAGGTGACTCTTGGTCTTCCTTTCCTGGGGCGGTCCTCATGTGAGCCAGTTTCTTTGTAGCGCTTGATGGTTTTGGCCACTGCACTTGGGGACACTTTCAAAGTTTTCCCAATTTTTCAGACTGACTGACCTTCATTTCTTAAAGTAATGATGGCCACTCGTTTTTCTTTACTTAGCTGCTTTTTTCTTGCCATAATACAAATTCTAACACGCCATTCAGTAGGACTATCAGCTGTGTATCCACCTGACTTCTGAACAACACAACTGATGGTCCCAACCCCATTTATAAGGCAAGAAATCCCACTTATTAAACCTGACAGGGCACACCTGTGAAGTGAAAACCATTTCAGGTGACTACCTCTTGAAGCTCATCAAGAGAATGCCAAGAGTGTGCAAAGCAGTAATCAAAGCAAAAGGTGGCTACTTTGAAGAACCTAGAATATAAGACATATTTTCAGTTGTTTCCCACTTTTTTGTTAAGTATATAATTCCACATGTGTTAATTCATAGTTTTGATGCCTTCAGTGTGAATCTACAATTTTTATAGTCATGAAAATACAGAAAACTCTTGGAATGAGGGTGTGTCCAAACTTTTGGTCTGTACTGTATATATATATATATATATATATATATATATATATATATATATATATATATATATATATATATACAGTATATAGTATTTTGTATGCAATAAATTTGAGGATTTGTCTCACTAAAGATATTCATGGCATATTTTGAGGATATGAGATTAATGTCTAATTGTGGATTCTGACGCCTGTGAACCTTGCTAATAACCAGGACTAAGTTGCAAGGGCCAGTCTATTACATTCAATGGTCTTGTACCAGATCCAAAAAAAGAAAGGAGCAAACTGGTACTGGCACAGTACTTTGCTAATGCCACTGCCACTTTATTCTAGTAAATAAAGAGCTATGTTGTGCCAGCCATTCAGATGAGTTGCTACCACATTATATTTTGCTGCTCGTCTTCATTGCATATAGTTATGTGCAGTTTTCTGGTTATACAATATAAAAATCTGCCCTTGACAAACCTCATACATCATTACCAATAAGGAGAGCTGAAATAGGCTAACCAAGCATGGCAGGTAAATGCATACCACTTTTATGATTACAAGCTAAGATATCACTTGGATCTTGTCCACACTGGTCAGTTACTGCACCTGCTGTGTATTTTATTTGCTTTGTGCTGTGTGGAAACAATAATGAAGTGCTTGAAAAACAGGTGTGTAGAGAATTAATGAATAGAACCATTTATTCTAGAAGAACAGAGAATCTGTTGATCTGTGACAGCTTGGGTCATTTTATACTAAAGGACAATGGGCATTTTCAGAATTATGTATTAATCAAAGCTTGATGTTATCCTAGTGGATATGTCTTTCTGTACTGTAACTGTATATTGTTATATATGGACATTTCCACATGCATAACGCAGTTATAGCTAGGCTTTCTTTCACCTAGGGCAAAAGTTCAGTTCACTGCCCTTGCTCTGTTGGTGAACCCCCCTAACAACCAGCACCTGGAGCACTTGCCCCGTTTGCCACCCCTAGCTACACCCCTAGATAACATTGCTTTCAGATACAAGGTAAGAATCAACTGATAATTTAGAAAAACTAATTATTATATAATTTTTATTTTCTAAAAAAACTGTGTCGTGAGTCCATATACCCAGTGAGTAATAAGTATGAGGCAGAACTAAACCCTGAGCGCAAAATCAGTTCCCTGCCCAAACATGTATTAAAATACCCTATCCAAGGCATATTGGCTTGTTGGCACCCACCTGGGACCCGGATCCCTTGGGACTTCAGGCCATCACCCAGTTCATTTAGGCAAATGCCTTGGCAGCCCCCTTTACACTCAAAGTTAAGCCTCTGCCACACTGATATAAAGGCAATAAATTTTATATGAGTATATTAGTCAATCTGTTTTATGTAACCGAAACAGGAATTGATATTACTGTCTAAGTCTACTGTCTGAAGGCATGAATTATAAATTACTCCTTAAAGTGGTAATGTCAAGTTTAAAACATCATCTAACCATAAGTGTGTCTGGCCCATGATGGTCCAACTGTTGAAACTCCATCCAATATTGAGAACAGGTGTTCCTTTCTAACCCCATCTGAATGGAGAAGCAGTCTGAGGCCTACTGCCACTCTATTTATCTTTTTGGGAGTGTCAAATCAAAGCTGAGTAAAGCTCCATAGATTTGAATAGAGCAGCAGTGACTCTCTATTCAGGTTGGAGTTTAAAGGACCCCTGTTTTTGTGATCAGTGAGGGTTCCAGTGGTCCGACTTCCCAACATTCAGTAACTTATCACCTGTTCTGCAGATGTAATAAATTGATACACGTGATAAATTGTAATCTTGGGATAACCCATTTAAGATGTTGATAATGGTTCTGGCCTATTTCCAACCTCCTGGTCACGTGATCGAAACTGGCCACTGAACCCCAGGTTGCTCTCCTCCTTCCTTTCCTGATCTCACAGGTAATTACCTGCACTATGGGGGCGGGCTTACTTGATGTTTGGACTTTAAAAGGTTTTGACCTTTTGTAGTAGGAGTCAGACACAGAAGGGTAGATTTATCACAAGTAGACATTATTACTTCTTGACACCATCAATCTGAAGAGCAGGGCTTCGTAGATTCCCATAATTTTGGGGGTCCAGGGAGAACTGTATTCTTCCCTGGATGTCACACTATACTTTTTTTATTGTTTGTCTACCAATACAAATTTTTAAACAATGGTTATGATAAGTGTTTAAATCATCTACATAATATACATAGAATACTGTATATGCATAATATGTGCCCCATACATTCATTGGAAACATACTATTGCTTCTGTTTAAATTATTTTACCTAATTTCTTGATATGTGGAAAAATAATTCTGCGCGTTGCTAACTTGATCATACTGTTCAAAAGTAAAATTGGCGCTTCGACTCTGTATGGATCATTCACAAATACTTAGGATGTTTTAACCATTTCTAGGACTACATAAACCAAATGTTCCCATTATTATACCGTGTGGATACATTTCCAGCTTTGAAATGTATGACAATTTACAAGCTCAGAATCCCAGTGGCATAACTAGTAAGATTTAATACATCATAGTAGCCTCTACAACTTCTATAACAAAGCAAATGGTTGTGCTTTTTAGTAGGGATAAGGCACATAAAAAGTTCTGTTGACACTTTTCAGTCTAGGATATGAAGCCATTCGAAAGGGGAAACTTAAATTTCCTCATTTTCCTTGAGTGTGTAACTAATAGAAAGGCCAAGAATGTGTCGAGGTGTCATAATAATCCACCATTAAACTCATTGTATTTAAATCATAATGCTATAATTCAGCAGCTGACAAAAGGCCTATTGAGGTGCTGCAAGCCTGAAAAGAGAAACAGTACCATTTTCTCAGGGATACTGCTATAGCAACTGTGAATGAATTTAGAGTGAGAGAACAAGCTGTCTCCTGGCTTTGTTTGTATTTCCCAGTCTGAATTAGAAAGTGCAGTAATAGATTTGACAAAATAAGTAGACTTTGAGCTATTTTGGTTCTTAACATTCTGGTCTTGAGATACTGTTACATTAACACAACATTTGTATGTGTGAAGAGGGGACATTTGTATGTGTGAAGAGGCGGCAAGATCTTATGTAAACAGAGTTACTTTTGTACTTCCAGAGTCTAGAACAAATTAACTGTTGTGAAATTGTTTGGGTAGAAAGACTTACTAGGTCGTACTCATAGACATCACATTAATAGCTATTATCTGGATTTCCATTATATTCCAGTCTAAAGAAGTAAAACAAGGATGTAGGTTTAAATTGATATCCAAATTAGAGAGAAGTCATTTAAAATAATAGTTTGTAAGATTGTTGTTTTAGTTCAAATAACCCACATCACATTACATTTAAAGAAATAAACAATAATTTTATATGTTGTGTTCTTTATATATATTATTGGTGCACTGCAGGAGAAATTTTGGAAGGCTGAAGGACTGTCCGGGATAAAATAGTAATTACCCCCCTCCCCTCACCTAACTTCTAATTTACTTCTATTAAAAAATATCTATAATTACCCATATTGCCCACACTTTCTGATAATCCGGTGATGTTCAGTTTCACCACTTCCGAAATAGAATGTTCCCAGTACTCTGCCCCCCAACCCCATCAATACTTACGTGTCTTCCTGTCCAGGAACGGCTCCCCTCTTCCTCTTGGCAAGCACTTGTGCAGTCTGCAGGTGCCTGCGACACATGCGAAGATGTCACAGGTACTTCCAGTCTGCGCATGGGCTAGGAGAGTGGAAGAGAAGAGTCTCCAGCCTGTGCACAGTGAAGGAGAAAGGAGGAGCTGCCTCCAAGAGAGGAAGATAGGAAATCATAAGGCGATGGGGGGGGGGGGGCTAGTAGTGGGTGGGATAGCTTAGATAGGGAGACAGGGAGGTGAAGCGGGGGCTAATAGTGGGTAGGATAGCTTAGCTAGAGAGACAGGGAGGGGGGTGTAATAGAGTCAGAGAGGAGGGCAGTGAGAGGGAGGTAGTGTGGAAGCTACACAACAAGCTACACTCAAGGAAGTTACACCATGTAAATAAATGAAGAGGATGCCAAGAGCTCCCACAGATTCCCTGAAATCACTCAAATCACTGCTAAAGATATATGGGTGTACTTATGGGTGTACCCATTACTAGCACTAACAGACCTTTTTAAAAAAAAAAAAAAATAATAAAAAATTTTTGCCTAGAAAACCCCTATAATGTTAGATAGAAAGACCAGTCTCCAGGCTGGATGGAAATAAAGCCAGTTTAGTTTTTGGATAACTAATTACTTAAATGTTGTAAAGATCAAGATAAATTATGAAAGACTAATTTAGTCCACATGTTTCAGTAAGGTATCATCTAATCCATATAATGTTCTTAAAGCATAACACAGCTTTTGATTTTCTGGCAGTATTTGTGTCATAAGTCCATTTTGTAATATACTTTAACAAATTTTGGATCCTTTCTTCCCCTTGCTTTTGTATTGAGAGCTGTTTTTGCCTCTCACTGAATGTTACTGTGTATTTTGTGTCTTTTCAGACCCCGGAGTATAACGATCGGGGGCCCAGGGGATGTGAGGGAACATAAGAAACACTGTAACTCACTTCTACTATGCTCCGCAGGCTTTGGGCCTGTTTGGTAATGTCCCAGACGTCAGCCGACGTCATTATGTGTCGTGACACGGGCCTGACTCCGGTCCAACATTGAAGAAGGCAGAAGTAGCGCACCGGAGTGCATCGGAGCCAGGGAGAGATAGGTAACATTGTTTTTTATGTTTGTATCCTCCCCTGGGTCTCCGATCATTATACTCTAGGGTCTGTGCAGGGGCCACTATGCTGCATAATACTGTGTGCAGGGGCCACTATGCTGCATAATACTGTGTGTAGGGGCCAATATAGTGCATAATAGTGTGCGCAAGAATGCAGTTTGTGCAGGGGAGGTTGGGGGCGCGGTTCCCAGTGGGGTCCCCATGTCAAATGTTTGCCTTGGGGTCCCAGTCATTCCTAGTTACGCCACTGGGGCTTGGAGTACGGGCTGTGTATAATGTAGCGAAAAAGAGGGGAGGGGAGGGTTATTTCAAACAGTTATATCTCGGACATTATAAAACATACTTGCTTTTCATGTTATATGAAAGAGGAGATTCTCTCCTTTCATATGACACTAAGGTTGCAGTGCTAGCTAAATTATTTCCAGAGATATCACTGGTTGAAAACACAGTCAGGATTAGGATATTTATATGCAGCTGTTTAATATATGATATAAGAGAAGCTCCTCTTTCATATGACACGAAAAGCAAGTATGTTTTATAAAAGTATGTTAATTTTAAAAAATTACTTTGTTTTGCAATAAAGCCTAATATTAGCTCCATTTTTTTTATTTCCACAAGGAGTTAGAGTGAATTTAATTAAATTAGTAAACTGAACCCCACAATTCATTAAACAAGTTCTCCTGAATATGTCAATAACCCATATGTGATCATAAACTGCTTGGAGGGCAGATTTTGCTGGAATAGTTTTCAGGTGCCATGCTCCTAAAGTATCAGTACAATGGAAACCACCAAAAAGTGACCCCATTTTGGAAACTACACCCCTCACAGAATTTATCAAATGAGCATTTTGTCCCCATGACTGTTTCACAGATTTTATCAACCTTGGGATGTGAAAATGAAAAATTACTTTATTCTAAATTTGGCCCAAAATTTTTCATTTTACCAAGGAGTTAAATGAGAAAATGCACCTCATGATTTGATATGCAATTTCTTCCAAGGAACGGAAATACACCACATGTAGATGAAAACTTCTGTTTGGGCACACAGCTGGCCACAGAAAGTGAGAAAGCAAGAATGCAATAATTTGAAAATCTCATGTAACCATATTCACAATAGAATATATATCAAAAGTTGAAAGACATTTAAAAAAAAATTATGATTTAGAAATTGATAACAGCAATACATCTCAAACAAGTTGGGACAGTTTTAAACAAAAGTCTGGAAAAGTAAGTGGTTCTAATGGAAAACATTTGGAAGGTCACATAACTGTGTATAAAAAGAGTAAGTTAGAAATGCAGAGTATCTTAGAAGCAAATATGGTGAGAGATTCACCTACCTGTGAAAAACTACTTCTAGAAATTGGGGAACAATTTCAGAAACATGGTTCCCAATGTAAAAAAAAAAAAAATTAAATGTAAAAAAAATGTGTTTTTTTAATTATATTTCTGTCTATTTTAAGAGTGTTCTAATTTTATTGTAATTGGAGTTGTACAATATTCACATTCCAAATGCTATTCGGGATCAAGAGAGATATTTGTCAGCCGAATGAGCATTCAGCCAACAATTATCTCATGTCTGGTGCCAGTGTTAAAGTAAAAGTATAGGAAGAGTGAAGAAATCAGGCGATACCTTTTAGAGGCTAACTGAGTATATTTATAAGTAAGCTTTCAGGAGTACTAGCTCCCTTCATCAGACATGGTGTGATACAATAACTGAAAATTCACAGCTTTTTATACACATGGTCTTCAAAGCATTTTAGAGTCCTTCAAAAAAAGCCAAAACAAAATGCAATCTAAGTAGAGAAGTTATTTACAACAGGTCAAAAAACAATCTGGAAAGTTGTGGTGCGTGACAGAGGGATCTGTTATCTGTTTGCTATCAGGAGGTGATTTGTGACCCTCACAGGTCATACATAGTATGACATGAAGCTGACATGAATATTAAGTCCAAATTGCAGAGTTTGAAATTTTTCCATAAACTTGTATTCTGATTCTTTCCTTTTTTCCTGCGTCTTAAAATGTCCCATTAAAACCACAACCCGCAAATCTTCAATAGAGTGGTTTTCTCCGGAGAAATGTGCGGCCACTGGAAGATCGGTTCTGTTGTTATTAATGCTGGATCTATGTGAGTTCATTCGTTGACTGAGTCTCTGCCCTGTTTCCCCCACATAGAGGCCTGTGGTGGGACATTGTACACATTATGAGGTACACCACATTGGAAGACCTGCAGGAGAATGTCCCCCTAATTCTGTGCACCTGTTGTGACTGTGGGATAGGTACACTGTCAGCGGTGTGGATGTGCTTGCAGGTAATGCACCTTTTGTGTAGGCAAGGTGAGGTGCCATTTTCAGTTGGGGCCTTCAGGGCACTCCGGACGATAATACGCCTCAGGTTTGGTGGTTGTCGAAAGGAAAGGAGAGGGGGGACTGGAAATATGTCCTTGAGTCTCTTGTCCCTATGTAGCACAGGTTGGAGCTCCTTGGCAATCCTTCGTAGGATCTCCAGCTGTGGGTTGTAGGTGACAATAGGGGCACTCGGGCATCTTTCTGGGTCTTTCTATATGTGAGCAGACTGTCTCTGTTAATGGCTGCCGCTTTGTTTAATTGGTTGTCTGTTACTTTTGGTTTGTATCCCAATCTGAGAAATTTCGTCCTCAGATCCAGGAGGTGCTTGTCCAGGTCTGTTTTGTCGGAGCAAATACGATTGTATCGTATAGCCTGGCTGTAGATGATAGATTGTCTTGTGTGCTTGGGGTGGAAGCTGTCGTTTCTCAGGTAGGCCGTTCTGTCTGTGGGTTTGTGGTATATTGATGTGAGTAGCCGGTGGTCCTTGATGTATATTGTGGTATCCAGAAAGTGAATTTCACTCCCTGAATAGCTAAGTTTAAGGTTGATGGTAGGGTGAAAGTCATTGAAGTCATTATGGAATTGAAGTAGGGCCTCCTCACCTGCAGTCCAGATGACAAGGATATCATCGATATAACGAAGGTAAATCATAGGTTTGGTGGTGCATGTTGATAAATATGCTCCTTCCAGTTCTGCCATAAAGAGATTTGCATACTGGGGTGCACATCTGGTGCCCACTGAAGTTCCCATTCGCTGTAGATATAGATCCTCTCCAAAGGTAAAATGGTTATGGCTGAGGATGAATTGTATGAGCTGCGTTACTGGTTCTGTTGGGAGGTTTTGTTTTGCCAGGTGTACCCGACATGCTGCAACTCCATCCTTGTGAGGAATGTTGGTATACAGGGATTCCACATCTATTGTGGCCAAAATGGTACCCTCAGGTAGAGGGCCCAGGGCATTCAGTTTGTTAAGAAGGTCAGTGGTGTCCTGGATATAGCTTGGAGTATCCCTGACAAGGGGTTTTAGGAGATTTTCCACCCAACCTGAGATGTTTTCTGTCAGTGTCCCAATGCCAGAAATGATAGGCCTCCCAGGGTTGCCATCTTTGTGTATCTTTGGGAGCATATAGAAGCAGCCCGGCCTGGGATCTTGTGGGATAAGTCCTTTTACCTGATTCTGGATCTGGATTGGGAACTTCTTGATCATACTCTTTAGTTCTTTCATATAGGCTTCTGTGGGATCACTTCCAAGTTTGGAGTAATGGATGGGATTTGACAGTTGCCTGTTTGCTTCCTGGATATAGTCTGAGATGTTCATTATGACTATTGCGCCCCCTTTGTCAGCTGGTTTTATTATTATATCCTGATTTTCTTTTAGTGAAGTAATAGCCTTCTGTTCCTGCAGGGTTAGGTTATGGACCTGTTTCTTTTGTTTCTCCAGGATTTCTGATTTTACTTTGCTTCTGAAACAGTCAATATATTTATCCAGTGCTGTGTTAGTTCCAGGGCGTGGGGTCCAGGTAGATTTTTTGGTAGGATTCCTTATGGGCTGTTCCATCTCAGAGTCGCTGCTGTATGGAGGGTCTTTGTCATAAAAATATTCCCTTAATCTAATTTTTCTGAAAAACTCCTCCATATCATTGCAGAGTTTGATATGGTCAGTGTGTGCTGAGGGGCAGAAGGACAGACCTTTGGAGAGAACTGACATTTCGTGTTTGTTTGGTTCATAGGAGGAAAGATTCACAACACAGCTTTGCTGAGCTGGGCTAGTATTTGTGGTTGTAGTAATGAGGCCTTTTTGTCTCAGTCTGTGGAGCTTTTTCTTTTTGTTGTTAATAAGCATGTCCTGAAGTTTCTGGTAGTATATGTGGAGTTTGGCCTTCATTTCCTCTGTGTCATTATCCAATGATGATTTCAGGGTCTGTATCTCCTCCTCTGTTCTTTTTTTGTTGTTATAGGAAATTTTTATCATATTGTTCCGCAGTTTTTCAGATGTCCGAATACATAGTTGCTCTGCATATCAGCTGTTGTAGGTGTTCCGGGTTGGGTTACGTAAATTGAAGTAAAAGTATAGTGAAGGAAGTCTGCAGTGCTTTGTTTACTGCATCTAAAGCACCTCTATAGAAGTAATTTGATTTAGTTTATCAGGTCAGTTGAGTGCAATATACTCTTGTTACATATCTCTGATATATACCCTGAAGGCGATGTGGACAGAGCCTCAACTGTTTTTATTGTTCTACTGTCAGATTTGGACAAGTGAGGGAAAATACAGCATTGCATGCTCCCCTTCCCCCCTCCACAAGGTTGATTGTAAAGACGTGAGCACCAGTTTAACAACAATGTACTTGCTCTCCTGTCTGGAGTCTTGATGTACCTGTAAGTTTAGGACCTTTACTGGCATCATATGGAATATGACTCTAGACATACAATCTATACGCAGTTAAAGGAAGCTTTTTATGGTGTTGGTGATCCTTGTTCAATATGCATACGCTGCAGATTTCATATTATAAACTAGTCATTGCTGAAATGTTTTGCTTCAGCATTTTAAGAAGACCCTAATATTTTAAGGTCAAGTAAATGCTGGCTGCAAGAAAGAGAGTGTGAATAACACACTACAATCTGGCCTTCTAGAAAATTTTAATTTGTTTTAATCTATTTTTGGACATTGAAAAGTACATGAACCCATTAATTCATATGGACAATCCATACCAGAATACTTTGGCGCTTAGGGTATTCACAATCCAAATAGTCTCTTTCATGTGTATATTTTTATGTCATTTAGCTGTTATTTAAGATAGTTTTCAAAGAATGGGGCAATTTAGACCTGCATGAAAAATGTTATTACTTTACGGGAAAAATGTGTTTTTAGTCTAAAGGGAATGCCTTAAAACTCAAGTTTGGAAAGGTGAAAGGATTCCTCAATGTTTTGGTAAAACTTAAGTGTATTTATAGGAGATGTTAAGTTTAGCAACAGCACTGTTGGAATCTCAGTTATCAGAATACAGTTTCTATTTACACAGTAGTCATATTGCTTTTTAATGACATATGAAAGGTTACAGACCGCTTTTTTAATTATTTTTTTTTTGCTAAAGGGCACTGCAAAATCTACTTTTTAAGCTCGGAAATATTTTTTTATACAATGCAATGGTCTACATGGCTTGATATGGGTGGATGGAGAGATGGTTAATAAGTTAATAAGGTGATACAAAGCAACATACATAATAGTAATAGAAATGTCTAAAAATGTAACATTATTGCTGCTATTCAGTAAAAAAAAAGTCACACTGGGAAACAGTATTATCAGACCACTGCTTTTTTGCATTTGTTCTTTTTAAGTTGTACTCCAGGATTTTCTTTTTGCAGATATTATGTTAACAAGGAACTCTCTGGCTGTAGCATTTCTTTTATCCCAGCTCTGTTGCCTTCATACATTCTAAACCTTTTCATTATAGGCAGATGGCTCATGCAATCCTCAGTCTGACCACCAGTAGAAAGCTTGCTCTTCTGTGTAGACAGGAAGTCAGTCTCTTCTGTGTAGACAGGAAGTCAGTCTCTTCTGTGTAGACAGGAGGTCAGTCTCTTCTGTGTTCCTGGCTTTGTGTGAACTTCTATGAGATGCTGCTTCACAGCTTCCTTCAAGCATGGTACTGTCACTTAAAAGGTAAGATTTATAATCTAGGACTCACAGCAAAATTCCCCATATTGTCCACTGTGGAAAACTAACTGACAACATTACGTTATTGCTCAGAATAGCTAATCAATAAATGTACGTATTTTATCTACCATTGCATACAAATTGAATAGTTCTCTCATAAAGGGGGGGGGGATAATATTATGTATGGAGGACAACTACCCACATTATGCTTTATTTTAAAGATGAGATACAGTCATATGAAAAAGTTTGGGCACCCCTATTAATCTTAATCATTTTTAGTTCTAAATATTTGGGTGTTTGCAACAGCCATTTCAATTTGATATATCTAATAACTGATGGACACAGTAATATTTCAGGATTGAAATGAGGTTTATTGTACTAACAGAAAATGTGCAATATGCATTAAACCAAAATTTGACCGGTGCAAAAGTATGGGCACCTCAACAGAAAAGTGACATTAATATTTAGTAGATCCTCCTTTTGCAAAAATAACAGCCTCTAGTCGCTTCCTGTAGCTTTTAATCAGTTCCTGGATCCTGGATGAAGGTATTTTTGACCATTCCTCTTTACAAAACAATTCCAGTTCAGTTAAGTTTGATGGTCTCCGAGCATGGACAGCCCGCTTCAAATTATCCCACAGATGTTCAATGATATTCAGGTCTGGGGACTGGGATGGCCATTCCAGAACATTGTAATTGTTCCTCTGCATGAATGCCTGAGTAGATTTGGATCATTGTCTTGCTGAAATATCCATCCCCGGCGTAACTTCAAATTCGTCACTGATTCTTGTACATTATTCTCAAGAATCTGCTGATACTGAGTTGAATCCATGCGACCCTCAACTTTAACAAGATTCCCGGTGCCGGCATTGGCCACACAGCCCCAAAGCATGATGGAACCTCCACCAAATCTTACAGTGGGTAGCAAGTGTTTTTCTTGGAATGCTGTGTATTTTGGACGCCATGCATAACGCCTTTTTGTATGACCAAACAACTCAATCTTTGTTTCATCAGTCCACAGGACCTTCTTCCAAAATGAAGCTGGCTTGTCCAAATGTGCTTTTGCATACCTCAGGCGACTCTGTTTGTGGCGTGCTTTCAGAAACGGCTTCTTTCGCATCACTCTCCCATACAGCTTCTCCTTATGCAAAGTGTGCTGTATTGTTGACCGATGCACAGTGACACCATCTGCAGCAAGATGATGCTGCAGCTCTTTGGAGGTGGTCTGTGGATTGTCCTTGACTGTTCTCACCATTCTTCTTCTCTGCCTTTCTGATATTTTTCTTGGCCTGCCACTTCTGGGCTTAACAAGAACTGTCCCTGTGGTCTTCCATTTCCTTACTATGTTCCTCACAGTGGAAACTGACAGGTTAAATCTCTGAGACAACTTTTTGTATCCTTCCCCTGAACAACTATGTTGAACAATCTTTGTTTTCAGATCATTTGAGAGTTGTTTTGAGGAGCCCATGATGCCACTCTTCAGAGGAGATTCAAATAGGAGAACAACTTGCAATTGGCCACCTTAAATACCTTTTCTCATGATTGGATACACCTGGCTATGAAGTTCAAAGCTCAGTGAGGTTACAAAACCAATGTTGTGCTTCAGTAAGTCAGTAAAAAGTAGTTAGGAGAATTCAAATCAATAAAATGATAAGGGTACCCAAATTTTTGCACCGGTCAAATTTTGGTTTAATGCATATTGCACATTTTCTGTTAGTACAATAAACCTCATTTCAATCCTGAAATATTACTGTGTCCATCAGTTATTAGATATATCAAATTGAAATGGCTGTTGCAAACAACCAAATATTTAGAACTAAAAATGATTAAGATTAATAGGGGTGCCCAAACTTTTTCATATGACTGTATCTTTGAAGCTTTGCCATGTATGCCAAGCAAACTATTAAGAAACAAGTACTTAGAAAAGTGCTTCACATTTCTCAAAGTTACATTCAGAGTTACAGTTATAATGGGTGGATTTTCAAAGTTTCAGGGAAATTACTCAAATTCTATATGTGAAGGTTTTTATTTTTTACAGTTTTAGGATAAGGCCCCATGTTGCAGAAATGGCAAAAAAGCTGTTTGTTACAGATTTTGCTGTGTTTTTTAAGCCAAATCCAAGAATGGCTACAAAAGGAATTGGAAATATATAGGAAGTAGTTATACTTCTACCTTCTGCTCAATCCACTTCTGGCTTTGGTTCAGAAAGCCACAGCACTCCATCTACTCTGTTCCGTCTCTGACTCACTCTACTCCTGCTTCGTGTACACAGAGGGTCAATCATATGACAGAGAGTTGTGTCTTCAGCAGTGGAGGCTGAGCACAGAGACATCCGGAACTACGCAGGCTGTATATATCTAATAATTGGGGCATTGGGGGGACCTTCATCTATATGAGTAAGGCTGCTTACCAAGTGCAGTAAATGCACTATTACAACTTTTTTTTTATCTCCCCATCTCCTCTTTTTTATGACCCCTTTAAGTAAAATTTGCTATAAAGCACCTAATAGTTTAATTTGTCCTTTTTCTGATCTTACAAAGGTTAAACTTCATGAATATGTCTTGTATGTTTTCCACTTAGATAGCTATGTAACTTTGGTATGAAAGCAACTCATTACACTGTATATTAACATAACCAACACCCAGAAAGACAAAAGTAAAAAAAAATGGAGAAAATCACTTTGCACTTAGTCAATACATTATGTGCATATTTTATATGCAAAAATATTTTGCAACCTTAGTTTTGTCATACTTGTTGCCAGGTTGGGTGTAATTCTTGGAATTTACTTCTATGCTAAAATAACTAGCTTGTCTACTGTTTATGTGTGTATGTTTAAGCTTAAGCAAACATCCTAACATTTGCACTGGTAACAGTTTCTTTTGCTTATGACGTCTGCATTCTACAGTGGTTTCAAGCTCTAGTGCCAGGATATGTTTGCCAGCTGAAATGATCAAATGCCACGTGACAAAGCTCCATGGCACAGTCTGAGGTTTATAACCACTGTACGTCTGTCTGGAAATGTGTAGACCGGGAACATCTTCCAGCACATACCCTTTGGTTTTAAGAAAATAAGATTATTTTAACTCATGGTAGAAAAATGGTTTGAAATAATTGAGATTGAACAGTTCAGCTACAATAATAGAACAAAGATTTTCTATTTCTAACAGTGTCGCAAAGTCAAGCCAACACTTTACCACAAGAGAGTAAAGTGAAGTACAAGCTTTTACAATATGGACCTCTTTGAACCTGAGCAAGCTGCTGCAAAGTTCTGTTCCCAATCTGGCAGATACAACATTTTCTATAGCTGTTCACTCAGTTGGATATATTTTTTGCCTACCATGGTCAATTTTTGAGTATATGAGCAACTACATGTTGCTTTCCATGCTGAGATGGTTCAATCATAGCAGCTGTCCCCATGGGACAATCTCCATAACTTTCCAATGAATTTAAAGCCGAGAAAAAGGGAGATGGTTAAAACTATGTCTCAGACAACCACTACTCCAGGTGCAGCACATTAGGATAACAGTTATTACTTTGCTTCTTTGCACTTTTGTATGTGTATACACGGATAATGACTGGTGACCCTCTTATGCTTCTTTATTTCTGTACACAGATGACTGGACATTTGTACAAGCCTATTCTGCCTCCCCTTTTTCCTCATGAATTGTAAATTCTTGCAAGGATAGACCTCATCCCTATTGTTTAAACCATTGATTAGATTTTTTTACTCTGTAAATGTCTGATTTTGTCTTTTCATGTATACAATATGTTGGCGCTATATAAAGAAAATTATTATTATTAGTGTCACTTGCATTATTCTACATAATTGTAAGAAGAACATAGGGGTTATCCCAGAACTGACGTTTAATAACTAGCTATAATATAGGTGATAAGTACCTGAATATTATTACCCTCAATGATCATGAGAACAGGGGTTCAGTGTCCACTGTTTCTCCTCACTGTGTTTGCATCCAGCACTCCCTCGAGGTCCTCTTCGGCCTCCTGGGTGTACCACTGAGGCCTGTGATTGGACTCAGCAGTCTAGTTAGTACTTGCCCTTTAAAGCAACAACAGTGTGCAGATTTGACTGCCACTCTATTTACTCTCACTGCAAAGGGTACAGCAAGGAAGAACAGATGACACATCACCCCTGCTCTCATGAACAGCAGGGGTCCCAGCAATGAACCCTCCAGTGGATAGGTAATAAATGTCAGTTCTGGGAAAACACTTTTATCTGTTATTTGCCAAATGGCACAATATTTTTTTATCGATCTGCTGACCTATTACTATAATATTTTTACTTTTAATAGTGTATTATAATATAGTGACAGATTTGCTTCAAACTACATTTTTTTTTATTTATTGAGATATTCATGTGAAATTTATGGGCTACAGTACTGTGAAGGGCTTTAGGAAGGCATGGAAAAAAGTTGCAAAGTAAGAATGCTTTCCAAAATGGAAGATAAATCTAAATTAGAAGTGAAGTGGAAGTGAAAATATAGCTCCCAGTGAGCTCTGATTTTAACATAATCAAATATGTCTGGGATTTCGTGAAGAGACAGAAGGATTTGAGCAAGCCTACATCCACAGAAGATCTTTTGTTCATTTACTAACACTAGGTTCACACTAGCATTCAGGTGGGGACTTGAAAGAAGGAGACCCTTTCTGCTTAAAAAGCAGTTACCCGTTGAATCCCATGGACCCCATAGACTATAATGGGGTCCGCTGGGTTTCCGGGTGGATTCACACTAGCGTTGGAAACTCCACCACAGAATCTGCCTAAAACTGAGAGATAAAAAAGTCCTGCAAGGAGGACTTTACTCTCTTCCAGTTTCAGTATAAAACCAGTGCAGAGAAAAGTCCTCCAGACTTTTCTTTCTGCTGATTTTAGGCAGATTCTGCGGCGGAGTCTTCTATGAAGACTCCAACGCTAGTGTGAATACAGAATTAATTTGCAGCATTTTTTCCTCCCCTGCCTAAAACGTTTGCACTTTACCTGAAAAGTATGTCTTGTTTATCATAAAAATTATGGAATGGAATGTGTTTTCTATAGGCTTTCTATAGGCAAATATAGACTTATGCTTGAAGAGCCTACATTTAACATCAACACAACTGAATAATGTAATCTTACAGACTATTTTATCCTTTCAAAAACAGGATCGCAATATGATCGCAGACAAAGCACATGTGTATATCCACACATTATACTTCTAAATACAGTACATCAGAAGACTAAGGCAAAAAAAAAAACCTTCCCCTTAAAACAAAAAAAGTCATCAAAAATCTGTCAGTTGAATACAGCTATGAAACTCTACCATATAGTATAAACACTATAGCATGTACAATTGGTTTTGCATTATTTTACAACTGACATCAATAGATTTTTTATTGAAAAGTGCACACCAGACATAATAATAAAGCACAAACATATAACATATAGTCCAAAACAAAGTAAGCAGGTACACCAACAGAAGCATACCCAGAAAAAAGGGGAAAAAAATGCCACATTACCACCCCCCCTTAGTCTATAATGGGCCCACGATGTAGCCCACGTGCTGCAAACCGTCCAGCAGGGCCCAGAGCAATACAACATAATGTGGGTATCAATCAATAGGCAAGACATATGAATAATGGAACAGCATAACAGAGAGAAACATAACAAATCAAATTAAAGGAGTCGTGTATACTCCAAGCGACCCCTCCTCTGGCATACATTAATGTAAAGCCGTCCGCAAAGACGGGGCAGTATACTGAGTTACAGGAGAACTGCACCATGAACTCCACACTTTAAGGAATTTTTGAGGACATCCTCTCCCTTTGTATACAATCTGGTTAAAGGGAAGAATAGAGTTAATGAGTTTTTTCCACATCGACACTGGAGTGCAATAGCCTTCCTGGTGTAAAACAAGGACTCCCACAGGAAGATTCTGACATGATGTTGCCAGACCTCCTCATTCGGTATACCAAAAAGGCACACCTCTGGTGCCAAAGGTACAGGCATAGACAACACCTCTGCCAAGAGGTCTATAACCTCCCTCCAGAAGTCCATTATAACCGGACAAGTCCAAATCATGTGCCAAAAGTCTGACTGTGGACAGGGACACCTAAGTCAACACGGATGTGACAATCGGTCTATTTTAAAGAGACGGGAGGGGGTCAAATAACACTGGTGTAAAATGTAAATTTGTATCAGTTTGTTATTAGAGGGAGATACATATTGGGGAGATTCAAGGATCTCCTAAACATCACATCCGTGATATCAGGAATAGCTGAACGCCAACGTACCAAAGCCGGGTCTTCCAGTAGGTATACCTTAACTTGAATCAGGTGTGCATATAAGGTGGAGATCAGACGTCAATAGATTTTAATTGGTATATACATTATTAATATGTAATAACAGTAAAATATATATTACCTATTATCTGTATTTGTATTTTTGTGGCTTTTCATAAACTTGTGTAGCATTTCTCTTTATGATTTATTAGTGAATGCGATGTTAGTGGATGGAGTCGTATTGCGACCCTGAAGAGTGCAGTGACCTTGACTTCTAGTGGTAAAAAGATAAACCACGTTAGACTTGAAGCCGCGGCACTCTTGGTGTCACATTGTGACTCCATTCATTAATAAGACAACACAGTGATCTTTTGTTCGTCCAAAATCACTGTGTAGCCCTAGCTTAAAGCGAGTCTATCATTAAAAAAACAACTTTTAAACTAATGTCACACTGGAATGGCCTTTAAAAGGGCTATTCTACTCCTACCTTCCATTCTTTTCTTCTCCCAGCCGTTTCTGATAAAATTAGTTTCTTCAGTTATGCAAATTACCATCACAGAGCACCTTGGGCGTTCCTCCTGTGCTGCGAGCACCCCCCCCCCCTCGCGTCATAGCTTTCCACCGCCCCTTAGTCCATTGTGTTCCCTTTAAGGAATAGATATCCATTTTGCTCAACATTTCAGACTGTTAATGCTGAGATATTTGACAGATACTTTGCAAGGTATGGTTTCAGAAAATGTCTGGAATACTTCTCCTATAGTTAAAAAAAAAGTGTAATATTGCATAGGAAGTTAAGTTACTGGTTATTTATATAACCACACTGAATAGAGCAACTCAAGTTGCTACAGAAATTATGGCTTCTCAACATTTACTAGTAGCTGTGCCAAAATAAATATGTCCTCCTTTAATTTGCAATGTGCAATTATGGAATAATATACTCCATTGGTTTACATGTACAGAAAGCTTTTCATTAAGTTATTGCTTCATTTCTGTACCATTATCTTTGAATTCAGCATTTACATTACAACAGACAGCATATGACCCCGTCCATTTCACGTAATGCAGTTTTATGTTTGGCAGCTTTCAGTTGCACCCTAACATTCGGCTTTAGCTAGAGGCCACACCTAAACTTCCAGACTAGGATGAGGGTGAATTAGCCTTTTATGTGATATATGGAGTGAGTTCCCTCCGCAGCTGCCAACTTCAGCGCAATGTGGGTCTAAAGTGACCAGAAAGTGCTAGAGTGATGAATGCTGCCTAGATGTTGGGCATACTTCAGGTTTTCCAAACAACATTCTTGCACAGATTAGAGGCCAATCTAGCAGGCAAGTCAAGCCAATTAAAATAGTCAATGAAATGGTTCAAAGTGTTTTCACTGGCAAAAATATGTAACTTTAATGAAAAAACAAGGCACTCCTATAAAAACACTCCTTTTTATCAAACTTGTTTTGATTTCATAATGTTATCAAGAAAGAAAGTAGTCAGTTAAAGCTGACATGTAACTATTCACTATGTTTAAAGTACATGGCCCAAATCACATCCATATGTTCTAGCTGAACATCCCATTCTAAAGTTAAAGGCATAGAATGTTTTTTTTTTCTGAAGACAACCTCTTTCTGTTTGTCCTAGTAAGGCATATGGTTTCTATAAAGGGGGTTCCCCATTCGGGATCCCTCCCTGTATTAGCCAGAACAGAGAAGCCCTAACAGTTTCACTCTCTGTACTTTGGACACTATAGTATATCTCAGGTGAGCCTGACCTAGTTGATATATTGGGTTCTGGTGACCGGCTTCCTATAAACTTTTTTTTTTGTAACATTAATTGAGACAATTGACCTAAGAGTAATGGCTTTAGGACTATAGAATGAGATTAGCAGAAATCCAGGCAAAGATGGGTAGAAGATATGGGTGGATCACCACTTTCTAACAAAACGGTAGTCTGAGCAAGTTTGTTTAGCTTTCTCCTTTTTAATACTAATTTTTTTCACTTCCAGATCACCCTGTTAGACATCATGTGATACTAAGTAATAACAAAAAACAGAAAACTAAACAGATTGCAGTTCAAATAAACAGACATCTCTCATATGCGTGGACAGATGTCAAGCCACGTGAATAGATAGATACATAGTTGGTATGGTTGAAAAAAGACTTATATCCACCATGTTTAACAAAGGGATGTAAACAGAATGACTGAAGGGACAAGTGATGGAAATAAGCACTGCGGTGTGGCCCCCATCCCCACTTTGCAGTAAAATATGCGCAGCGGATACGCTGCGATTTCCAAAACAGACGCAGTTTTGGAAATTGCAGCATGTCAATTATACCTACGGAAAACTTGTCAATTTCCCTATAGGTATAATTGAAGTAGAAAGTACAACGAGGAAACCTATGCGCAATGTTTTGTCATCGTGGTTTTTCCCATATCGCTTTTTTGCTGCGACCCTCTATGTGGGGCCTTAGCCTTAAAGGAATTTAAGTCATTTTTGAAGCTGTTAGCTGTTGCTGTGACCAGGTCCTGAGGTAGGCTATTCCAGAGATTCACAGTCCTTACAGTGAAGAAGCTTTGTCGTCTCCAGAGATTTTTTTCTCCAGATGGGGAGAGTGTCGCTTTGTCTTTTGAGGGGATTTTACATGGAACAGCTTTTCTCCATATTTTTTATATGGGTCATTTATATATTTATAAAGTTTATCATATCTCCCCTTAAATGCCTCTTCCCAAAACTAAAAAAATTGAATTCCTTTAAAATTTTCTTATAACTGAGGTCCTCCATGCCCCTTATCAGCTTTGTGACTTTCTGTTGTACCCTGTCCAACTCTAGGACATCTTATCAATGAACTGATGCCCAATATTGAACTTCATTATCCAGATGGGGCCGCACCAATGATTTATAAAGTGGTAATATTACATCCCTGTCCTGTGAGTCCATACCCCTTTTAATACATGACAATATCCTGCTGGCCTTAGAAGCAGCTGATTGACACTGCATGCTATTATTCAATCTATGTTCTACAAGTACACCCAGGTCCTTCTCCACCAGTGACTCTCCCAGTTTTACTACCCCTAGGACATATGTTGCATGCAGATTATTATTACCCAGATGCCTAACTTTACATGTATTTACATTGATTCTCATTTTCTAAGTGAATGCCAAACAAACAGTCTGTCCAAGTCAGCTTGTAACCTACTTACATCCTCATTAGACTGCACTATACTACATAGCTTGGTGTCATCTGTAAAAATAGAGACATTGTTATTAATCCCACCTTCTATATGAGGGGTAGGCAACCTTTTTTGTTCGGTATGCCGATTTCGATTAAAAAATCAAAGTGCCGGTCAATAATTGTCCCATAGCGGACCCTACACACGGTAATATGTCTCATAGCAGCCCCTGCACACGGTATTATGTCCCATAGCACACGATATTATGTCCCATTGCGGTCCCTGCACACGGTATTATGTCCCATAACGGCCCCTACATATGGTATTATGTCCCATAGCAGCCCCTGCACACGGTATTATGTCCCATAGCAGCACCTGCAAACGGAATTATGTCCCATAGTGGCCCCTGTACACGGTATTATCTCCCATAGTGGCCCCTGTACATGGTATTATATCCCATAGCGGCCCCTGTACACAGTATTATATGCCGTAACGGCCCCTGCACATGGTATATGTTTCATAGTGACCTCTGTACACGGTATTATGCCACATAGCGGTCTCTGCACACGGTATATGTCCCATAGTGGCCCCTGCACACGGTATATGTCCCATATTGGCTCCTGTACACGGTTTTGTGTTCTATAGTTGCCCCTGTACACGGTATTATGTTCCACAGTGGTCCCTGCACACGGTATATGTCCCATAGTGGCCCCTGTACACGGTATTGTGTCCCATAGTTGCCCCTGCACATGGTATTATGTCCCATAGTGGCCCCTGCACACAGTATATGTCCCATAGTGGCCCCTGTACACGGTATTGTGTCCCATAGTTGCCCTTGTACACGGTATTGTGTCCCATAGTGGCCCCTGCACACTGTTTTGTGTCCCATAGTTGCCCCTGTACACGGTATTATGTTCCATAGCGGTCCCTGCACACGGTATATGTCCCATAGTGGCCCCTATACACGGTTTTGTGTCCCATAGTTGCCCCTGTACACGGTATAGTATTCTAACTTTTACAATATTCTAATTGACCCCACTCACTAGCTATAATTATACTGAGGGGTCTCTTCAGACCCCAGAGTATAATAAGTGGAGGGCCAAGAGAGATGAAAAACATAAAAAACACTGTTAACTCACCTTCCCTGGATCCGCAGCCGCTGTGTACTCTTCGGGCACTTCTGCCTGTAGTCAGCTGATTGAGTCTCAGGGGTCACGTTGCGTTATTATGTGTAATGATATCGGACGTGACCCCCGAGGCTCTCTCAGCGGTCTCTTATGTCAGGCAGAAGCGCCCGAAGAGCGGACAGCCACTGCGGATACAGGAAAGGTGAGTTAAAAGTGTTTTTTATATGTGATCATCTCCCCGGAGGCTCTGCTTATTATACTCGGGGGTTTGAAGAGACCCCCAAGTATAATAACAGCAGTTTCGTTTCGGCCGTGTTTGGTTCGATCGAAACTGCTGGGTGAGGACTCGGGTCACCGTGCCATGGAAATAAGCCTCGCATGCCACTCTTGG
This sequence comes from Leptodactylus fallax, assembly GCA_947044405.1. Classification (NCBI taxonomy): domain Eukaryota; kingdom Metazoa; phylum Chordata; class Amphibia; order Anura; family Leptodactylidae; genus Leptodactylus; species Leptodactylus fallax. The sequence continues at coordinate 147,648 of CAMRHE010000322.1, forward strand.
CACGCGTGCCAGGGGTTGCCGACTCCTGTTCTATATCATTAATAAATAAGTTAAATAACATTGGATCCAGCTCTGAACCCTGTGGTACATCACTTATAACAGAAGTCCAAATGAACCTGATATTACCCTTTAAACGTCCATGAAGGACAGATGATGGATTTAAAAAAGGGGTGTAAGAGTGGGGCTGTACCTTGTAACCTTCTAAATTATGCTGTACTAAACATTAGTAGCAGCAAGTCAGATTCAGCAAGTTATACTTCTAACTGCACTTAATAAGCCCCATCCTTAACCCATTTCTGACATCCACCTTACTATTAACCGCGCTAATGCCCACAATAAGTACCTGCACTGATTGTGGGCATTAAGGCCCCCATTGCCCTATTTAGGGAATGATTGCTGGTCCCCGGAATGAGATCTGGAGCCAGAGATCCATTGCCATGACAGCCGGGAGCCTATTGAAGGCTCACAGGCTTGTCTGGCATTAACTTCTATTCAGGCTGATTTATGCTGTAAAAAAAAAAAAATATATATATATATATATATATATATATATAGAATTAAAAATGAAATCACCCCCTTTCCCTATAACACTTCTAAAAGTGAAAAAATAAAAAAAATAAAGTGAAACACAAATATCTTAGTGGGAAAGAAAATCAAAAAAGCTGTAGTTTTTTTTACTATTACATCTCTTAAAAGAATATAAATAAAACTGATAAAAGAAATAGACATTCCCCAAAATGGTGTAACTAAAAAGCATATTTGGCCCTGCGCATAAAGATGCTCTTTTTCAGAATATGGCATTAGATGTAAATGCCACTATATAAATTTGGTATCGTACCAACCCATAGAATACAGGTGACATGTCATTTTGGCTGCACAGTGAATGCCATAAAAATGAAGCTCGTGAGAAAGTCGCACAAATGCAGTTTTTTCCAATTCCACCCTATTCTAAATTTTTTTTCAGCTTCCCAGTACAACATACCAAATATTAAATGACATCATTATGAAGTATGTTTTGTCCCGCAAACATTAAGCCCTCATATGGCTCTGTGAATGGAAAAATAAAAAAGTTATGGGGTTTGGAAGGCGGGGAGTCAAAAATGGCGGGAAGGGTTTAATTGTGTCAGAACGACAGCACATCGAAGGATTCTCTGATTTGTCAGTGAAATTCCAAGCTTGCCACAATACAGTGTCTGATACTGTAGGAAGCTAGAACTGTCATGGTGTTTACTGGTCTCGTTGACTAATACTCTTGTTTTTTTAAAAAAATGTGGAGATCTTGCTTTAAGACTGATGATCCGTATTAGCTGGTATTTTACCAGTTTTTCTTTAAATTGTTGACATATTTGGAACCCTTGGCTCATGCAAAGATCTTCTGGCAACCACTGAAAAGGAAGTTATGTCACTTTGCATTTATGTACTATGGCTGCATGGCACTATGCACAGTGTTTTGCTTACATGAGTTATTTATTACCTGTACTGGTAAAGTGCAGAGTTAGTTTATATAACTTACTATATAATAATATTTTTATGTATACATTGTTCAGGAATTTTTGTACAGTTCTAAGTCTTGTTTTTTATACATAAAGCTTAAACAGTGTGAGTATGATGGTATGTAGAACTGTTTTTCCCATTTTGTTTCAGGGTTTCCAGATGAAAAGACCAAAAATGACAATCTGCCCATCAATATGCAGACATGTCTGTCTACTGTATACATAAAATGTAGACATAGACTCTGTAGACATTGTTTAACATATGGAAACTTTATAATAAATAGTGGAATTTCAGTCAGAGAAAGAGACCGAGGTGTAGTCTGCAAAGGAAGGAAACATTTAGTTCAGTACTCTGTGAAAATATTTGAAACTGATTATGTAAAAAGAATTATATATACTCATTCTGGAATGAAATCGTCTGTACTATCACAGTGGGTTTTCCTACCAGAATAATCAGTACTATATGATTAGAGACACATTAGCAGCGGGATAGGAATGTCTATTTCTAAATCACCTGGAAACTATGTTTGACTCTCTTCAAAAAGTCTGTACTTTTCAATGAGAGACAGCTGGTTTCCAATTAGATTCCTACCATTATGGAATTTCTTCCATAGTTAACTCAATTGATATGTTTTCTTGCATTAGTTCTCCAATGAATGAAAATGCCCAAGTACTAAAATGTTCACACTCTCTTTAAATAAATCTACAACCACTAACATAAAATTAAAGGGATATTACTATAACTGAAAGTGGAAAAGTATTTCCTTCACTTTCTAATTGGTGTGGCCTACTGCCTGAAAATGGGTGATTGTAGTGAATCTTCCCTTGTGAAACTCTCCTTTAAAACCTAAGACAATGATAGATCACATAAAATTTGAATTGTTTAAATTTACTCGACACAAGTGAAAATATAGTGGCAGAAGGAGTATACAGTATTTGTTACTTCCACTGGTTCATTATAATCCTAGCAGTTGTAATAGACACAAGGGGGCAAAAAGGCTGCAGCGTCTTCATAAATTTGTCTGCTATCCCTGCGCCAGATTGGAAATGTACGCCAGTTAGGAACTGATTTAGACGTTCATTGCAACTTGGGCCAGAAAACTGTTATAATAAATCTGTCAGACCGAGGCACGGACACCTTGGCCATCCCAGATCCCTGCACTAAACACATTAACACAAGGCTAGGCACGAATCAGGGCTTGAGGCGCATGTTTGGCACAAGAAAGAGCCTTGCATCAAACATGCACTACAATATCATCCTTCTTTGCCAGTTTTCGGATGTAGAGAGAATGATGAAATTGCCCTAAGGTCGCAAAATTTCTTTAAAGGACTATTCCCATCTGGGATGTTCAACAGATGCAGGTCCCACTTCTGAAACCCACAACTATCTCTAGAACATAGACTTGTATCTCATGGCTTCAGTATGAGGAAAGTACACCACGTATGAGAAGCTCACTCCATTCACTTCTATGGAAATTTTAAGAATAGCTTAGAAGGAAAACCAAGCAGGGATGTCCCTTTCTCCTGGTCACAATACTCTGTATTTCAAGTGTTTTGTCCAGACTCTCACAGATCCCTGTGTCCCCAGGGTTCTGTCTTTTGTTGCCATTCCATTGTCTCATGGGTTTGGTTTCTTACATGTTCTTCTACAGTCATGTTTGCATTCCCCCACAGGCAGTCTCAATGTTGCAATCTGACCACACCGAATGTCCTCTACAAATTCACACACTCAATCCATCAGAAGGTTAACTTTCTCAAAAGGTCTCTGACTCTCTCAAATGCTTCCCCACACAACCTCTTCCACTCTAGTTCTGGGCTGTACCATCAAGCCACATTTTTGACCTGTAGAGCTATCAGTTCACTGGTCCACTAGACAAGGACAACTACAGCCTACCTTGCAAACATTTATTTTACTATTTAAAGTTGTGTTGCTTCAGTATTTAGAATCCATATTATTATATGTATGTCATAAGTATTGCTTTGTATTTCAAATCCAAATTTTAATTCATTACATTTACATAAAATAAGGATCCATATCATGGATCCTTTAACTTTACACTCAATTGACTTCTAATTATATATATATACATTATACAGCATTCATTGGCACATAATGTATATGTTAAAATGTGTATACAGTATAGTTTAACAAGAAGCTCATGGGCCCTGATGCAAAATCTATCACATAATTTATAACACTACTATTCCCCTCCAGCACAAGGGCCAGGCACAAATTCAATCATTGCACTTCCTAAAGTTTTTCCCATTGCTTTTGTAATAATACAGTATGATGACATCAAAATTGGTACATAGAATAACATTAAGTTCATTCAAGACCTCTCCTATATCGAAACAAAAAGAATATGAATCTGTAATACCTGAGTATGAAACTAACATAAGAAGGCATCTTAATTAGATCTACAGAAGTAGGAGTGGTAAAAATCAAAGGCATTACCAATGTGGCTCAATATTTTATATCTGTGAATGCAGGAACTGTCCAACAATTCAAATAAATAGCCAGATGCGACTGCTGTGAATGCCACCAGGGGTTCCAGGAAGAGCTGGGTACTGACAGTACTCATCCACCTGAAGTGATGGTTGGGTTTTGGAGTGGCTGTAAGCCTGGGAAAGACCAATGACCATGTACCATCCCACCCAGCCTGCAGCTGTTGGTTGTATCTGGCTGGTCATTAAAAAGAAGAAACCTGCCTCATTTTTTCCTAAATAAATAAATAATCTAAAAAAATGACATGGGTTCCCTCCTTTTTTCATAACCAGACAGGTACATCCAGCAGCAGCAGGCTGATATTATCAGCGTGGAAAGGTCAGCGTGGGTTATTGGCCCTTCCCAGCCTAAAATGAGATTCCTTCATTCACGCTCATCAAAGAGGTGCATGTGTAAAACTGGCCCTAGTCATGAGATTTCTTCCATCAACCATGCAATCTCTTTAAGGCTAAAGGCCCATGCTGCAAAATGCTGCATTTTTCCCGCTGTGGAACACATGAAAAAAAATGCACCATTTTACATTACCAGCAAAGTGAATGAGATTCTGGCTAATCGCATCCACACATTGCATAAATAAAAGCGCTGCGGAAAAGCTGTGTTTTCAAAAACGTACGTTATAAATGCAGAAACGTTTGCGCTTTCCCTATAGGTTTAATAAGGGAAGAAAATCCACAGAAAAAAACTCAGCAAAAGCGCACTGAAAAAAGCTGCGGAAAAAAACGCAATGTGCTTCCGCTGCATTTTTTTCGCAGCATTTTTTCAACTGAGTTACGCAACGTGGGGCCTTAGCCTCAATAATGTCTGCAGTTGTTAATCGATCAATTGTATCATAAATTTCAGTTTAACTACCAGCCAATGTTAAAATAAAACAGACTAATACTTCAACAAATTGTCTGTCCTCTAGTGTTTGTTTGCATTAACCCCTTCCCGTTGGAGGCATTATTTGATTTTTGTAGTTTTTTTTTTTTTTTTTGACTCCCCGCCATCCAAACACCATAACTTTTTTATTTTTCCATTCACAGAGCCATATTAGGGCTTAATCTTTGCGGGACAAATTGTTTTTCATAACGGTACCATTTATTATTCTGCCCAATGTACTGGGAAGCTGGAAAGAAATTAAGAATGGGGTGGAGTTGGAGACAAACTGCCTTTGTGTGACTTTCTTACAGGCCTCGTTTTTACAGTATTCACTGTGCAGCCAAAATGACACATCACCTGTATTCTATGGGTTGGTATGATTCCAGGAATACCAAATTTATATAGTTTCATTTCTATTTTAACCACTTAAAAAAATCCAAAACTTTGCAAGAAAATTTTTTTCTTGGAGTCACCATATTTATGTTTTTTAATATTTATTTATATTTCTATGTACAGGAATGCATAGAGAGTCTTTTTTGTGGGGCCAGATATACTTTTTATTCATACTATTTTGGTGAATGTCTATTGCTTTGATTACTTTTTACGCAAATTTTTAAGACAGGCAAAACAGCAAAAAAAAAAATAGTGATTCAGCTCTTTTGATTTTTTTTTCCAGCTACATGTATTCCGTATGGGAAAACTTTTTTTATATAACTTTGTAGACCAGGGATTTTTGGTCACAAGGATGTATGTGTATGCATGTAATGTATATATGTTTCACTTTATTTCTTTATTTTTATATGTGTTCTAGAGAAAGGGGGATGATTTGAATTGTTAATTCTTTTTATTCTTTCATATATATATATATATATATATATATATATATATGTATATATTTATTTATTTATTTATTTTTTACATTGTATTTATTAGGCATCATAGTGGTCTTGAACCCCAGGGTGTCTGATTACTAATGCAATACATTACAATAATTCCAGACAAACCTAGGAGCCTTCAATAGGCTTCCATCTGTCATGACAATGGATCACCTGCCCCAGGAAAATGGTGCTTTGGTCAGCTTTGACCACGGTGCCAGGGGCCTTAATGCCTGTATTATCGGCAGGTCTCTGTTATATAATAAAGCCGAGACATGGTGGCTATGGGGGCTCCTGAGTGGCTGCCATATTTAAATACTCGACAATTGTTGTACTATTACGACAGATGTTGGGAAGGGGTTAAAGAAATTAGACCAATGAGTTGTGGAAGGACACCAGAAACAAAATTGTAGACCTGCACCAAGCTGGGAAGACTGAATCTGCAATAGGAAAGCAGCTTGGTGTGAAGAAATCAACTGTGGAAGCAATAATTAGAAAATGGAAGACATACAAGACCACTGATAATCTCCCTCGATCAGGGGCTCCACGCAAGATCTCACCCCGTGGGGTCAAAATGATCACAACAACGGTGAGCAAAAATCCCAGAACCACACGGGGGGGACCTAGTGAATGACCTGCAGAAAGCTGGGACTAACATAACAAAGGCTACCATCAGCAACACACTACGCCGCCAGGGACTCCGATCCCGCAGTGCCAGACGTGTCTCCCTGCTTAAGCCAGTACATATCCGGGCCCGTCTGAAGTTTGCTAGAGAGCATTTGGATGTTCCAGAAGAGTATTGGGAGAATGTCATATGGTCAGATGAAACCAAAGTAGAACTGTTTGGTAGAAACAGAACTCGTCGTGTTTGGAGGAGAGTGAATGCTGAGTTGCATCCAAAGAACACCATACCTACTGTGAAGCATGGTGGTGGCAACATCATGCTTTGGGGCTGTTTCTCTGCAAAGGGACCAGGACGACTGATCCATGTACATGAAATAATGAATGGGGCCATGTATCATGAGATTTTGAGTGCAAACCTCCTTCCATCAGCAAGGGCATTGAAGATGAAACGTGGCTGGTTCTTTCAGCATGACATTGATCCCAAGCACACCGCCAGGGCAACGAAGGAGAAGCTTCGTAAGAAGCATTTCAAGGTCCTGGAGTGGCCTAGGCAGTCTCCAGATCTCAACCCCATAGAAAACCTTTGGAGGGACTTGAAAGTCCGTGTTGCCCAGTGACAGCCCCAAAACATCACTGCTCTAGAGGAGATCTGCATGGAAGAATGGGCCAACATACCAGCAACAGTGTGTGCCAACCTTGTGAAGACTTACAGAAAATGTTTGACCTCTGTCATTGCCAACAAAGGATATATAACAAAGTATTGCAAATAAATAATACCATAATTTGCAAATAAATTCTTTAAAAATCAGACAATGTGATCTTCTGGATTTGTTTTCTTGTTTTGTCTCTCATAGTTGAGGTCTACCTATGATGTCAATTACAGACCTCTCTCATCTTTTTAAGTGGGAGAACTTGCACAATTGGTGGCTGACTAAATACCTTTTTTTCCCCACTGTACGTCCCTTTCACTTTCGGCTGTGTTCACTGGTAATTGGATAAATAGGTTCCTAGGAGCCCGACAGTGTTATACATCAGTGGTTCTCAAGTTTCGATACACGTACCCCTGGGGGTATGTCCAACTATCCCCAGGGGTTTTTGCTGTGGTGAAAACATCACAAACAGTATTTCTCACTTCCCCATTCTCTTCCGGGAAAGAGACATTAGGGGCTGCTAAGGCCTGTGATTGGGCCTCACGTTGCGTCGTTTATTGTCGCTATGACACTATGTGTCATTACGCTATGTGAAGAGCATGGGCAGCAGCGCCAGAGAGCCCAGAGGAGGTGAGTAACACAGTTTGTGGGTGAAGAACCCCCTAGATTTCAGGTTTGGCCAAATCCTAGAAAAATGCGTGTTCCTATGTATGTGGGATTATTAAATTTAAAAAAAAAAATGTTTCTACTTACCTAGATAAGGGTCTGATCGACGCTGTTTGGTGAGAATGGTCCGGGTTATTCATGAGGCATGCCTCCCGGCGCCTGCACTGTTCTTCAGTGAAGCCAAAGATGAACACCCTGGCTTCACTGCGTAATTGCAGGGCATGCGCACTGAATTCGAGCAGTACTCCTCTGGCTTAATTGAAGAACTGCGCAGGAGCGAGGAGTACAGCGGCAGGGTGAGTATAAAGCTTTTTTTATTTTTAATGAAGCTATGGATTGCGTTATAACAGGGTGATTTGGGACACTAAACCCCAGGTCCATATGGACGTGTGGGTGGTTTAGTGTCCCAAATTGTCAAATTCCCTTTAATTTTGGTAATTGACTAAAACAAACTATTAACACTTCTATTTTTAAAGCATTCTTACTTTGTAGCATTTTTCCTATCCTGTCTAAAACTTTTGCACAGTACTGTATGTCATATCGGCTTAAGAGGGAAAACTGGTGCATTTGTGGTTGTCACTAAACCATTTAAACTATTGATTTTGCACATCTGTAGCAATAAAAACACACAAGTCTTTTCCAAGCCAGAATACCTTAGATTCCATATCTATATGTTTTCACTGTCTGGCAATCTCCCATCACGTGTACTTTTTCCACATTATAGATGTTTTTGTTGGATCACAGCCAACAGAGAACGATCTAATGATAAAAGCTTCACAGGCATAACTTGTCCCAAATAGGTTTTGCTTACAAATTTTGCTCACATAGTCTCTGGAACCATTTAGTGTGAAAGTCTGTGTTATCAAATAGAGAAAAATTGAAAACAATAGTTGTATGGCCTGACATGACTGATTAAAGAAGGCAGTATATTTCTTTTTTTTTTTTTTTTTTATAAATTCTTTATTTATATCAAAAATATAAGCACAAACACAAACAACAAACCATGTAAAAGCGGCCTCCACATAAATGGGGCCGGGAACAAACTGCAAAAGAAAAACCACTGACAATCCGCTGACCAAGGAATGATATCACATAAGGGAGATACTCCCAGAAAAGTATGCGTAAAAACAGAGGCAGGGAGAAAGGGAAATGCAGAAGAGTAGAAAGGGGAGAACAGAAGCGAGAAAGTTAAAGGAGAGATGAAGGAGAGGATGGTAGGGAGTGGAGAGAGGAGGAATAGGAAAGGAGAGAAGAGAGAAAAAAGGGGTGGGGGAGAAAGGAAGACGGGGTCAGGAGGTCCAGCAGCTCCACCACAGGAAGTACCGCTCACAGACTCCAGTTCAACGTTCGAAGGCAGTATATTTCTTATCAGTCTTCAGAACTTCTGATGTAAGAAATAAGGAAAGAATGTGAACGGATTGTGGTGAATATAGTCAAAAGGCAAATTATGTAAATCCAATAAAATGATCTTAGTAATGTTCACACAACACATATAAAGCTTCATGTACTGTATTTAACTGAAGGTACCTACAGTTACAATTGTTTTCTACAAAAAAAAAAAAAAAAAAAAAAAATTCCAGTTTTTTTTAAGTTATTAAAAATGTGGCCAAATGCAGATAATGAATTTAAATAACAAATAAACCTATACTAAGAACATCTGACCCACTGCCACTTCCAGTACGTTCTTGTCCTCCCCACCAGAATGTTTACATGTCTGCAGCAATGACTTGTCTGTAAATACACATTACACATCACCGCTGCAGCCAATTACTGGCCTCAGTGATCTCATGCCATATTCTGTTGGCGGCAGTGATAATGTATACAGCCATGTCACTCCTGTAGATATGTAAACAAATCCTGATGAGGAGGACCTGCGTTCAATGCTGCAACTAGCAGCAGGCTACATAAGTAGGCATTTGTTATTTTAACTCATTCCCTGCATTTGGCTATTTGTAGTAACTCGGAAAAACCCCTTTAAATTATTTCGAGAATCAAATCAGGGCATGGTGCTCATTGCTCTTCGCATATTAAAGTGGTTCTGTCACTTAAATATACTTCCCTGTGTAAATTCTGTATGCTATCTCTTATTTTACTGATAAGTAAAATTTAGAAGTAAACTGTGGCCTACACAGACACTTGCAATCTTGGCTGGTGTTGTATGGTAAAAAAATAAATGATTAAAATACCCAGCAGGCTATATGACAACAAAAAAGCCATACTCAACTCTCATCGAACTCAGCTCCAATTCCAACTCTGCCCTGGCCCTGCTGGTTTTTATTTTCTGGTGTCTTTACACCTTACAGGTAATGCCTAAAGATGCCCTCTCAGCCAATCAAAGGACAGAAGAGTTAAGTTAAAGGAGTTATCCAGCTTCCAAAAATTATCTGCAAATACATCCACAGGAGTGATAAATACTCTCTGTTCCCTTGTGCAGCCTTTTCTTGGCTTTATTTTACTTGCAGCTCCTTGTATCACTGTTATATACATGCAGTGAGTCTGTGTAAAAACTACAGTTCCCATGATGCATCTGCCTGCTCTCACTCTCTGTGTTTGCTGCTCACAGGGGGAGGGGGAGTCAGCTTGCAAACAAAACATCACAGCATCATGTGACCTCAGATGTGGGAGTGTTTTATTATCTGCAATTTCATTGCAGGAGGGAGTGGAGAAGGGAGGGGTACACAGAGAGTGAGACCAGGGAGATGAATCATGGGAAATATAATTTCTTCACAGTAATATCACTAACAGTGATAAAAGGTAAGTAAAATAAAGTCAAGAAAAGACTGCACAAGGGAACAGTAAGTATTTAGCACTGCTTTGGATGTATTTGTAGATAATGTTTAGAAGCTGGATAACCCCTTTAAGATAATGAATCCCCTCTCTTTCTTAACATCCCTTCTTATCATACATTTTATTTACTTTCCTAAAATGTAACCATTATTCTTTCTCACTAACTAATATAGTTGAATCAATTGAATGTAGCAAGCTAACACTAGGTTCACACTAGAGTTCGGAGACCCTATCTGCTTAAAAAGCGATTACCCGAGGAAACCCGCAGACCCCATACTCTATAATGGTTCCCCCCCTTTTTCTGCTGATTTTATACCGAAAGCAGGACTTTTCTCTTCGCCTATTTTTAGCGGAATGGGGAGCGGAGTCTGCGATCGCTAGTGTGAACCTAACGTAAGTCTGTCCTACTCAAGCCTATGCAAACCTGTTCTTGTTATACCATAGCTTGTTTTCTTCAAAAGGTATGCCGCAACCCAGATGGAGGGAACCGGAGTAGTAATGGCGGAAACCACACTCTCCAGCTCTGCTCCTGGGTCGGACACCGCTGAGGGGGTCCTGCAGCACTACCTGATGGTGGTGGTAATAGTTTCCTCTGGGGCACTTCCAGTTGGAGATGGGAGCTCTCTACCCCGTGCCTGTGTGATGGTGTTCGGAAGGGCCCTGATGGTAAAGCAGGAATGACTTGGGCAGCCAGTAGTGCAGTTGAAACAGGATAATGCTTTACTCAGCAACTGTAGAAGGTACAACATGCAGCTTCCAGAATAGGGGTAGTAGTCTCTCAGTATCCAACTCCCCAGCCTTTGTCTTAGGAGGGTGCCCAAGGGTGATAAAGGCTCTAAGGATAACTCCACTCCAACTACAACTCTTCTCATGTGCCACTCCCAGCTATGGATACTGGGGACTGTAGTGCAGGGTAGTCCTGACAGGGATCTGGTTACCTTTTGCTAAGATGCCAAGTCAACTCCTCCTGTCAGCGCACTCCACTGCTCCTCCTGGCACAGAGTCCAAAGTCCTGACAGCCAAACTCCCTTTTCTCAGGTCTGTCTCCAGATGAGCCTAGGGCGATTCTCTCTCCTCCTAGAGGCTCTATGGATGGCCACTGAAGTCCAGTCTGAGTGCTGGCATGCACCTCTGCACACTGCAGGAGCTCAAATGGTACTAGACAGGAACTGGTCTGAACCTTCAACAATCATCTGGGAGACAAAAGTCTCCTCAAACCCCACCCAGTGGCCCGTGATAGGCCAGGGCTGTACTAAGGTTTGAACACTGGGAGAACCACAGGGAAAAAACAGGGAAAGCTGAAAACAGTATATATACTTGACACAGAACATAGAAGATGGGACATACCATACCATTAAAAAAAAACCCTTTTAAGCTAATGGCACGTTGGAATGCCCGTTAAAAAGGCCATTCTTCTCATACCTTTCATTGTTGTCTTCTCCCAGCCATTTCTGTAAAAATCAGTTTCTTCAATTATGGAATTGATAACTTCCATAGTTGGGCAACTTCAACGTGCTGAAGCCATTGTCTGGATGGCACCTAAGGAGAAGACAAGTCAGGCACATTGGCATGTTAGCTGTGGAAGACTGCAGTGCTGGCCAGAGCAGAGCAGCCATATTATCACGGTCCCAATGCCATCAACTGCTTGCCTGTTTATTAAGACATTTTGGACAACTGTATGCTTCCAGTACTGGAATAACTATAATTAACCCTTTAATGGCAACTGTAAGTGTTGAGAACATGTTGTCATGGTGGTATGGGCCCAGATAGAGAAGAAAAAGAAAATGAAAATGCTGCTAAAATGTTAGGATGTGACGTAACTGATGGCTGTGGGGAGAAGTTGTGCTGGGGGCCCAAGCTGAGCTTTGTACCAGTGCCCACGAACCTTTGGTTATGGACCTGGCTTTCAACTTTGTGGGAACAGTTTGGGGAAGGCATGATTGGCTGGTTTGGCGTGGAAGAACCCCATCACACACCGATGGGATGAAGTAGAACAGAGATTGCAGGCCAGGCCCCCTCATTCATCATCAGTGTCTGACCTCACAAATGATCTTTTGGTTAAATGGGCAAAATCTTGTAGAAAGCCGTCCAGAAGTGTCAAAGTTGATTTTACTGCAGAGGGGAGACCAACTCCATATTAATGCCTATGAATTTACAATGGAATGTCCTAAAAGCTCCTGTAGGTGCAATGTGTCACAATGCTTTTGTCCATATAGTGAATGTTTTGTGAGTTTTTGTTTTCTATTAATATTAACATACTAACCTTTTGTTAGTATACAGTTATTCAAATTTGAATGTTTTTACTTAAATCTTTATAATGATAAATATGTCTGAAATCCAAAAGCAAAAAAAATCTGGACTATAGTATGTCCCAAACACATTCAAGATGTGAATTGATCTCCTCATTGCAGAAATCCCTCTTGATCATGGATCAAACCTAAAACTAAAAGAATCCTGCAAATATAGCTCATCCTGTAGCTGGATAACTACAGTGCCTTGCGAAAGTATTTGGCCCCCTTGAACTTTTCAACCTTTTGCCACATTTCAGGCTTCAAACATAAGGATATAAAATTTTTATTTTTTTGGTCAAGAATCAACAACAAGTGGGACACAATCGTAAAGTGGAATGAAATTTATTGGATATTTTAAACTTTTGTAAAAAATAAACAACTGAAAAGTGGGGCGTGCCAAATTATTCGGCCCCCTTAAGTTAATACTTTGTAGCGCCACCTTTTGCTGCGATTACAGCTGCAAGTCGCTTGGGGTATGTCTCTATCAGTTTTACACATTGAGAGACTGAAATTCTTGCCCATTCTTCCTTGCAAAACAGCTCGAGCTCAGTGAGGTTGGATGGAGAGCATTTGTGAACAGCAGTTTTCAGCTCTTTCCACAGATTCTCGATTGGATTCAGGTCTGGACTTTGACTTGGCCATTCTAATACCTGAATACGTTTATTTGTGAACCATTCCATTGTAGATTTTGCTTTATGTTTGGGATCATTGTCTTGTTGGAAGATAAATCTGCATCCCAGTCTCAGGTCTTTTGCCGACTCCAACAGGTTTTCTTCCAGAATGGTCCTGTATTTGGCTCCATCCATCTTCCCATCAATTTTAACCATCTTCCCTGTCCCTGCTGAAGAAAAGCAGGCCCAAACCATGATGCTGCCACCACCATGTTTGACAGTGGGGATGGTGTGTTCAGGGTGATGAGCTGTGTTGCTTTTACGCCAAACATATGGCTAAAAAGTTTGATTTTGGTTTCATCTGACCAGAGCACCTTCTTCCCCATGTTTGGTGTGTCTCCCAGGTGGCTTGTGGCAAACTTTAAACGAGACTTTTTATGGATATCTTTGAGAAATGGCTTTCTTCTTGCCACTCTTCCATAAAGGCCAGATTTGTGCAGTGTACGACTGATTGTTGTCCTATGGACAGACTCTCCCACCTCAGCTGTAGATCTCAGTGATCATGAGCCTCTTGGCTGCATCTCTGATCAGTCTTCTCCTTATTTGAGATGAAAGTTTAGAGGGACGGCCGAGTCTTGGTAGATTTGCAGTTGTCTGATACTCCTTCCATTTCAATTTGATCGCTTGCACATTGCTCCTTGGGATGTTTAAAGTTTGGGAAATCTTTTTGTATCCAAATCCGGCTTTAAACTTCTCCACAACAGTATCACGGACCTGCCTGGTGTGTTCCTTGGTCTTCATGATGCTCTCTGCGCTTTAAACAGAACCCTGAGACTATCACAGAGCAGGTTCATTTATACGGAGACTTGATTACACACAGGTGGATTATATTTATCATCATCAGTCATTTAGGACAACATTGGATCATTCAGAGATCCTCACTGAACTTCTGGAGTGAGTTTGCTGCACTGAAAGTAAAGGCGCCGAATAATATTGCACGCCCCACTTTTCAGTTTTTTATTTTTTACAAAAGTTTAAAATAACCAATAAATTTTGTTCCACTTCACAATTGTGTCCCACTTGTTCTTCACCAAAAAATTTAAATTTTATATCTTTATGTTTGAAGCCTGAAATGTGGCAAAAGGTTGAAAAGTTCAAGGGGGCCGAATACTTTCGCAATGCACTGTATGTGTTGCTATGTAGTTTCAGATTTCATCACTAGATGGCAGAAATATCTTAAAACTGAGGCTAATTGTTGTTGGTACAGCCAGTTTATGATGCTATGCAACATCTTTAAAAATGATGGCATGTTTTTAATGATGGCCAGGTACATGTAATGAATGAAGAAAAACATCAGTCATTCATGTTGAAGAAATGTAAGCAACTTTGTGGGTAGACTGAAAACAGGATATGAAGATCATTCATCTTAAGAGGTCAGAGTGTGCTGCTTTACCATGATAATGCATGTACACATGTTGAGACATTATGATTCTTTAAGGAATGTAAGACTGAGCAGCTGAGACTCTTAGTTGCAAAAAAAAAGCACTTATCGATTTTTTTAAATTTAAATTTTTTTTTTTTTTGAGTGCTGTGACCTTGGTTCACAATGTGACTCAGTTCCCTTTCATTAGTTGTGATGTTGGAGAAGTGCCTAGTAGGAGTAATCAATTATTTTGAAGAATAACTGGATATGTGTTTAGTTCAGATAGAGGGGTTGTGCAGGATTAGAAAACATGGCTGTTTTCTTTTTCTCAGTAAGTGACCTCACATTCATTGGTCAAATGTCAATGCTATACCTCAGTCCCATTAAAATGAATGAGACTAAACTGCAGCATGGCCATACCAACAGACATGATGTCACTTCCTGAGAAGAAATCATCTATGTTTTCTCATCCTACGCAACCCCTTTAAATAGCTACAATGCTATGATTTAAATCAGCTGCAAGATTCACATTGAAACACATGGTAATAACATGTGCAACTTTTTCTGCAGATTTCAGGCAAGGCCATAATTAATTAAATTCACTGCACATAAACATTGCCTCTGATAGGGGTTCCTAAGTTTTCTACAGAGTATCATACATATGCATCAAAATGCAAATTCTGCACAGACAGTAGATCACTGGATGCCGCAAGGGAGCTCTAGAGAGGTGAGAGAAGGTAAGTATGACTGTTATTTTTCCGCAACACCTCTGGGCTTCCACTTACTATACTTATACTTATACTTATATACTTATACTGGGGCCTGAAGATGCCCCAGAGTAAAGTAGCACTTCCTGTTCAACCCAACAAGTTGGGTCCAAAACTAAACCGCCGGGCAAACTTTCAAATATTCATGAACGCATCTGACAGGGTTCACCCATCTCTGTTAGGGATGTTGAAGAAGTGCCTAATTAAAAGTAAACCGGGTTAAGTCAGATAAGGGACCTAAAAACAACAGAAAAAAAGAGAAGATAGAGGAACACTATCTAAACAGTGGGCACAACTCCAGTTAGGACATCATTCTTTGCTACCACAGTCAAGGAAACCTTGAACCTCAAGCCATGCTGTTAACCACAGGAAACTTTCACAGGATTTCAAGGATAGACACATAAAGGCATATTTAGTAAAACGGTTAAAATAAAAAACTGTCTTAGTTGCCCATATCAACCATTCACAGTACAGTAAATCTTCAGCTTCTTTTTTAGTAGCAGTACTAAACATCTCAATCCCAGAGGGGTCGAGGAGCAGCACCTGTATATGTTGATAACTAGAGAAGGGCAAACATTGTGAGATTTGTTTAAACAAATATTTGTGAGGGTGGGCCCTCCGGTTTGTTTCTGCTGCTTTTCAGGGGAGGTGAGTAAACTTAACAAGCAGTTATAATTATCTTGCTTCACTTCTCCTGGACAACCCATGTCCGGCTGTCCCCAGATTTCCTCTTCCGGGCTCTAGCTGATGACTTCACGCATCTGTAGGCCAGTCACAGTCCTCAGAAGTCACGTGGGGCATCGCCGATGTCTTGACATATTTGCCCAGTGTCATGACATCTGCCATCTGATGTCAGCCAGATGCCACCATAAGAATGCCCAAGAGAGGTGAAGCAAAATGAGTATTATACTCTAGGGCCTGCATAGACTTCACTGTGTAATGGTGTTTAGTAAGTAATCAATCCCAAAAGTTTCAGGTTTGGGTTGAGCCCAAAACTTTTGGAAAATTTGGGTTGAATCCAGAAACCAAGGCTGTTTATATTTGTGGGACATAAAGACTATTACAATATTCATATACACTTGCACTTGAACTTCTTAGAAATATATTAATATATTGTATAAATATATTTGCAAGAAGTTCTTTGGAGTGCAGCGCTTATATAAATATTTGAAGACGGGATGGAACCCTACTTGGGCAACACGGCAATTGTGGAGTGATGTGCATCCCTAAACAGACTGTTAAGTTATAGTGAAATGCTTAAAGGGAGTATATTACCTCCCAAGCATATTCAACAGTCACCACCATGTTACTGTGCACATTATAGTGATAAATAATATAACTCTGTTTATGTACAGTGGGTACGGAAAGTATTCAGACCCTTTAAATTTTTCTCTCTGTTTCATTGCAGCCATTTGCTAAAAGCAAAAAATTTCATTTTATTTCTCATTAATGTACACTCAGCACCTTATCTTGACAGAAAAAAAACAGAAATGTAGATATTTTTGCAAATTTATGAAAAAAGAAAAACTGAAATATCACATGGTCATAAGTATTCAGACCCTTTGCTCAGTATTGAGTAGAAGCACCGTTTTGAGCTAGTACAGCCATGAGTCTTCTTGGGAATGTTTTTCACATCTGGATTTGGGGATCCTCTGCCATTCTTACTTGCAGGTCCTCTCCAGTTCCGTCAGGTTGGATGGTGAATGTTGGTGGACAGCCATTTTCAGGTCTCTCCAGAGATGCTCAATTGGGTTGAGGTTAGGGCTCTGGCTGGGCCAGTCAAGGATGGTCACAGAGTTGTTCCGAAGCCACTCCTCTGTTATTTTAGCTGTGTGCTTAGGGTCATTGTCTTGTTGGAAGGTGAACCTTCGGCCCAGTCTGAGGTCCAGAGGACACTGGAAGAGGTTCTCTTCCAGGATATCTCTGTACTTGGCCACATTCATCTTTCCTTCAATTGCAACCAGTCATCCTGTCCCTGCAGCTGAAAAACACCCCCATAGCATGATGCTGCCACCACCATGTTTCACTGTTGGGATTGTATTGGGCAGGTGGTGAGCAGTGCCTGGTTTTCTCCACACTTACCACTTAGATTTAACGCCAAAAAGTTCAATCTTTGTCTCATCAGACCAGAGAATCTTATTTCTCATAGTCTGGGAGTCCTTCATGTGTTTTTTGGCAAACTCTATGCGGGCTTTCATATGTCTTGCACTGAGGAGAGGCTTCCTTCGTGCCACTCTGCCATAAAGCCCCGACTGGTGGAGGGCTGCAGTGATAGTTGACTTTGTAGAACTTTCTCCCATCTCCCTACTGCATCTCTGGAGCTCAGCCATAGTGATCTTTGGGTTCTTCTTTACCTTTCTCACCAAGGCTCTTCTCCCACGATTGCTCAGTTTGGCTGGACGGCCAGGTCTAGGAAGAGTTCTGGTCATCCCAAACTTCTTCCATTTAAGGATTATGGAGGCCACTGTGCTCTTAGGAACCTTGAGTGCTGCAGAAATTCTTTTGTAACCTTGGCCAGATCTGTGCCTTGCCACAATTCTGTCTCTGAGCTCCTTGGGCAGTTCCTTTGACCTCATGATTCTCATTTGCTCTGACATGCACTGTGAGCTGTGAGGTCTTATATAGACAGGTGTGTGCCTTTCCTAATCAAGTTCAATCAGTTAAATTAAACACAGCTGGACTCCAATGAAGGAGTAGAACCATCTCAAGGAGGATCAGAAGGAAATGGACAGCATGTGAGTTAAATATGAGTGTCACAGCAAAGGGTCTGAATACTTATGACCATGTGATATTTCAGTTTTTCTTTTTTAATAAATTTGCAAAAATATCTACATTTCTGTTTTTTTCTGTCAAGATGGGGTGCTGAGTGTACATTAATGAGAAATAAAATGAACTATTTTGCTTTTAGCAAATGGCTGCAATGAAACAAAGAGTGAAAAATTTAAAGAGGTCTGAATATTTTCTGTACCCACTGTATGTCACTTTTGTAGATTTGGAGAAAAACAACTTTGAAGTCTTATGCAAATGAGGCAGTTGAAGCACTGGAGGTGGGCCTTCAGCTTTTTGGAGCACTGCTCATGCTACTAAAGTAGGATGGGTTATGCCGTAACAGTGGTAGGATCAACTCTTACAGCCTGGAGTGGCACAGGCAGGAGATGGTAGTGGCTAGACCAATGCTCCATGAAGTTGAAGGCTCGACCACCAAATGCCACATTCACATTAGACTTCAAAATTTTTTTTTACTCCAAATCTACAAAAGTGACATACATAACAAATGTATATTATTTATCATTGTACTGTGCTCTGTAATGCAGTGGTGACAGTTGAATGTGCTTTGGGGAGGTGGTAGACTCCCTTTAAACTAGTCATTTACGTGCTAACCAGCTACCATACAAGAAAAGCTTACAGCATTAGGAATCACAGTTAAATTTATCAGATTTTTCCTGGCATGAAAATGTAGAGTATAACTAAAGTGACATTCTACTACGTTATGTCTCTCACCTTTCTATTGCTCTGCTAACAAGCTATAAAAATAATTTATAGCCACTTCCTCTTACCACATGTGTGGCACTAGCATATGTGCCTTCATGCTGTGCCCCTTTTTTCAGACACTGTTTATTTGAATGGAGCTATTTATACCTGGAACACATAGGGAGATTCCCTTTCCAGTTTGTTTTGTTTCTCATGATCTGTAAAACACCAGATGTTTCCTTAAAATCTCTGTTTTTGTGACAGGTGCACTGACTTTCCTCACTGATAAGAGTTCAGTTTGAGTAGTTTTTAATGGAAACACATGTACTGTGAAACACATGTACGCATATATGAACAATGTTGTGAGGTTGTGAGATATTTCTTTTTTGACTACAACATAGTTATTTTGTATTAATAACATATAACTGTACATTGCAATGATAAAATTAATCAGAGCGTTATAGTCTGATAAAAGGGGACCAAACTTAGAGTCTATATTATCTCAGTTTGTTGTCCAAATGGTCACTTTATGTCACACATCTTTAGCTGTAAGAACTTTGAAAGCAAAGATGCCCAAATGGAGGTGGGTTTACTTCTGTCATGGTGCTGCTGTGGTTTCTTTCCTATGTCTATATACACTCATAGATAAATAAAGATAATGCACCACAAAGGAATTGTTAGAATCAAATGAAAGTTTTTATATGTTGTGAGACGGTGACAGGGAAAGTGGTTAAGAATCCATACATTTCCCCATGATTCATCTTGTATGTGTACTACATTTAATCCAGGGCAAAGGGTTTTGTGCAGAGGATTCTTGGTGAGTTGTAACATTGTTGGGAACTACACTTTCCAGGAATGGACCTAGAATATTTGCAGGAGTCTAATAGGTAAGGTTTCACATTGTTACTTTATAAGCAACCTGTTACTGTCTATTAGACTGCAAGTAAAGGATAGAGTTAAGATATTTTAAGAGAATAAGATGACTAGTAGATTGCAGGAACTAAGAGATAATGGAGGGGTGTATCAATCCCTCTGTGCCAGTTTTCTGGAGTAGAGGGATGATATTGTGGTGCGCATTTGGCACAAAGCCCTTTCTTGTGCCAAACCTGTGCTACAACCCCTTCTTCCTTCTGTGCCTCACTTGATACGTTGTGAAAATTTGTGTGTGTGGAGGGGATGCCTCAGCTCGACATATTCATTCACACTAGTTTTCAGGCATGAGTTATGATGGAAATCTATAATCTCCATTCTGTCACATAATTTATGAAGAGGCCAGAGCCTGCGCCTGTCAGGGCCTTTACTAAGATTGGTGTACAAAACGCCAGTCTTAATAAATCTACCCCATTGTTTATATCAAAAAGCCCATGTACAGTTCATGCACAGAGAGGCTATCTGCTGTCTGAGTTGAGTCTTTACATTTGCAACTTGGTTGCATGAACTAAGTAAATAATCTTTGTGTCCTGTTACTGTATCCTCAAGTTCCACAACTACAGTATATTAAGAAAGGTGTCCTGTATCTTGACCTGCCTTAGTCTAGCTTTAGTAAACTGGAGTGTAGATCTCTATCTGTTCAGGTTATAATACACCTACAGCTTCCAGCATGCCTTAACCTTCATGTAGCTAAAATCTGTGTGGCTAAAATGTGCAAGCCAGTCCCTGCTGGTTTCATCCACAGATTACATCTGAATTCTGGACATACTAGCAGTGTGAAAATCTCTGTACATCTGTAAGAGACAGCCAATGTTGTCCTAAGCTTCATTTGTCTGTATAAATTGTTAATGTTGAATGTATTTCTGTGATTCTGTTCCTTTAAGACAGCAGCCATTGCAATTGTGACATAATGCTGGAGTGAGACCCCCCCCCCCCTTTTATGTCAGCCTGCCTGTTCTGCAGACAGAGTGTGAGCAGAGAAGCAGGAAGTGACGAGACAGAGAGCAGCAGCCATCTTGGCAAGAGAGAAGACAGGTGTCTATGTTGTATTGAACTGGTGTGGAGATGTTTCTGTACAGCTAAGCTGTATCTTGGTCCAGAGACAAACAGAATGTAAAGAGACAACAGGACTAGTGAGTCCACATGAAAGGAACTGTGCTCAGTGGCTGATCAGTGAGACTGACATTGTGACTGTGTATATGGATACCACATATAGAGACTCGCAGTGCTGTTGACGTACTGGACAGTAACTGCTAAACCGCGGCTTACATCCCAGCTCAGTGTATGGATTCGGCAGGACTGTCAGTGTGCTGAGTGGAATCTGCTTTTGGATTACA
This sequence comes from Leptodactylus fallax, assembly GCA_947044405.1. Classification (NCBI taxonomy): domain Eukaryota; kingdom Metazoa; phylum Chordata; class Amphibia; order Anura; family Leptodactylidae; genus Leptodactylus; species Leptodactylus fallax. Next base: position 168,937 of record CAMRHE010000322.1, read on the forward strand.
TTGCATTCATTTGGTTTCCCTGTTAAAGAGGACTTCATTTCTCCCAAGATCCTGATAACCGTGAGGAGAGGACGCTTCACTATAAAAGAAAGGACTGACTTTGGGCCCCACCGCGCGCTTCTACGGACTGTAAGCGGTCCACCTGGACCACTGGGGAAAAGGGGGTGCACCCAAATGTGAAGTCAGGGTCAGTTAGGGATAGATTTGAGTATATTGTTCATTCAGTGTCCATACTGCAGAAGTGGACAGAGTAAAAGTAGAAACCATTGCAGAATTTGCCTTGAAATTGTTCATGCTATATTGTATATTTTACTTGTCTTTATCCATGTCATTTTACCTTTAACTAGCCTTTATTAACTTATAGTAAATACATATTTTTTTTCTTGAACTACCGCGTGTGCGTTCATTTCTGGTTGCGGAGTCCAAACCACCTGCCTTGCTCTCGGTTCACACATCTAAGGCTTTCTGCACATGGAGGAATATGGTCTGTCCAGATTTTGAGACCTGGACTCCAAGCATCATAGTGTGCATTTCAGTTCTCCTGCGGTGATCTCACTTGCCTCAACATAAGTGTCTTGTACAAAAATAGGAACAGAACAAATATTAAAGTACAGGTCCTAACTCAAAATGTATGACTTGTAAGTACAAGTACAAAACATACCAACAGCTGCTTGACACTACATTAGGACAGCTGTCTGTGCACAGGAATATTCAACTATAAGTGACCAGCCTTGGCTTGTCTTCTGTGTACTTGTATTACTGCATATGCCACTTATGTATTATTAGGCAATTAGCCTGTCACCCGGTGGGAGCAGCAGCTATACTGGATTGAAATCATTAGTCATGTTTTGAGGTGTTTTAAGTAGGTACATATAAAACATCAGCATTGATATACTGACGATGACTCTTCGGCTACCTATATGAACATAACTATAGACAATGAAGCTATTTCTGTTTCTCAGCATGGCTAGACAAGCTAAAGCCGAGGGCATCTGGATAGATAATTGGTGAATCACTGGTTAAAGGGGTTGTGCACAACTCAGAAAACATGTTCTTCTCAAGTGACCTCATGTCCATTGGTCACATGGCAATGGCACATCTCAATCCCATTAAAATGAATGGGATTGAGCTGAAGCATAGCCATATGACCAACGGACATGATGTCACTTCCTGAGAAGAAGAAAGCAGTCATGTTTTTGAAGTCTTGCACAACTCCTTTAAATTCTATACACTTGTCTGTATTCTATGAAATGCTTGAAAAGCAATAAATGTTTTCTTTCTATAATCACAAAAAATATGTATGGTTCTTTGATATAGGGATTGAAAATCTGAACAAGTAAATCTTTTGATTAAAGTATTGTTTTGAAACCATAATAAAATTTACTTGGATTCTCAAATAGTAAGGTTTATCGAACTTCTGGAAGAAAGACTATCTAATGCCATCATCTAAACATACACTACCCAGTGAGGCAGATTAACTAATAAAGCCTAATAGTTGAACAGTGTAAACTTAGCCTTGACAGTCTTGCATCAGATTTATCACAGTGGCTGGATGCTGGATGATAAAGCTAGTGCATGTTTAGACTGACTAGGTTAGTTTACACCATCTAATGTATTACTTGGCTTTTTTTACACAAACAAAATGTCTCTTCCAAGGTCAGACTGGCCCACCAGGGAAACGGTGAATTCCCCAATGGGCCCTGTGCCTTTAGTGGGCCCTACCGGACCCCCACTGCTTTTTTTAATAGGCAGTGGGGGTCTGGTAATGGGTGTCGTGTGGCCCGCTGGAGATGGCTGGGTCCCCGCAGCACTGTGATAGTGATCGTGGAAAGCCCGCTTCTCCTGACCGCTATACATATTGTATATTGTTAATGGAAAGGGGCTCAGCATTATGTCGGCCTATTTACAATAGTGCTATTATTATACACTGGGGTCGCCTCAGACCCCAGAGTATAATAATCAAAGGCCCAGGGAAAGTGATTAAATATAACAAATACTCACCTCTCCTGGGACTTCATCAGCTCCCAGCATCTTTGGGGCTCTTCCAGCCTGTGACTGAGGTCACGGAGGAACCACACTGCTCAATTGCCATTCACAGTGTAGAGGTGGGTTTAGGTAGTGCAGTGGTGCATATCGTATGGCAGATGAGCAGCATGGCATTGTTATTACCTGTAGCCACGTTGTGTCGGTACAGCTAATCTGCAGGGGCCTGGCGGTGGGCCCCTAGAAACAACTCCACTGGTGGGCCCTAGACATCCCAGTCCAACACTGGTTTTACTGGTCATGCTCTTTCCTGACAGACCACACACCCCTGTCAGAGAAGTTATAAAAAATGTCTAAAGCGAAGGATGAATGTACTGTATATGTGCTGTGTGTGTGTGTGTGTGTATATATATACAGGTGCATCTCAATAAATTAGAATATCTTTGAAACGTTTATTTCTTTCAGTAATTAAATTAAAAAAGTGACCTCCTAAATTTTCTAGATTCTTTACACAAAGTGTTCTATTTCAAGTGTTTTATTTCTGTAATTCCCTTACGTCCTACAGCAGCACAATATGGGGTATTTCTCCCCCTGTGTGTTGTTTAGGACAGGTGGAACTTTTAATTAGCACAAAAATGTGCTTACTAACCTGCCCTATAAGAGGGCACGAGAGACCTCCCTCACCTGTGTTTTTTTCTGTCCTGTGTGAGACAGGTGGAGGAGGTCTCTTGTGACCTCTCTAGAGTTAAGGGGTTTTTTCTTACCTTGAGATGGTCGTTTCCTTCTGTTGCCGGCCTGCGTTCCTTCTTCTCAGAGCTTCTGTCGGTAATTCTTCGGCCGGTGGTAGGCTTCGGCCTACCCAGAGGGTACGTCGGATTTTGCGACGGCCGGAACCCTTCTCTGTGTCCGGGTTCCCGTGCGGGCAGATTTTGCCGGACTCCTTCGCGCCTACTTCCGGTTCTCGGAAAAAGTGCGGTAAGTTTGGAAATTTAAAATTTAAAGGCAAAATATAGAATTGATTTTTGCTGCTTGTTGTTTGAGCCTCTGACTTAGGCTTTTGCTCCTCTATGTTTCATTATGGCATTTGACCCGTTTTGGTGCTATAAATCTCAGGAGGGTAAGTAATATTTATTCATTCTTGTTCATATATTATATGAATGGTCGATTCATATCGCTGGCCTTGCTCTGCATGATTTCCTATGAATTTTTTCATTGTGGATTAGTTTTGTGTTTGGCTCCGCTTCCACTTATGGTTGCCTTTAAAATGTCCCATAGTCCATTTGGGTTGGGCTGTGATTTTCTGGCTCTCCTATTGCTAAGGAGTAGAATTCTCCTCTGTGATTCAGAGATTACCCTATTTGACTATTGCGTGTGCTGTTGCTACATTTTTTGCGACGACCGACCTCCTTAAGGTACCCCTCTCTTTCTGGTTCTGGTTGCGGTTTGTAATATTGGTATTGTTATTGTCTGTGACTTTTTGTGGTCTTTTTAGATGTCTTCTTCTGCTTCCGGCTCTGGTGATGGAGATTTTAGGAGGAAGAAATCCTCCAAGCGTAAACATTTAACCTGTTTAGATTGTAAGACTCCCTTGCCTGACGGCTATGAATTCACCCGCTGTCGCCAGTGTCGTGGTCCCCCTTCTGAGGAGCCATCCATACGTGAGGTTGTGACATGGGTGAAAGAATACATGGAGGACTCTCTCAAGGAGATCCGGAATTCTATCTCCCAGATCGCCAAGAGACCACGTCTTGAAAAACATCCTCTCTTGCAGGTCTCGGACGAAGATTTTCAGGTTGTGGATGAAACTTTGTCTTCTGATGACTCCGCTGAAGATACCAGCAGACCTCTCTTCCCACTCGAGAAAGTCAATAGGATGCTGAAGTCCATCTGGTCTAAAGACCGTGATGTTGATGGGGAAGCCTCCACGTCCACCTATAGAGGGCCTAGGGTCTTCCAAGTGGACGAGACATTAAGAAAGTTAATGTCTTCAGAGTGGAAATTTCCGGAGAAACCCTTTATAACTACTGGTAGGTTTAAGGCCTTGTTCCCCATCGCAGAGTCTCAACTGGATCAGTGGGGTCCTCCCCCTAAGGTGGATATAGCGGTAGCCAAGCTATCTCGCCGCACTCTAGTACCATCTGAGGATGGAGCAAATCTGCAGGATCCTATGGACAGACGCATGGAGAGTACTCTCAAGAAGGCCTACTCAGCGGCCTCTGCTCAGACCTCTGTCGCTGTTGCGTCATGTGAAGTTTCAGCCAAACTACGGGCTGATTTGCTCCAGCTTGAGAGGGACATCGATTCTGGTGTCTCCAGAGACGAGTTACTTTCCTTCCTAACTTCGACTTCTTTGGCGGCAGAATTCCTAGCTGAGGCCTCCCATTATCAATTAAGGCTGGCGTCAAAGTCCTTGGCGCTTTCCACGGCGGCGAGGAGACCCTTATGGTTAAAACCTTGGAGAGCTGATTTTATCTCCAAGTATAACCTTTGTGCCTTACCATTTGAGTCAGGAAGAGTCTTTGGCAGTAGCCTGGATCAAATTTTAGAAGGCTTGGCTGATAAAAAAGGCAAGACTTTGCCTCAGTCTTTTAGGGGCAGATTTGGCCCTGGCCGCGGCAGAGGTTTTTCACCTCGACGTGGTCAGCAGTCCCGGAGGGGCTCTAGGTATTATTCTAGAGGCTCTGGACGGAGATTTCCCAAAACTGAAGATAGAAGGAAGCCCAGTTTCTGACATGAGAAGCTGTCTTCCTGTGGCCGAAATTCCTGTCGGGGGTCGTCTCTCCCTTTTTCTCAGCGCTTGGCGGGAAAAAATTCAGGACCCTTGGGTCTTACAGTTAATTCAGCGAGGTTATGCAATCGAATTTCTCTGTCCTCCCCGAGATCGGTTCGTCTTAACTCGCCGTCTTCCCTCGTCTCAGCAAGGTATTTTGGAACGCTCCATTCAAGAGTATATCCGCAAAGGAGCTCTAGAAGAAGTTCCTTCTCTAGAAGAAGGTTTGGGGGTTTATTCCCCCGTTTTTCTAGTACCAAAGCCAGCAGGCAGATGGAGGATGATTATAGATCTGAGGTATCTAAACCGTTTCATCAGAAAAAAACGGTTCCGCATGGAAACCATAAGCTCAGTTTCTTCTTTTCTTCTCCCAGGACGACGTTTTTGTCACCCTAGATCTGAAGGATGCTTATTTGCACGTGCCAATTTACCCTCCACACAGGAAGTTCCTAAGGATCGCGGTTATAGTTTCCGGCCACAGGAAGCATTATCAGTTCTCGGCCCTCCCTTTCGGGATCTCCTCGGCTCCCCACACCTTTACCAAGGTGGAAGCTCCCATAGTAGCCACCCTCAGGCTTCAGGGACTCTTTGTGGTCCCTTATCTAGATGACTGGCTGATAAAAGCCCAGTCAGTGTCTGTTCTGCTCCAACATTTACAGATTGCCATATCCCTGCTTCAAAGCTTGGGATGGCTCATAAATTGGGAGAAGTCAGAAATCGTCCCCTCAACCAAAAGGAAGTTTCTTGGTTACTTCCTAGATTCAGACCGGCTGGAAATCTCCTTGGCGACTGCAAGGAAAGAGAAATTAAGAGCGTCCATCAGAACTTTGATGAAAATCCTAGGTCTGATGTCATCTTCCATCATGGCGGTTCCTTGGGCCTTATGGCATCTACGTCCTCTTCAGATGGAAATCCTAGGAATTTGGGATCGCTCTCTGCCCGGTCTCAACAGGAGGATTCAACTCTCCCCCAGGACCCGTCTTTCTCTCAGATGGTGGTTGCACCTCAAGGACGGAAGGTCCACAGTCCAACCTCGTTGGACCCTGTTGACTACAGATGCATCCCTTACGGTATGGGGAGCCCATCTGGACGGAAACTCCATAAAGGGAGTCTGGAGCGCTCCAGAAGGAAGGACGTCGTCCAACTGGAAGGAGCTCAGAGCTGTGTACCGTGCCTTACTCCATTTCTCTCCTCTTCTCAAGGGAAGAGCAGTCAAGATTCGCTCGGACAACATGACGACGGTATTATATGTGAACAGACAAGGAGGCACCAGATCATCATCCCTCCTCAGGGAGGCAGATCTGATTTTTTCCTGGGCAGAGAAAAATCTGACCCATCTATCCGCGGTTCACATCAAGGGCTCCCTGAACTCAGTAGCGGATCGGTTGAGTCGGGGTCGTGCCGTATCAGGAGAATGGTCACTCAATCCAGAAGTGTTTCATCAGATTACCCTGAAATACGGTCTACCGGAGATAGACCTCATGGCAACCCGACTCAATGCCAAGGTGGAGACGTTCTGTTCCCTGTACCAGGAGGACAATCCCTTGGCAGTGGATGCCCTGTCCATCCCTTGGAGGTCCAGGCTGTCATACATTTTCCCTCCAATTCCTATGATACCCAGAGTATTAATGAAAATAAGACAGGACCAAGCCTCTGTAATAGCCATCATTCCATTCTGGCCAAAAAGAGCTTGGTTTTCCCAGCTCATGGTGATGAGTCGAGGGATATATTGGAGGCTTCCCCCCACCCAGAACCTGGTTTCCCAAGGATCACTGAAGTGCCAGGATCTGAGGAGATTCAACCTGACAGCCTGGAGGTTGACCAGTCCCTACGAATGTATAGAGGACTGTCAGAAGCCGTCCTGAAGACGCTTTCCTGTGCTAGAGCTGAATCCACCAAAAGGAATTACCAGAGGACAGCTAAGATTTTTTTGGAGTGGTGCTCCAAAAGAGGCGTTGATACAGTCATATGAAAAAGTTTGGGCACCCCTATTAATCTTAATCATTTTTAGTTCTAAATATTTGGGTGTTTGCAACAGCCATTTCAATTTGATATATCTAATAACTGATGGACACAGTAATATTTCAGGATTGAAATGAGGTTTATTGTACTAACAGAAAATGTGCAATATGCATTAAACCAAAATTTGACCAGTGCAAAAATTTGGGTACCCTTATCATTTTATTGATTTGAATACTCCTAACTACTTTTTACTGACTTACTGAAGCACAAAATTGGTTTTGTAACCTCACTGAGCTTTGAACTTCATAGCCAGGTGTATCCAATCATGAGAAAAGGTATTTAAGATGGCCAATTGCAAGTTGTTCTCCTATTTGAATCTCCTCTGAAGAGTGGCATCATGGGCTCCTCAAAACAACTCTCAAATGATCTGAAAACAAAGATTGTTCAACATAGTTGTTCAGGGGAAGGATACAAAAAGTTGTCTCAGAGATTTAACCTGTCAGTTTCCACTGTGAGGAACATAGTAAGGAAATGGAAGACCACAGGGACAGTTCTTGTTAAGCCTAGAAGAGGCAGGCCAAGAAAAATATCAGAAAGGCAGAGAAGAAGAATGGTGAGAACAGTCAAGGACAATCCACAGACTACCTCCAAAGAGCTGCAGCATCATCTTGCTGCAGATGGTGTCACTGTGCATCGGTCAACAATACAGCACACTTTGCACAAGGAGAAGCTGTATGGGAGAGTGATGCGAAAGAAGCCGTTTCTGAAAGCACGCCACAAACAGAGTCGCCTGAGGTATGCAAAAGCACATTTGGACAAGCCAGCTTCATTTTGGAAGAAGGTCCTGTGGACTGATGAAACAAAGATTGAGTTGTTTGGTCATACAAAAAGGCGTTATGCATGGCGTCAAAAAAAAACAGCATTCCAAGAAAAACACTTGCTACCCACTGTAAAATTTGGTGGAGGTTCCATCATGCTTTGGGGCTGTGTGGCCAATGCCGGCACCGGGAATCTTGTTAAAGTTGAGGGTCGCATGGATTCAACTCAGTATCAGCAGATTCTTGAGAATAATGTACAAGAATCAGTGACGAATTTGAAGTTACGCCGGGGAAGGATATTTCAGCAAGACAATGATCCAAAACACAGCTCCAAATCTACTCAGGCATTCATGCAGAGGAACAATTACAATGTTCTGGAATGGCCATCCCAGTCCCCAGACCTGGATATCATTGAACATCTGTGGGATAATTTGAAGCGGGCTGTCCATGCTCGGCGACCATCAAACTTAACTGAACTGGAATTGTTTTGTAAAGAGGAATGGTCAAAAATACCTTCATCCAGGATCCAGGAACTGATTAAAAGCTACAGGAAGCGACTAGAGGCTGTTATTTTTGCAAAAGGAGGATCTACTAAATATTAATGTCACTTTTCTGTTGAGGTGCCCATACTTTTGCACCGGTCAAATTTTGGTTTAATGCATATTGCACATTTTCTGTTAGTACAATAAACCTCATTTCAATCCTGAAATATTACTGTGTCCATCAATTATTAGATATATCAAATTGAAATGGCTGTTGCAAACACCCAAATATTTAGAACTAAAAATGATTAAGATTAATAGGGGTGCCCAAACTTTTTCATATGACTGTATTTCTAATCCTTTGACTTCTGATGTTTTGGATTTTCTTCAGGATGGCTTGGACAGGGGCCTTGCCCCTGCTACTTTAAATTTACAGGTATTGGCTTTATCTGCCCATTTAAACAGACGGTTGTCCCAGGATTCCCTGGTTGCAAGATTCCTTAAAGGAGCGGCGAGGCTGAAACCTGTGGTATCTTCTCCTATTCCCCAATGGGACCTTGCGACGGTCCTTTCAGGCCTTTGTGGTCCTCCTTTTGAACCTCTGGAAGCTACGGAGCTAACATTTTTAGCCTTTAAAACTACTTTTTTGTTAGCCATCACATCTGCCAAAAGGGTAGGAGAGCTACAGGCGCTCTCCTCCAAAGAACCTTATATTGTATTTTTTTCGGATAGGGTCCACCTTAGGTTTTTGCCTGGCTTTATCCCTAAGGTTCCTTCACGTAATAACTATAATCAATTGATTTCTTTACCTGTTTTCCTTCCGGATCCATCCTCAGAAGAGGAGTTAAAACTTCATACTTTGGATGTGGTGAGGTGTCTGCGAATTTACTTATCGCGGACACAATCTTTCAGGAGAGCTGAAAATCTCCTAATCAATATGTATGGTAAAGACAGAGGTCTTAAAGCTTCCAGACCCTCCTTGTCCAGATGGATTAAGGAAGCAATCAAAATTTCTTTCATTGCTCAAGGGTTGCTTCCTCCAGTTTTTTGTACAGCCCATTCGACCAGGGCTGTGTCGACTTCTTGGGCTGAGAATCGCTCGCTTCCACTGGATCAAATTTGTGTGGCTGCTTCTTGGTCATCCCAGCTGACTTTCGTCAAACACTATAGTTTGGATGTCCGCAGTTCCGAGGCGACTGCCTTTGGCCAGACAGTTCTTGAGGTTGTAAGGCGAGGAAACCCTCCCTAGGGGAATTACTTGCTATATCCCCATATTGTGCTGCTGTAGGACGTAAGGGAATCGTTGATTATATTGTTAATCTGTTTTCCATTAGTCCTAACAGCAGCACAAGGCTTCCCTCCCTAAAATCTTGTTTCTTTTACTTTATAATTTACACAGGTGAGGGAGGTCTCTCGTGCCCTCTTATAGGGCAGGTTAGTAAGCACATTTTTGTGCTAATTAAAAGTTCCACCTGTCCTAAACAACACACAGGGGGAGAAATACCCCATATTGTGCTGCTGTTAGGACTAAGGGAAAACAGATTAACAATATAATCAACGAATGTTGATTATGGATTACAGGTAATGAAAACCAAAATCTAAGAAAATTTGAATATTGTAAAAAAGTTCAGTATTGTAAATTCAGTGTGTCACCTGCCAAGGTTTCCTAAGCCTTTAAATGGTCCCACAGTCTGGTTCAGTAGGACACACAATCATGGAAGACGCTGATTATGAATTGTATTACTGAATTACTGAAATGAATGAACGTTTCAAAGATATTCTAATTTATTGAGATGCACCTGTATATCTTAAATTTTAATAGAATGTATGTTATAGTACAACAGTATTAATTTAGTGCCTATAAAAAGACAAAACATAATTTATCTAATAAAAGATAGAAGTGAGGAAGAAACATCAGATGGGCAGACTATTGACTATTAGAGATGAGCAAATCGAAGCTGACAAAGTTAAATTTGATCTGAATTTCAGGAAATATTCGATTCACATTGAATCCAGATTTCCTCACGCTTCATGGTAACGAATCGCATTTCTTCCTAAAATGGCTGCTGTACATGTTAGGACATGGGGCAAGGAACTCTGGGAATGCGGGATCACCAACAATGCCATGCGTGCAGCCAATCAGCAGCCAGCCAGCTCTGTGATGTCACAGCCCTATAAATACTCTCTGCCATCTTGGATTCTGGCATTTTCCAGTGTACTTAGTGTAGGGAAAGACATCAGCAGGCGCTAGGGAAAGTGGTAGAAAAAACTTGAAAACTGATATTTTGCTCAATCGAAGTTCAGGGAAAGAGCATTAGAAGTGTAGGGAAAGGATAGGGAGGAATTTATACACAGTATTGAAGCAGAACAGGGTTCATTTGGGGTGTTTGCAGCCTGGGTAATAGGAACAATCCTACTACACCTTGCTGCACTGACTGCCATTATACTGCTGCTCATTGCAGGTTTGCAATATATCATACCTGTGTACAGTATACTACACCACTATACAGGCTCTCTGCAGCCAGGAAATAGCTGTTTTTTAATGTGTTTTGCAGCAAATTAATTCGGATCAAATCGTTTCTGAAAATTTGGCGAACCGGCCGAATCAAATTTTTTAAATATTCACTCATCTCTATTGACTATAATTGGATCCGTTGGGTGGCCATTGCTTTAAAACTGAAACTGGCAAGGCTTTTTTGTCCATGATTTCAGGCGGATATTGCCGCAGTGTCTCCAAGATTCCGGCACAGATGTGAACCTGTCCTAAGCTTAAATTATGCAGGTCATTCCAAATTTGAAGAGGTGTATATGCTCTCCAGCAACCTGCTAAGGCTACGTGCACATGACTGTGTGAATGTAGCTCGTCTGTGGTTGAACATGGACTGCACATGGGTGACATCTGTGTGACATCCATGCCTCCCAGCCAGTCACAAGTGGTGTGAAAACAGTCTCCCGGTACAGGGAAGTGCACACATGATTGGTTGATAAAAGCCTTATATTATCTACATAAAACAGGGATCAGACTGGAGAAAGTTCAGTGACAACTTCAGAATACAGAGCTGAGGGAAAGGGAAAGGGAAACTAGTGTAGGAAGCCTCATATTTAATACATATAGTTAATAAGAGTCTTGAACCAATGTAACCTCCTTCATTAAACATCTATTAGATAGTCGTTTGGAGACTAGTTCGCAGGGATCTCTTATATACAAAATCCCTGTTGTCTCATTTAGATGTGGAAAGAAGTGATTTATGGTGAGTTAAATATTGGCACCTGATCCATTTTTCTACATTATTCAGTACTACTCTAAGGGAAAAATTTTTGGCCATAGATTTGCACACGGAGTGTGGGGTAACAAAGGGCTCCTACGTGTGCTATCAGACTGTGGCCTCTGCATAGCCCATTTGTGTGGGACTGGATGTGTTATTACTAAACATTTATTGTGTTGGGAAAGCGGGTGTTCTCTTATAGGTAGAGGTTGTTACCTCCACAGTGACCAGCACAAGTGATTCTAACCGCCTCAACACTAAAGATCTGGTGTGGGTTATATATATATATTGACCGACTGGTCAATTAATTTTTTAGCCACTATTTTTGTTTATCCGTTTTATAATTTTTTTTTTAAGTTTTAGTTGCTCCTCACTGAGATAATATAAAGAGTTGTAACCCAGTACTGTTATTATACTGTAAAAAAAGACAGTGGTGGCATCAGATATTACAATAACCTGTTAGGCTTCATATAGGAGACTACAGCTTTTACTGGCTTCCCTTTAGATAAGTAAAAAAAAAAAAAATTGATAAAATATGCTATTAGTTCCGGCATGTTATAAAAGTAATTTAGTGTTGTAGTAATTTTTACTCCATGAGTATAGGAAGAGACAGTAGCGAATTAATTTTTTTTAGAAATTTGAAAGGTATGGCTGCATTTACCAGAAAAAGTCTTATTCTTCTAAAATCAGAAACCATAAACAGGAAACCACAGTAGTTGAATGGGTTTATCCAAGTTCATAAACTTAGTGCCTTGGTTTCTCTATCTCCATTCCCCATAATAGTATATTTATCCAATACAAACAGCAGCAGGGTGCTATTTATGGGTAGACTTATGGGAAGGAAAAATTCATATGATGGGAATTGCAAAATGATATCAATGAGTGTGGAAAAAGTATTTTTGTTGGGTATATTACACTAAATGTTAACTAATGTTATAATGGAATACAATTTTAGCAATGTTCTATATTTCTAACATTTTCTTATACCTAGCTGGAACCTCCTTGTATGCTAAAAAGCAACAGACTCAATTGATCAATTCAGGAATCATCATCATCATCAGAAGGAAATTATAATATACAGCACAACAGACAATATGGAAAATCAAGTACAACATATGGACATTGTGAGTAATTTACTTTCATTTATATGAATCTACAACAGCTTGCCCTGATTTTGGGGAGTTGAATTAATACTAAGACATGGCACTAAATTTGTATTGCACTCCTAGAACAATATTTTCTGATGTGTTATTATTTGAATAGATATTTTAAAACTCAAGCATCAGGATCCATTCCGTAAGGTTTATTTAACTCTTTGATAACCATGATAGCATAGATTACACATACAGGTGCTTCTCAATACATTAGAATATCTTTGAATGTTTATTTCTTTCAGTAATTAAGTTAAAAAAGTAACCACCTATATTTTCTAGATTCTTTACACACAGAGTGTTCTATTTCAAGTGTTTTATTTCTGTAAATGTTGATTATGGATTACAGGTAATGAAAACCCAAATCTAAGAAAATTAGAATATTGTAAAAAAGTTCAGTATTGTAAATTCAGTGTGTCACCTGCCAAGGTTTCCTTAGCCTTTAAATGGTCCCTCATTCTGGTTCAGTAGGACACACAATCATGGAAGACGCTGATTATGAATTGTATTACTGAAATGAATGAACATTTCAAAAATATTCTAATTTATTGAGATGTACCTGTATTTCCCAGTGAAACAATGGGGAGAATATTAATCAGTTTCTGGATCGTAAGTGGACTGGCTTTATTGGAAAAGCAAACAAAGTACTAGTTGCTTCAATCTGGGTATTTTAAACGTAATAATATAGATTATTATATAAAGATCTTCATCACCTTCTTGTTCATTTGAGGACTTTAGTTACACATCTAACAGGCCTTCAGCAATGACCTTTTGGTTACCTCCAGATTATGTGAGGCCTAACCTGGCGGAGGGGGCAACTCAGGTTAGTGTCAAATGAAAAATAAACAACTATCTTCTCATCACAAACCCTAAAGCCTTACCAGAAAAACAACCAGTCAAACGGCCATACTGTTTGTATGGTTTTAGAAGAAAGGGGTCAAACAAGTATAGTCATATCGAGATGTAGTGTGTACTTGACTACAAATATACATTTGGAGAGTATACAAAGAGTTGTACTAAAGCTGGGTTCACACCTGCACCCGGTCTGTGCCTGGGGATTTCGTTTCCCATTCCTCTTTAAAAATGCGGAGAGAAAAGTCCTGCAAGCAGCACTTTTCCCTCCGCATTTTCTGCCCTTTTCGGGCGGAAACCTAGCGGACCCCATTATAGTCTATGTGGTCCGCGGGTTTCCGAAGTTACCCACTTTTTTAAGCAGATTAAGCGGACCCCCAAACGGAAACCAGAACACATGTGTAAGAGACAGCCAATGTTGTCCTAAGCTTTATTTGTCTGTAGAAATTGTTAATGTTGAATGTATTTCTGTGATTCTGTTCCTTTAAGACAGCAGCCATTGTAATTGTGACATGATGCTGGAGTGAGACCCCCCCCCCCTTTTATATCAGCCTGTCTGTTCTGCAGACAGAGTGTGAGCAGAGAAGCAGGAAGTGACGAGACAGAGAGCAGCAGCCATCTTGGCAAGTGTTGTATGGAACTGGTGTGGATATTTTTCTGTACAGCTAAGCTGTATCTTGGTCCAGAGACAAACAGAGTGTAAAGAGACAACAGGACTAGTGAGTCCACGTGAAAGGAACTGTGCTTAGTGGCTGATCAGTGAGACTGACATTGTGACTGTGTATATGGATACCACAGATAGAGACTCGCAGTGCTGTTGATGTACTGGACAGCACCTGCTAAATCCCGGCTTACATCCCAGCTCAGTGTATGGATTCGGCAGGACTGTCAGTGTGCTGAGTGGAATCTGCTGTTGGATTACATTGCATTCATTGGGTTTTCCTGTTAAAGAGAACTTCATTTCTCCTGAGATCCTGATAACAGTGAGGAGAGGACGCTTCACTATAAAAGAAAGGAACGACTTTGGGCCCCACCGCGCGCTTCTACGGACTGTAAGCGGTCCACCTGGACCACTGGGGAAAAGGGGGTGCACCCAAATGTGATGTCAGGGTCAGTTAGGGATAGTTTTGAGTATATTGTTCATTCAGTGTCCATACTGCAGAAGTGGACAGAGTAAAAGCGGAAACCATTGCAGAATTTGCCTTGAAATTGTTCATGCTATATTGTATATTTTGCTTGTCTTTATCCCTGTCATTTTACCTTCAAATAGCCTTTATTAACTTATAGTAAATATATATTCTTTTCTTGAACTACCGCGTGTGTGTTCATTTCTGGTTGCGGAGTCCAAACCACCTGCCTTGCTCTCGGTTCACAAATTGGCGTAGTCGGCAGGATCCGCTTACCAGAATGGACGGTGACGCACCCGTTAGAGAGAATGATGCTGGAGGAAGAATGCCAGCAGGGGCTATAATGAGTCAGTTAGCTAAATTTGATGGCAATAATATGTCAGTGAGTATGTGGGTGGAACAGATACAAATGATACAGCGAATGTACCAGACCGCACCAGAAGTACTAGTAGAGCTAGCAATATTGACATTACAAGGGGATGCTAAGACCACGGTGATACTGAGGCCATTTGAACAAAGGCAGACATTTGAGCAAGTAGTCCAGATTCTAGAAACCATCTATGGAGAAACTGCATTGCTGGGGTCTCTGCAGGCTCGGTTCTTCCAGAGGGTACAACAGGAGAATGAAAGCCTTCCCCAATATGCAAATGCCCTACAAGAACTGCTCCGAGATATTCAAAGGAAGGAAAGAGGGGGCTCGCCAGCCTTCTGTAACCCTGATCGGACTCTCCGTGACCAGTTTGTCCTGGGGATACGTGACGGCAGTTTAACTGTGACTATGCAGGATTTTATACGACGAGAGACTGATGCTAAATTCCATGATGTACAGGTAGAGGCCATCTCCCGTGCCAATAGTATGGTCCCGAGGCCGCAGACCGCAGTTGGAGTTACTTTGTCACAGGGGGCTAGTTCTGGCTCAGAGACAGTAGAAAAAGGGACGGTTAAAGAAATGTCTCGGTGACTTCAACTTTGAGTTCACTCTCATCTACTTGGATGACATTATAGTGTATTCTGCGACCTTTGAAGACCATCTCCACCAGTTGGGGCAAGTATTTCGAAGATTGCGGGAACATGGGCTCAAATTGAAACCCAGTAAATGTCGGTTGTTCCAATCTGAAATTGATTACTTGGGTCACCGCGTATCAGGAGAAGGGGTGAGACCATCAAGAGACAAGATAGCGGCTGTTCAAGATTGGCCAATACCGACTACCCTGCGAGAAGTGAGGGCGTTCCTTGGAGTAGCCGGTTACTATCGACGGTTTATTAAGGATTTCGCCAAGGTAGCAGCACCACTTAATGCTCTCCTACGAGGCACATCCGGTGGTCCAAAGAACCGGTCCGTGAAGTGGGGACCTGAACAGGAACAAGCCTTCCAGGCATTGAAGGATGCACTGACAACAGCCCCAATCTTGGCATATGCTGATTACCACTTGCCGTTCCAGCTGTATACAGATGCAAGCCTGTATGGTCTTGGAGCAGTGCTTTCCCAGCTTCAGGATGGCCAGGAGAGGGTCATAGCATACGGCAGCCGGTCTTTGAGAGATTCTGAAAGAAACCCCGAGAATTATAGTTCATTTAAGTTGGAGCTGTTGGCACTGGTATGGGCCATGACCGAGAAATTCTCTGAATATTTGACCGGTGCTGAAGTTTTAGTACTGACTGACAACAACCCACTAGCTCACCTGGAAAATGCCAAGCTCGGGGCGTTAGAGCAGAGGTGGATAGCCCGAATGTCTAAGTTCAATTACCGCATTAAGTATCGGTCCAAGACAGAGAACCAGAATGCTGACGGACTTTCTAGGGTAACCGCCCAGACCCCCACAGTAGACGTGGATCATGAGTTGGAGCATGTGGAGGTGCCCGACTTCAGCAGATTTTCACAGGCCTTGGCCGCCGCTAATCAGTTTGAGATGGAGGGGACTGAAACGGCTCCTTTCTTTGGTCCCTCACGACAGGAATGGGCACAGATACAACAGACCCATGAGGGGCTGGCGCAGATAATCAAGTGTGTTGAGAAAGGCCAGAAGCCCTGTAGAGAGGAAAGAGAACGACTGACACGTGAGATATTATCTGTTCTGAGTCAGTGGGAAAAGTTGGAGATGAAAAATGGAGTGCTATGCCGAAAGGTCTATTTACCTTCTGAGATCGACATTCGATACCAAATTGTGGTGCCTAGTGAACTGGCTCGCTCGTTGGCAGTTGAGGCTCATAATAAGAATGGACATTTTGGTCATGAGAAGACCTTTCGTTGGTTACAGCGACTGATTTACTGCCCTGGTCTTCGTCAAATGGTCGAAGAAGTATGCCGCAGCTGTCGAACTTGTGAGATCCATAAGGCACTAGAACAGAGAGCTCCCCTGCAAACCATCGTGACCCAGGAACCTTTAGAAATCGTCATGATAGACTATCTAATGGTTGGCCCATCCAATAGCGGACACCAGTATTGCCTCGTAATGGTGGATCACTTCACCAAATTTGCGGTGGTAACCGCCACCAAGGACCAGACAGCTGAGTCAGCAGCTCGTGCTCTGTGCCAAGATTTCATGCGAGTATATGGGTGTCCCCAACGCATCCACTCCGACCAGGGCGCCTGCTTTGAGGGACACGTAATGAAAGAAGTTCAACGTATCTACGGGATAAAGAAGTCGCACACGACTCCATACCACCCTCAGGGAAATGGGGCCTGTGAAAGATTCAACAGAACTCTGCTACAGATGCTGCGGACTCTGGAGGAAGACAAGAAGTTACAGTGGCCTCAGTTCTTGTCTGAAATGGTGTGGGCCTATAACAATCAGGTCCATTCTACAACGGGGTACTCTCCTTATACACTTCTCTTTGGGCGGTCTGGGCGAAGTATAGGAGAATTACAGTTGAATGATGTGGATGGGTTCCCTCCGAGGGATCCAACCTCTTGGGTGCGGGCGCACCGGCAGAGACTTGAGACGATCCATCGATTGGTGCGGCAGCGCCTGCAAGAACATCCCCATCCTGATAAGACCCCAGTGCAAGAAGCACCATTGCAACCAGGCGACCTGGTGCTAGTTCGTGTCAAGAAACCCCAAGGGAAATTGGAAAGCCGATGGGAGGCTTTGCCGTATCGTGTTGTTGGCCGCAAGTATGCGAATGGGCCAGTGTACCAGGTCCAGAAAGAAGGAACTGATTGTGTTCGAGTACTTCACCGAAATATGTTGCGCCTGTGTCATTCTGAAGGGACAAATCACGATGGGCCTGCCAATGTGAATGAGCTCCCACAGTCAGAGAATGGAGGTGCGGAATGGGCCTCCGACGAGGAGGATGATTGTTGGCCGATCCCTGCTCCTGGGGATGTTCCACCTGTGACTACTGTATCTCCGGCCTGTGCCCCCTCTGGTGCGGAATCCGCTGGTCCTTCTCAGCCCATAGCTGCAGCACCCCATAATATACCACCGGTCCTCAGACGGACCACTAGGCCAAATGCTGGTATTCCCCCTGTTCGGTATGCGCAGGATGAGTTTGTTTGGCCTGCCATACATCGGTATACCACCACCCCGGGCAAAAAAGAACACCCCCCTGGGTTTACAGGCAGAGGCGGGGGGGGCCAAAATCTTAAAGTGGGGGGAATATGTAAGAGACAGCCAATGTTGTCCTAAGCTTTATTTGTCTGTATAAATTGTTAATGTTGAATGTATTTCTGTGATTCTGTTCCTTTAAGACAGCAGCCATTGTAATTGTGACATGATGCTGGAGTGAGACCCCCCCCCCCCTTTTATATCAGCCTGTCTGTTCTGCAGACAGAGTGTGAGCAGAGAAGCAGGAAGTGACGAGACAGAGAGCAGCAGCCATCTTGGCAAGTGTTGTATGGAACTGGTGTGGATATTTTTCTGTACAGCTAAGCTGTATCTTGGTCCAGAGACAAACAGAGTGTAAAGAGACAACAGGACTAGTGAGTCCACGTGAAAGGAACTGTGCTCAGTGGCTGATCAGTGAGACTGACATTGTGACTGTGTATATGGATACCACAGATAGAGACTCGCAGTGCTGTTGATGTACTGGACAGCACCTGCTAAATCCCGGCTTATATCCCAGCTCAGTGTATGGATTCGGCAGGACTGTCAGTGTGCTGAGTGGAATCTGCTGTTGGATTACATTGCATTCATTGGGTTTCCCTGTTAAAGAGAACTTCATTTCTCCTGAGATCCTGATAACAGTGAGGAGAGGACGCTTCACTATAAAAGAAAGGAACGACTTTGGGCCCCACCACGCGCTTCTACGGACTGTAAGCGGTCCACCTGGACCACTGGGGAAAAGGGGGTGCACCCAAATGTGATGTCAGGGTCAGTTAGGGATAGTTTTGAGTATATTGTTCATTCAGTGTCCATACTGCAGAAGTGGACAGAGTAAAAGTGGAAACCATTGCAGAATTTGCCTTGAAATTGTTCATGCTATATTGTATATTTTGCTTGTCTTTATCCCTGTCATTTTACCTTCAAATAGCCTTTATTAACTTATAGTAAATATATATTCTTTTCTTGAACTACCGCGTGTGTGTTCATTTCTGGTTGCGGAGTCCAAACCACCTGCCTTGCTCTCGGTTCACAACAAGGCCCCCCACCCACCCCCATGTGTCAACCCAGCGTAACTAGGTTTTACCCCCCCCCCAAACCCTAAAAAATTAGGGGGGGTTTTTTTTTGCCCCCCCCCCCCCCTGGCATTGTTGCCAAGCCTAGAAAACCCTTCCCAAAAAACCCAAAAACCAACATTAAAGGTATGCCTATTTTTTTGTTCTTTCCTCCTTCAAAAAAAAAAAACAATTTTTTTTTAAAAAAAAAAAAAAAAAAAAAAAAAACCTCTTTTTTTTCTTTTGCACCCCCTTCCTTCTAAATACATCTGTATCCTTTTGTAAGTGCCACCCCCAACTAATAACAAGAAAAAAAAAAGAAAAAAAAAAAAAAAAAAAAAAAAAAAAAAAATAAATTTTTTGTTATTTTTTATTTTAAAATAAAAAAAAAAAAATTAAAACCTTTCCCTTCCCCTTTTTTTTTTTTTTTTTGTCTGTATGTTTAATAAGGACAGTAGTAATGTAGTGCAGTGTTTAGAAGTTTCAAAGAGTTTACCATCAATTAAGATGTTGATCTTGGTCTTCTAATTCACCCCATGTGGCTACTTCCCAACAGACCAGTAAATCCAGAAATCTGTCTTTATCTGACCACAGTCTGACCTTCACACGGGCCCAGGTGAGGAAGGAGATGAAAAAGATCAAGGCGAGGAAAGCCGCAGGGCCAGATGACATCAGTGCAAGGCTAATTAAGACTTGTGGGGACCAGCTGTGTGGTATAATTACATATATGTATAATATGAGCCTGAGGCAGGAAATAGTCCCTGAATTATGGAAATCTTCTTGTGTGGTACCAGTTCCAAAGAAACCTCACCCTATGGACCTCAACGACTACAGACCTGTAGCACTGACATCCCACTTGATGAAGATCTTAGAGAGATTGGTTCTCACACATCTTCGCCCTCTAGTGAGCCCCGCTATGGACCCTCTCCAGTTTGCTTATCGACCGGGCATTGGGGTAGATGATGCCATCATCCACCTTCTGCACAGGGCTCTGTCTCACCTGGAAAAACCAGGGAACACGGTGAGAATAATGTTCTTTGATTTCTCCAGTGCTTTTAACACCATACAGCCCAGGTTACTGAGAGACAAGCTGGGCCTTGCTGGAGTGGAACACCACCTCTCCAACTGGATCCTAGACTACCTCACAAATCGACCTCAATACGTGAGAGCCCAAGACTGTGTGTCAGGTACCGTGATCTGTAATACGGGGGCACCTCAGGGTACGGTTCTCGCCCCTTTCCTCTTCACACTGTACACTGCTGACTTTAGGTGCAACTCATCCAGCTGCTACCTACAGAAGTATTCTGACGACTCTGCAATAGTAGGCCTCATCACAGACGATGATGACAAGGAGTACAGAGAACTGAACCGGTTTTTGTGGACTGGTGCCACCAGAACCACCTGAAGATTAACGCGGGGAAGACCAAGGAGATGGTGGTGGACTTCCGTAAAGGCAGATGCCCTCCAAAACCAGTGGACATCCTGGGGACGGGCATCGAGATTGTGAACACCTATAAGTACCTGGGTCTGCTCCTTAATAATAAGCTGGACTGGGCAGATCATATGGAGGCCCTGTACAGGAAGGGCCACAGCAGGCTCTACCTGCTTAGGAAGCTGAGAGCCTTTGGAATCCGGGGGGCACTTCTTAGGACTTTCTTCAACTCGGTAGTGGCATCAGCCATCTTCTTTGGAGTGGCCTGCTGGGGGAGCAGTATATCAACCAGGGACAGAAATAAACTTGACAAGCTGATTAGAAGGGCCAGCTCTGTCCTGGGGAGCCCACTGGACCCAGTGCAGGTGGTGGATGACAGAAGGATACTGTCCGTGGTGAGCTCCATGCGGGAGAATAACTCCCATCCCATGCATGAGACTGTGATTGCGCTGGGCAGTACTGTCAGTGACCGACTGCTCCACCCTAGGTGTGAGAAGGAGCGCTATCGGAAGTCTTTCGTCCCCACCGCGGTTAGACTGTACAACCAACACCGACCTAAGCGGAGATCATTACATACAGAGAACTGAAATATCTCTCTGCCTGTTAAATCCCCCCCCCCCCCCCTGCTACGTCCTATCTGTCTGTCTGCTATTAATGTAATGCCTCTCACCTTGGAACATTCCTGTACATGTTGTATTTGTATTTGTATCTGCTTATCTTATCTTATCTTTGCTGCTGTAACACACTGAATTTCCCCACTGTGGGACTATTAAAGGACTATTATTATTATTATTATTATTATTATTATTAATATAAGAGATTGAACAAGGGACCCTACTTCAGAAGTGGCTATGGAATGTAGATTAAAGGCTGTACAAATTTCTGTCAGTAGAATTCAGATGGGAATTATTCATTGAATGTCAAAATAACACTTCTCTTTCATGGTGTTTGGAGCAGGGTTATAAGCATGTATGTAATATAGTATCTTCAGCTAACCAATAGCTCCTGAGCAGAGAGCTGTACAACTACAGTAGCTGTTCCATTCATAACTCAAAGAGCTAAATGGAGTAAACCCTACATTTGTGGTTAAGCTCGTCCATGCATTTTCCATATTGTCAATGAAGAGGAATGAGACAAATTGATCAAAGGCTATGAAAAGATTCCAGAAATTTGCACAGGTAGTTTAGTTGCCAGATCAACCATTTCATGAACCAGGATAGTTTGGGCATTAAAGTTCAGCAAATTTTTCGTATTTTCCATCTCTCCTAGACGTTTTTATTTTTCTGTCACTATTGCTATGTGAGGGCTTATTCTTTGTTGAAATGTCATTTGGCACCTTTTTAGAATACATATAATATTTCACTTAACTTTTATTAATGTTTTTGGATGGTCTGTGTGAAAAACATGCAATTCTATCATTTTTTGCATTTCGTTTTTATGGCGTTCACTCTGCATTAAAAATGACATGGCAACTTTGTCTGATGGATTATTGAAATTACGGAGATACCATTTTCTTCATATTGGTTTTATTATGTTTTACTGCTTTTACTAAATAAAATATCATTTTTCAAAAATAACAATTTACCTGGGTTCGCCATATACTGACATCTAGCACTTTTTTTTACTGTTTTGTTCACGGAGCTATGTCAGGGATCTCC
Organism: Leptodactylus fallax; assembly: GCA_947044405.1. NCBI lineage: Eukaryota > Metazoa > Chordata > Amphibia > Anura > Leptodactylidae > Leptodactylus > Leptodactylus fallax. The sequence continues at coordinate 191,035 of CAMRHE010000322.1, forward strand.
ATTTGCGGGGCAAGTTGTAGTGTTTATTGGCACCAATTTTTGGTGTGTATGACTTCTTGATCACTTTCTATTGCTATTTTTGGAGGAGACAAGGAAACCAAAACACATGAATTTGTGCATTGCGTATTTTTTGTTGTTTGTTTTTTAAGGCGTTCACGCTATTGAATACATAAAGCTAAAGTGAAGAAAAAAAGTATTTAGTCAGCCACCAATTGTGCAAGTTCTCCCACTTAAAAAGATAAGAGAGGCCTGTAATTGACATCATAGGTAGACCTCAACTATGAGACACAAAATGTAGAAAATCACATTGTCTGATTTTTTAAGAATTTATATGCAAATTATGGTGGAAAATAAGTATTTGGTCACCTACAAACAAGCAAGATTTCTGGCTCTCACAGACCTGTAACTTCTTCTTTACAAGGCTCCTCTGTCCTCCATTCAATACCTGTAGTAATGGCACCTGTTTGACATTGTTATCAGTATAAAAGACACATGTCCACAACCTCAAACAGTCACACTCCAAACTCCACTATGGTGAAGACCAAAGAGCTGTGTAAGGACACCAGAAACAAAATTGTAGACCTGCACCAGGCTGGGAAGACTGAATCTGCAATAGGCAAGCAGCTTGGTGTGAAGAAATCAACTCTGGGAGCAATAATTAGAAAATGGAAGACATACAAGACCACTGATAATCTCCCTTGATCAGGGGCTCGACGCAAGATCTCACCCCGTGCGGTCAAAATGATCACAAGAATGGTGAGCAAAAATCCCAGAACCACACAGGGGGACCTAGTGAATGACCTGCAGAAAGCTGGGACTAACGTAACAAAGGCTACCGTCAGTAACACACTACGCCACCAGGAACTCAGATCCTGCAGTGCCAGACGTGTCCCCCTGCTTAAGCCAGTACATATCCGGGCCCGTCTGAAGTTTGCTAGAGCATTTGAATGTTCCAGAAGAGTATTGGGAGAATGTCATTTGGTCAGATGAAACCAAAGTAGAACTGTTTGGTAGAAACACAACTCATCATGTTTGGAGGAGAGTGAATGCCGAGTTGCATCCAAAGAACACCATACCTACTGTGAAGCATGAGGGTGGCAACATCATGCTTTGGGGCTGTTTCTCTGCAAAGGGACCAGGACGACTGATCCGTGTACATGAAAGAATGAATGGGGCCATGTATTGTTAGATTTTGAGTGAAAACCTCCTTCCATCAGCAAGGGCATTGAAGATGAAACGTTCCTGGGTCTTTCAGCATGACAATGATCCCAAGCACACCGCCAAGGCAACAAAGTAGTGGCTTCGTAAGAAGTATTTCAAGGTCCTGGAGTGGCCTAGCCAGTCTCCAGATCCCAATCCAATGATTTGTTTATTATATGTCTAATCTTAGATATATAATAAATGAATCATTGGATTGGGAATATTCTATTTTCGATGATATCTTTGGGAAAGGTGTGTAGCCTGGTATGTTTGTTTGAGCCTTTGAAATCCACTTTACGTCTGTATGAATGTGGCCTTGGATTATCCAAGAGCAGTTTGCCAGTGGCCATCCCATCACATTTGACACTCTGTTTCAGTTGTTATGTCCTCACACAACCTTATAAGGTGAGCACCCTACCTCAAGGGCCTATAAGGGTTTTTTGGGATCACCTTTATGTATATTTGAAGGTTCCTCACAGGGAGCGCTCTCTCTAATTTTTTACAGATTTGTATTAAGAAGATCAAGAACATACAACTTACTCAAGCCAAACGCATTCTTTTTGTACATTTCTGATGTAATTTGTCTATTGTTTTTTTTTTTCCTGCCAAGAGCCAAAAAAACAACACTATCTCTTATTTTCTTGATCTCCTAAAAATCATACTTATTTATTAGAAATTGGCGTATTCTTTTCACGGAGCAACTGCAGTTACATGCAAGTTACACTTGTATGGTGGTATTCTTTTTTCATAAGATCTGTTTATTTTTTATAAATTATCTTTTTCCGCATAAGATCTGTTCATTCATAAAAAATTGGCATGTGTTTTTTCTTCAGGTTCTCATGGTGGTTGCATGTGGGCATCTCCCATGTGGGAATTTTCTCTACATTGCCACACAATATCTGCCGTAGTGTGACGGATTTGCAGGTAGAAAGTAAGCCATGGTTATCCAAAAGTAGATCTAGGACCTAGGTTCTAAATCGACTCATCTACTTGTATCACAAGGTCATATGGAAAAAAATGAATTAGCAGTGGTTTAGGTGGACATGTGAGTGGGGCTACACTCCTCCCTGGTCTTTCTTATAGCCAGGCCGCCACAACATCTACTACATATTTGTTGACCTCGTCATCACTGTCTGCTTTACATAGTCTTTAGTAGTATAATGTTGTACCGTGTTAGCCGTTGAAAGTAGTGGAAGAGTGAAGAAATCAGGCGATACCTTTTAGAGGTTAACTGAGTATATTTGATAAGTAAGCTTTCAAGAGTCTAGCTCTCTTCTTCAGACATGGTGTTATACAAGAACTGAAAATTCACAGATTATTTATACTCTATATACATGGTCTTCAAAGGATTTTAGAGTCCTTAAAAAAAACAAAAAAAAATGCAATCTAAGTAGAGAAGTTATTTACAACCGGTCAAAAAACAATCTGGAAAGTTGTGGTGCATGACAGAGGGATCTGTTATCTGTTTGCTATCAGGAGGTGATTTGTGACCCTCTCTTCTCAAAAATGCCAAACACCAACATTATAGGTATGCCAATGTTTCTGTGCTTTCAGCATTCAGGAAACAATAGCAATTTTTTTTTGAGATTATTAAAAAATATAAATATAGAACCTCTTTCTATTCCATAGGGGATTCCCTAATATCTATGCAGATCTGTATCCATTGGAAAGTGCCACTGCAAACTAGTGAACAGTATTAGCAAAGAAAATATATGGCTTATAGAAAATAAAGATTTGTTACAGACTTGTTATGTTCCATGGTAAAGATAACTATGGAAGACTTTGATCCTCAGCATTTCCTTTCAAGTTTGTCTGTATGTTTAATAAGGACAGTAGTAATGTAGTGCAGTGTTTGGAAGTTTCAAAGAGTTTACCATCAATTAAGATGTTGATCTTGGTCTTCTAATATAAGAGATTGAACAAGGGACCCTACTTCAGAAGTGGCTATGGAATGTAGATTAAAGGCTGTACAAATTTCTGTCAGTAGAATTCAGATGGGAATTATTCATTGAATGTCAAAATAACACTTCTCTTTCATGGTGTTTGGAGCAGGGTTATAAGCATGTATGTAATATAGTATCTTCAGCTAACCAATAGCTCCTGAGCAGAGAGCTGTACAACTACAGTAGCTGTTCCATTCATAACTCAAAGAGCTAAATGGAGTAAACCCTACATTTGTGGTTAAGCTCGTCCATGCATTTTCCATATTGTCAATGAAGAGGAATGAGACAAATTGATCAAAGGCTATGAAAAGATTCCAGAAATTTGCACAGGTAGTTTAGTTGCCAGATCAACCCTTTAATGAACCAGGATAGTTTGGGCGTTAAAGTTCAGCAAATTTTTCGTATTTTCCATCTCTCTCTTCTAGACGTTTTTATTTTTCTGTCACTATTGCTATGTGAGGGCTTATTCTTTGTTGAAATGTCATTTGGCACCTTTTTAGAATACATATAATATTTCACTTAACTTTTATTAATGTTTTTGGATGGTCTGTGTGAAAAACATGCAATTCTATCATTTTTTGCATTTCGTTTTTATGGCGTTCACTCTGCATTAAAAATGACATGGCAACTTTGTCTGATGGATTATTGAAATTACGGAGATACCATTTTCTTCATATTGGTTTTATTATGTTTTACTGCTTTTACTAAATAAAATATCATTTTTCAAAAATAACAATTTACCTGGGTTCGCCATATACTGACATCTAGCACTTTTTTTACTGTTTTGTTCACGGAGCTATGTCAGGGATCTCCATTTGCGGGGCAAGTTGTAGTGTTTATTGGCACCGATTTTTGGTGTGTATGACTTCTTGATCACTTTCTATTGCTATTTTTGGAGGAGACAAGGAAACCAAAACACATGAATTTGTGCATTGCATATTTTTTGTTGTTTGTTTTTTAAGGCGTTCACGCTATTGAATACATAAAGCTAAAGTGGAGAAAAAAAGTATTTAGTCAGCCACCAATTGTGCAAGTTCTCCCACTTAAAAAGATAAGAGAGGCCTGTAATTGACATCATAGGTAGACCTCAACTATGAGACACAAAATGTAGAAAATCACATTGTCTGATTTTTTAAGAATTTATATGCAAATTATGGTGGAAAATAAGTATTTGGTCACCTACAAACAAGCAAGATTTCTGGCTCTCACAGACCTGTAACTTCTTCTTTACAAGGCTCCTCTGTCCTCCATTCAATACCTGTAGTAATGGCACCTGTTTGACATTGTTATCAGTATAAAAGACACATGTCCACAACCTCAAACAGTCACACTCCAAACTCCACTATGGTGAAGACCAAAGAGCTGTGTAAGGACACCAGAAACAAAATTGTAGACCTGCACCAGGCTGGGAAGACTGAATCTGCAATAGGCAAGCAGCTTGGTGTGAAGAAATCAACTCTGGGAGCAATAATTAGAAAATGGAAGACATACAAGACCACTGATAATCTCCCTTGATCAGGGGCTCGACGCAAGATCTCACCCCGTGCGGTCAAAATGATCACAAGAATGGTGAGCAAAAATCCCAGAACCACACAGGGGGACCTAGTGAATGACCTGCAGAAAGCTGGGACTAACGTAACAAAGGCTACCGTCAGTAACACACTACGCCACCAGGAACTCAGATCCTGCAGTGCCAGACGTGTCCCCCTGCTTAAGCCAGTACATATCCGGGCCCGTCTGAAGTTTGCTAGAGCATTTGAATGTTCCAGAAGAGTATTGGGAGAATGTCATTTGGTCAGATGAAACCAAAGTAGAACTGTTTGGTAGAAACACAACTCATCATGTTTGGAGGAGAGTGAATGCCGAGTTGCATCCAAAGAACACCATACCTACTGTGAAGCATGAGGGTGGCAACATCATACTTTGGGGCTGTTTCTCTGCAAAGGGACCAGGACGACTGATCCGTGTACATGAAAGAATGAATGGGGCCATGTATTGTTAGATTTTGAGTGAAAACCTCCTTCCATCAGCAAGGGCATTGAAGATGAAACGTTCCTGGGTCTTTCAGCATGACAATGATCCCAAGCACACCGCCAGGGCAACAAAGTAGTGGCTTCGTAAGAAGTATTTCAAGGTCCTGGAGTGGCCTAGCCAGTCTCCAGATCTCAACCCCATAGAAAACCTTTGGAGGGAGTTGAAAGTCCGTGTTGCCCAGTGACAGCCCCAAAACATCACTGCTCTAGAGGAGATCTGCATGGAGGAATGGGCCAACATACCAGCAACAGTGTGTGCCAACCTTGTGAAGACTTACAGAAAACGTTTGACCTCTGTCATTGCCAACAAAGGATATATAACAAAGTATTGAGATGAACTTTTGTTATTGATCAAATACTTATTTTCCACCATAATTTGCAAATAAATTCTTAAAAAATCAGACAATGTGATTTTCTGGATTTGTTTTCTCATTTTGTCTCTCATAGTTGAGGTCTACCTATGATGACAATTACAGGCCTCTCTCATCTTTTTAAGTGGGAGAACTTGCACAATTGGTGGCTGACTAAATACTTTTTTTCCCCACTGTATCTTTGAATAGTACAGACTCATAAGTATATGGGGATATCCAATATATATGCTTTCTTTTACACTTTTTTTTTAATATAGTTTATATATTTTCTATTGTCCTAAATAGTGAATTCTTCTAGGTATGAAATACAGAAAAAAAGGGAACCTGTAGTACTGCATTACTGTGTCTATTTGCCCTTCAGGAATCTAAACAGCTGCCTGACAATTCCTGCCAGAATTGATTCCCTTCTGCTCTATTTAATAGACTGATACAGGTATGATTACATATCCAAATGTGCTTACCTTACAACTGTATGCATTACAATGTTAAATATTTGTCTAAGTGCTATGGAAAATGCCCAGAGGACACATAATGATATTGGAACCTAAAATTACGATTGCATACATAGAACAAATACAAAATGTTCTCTTCTGTAATTTATTGTCATCAATCACATGTCCAAAGACTAGGTTGCTAGGTTTCTCTGATAGAAAACCTTTCCAAATTACACAAAAAAAGTTCACAAATCAAATAACCATTTACACTGTTCAAACTTTAACAAGACCTGCTTCTACTGGATGGAATTTCAGCGTACCAGTGAATATCAGATGCTTCTCAGGCCTGTGCCTCCCCCGTAGACCTACAGTGGGATGCTCTGGCTTTTATAGCTAACTGATGGGTTACTTGTTCCGGACTATTCTTGACCCTCTGGCTTCGCTCCCTGTGGAGTTTTACTACTCTTTTTGAGGAAGAAATTTTTGATTGCTTACACCCCTGGGGTCCTCCCCTGGTCCCGGATACTGTTGCTGTATAGTCCCCATCCCCCCTCCCCAATTTTAATTTTTTTTTTCTCTTCACATCTTCTCTTCCTCTCGTTCTGTGTCTGTTTTTGTTGTCTCGCCCGTCCTTCCCTTCCTCCGTCTTTTCTTCCCCAACTCTTCCTGTCCTTTGGCCTCTACTCGGGGATCTCCCCGTTATTAACAGTATAAAATGTTACTGCTGCCATTACAATTATATGTTTTCACTGTACTTTCTGTATTCTGTATTTTATGTCTTTTTGAAAATCAATAAACTTTGAATTGAAAAAAAAATCTAATAACCATTTATATAATTTGAGCAAAATGAAAAGCATAACATTGGGAGCCATTTACAAACTGCAACTTTTCATTTTGCGGCTTTTGTACCTATGGTTCATTGATTCAGTATCCTGAGTGTTGCCACTACAAAGCGCTATGAGTAGTTTATAAATCCTGACAGTGCAAGCTCACTGACGCTCACTCATTTTATCTTCTGACATTTCAAGACATTTTGCTTGAAATCCGTTTTGGAGTTAATCTGTAGCCAAAATGTGGCTAAAAGTATTTCAACTAGATAGTGGAACTACCAAACTCTGTCTCCTCCATTCATTCTTCCTTATTAAAAGTTCTCTGTTTTAAAGGGGTTTGATTTTTTTTATACTGATGACCTATCCTGTGGAACCGCCAATAGCTTTAAAGCAAATGATAAGCACTTCTGCTGCTTTACTGTCTACAGCTGTGTGAGCTATGTTTACTCTAAAAACACCATACTTTTAGGCTAAGACCCACGTAGTGGGCTGCAGTGAAAAAGCGTGCGGGAAAACGTTTTGTAGTTTTTCCCGCAGCGCTTTTCACAGAAAGTCTGCAGTGTTTTCCTCTGCGGACTTTCTGCTTCAATTATACCTATAGGGAAACCACCGATGTAATGTTTTGGAAATCACAGTATTTCCACTGCACATATTTTTCTGCAATGTGTGGATGGGATTCTTTTTACAGCATGTGGGGCTATGGCCTTAGTAAGGACTAATCTGAGAATTCTAAAATTGTCTAGCTCAAGTGAATGGGCCTGAGTAGACATACCAAGCCCAGTTACGAAAGTAACAATCAAAAAGGCTATGTTCACATCATATCACCCATGCCTGATTTTTACAGAAAAATGCAGGCAGCACAATGACAAATTCATTGCATAAGTGAGAAAGCGCTGAACAGGTCAGGGAGCCTTTGGCTTATAAATGAGCATTTTGGCTAAGGTCCTATGTTGCGGAAAAGCTGCTTTTTTTGTTGAAGATTTTGCTGCGTGAGACAGGAGTGGATTTAACGAAAACCATTCTTGACTTTGGCTCAAAAAAACGCAGCAAAATCTGCAACAAAAAATGCTGCGTTTCTGCAACATGGGGCTCAGCCTTAACGAGGGTGGCACAATTCAGGTCAGAAACTTTCTTCTTTCCAGTTCTCCAAACCACCTACTATTTTGAGAGAATGGGGGACTGCAGCTTGATATTTTATTTGTGCAGTATATCTACTGCATTGGTTTAGTAGATGCAATTTTCACATATGCCTAAATTAACTTTATTAATTATTTCTCAAGCTTATTATATTTGACACTGTTCATTTTTCAACTCGCATGGAGGCTAAGGCCACATTCAACATAGTAGAATTGTTGTGGATTTCTGGGACATCATATAAACTACACTAACATAGTGTTACACTAGAGATGAGTGAACCAGTTTGAATAATTCAGGGTTTGTTACGAATTCTTGAAAATTTTCAGATCCCAGGAAAATTTTAACATTTTTTGGAGCCACCATTTGAAAAGCATGAATAAAGGGATTACATGACCTCTGAGACACCCATAATACCTTTGAAGCAGTCCACATGACAGCCAATCATGAGAGACTATAGGTTTATGGTCATGATGACTCATAGGCAGTATAAAAGTCCAGACTGATAGAGAAGGTGTTCATTTTGTGGAGAGAGATTAGACAGATAGGATCTCAACATCAGACTGAGAAAGATGAGGAAATAATACACAGATAATACATTGTGGAGGTTCTGGTAATTGGTGTACTTAGGACTGGAGAAAACTTTTATTACAGACAGAAGACTAAGTGAAAGTTTCTCATTACAATGCTGTTAGAGTAGCTTCCAGTGCATTACATGCACAGCCTGTGTATGTAGTCAGTGAGGTGTGCAGCTTAATCAATCACAAATTCTCAGCATCCAATTCAAATCCAATCTGTACTGTTTGTGCTACTGCATTACACTACTGAGCAGCTGCATGGATGAATAGGTCAAATAAACTCAATCTGTACTGTTAAAGTGTCCAAGAACATCAAGAACTCATGAGGTGGGCTTCAAAGGCTCAAACAAAACCAGCTTTCCCAAAGATAGCATCAAAACAGAATATTCCCAATCCAATGATTTGTTTATTATATGTCTAATCTTAGATATATAATAAATGAATCATTGGATTGGGAATATTCTATTTTCGATGATATCTTTGGGAAAGGTATGTAGCCTGGTATGTTTGTTTGAGCCTTTGAAATCCACTTTACGTCTGTATGAATGTGGCCTTGGATTATCCAAGAGCAGTTTGCCAGTGGCCATCCCATCACATTTGACACTCTGTTTCAGTTGTTATGTCCTCACACAACCTTATAAGGTGAGCACCCTACCTCAAGGGCCTATAAGGGTTTTTTGGGATCACCTTTATATATATTTGAAGGTTCCGCACAGGGAGCGCTCTCTCTAATTTTTTACAGATTTGTATTAAGAAGATCAAGAACATACAACTTACTCAAGCCAAACGCATTCTTTTTGTACATTTCTGATGTAATTTGTCTATTGTTTTTTTTTTTCCTGCCAAGAGCCAAAAAAACAACACTATCTCTTATTTTCTTGATCTCCTAAAAATCATACTTATTTATTAGAAATTGGCGTATTCTTTTCACGGAGCAACTGCAGTTACATACAAGTTACACTTGTATGGTGGTATTCTGTTTCATAAGATCTGTTTATTTTTTATAAATTATCTTTTTCCGCATAAGATCTGTTCATTCATAAAAAATTGGCATGTGTTTTTTCTTCAGGTTCTCATGGTGGTTGCATGTGGGCATCTCCCATGTGGGAATTTTCTCTACATTGCCACACAATATCTGCCGTAGTGTGACGGATTTGCAGGTAGAAAGTAAGCCATGGTTATCCAAAAGTAGATCTAGGACCTAGGTTCTAAATCGGCTCATCTACTTGTATCACAAGGTCATATGGAAAAAATGAATTAGCAGTGGTTTAGGTGGACATGTGAGTGGGGCTACACTCCTCCCTGGTCTTTCTTATAGCCAGGCCGCCACAACATCTACTACATATTTGTTGACCTCGTCATCACTGTCTGCTTTACATAGTCTTTAGTAGTATAATGTTGTACCGTGTTAGCCGTTGAAAGTAGTGGAAGAGTGAAGAAATCAGGCGATACCTTTTAGAGGCTAACTGAGTATATTTGATAAGTAAGCTTTCAAGAGTCTAGCTCTCTTCTTCAGACATGGTGTTATACAAGAACTGAAAATTCACAGATTATTTATACTCTATATACATGGTCTTCAAAGGATTTTAGAGTCCTTAAAAAAAACAAAAAAAATGCAATCTAAGTAGAGAAGTTATTTACAACCGGTCAAAAAACAATCTGGAAAGTTGTGGTGCATGACAGAGGGATCTGTTATCTGTTTGCTATCAGGAGGTGATTTGTGACCCTCACAGTTCATACATAGTGTGACATGAAGCTGGCATGAATATTGAGTTCAAATCATGGTTCATACATAGTGTGACATGAAGCTGGCATGAATATTAAGTCCAAGTTAGTCCAGTCCATACACTATGTATGAACTGTGAGGGTCACAAATCACCTCCTGATAGCAAATAGATAACAGATCCCTCTGTCATGCACCACAACTTTCCAGATTGTTTTTTGACCGGTTGTAAATAACTTCTCTACTTAGATTGCATTTTGTTTTGGGTTTTTTTAAGGACTCTAAAATCCTTTGAAGACCATGTGTATAGAGTATAAATAATCTGTGAATTTTCAGTTCTTGTATAACACCATGTCTGAAGAAGAGAGCTAGACTCTTGAAAGCTTACTTATCAAATATACTCAGTTAGCCTCTAAAAGGTATCGCCTGATTTCTTTACTCTTCCATTACATAGTCTTTCTCCTCCTACTCTATGGAGGATACCTAGCTGCCTTGATTTCACTAAAGGTGCAGAGAGACCGGCTCCAATCCAAAGGAACAGATGGAATGGCTCCAAACAGGAGGAACAAAATAAATCCGCACTTTGCCCAAATATTAGGAACGTGTTATTTATTCAATACCCAAATACACAACATGTTTTGGAACAGAAAGTTCCTTTATCAAGTGTATGAGTGGTGATTTCTCTAAAAACTGTGTCCCTGCCTAATGCTTTCATGTTGTGGACAGCACAGGCTGTTCTTTGCAATTATCACTGTGCAGCAAGGTGCACATCATTGTCAACATCTTGAAGCAGCAATTATAGGCAGGGACAGTACATGACTTTCATGCCCACTGGGTTGATGTATTGAGCAAGTGCATGACTGGATCAAGGTCAGGTGCTGGTGGTACACCTCCATTTTTGTGAAGGCCTAGTTTGGAGTCTTCTGATACCAGACAGCACCTCTACACCAAATTCTAGTTCTACCTTAAAGGGGTTGTCTGGGGAGTTAAAATGACCTCGGATGGTGGACCCTGGGGTTCCAGCCTGGTTCTGACCCCCAGGTCACATGATTGCAACCAGCTCCCAAGCCCAGGATTGCTCCGCCTCCTCCCTTGCCCCCAATCTCACAGGTAATTACCTGTGCTATGGGGCTGGTTGGCAATAGTAAATCCAGCCCCCATAGCACAGGCAATTACCTGTGAGATCAGGGGAGAAGGCAGGGGGCGGAGCAACCCCCAGGTTCTGATCATGTGACCTGGGGGTTGGAACCAAGCCCAGAACCACTGGGTCAGTCAAGGTAATTTTAACTTCCCGGACAACTCCTTTAAGGTAGAACTATAATTTGGTGTAAACGTGCCGTCTGGTGTCAGAAGACTCCGGGTTGTAGGTATGGAAGCTGAAATTGAAAGTATAATAGATGCCCTAGCTGATGATAGGAGGAACATTGATGACTACATCACTAAAATAGAAGCCATAGAAATAGAGGACCGTTTTCATTAGGCCATCACAAACCATGAAAAATCCATGTTTTGGATGGACAGGATTTATTGAGCATGCATTAGGCCGCAAAACCCAGGGACATTATCCTTAGCTCTACTACCTGGAAGTCTGGGAACAGATCCTAGGAGCAACTTGTAATTTGCAATCTTTGCCTGAGGTCCCTTAATGGTTCGTATACATCCTGCGAACCTGGGACCCTAAACCCTGAGTAGAAGAAGGGACATCTGCCCAGTCACCTTAGCTCTCCAACAGGTACACATAATTTTTCTTGACTTTCAAGCTAACTACAAATCTTACTTGGTCTGCAACCTGGAAGATGGAAAGGACTCTCTTAAAACTGCTGTTTCCAAATCTTTACTGCTATAAGAATCTGTATTGATTAGATTTAGAGTCAGTTAACGTCTTCTAATAGTCTGGCAACTTCCATTCCTTAAGGGAGGGAGGACTAGGGGAGAAACAGATATGTGTTTGCTTTCTCTATTTACCATATGTTATAGCCATTGCTAACCATGCTGCTGTTCATTAATTCCTAAGATGAGGTTAGCTGTTTTTCCCTACATTGCCACAACGCCACCATATTTTGCCTGTGCACATATTGTCATGTCTATGCTTATTCTGCTCATAGTCCAATAGGGCTCCATATATGGGAAAGGGAAAAGAGTGGGGAAGCTGCAAAGAAATGTAGTTCCCTCCAGGGATTCCTCATTGGACCTCTGTTACATAGTTAAATGTGTCATGTATTTTCCCATAACGTGAGGAGTTTTAATTCCCCTCGAAAGGTTAATTACAGTACTTCCCTGACTTAATCTATTTGCAGTAATCCCATTTCACTAAAGTGTGCTACAAGATTTTTTTAAAAGGTATTGAGATTGTGAGGTGTGAGTAGCTGCCATGGCAGTCAAGAGCCTACATGCGATGTACTGCAATACAATGCATTGCACTGGAGATCAGTAGATCCCACGTTCAAGTCCCCTTGTGAAACAGGAAACAATTTAAAAAATATAAAGTTTAAAAAGTTAATAATGTAAATAAAATAAAGCAAACATGTTAGATATCCCCATGTGCATATAACTCGACACTATCCAAAAATAGCGTTATTTATTCCATACGGAGAACGCTGAAAAAGAAATATATACCGCAATGCACAAATTAATGTATTTTGGTCACCGTGCTTCCCCCAAAAAATAGCAATAAAACCACAATTACAATTATCAGTAAATGTTTTTCTGAAAGCCCATGACAGCACCCCTACCCATCTCTGACAGAAAACTGAAGATATAAAAAGTTCACACCCCCACTACACCACAGTGACTGTAAAGATGGAAACCTGAAGTAGTGAAAAATTAAGAGAAAGGTTATAAAATAAAGTACAAAGAAAGGACAAAGGACCCAAAGGACTTATCCTATATCAACACCCCTCAGGGTGTGAAACAATAAACTTAATGTAAACTAAAGAGATCGGGAATACATTTTTGGGGGGGTTCTGTCATAGGCTTTCAGAAAAACAATTACCGGTAACTGTAATTTTGGTTTTATCAACACCAATGACAGTACCCCTACAAGTTGCTGACTGACAGTTCTGTTTCAGAGAGGCTTCTGCCCTCTCTGCCCAAGAAGTAGCTACAGCCCTGGTAGAACTGGCACCGAAACCTTCAGGAGGGTTCAAAGACTGGGAAGTATAAGCTAAAGAAATACACTGCTTGATCCCCCTAGTTTTGGAGGAAGTGGAGGTTTTTAGACCCTTCCTCTTACCCTGAAATTGTAAGGAGATTCTCTTCTTTCCTCCAATCCTCAGAGGCCTGCAGGTACTTAATAAGGAATCTCCTAATGTCTAGACAATGCAGACGCTCTTCTCCTGAATTCTTAGGGTTTGAACAAAAGGAAGGGAGGAAAAGGAAGGGAGAAACACCTCATGTTCTCTTTGAAAGTCAGAGACAACTTTTGGTAGGAACGTAGGTAAAGGTTGATAGATAGGCTTTCTAAAAGCTCAAAATGAGTCTGAGTGAGAGCTGAGAGCACCAGATTAAGATCCCAAGGAGGGACCAAGCACCTACAAGCCGGGTTAAGGCACTTTACTGCCACCTCTTGATCCAAGAGTGTTCTGCTGATTTAAAATCGAAAAAAACACTCAGAGCTGCCACCTGGACCTTAAGAGTACTTAGTCTTAGTTTTTTTTCTAATCCTGCTTAAATCATCTACTGCCACTGGCTTGTCTGAGTGATTTAATGAAAAAAAAAACCTCTCCACTTGCCTGTTGGTCCTATTACCAAAGAGGTCTACTATTAGGAGACTCCATAAGCCGCTGAAGAAAAATCTCTCTGTGTAGACACCATTCTTCATGGCAAATCTGAGTTCTGCTGAGAAAATCCGCCTTTACATTTTTATTTCCTCTTAGGTGTAATGCAGATAGGCTTTGAAGACAGTTCTCTACCTAGAAATTGAATGGGATAGGGATAGAAGGGATACTGACCGAGTTTCCCCTTGGTGGTTTATATAATAGACTGGTGTAGGAGTTGTCTGAAAGGATCCTCACGTTCTTTCTCTGTAAACAGTTCTGTGCTGACAAGAGGAACTTCTGAATAGCTAGGAGTTCTTTGTAGTTTTTAGAGGAACTCCTTACCCATATTGTCCACCTTTCCTGCCAAAATTAATTTCCCAAATGTGCACCCCCAACTTCAAGTACTGACGGCCTTGTATAGGATCAGGGGAGTCTGGACACAGACTCCTGACCTTAGGTGTTTCAGTTTCATCCACCACATCAGCGAGATTCTGATCCTGGAGGAGAGGAGGATCTTTGAATCCAGGGTCAAGCAAGAACCGTCTCAAAGACTCAAGATCTCATGCTGAAGGGGTTGCCAATGGAATCTGACCCATTTTACCGCCGGTATTGTCGAGGTCAAGACCCCCAAGACCGACAATGCTTGTCTTATTGAACATCTGTGAGTCAGAAACAGCTCCATTACCCTGTTCCTGACTGAAAGAAGCTTCTCAGGTGGAAGGAAGGCCATTTGACTGAAGGAATTTAACTGAATGCCCAGGAAAGTTCTCATCTTTGAGGGAAGAAGACAAGATTTTTCTCAATTTATGTTCCACCCCAAACCCTCCAAGGTTGTGCAGAGAAGACAGCAGTAAACTACCGAATGTTGATGGGAAGATGATACCAGGAGAAAATCGCTAAAGTATGAAATAATAAGAAGACCCGCTTCCTGAGGTAAGCCGTCATCTCTGCTGCAACTTTGGTAAAGTGCCTGGGTGCTTGGGAGAACCCAAATGGGAAGGCTTGATACTAGAGAAGGACCCAAAAGCTGTCCATCCAAACTGCTAGTCTTTGGTATCTCTGGGAGGATGCATGAACAGGGATGTGGTAATATGCACCCTCTAAATCGAGACAATCCTCAAAAAGGAGTTTGATTGTGGAGGAAACTGTCTCCTTTCTGAACCTTTTGTAGGTCAGGAATTAGTTTAATGGTTTTAGGTTTATGATTAACCTGAATTTTCCATTTGGTTTCTTGACCATAAATAGAGGAGAATAGAAACCCATTCCCAACTCCTCCTTTGGAACTGGGATAACCACCCCCTTCTGAATAAGGGACCTCACTTCTTCCTGAAGAGCCTGTCTCCTGATGGGATCCTTTGGGCAACAAGTAGGGAAAAACCTGTCCTTCTGTAGGGAGGAAAATCCTAGCCTGAAACCCTGGGCTATCCCCTCTACAGTCATGGCCAAAAGTTTTGAGAATGACACAAATATTATATTTTCACATGATCTGCTGCCCTCTGGTTTTTATGTGTGTTTGTCAGATGTTTTTATCACATACAGAAATATAATTGCATTCATATTATGAGTAACAGAAGCTTATATTGACTGTTAGAATGAGTTAATGCAGCAAGTCAATATTTGCAGTGTTGACCCTTCTTCTTCAGGACCTCTGCAATTCTCCCTGGCATGCTCTCAATAAACTTCTGGACCAAATCCTGACTGATAGCAGTCCATTCTTGCAGAATCAAGTCTGAATTTGTTAGTTTTTGTTTGTCCACCCGTCTCTTGATGATTGACCACAAGTTCTCAATGGGATTAAGATCTGGGGAGTTTCCATGCCATGGACCCAAAATCTCTATGTTTTGTTCCCTGAGCCATTTAGTTATCACCTTTGCTTTATGGCAAGGTGCTCCATCATGCTGGAAAAGGCATTGTTGAGCGCCAAACTGCTCTTGGACGGTTGGGAGAAGTTGCTCTTGGAGGACATTCTGGTACCATTCTTTATTCATGGCTGTGTTTTTAGGCAAGACTGTGAGAGAGCCGATTCCCTTGGCTGAGAAGCAACCCCACACATGAATGGTTTCAGGATGCTTTACAGTTGACATGAGACAAGACTGGTGGTAGCGCTCACCTCTTCTTCTCCGAATAAGCTGTTTTCCAGATGTTCCAAACAATCGAAAAGGGGATTCATCAGAGAAAATGACTTTACCCCAGTCCTCAGCAGTCCACTCCCTGTACCTTTTGCAGAATATCAGTCTGTCCCTGATGTTTTTTCTGGAGAGAAGTGGCTTCTTTGCTGCCCTCCTTGAGACCAGGCCTTGCTCCAAGAGTCTCCGCCTCACAGTGCATGCAGATGCACTCACACCTGCCTGCTGCCATTCCTCAGCAAGCTCTGCACTGCTGGTAGCCCGATCCCGCAGCTGAAACACTTTTAAGAGACGGTCCTGCCGATTGCTGGTCTTTCTTGGGCACCCTGGAGCCTTTTTGGCACCAATGGAACCTCTCTCCTTGAAGTTCTTGATGATGCGATAGATTGTTGACTGAGGTGCAATCTTTCTAGCTGCAATACTCTTCCCAGTTAGGCCATTTTTGTGCAGTGCAATGATGACTGCACGTGTTTCTTTAGAGATAACCATGGTTAACAGAAGAGAAAGAATGATGGCAAGCACCAGCCTCCTTTTAAAGTGTCCAGTGGTGTCATTCTTACTTAATCATGACAGATTGATCTCCAGCCCTGTCCTCATCAACACCCAGACCTGTGTTAATGGAGCAATCACTGAAACGATGTTAGGTGGTCCTTTTAAGGCAGGGCTGCAATGATGTTGAAATGTGTTTTGGGGGATAAAGTTCATTTTCTAGGCAAATATTGACTTTGCAAGTAATTGCTGTTAAGCTGATCACTCTTTATAACATTCTGGAGTATATGCAAATTGCCATTAGAAAAACTGAAGCAGTAGACTTTGTAAAAATTAATATTTGTATCATTCTCAAAACTTTTCGCCATGACTGTAGAACCCAGGGCCAAGCCAAAACGTCCCTCCAGGCCTGAAGGAACTGGGGCAATCTCCCTCCCATTGGGAAACTGGCATCATTGCTGTGGTTCTTTATTACGCTTATCTGCGCTGGAAATGATGTCAGATCAGAGGCGTAGCTAGGGGTTCAGCACAGGGGCGGCGAACACGTCCAAGTGGGCCCCCAACTCAGGTATACCAACACTATCACTATACGGTGACCGTATAGTGCTAGATAGTGTTTCTACACAGGGTTGTGAAGACCAGTTACGTAAATACAGTACAGGAACAATGTTGTGACTTGCAGGTGACATCTCTGACGGTTTACATTTATTGCCTCTTCCATCTGGACCGCCATGACCACTTCTTCCAGCTGTGACTGTAACGTTTGTAACATAGACATCTTTGGCTCCTCACTTTTCCAGGCACCCGACCACATTGTCCTCAACTACATAAAATCTCCATCCTGCTGCTAATCCAATTATAAAATATATGATATAAAATCCCCTGGAAATGAATAATAACCCCATGTGCCTTTTTAATTTAATAATGCTCCTATTTGCCCCATTTATTTAATACTGCCCCTCAATTAATAATTCCTCCTAATTAATAATTCCCTGTGTACCCCCTTAAATCAATTTAATGCCCGAGTGCCACCTAAAATTAATATTGCCCAATTCCCCTATTATTAATTATACCCTTTGTATTAAAGACGACCTTTCATGTCCTCATGCATATGCGTTTTTTTTTTGTTTTTTTTTTTTATAATATTTTTATTTTATTGTTGATTCTCGTATAACAAATGAGAATACACGAAAACATTTTGAAGCAGTGCACAAAGTCATATAAAGTACATCTAACCTTGTACATTTGCAATAGCGAAGACTGTTTAATATCAATAAACTCAATTTGCGAAATAATCAATCCTGAGTAGTACTGGGCCATGTGGGGCGCAGCATAGGCTTGTAATACAGAAAAGAAGAACATTTACATGCATATGCGGTTTTATATACCACTAGAAAGCTGACAGTGCACTGAATGCGCATGTTGTGATACTTTGTTACAATGTATCAGTCTGACACCTTGGTGTGGTGTCCATAGCTGTGATTTGATCTAATTGAGAATCGCCGCCATGTCTGGCAATCATTGGCTGACGTGATCACACGATGTTACCACGGATACTACATCATTGCATTAGCAAGGAAGAACGCTGCAAAATGAATATAATGCAAAAACTGGAAAGAATTTCATAATTTACAACCACACAAGCCTATAAATATAACCCAGAAACATCCCTTTAAACCTTATCTACTTTTGACTGAACATCCCCTTTAAGGCTGACCTACTGTATACAATATAAGTGATATACATGTAATACAGGCAATGGAGGAGACTGAGATGAGATCTCCCACCTGCCTGCTATACCACTGACCACCTGTAGTCACAGGGAGCGCCCTGCCCGGCATTAACCCCCCTCCCTGCCAGGATACACCCCCTAGACCTAGAATGACAACAAGGCGGCGCCCCCGGCACTCAGCAGCCTCTCAGACAAAGGATACAGAGTAGACTGCCAGGAAGATGAGGGCGCAGCAATCAATGAGGGAGAAGATGAAGAGAGCGGCCTCCATCTTGTCGCCGCCTGCGCCGACCTTACAAATCACCAATCCGCCGTGCCCTCGCCTGAACACATGACATAGCCTGCCGCGCGGCACGCCGGGACTTGTAGTCTTCTCCGACAACTGAACCCTTCATAGAGCTGTGGGCGCGCTAACCGCCGGGAGTTGTAGTCTTTTGTTTGGCGTCACATGACGAGCAAACATCCGCATTCTTTTCGAGGACCTGGATGACGTCATTGTCACATGACCTAAAACATTCGTATCAAACTCGGGCCGCACTAACATTAAACTTTGATATTGAGATGGGGGCCGCAAACTACTGTCCCGAGGGCCGCGAGCTTGAGACCCCTGCTTTAAATGGTCCCTCAGTCTGGTTCAGTAGGACACACAATCATGGAAGACTGCTGATTATGAATTCAATTACAGAATCACTGAAATGAATGATCGTTTCAAAAATATTCTAATTTATTGAGATGCACCTGTATGTAGGCAACATTGCTAACCAGTGGCGTAGCTGGGGAGGGGGGCTCACTGAGTCTTGGGGCCCACCCCAGGGCTGCCATTAATACATGCTTTACTTTTAACTAGATTGGTGTCTGCAGACACCGATCTACTGAAAAAGCTTCCACAACTAACTGTCTTGTAAACTGCAAGCTACTTCAGACCTGCGGTTTACAAGACACCGAGACCACTGCCAGAACACATCTGCTTCTCGGCACAGGTGGACGCGATGACGTCACAGCATCGCGCATCCTTTGCTGAGACACAGATGTCCTGTGCATGGACTGGGAGGAGACGGCGGCTCTGTTCATCAAATGATCGCAGGTGGGTGAGTATAACTTTTTTTTTTTGTTTATTTGCAGTTGTAGGTATTATAATAGTATAAGGGGGTCGTTAGCAGGGAGAATTATAACTATAAGGGAGGAATCATTAGGGAGCATTATGACGTTAGGGGGGGTCATTTATATAAGGGCTAATAGGGGGCATTACGTATACAAGGGGGTAGGTTATTTATATAAGGGGCATCAATTATATGAGGGGTCATTAGGGGGAATTATGAACATAAGGGGGTGGTCATTTATATAAGGGGCAATAGGGGCTCAGTATTTATGTCAGGGGGAATCAGGGGCATAATCCAAGGGAGCAAGTAATTTAATTAAGGTGGTACTTGGGCTTTATTAAGGCTAAGGCCCCACGTAGCGAGCCACAGCAAAAAAGTGCTGCAGGATAAACCGCGGCAGTAACGTATTGTGGTTTTTCCCGCAGCACTTTTCATAGAAAGTTCACAGAGCTTTCCTCTGCAGACTTTCTGCTTCTATTATACCTGTAGGGAAATGGTTTTGGAAATTGCAGCGTGTCCGATGTGCGTATTTTTTCGCAATGTGTGGATGAGATTCGCTACGTGCGGCCCAGCCTTAAGGAGTTTCCCAGCTCATTTTATTGATGATCTATGCTCAGAATAGATCATCAATAAGGGATAAGTGAATCCCTCCCCTCTGATCAGCTGTATGAAGGGGCTATGGCACCTGTTTATATCGCTGTCTGTTTATAGTGACCGTGTAATGTAATTACAGTCTTGTCACATAGATGAGTATAGGATGAGGCTGTAGTTACATTACATGGCCACTAGGAAATGTATGATACTATATAAACAGAGAAGGAGTCACGACACTTACACTGGTACCACAGTTCATTCAAACAGCTGATCCTGGGGGTCCTGGGTATTGGAACTCCACTAATTTTGGGGCATTATTAATAAGGGGCACTATTTAAATGGGGTACACGGGGAAGTTATTAATTTAACAATGCACTTGGGGGTATTATTCATTGTGGGGGGTTATATTATATATTTTATAATTGGAGGTAGCAGCAGGATGGGTGTCCAGGTAAGGACAATGTGGGTCAGGTGCCTGGAAAAGTAAGGAGCCAAAAATGTCTGTGCTGCAAACTATACAGAGATTGAAAGAAGTGGTCATGGCGGTCCAGATGGAAGAGACGGGGAATGTGAACGATTAGTCAGAGACTAATCTTTGTACAGCCACTCTGTATATTTTAATATCATATTTTTAGTGGTATTTATTAAACATACCACTGGTTTACCAGTTGGTTAAAAAATTTTCAAAACGAACGGAGCCTGTTTTCGTGATACTGACTAACAGTGAGGAGTGCTATTGGTTTGTCTGTATTATCCACACATACTTTGTATATTTACGGATTTGGCTACAATTAGTCAGAGACGTCACCTGTAAGTCACTAAATGTTACTGCAAGGTATAGAGTTGGTGTAAAGGCTTAGGAAACCTTGACAGATGACACACTGAATTTACAATACTGAACTTTTTTACAATATTCAAATTTCCTTAGATTTTGGTTTTCATTACCTGTAATCCATAATCAACATTTACAGAAATAAAACACTTGAAATAGAACACTCTGTGTGTAAAGAATCTAGAAAATATAGGAGGTCACTTTTTTAACTTAAATTACTGAAATAAATGTTTCAAAGATATTCTAATTTAATGAGATGCCCCTGTACCTGGGGTCAGTGGTTAGCACTGTTGCTTTACATCACTGGAGTCAGTGTTTAGTATTGGTGCTTTGCATTACTTGGTTAGTCAATGGTTAGCACTGTTGTTTTGCATCACTGTTAGCCTACCACTGTTAGCTTGCATTAAGCTATTAAATATGTCCAAGGGCAACGTAATACATGACTCAAAGTAACTGTAGTAAAGCAAAATAAAAATAGAACCGAGCGGGCATGGCTGACAGCCGTCATAAGTTGCAAGAGCATTTCTTCCATTAATCCTGCCAAATACTGACCGATAACAGACCCTGAACTACCGTGAACTGTAGGAAAAGCTGTGGTGGAGACAAAATGAACTAAACATGATAATCCTCTGAAGCAGACCACTTGAGAGAATTTGAGCAGAATACTGCACAACATGGTGCATACCCTGAGCCTACCACACTGCATATACAGAAAAGCGTTAAATGAATATCCCAAACCCATAATGAAAAAGGTGAAGGTTCAGCTTTTTTCAACTATTTAAGACTCTACCATCTCTCTCACATCTAAGGCTGGATTCTACGTAGGAGACTTTGCGCATACAGTGGGGAAAAAAGTATTTAGTCAGCCACCAATTGTGCAAGTTCTCCCACTTAAAAAGATGAGAGAGGTCTGTAATTAACATCATAGGTAGACCTCAACTATGAGAGACAAAATGAGAAAACAAATCCAGAAAATCACATTGACTGATTTTTAAAGAATTTATTTGCAAATTATGGTGGAAAATAAGTATTTGGTCAATAACAAAAGTTCATCTCAATACTTTGTTATATATCCTTTGTTGGCAATGACAGAGGTCAAACGTTTTCTGTAAGTCTTCACAAGGTTGGCACACACTGTTGCTGGTATGTTGGCCCATTCCTCCATGCAGATCTCCTCTAGAGCAGTGATGTTTTGGGGCTGTCACTGGGCAACACGGACTTTCAACTCCCTCCAAAGGTTTTCTATGGAGTTGAGATCTGAAGACTGGCTAATCCACTCCAGGACCTTGAAATGCTTCTTACGAAGCCACTCCTTCGTTGCCCTGGCGGTGTGCTTGGGATCATTGTCATGCTGAAAGACCCAGCTACGTTTTATCTTCAATGTCCTTGCTGATGGAAGGAGGTTTGCACTCAAAATCTCACGATACATGGCCCAATTCATTCTTTCATGTACACGGATCAGTCGTCCTGGTCCCTTTGCAGAGAAACAGCCCCAAAGCATGATGTTGCCACCCCCATGCTTCACAGTAGGTATGGTGTTCTTTGGATGAAACTCAGCATTCATTCTCCTCCAGACACAACGAGTTGTGTTTGGTTTCATCTGACCATATGACATTCTCCCAATACTCTTCTGGAACATCCAAATGCTCTCTAACAAACTTCAGATGGGCCCGGATATGTACTGGCTTAAGCAGGGGGACACGTCTGGCACTACAGGTTCCGAGTCCCTGGCAGCGTAGTGTGTTACTGATGGTAGCCTTTGTTACGTTAGTCCCAGCTTTCTGCAGGTCATTCACTAGGTCCCCCCGTGTGGTTCTGGGATTTTTGCTCACCATTCTTGTGATCATTTTGACCCCACGGGTGAAATCTTGCATGGAGCCCCTGATCGAGGGAGATTATCAGTGGTCTTGTATGTCTTCCATTTTCTAATTATTGCTCCCACAGTTGATTTCTTCACACCAAGCTGCTTGCTTATTGCAGATTCAGTCTTCCCAGCCTGGTGCAGGTCTACAGTTTTGTTTCTGGTGTCCTTCCACAGCTCTTTGGTCTTTACCATAGTGGAGTTTGGAGTGTGACTGTTTAAGGTTGTGGACAGGTGTCTTTTATACTGATAACAATTTCAAAAAGGTGCCATTACTACAGGTAATGAGGGGAGGACAGAGGAGCCTCTTAAAGAAGAAGTTACAGGTCTGGGAGAGCCAGAAATCTTGCTTGTTTGTAGGTGACCAAATACTTATTTTGCAAATAAATTCTAAAAAAATCAGACAATGTGATTTTCTAGATATGTTTACTCATTTTGTCTCTCATAGTTGAGGTCTACCTATGATGTCAACTACAGGTCTCTCTCATCTTTGTAAGTGGGAGAATTTGCACAATTGGTGGTTGACAAAATACTTTTTTTCCCCACTGTATTCAGCTTAAAATCAGCGGAGAATAAAGTCCTGCAAGAAGGAATTTTTTTCTCCACCGGTTTTATACTGTATACAGTTTTTATAATCTATGGGGCATGCGGGTTTCCACCTGTAACTGCTTTTTAAGTGGATAAGGTCTCCGTCTTACGGTTTCCCCTGTGGACCTGAATGACAGAGACCTGAACACTAGTGTGAAACTAGCATCAGATTGATGAAGTGAAAGTGGGTATCTTCTTAGGCAGGACTTACATAACCTGCATTGTCATGTGAAAGTTACAGATGACTTTGTATTGCACATTGAAGAGCCAAAATACTCCTCTTCATCTTCCCCCCAGTTTAATGTCCCCCCTTCATCTGCCACCAGTTTAATGTCCCCCCTTCATCTGCCACCAGTTTAACATAATAAAACACTGATACTCACTTTTCCTCGCTCCCCTGCTGTCTCTTTTCCCGGAGTGTTCAGGGAGCTGCAGGCGCGATGTGCGTGACTTCATCACATCGTGGTAACAGCTCCTGGGGCCAGAGCACACAGGGTTCACCAGTGTATTTAACTCTGTACGTGGATGAATTGAAACCGGGACCTATCTCCCGCTGATCGGGACAGTGGGACAGGACCCGGAATCTGGGACTGTCCCGGGACGGTTACGAGGTATGAATACAGGTCATGCGAAGTGATATGGAGGAAGGTCCTTAATGTGGAAGCTATTTGTTCTATATTGGCTTTTGTGACTATGTCGGGAACTGTTGGTCTAGAGATCTGAAACCTGATCTAAAATCTTTGAAAGTGCCTGATTTATCTGTGTGCCAAATTGGTCTAGTGGTTTGGCTGTGCATAAAGAACAGACAACAGACAGTTTATTATACCAGCAGGTAATGGCCCTTATTTATTTACTGATACTTACTCCTGCCTACGGCCACCTCCACTTCCCCTTCAGTCCTCCAAGGGGCCTGTGCATCCCACATCATACGGCTGAACAGTGTTAGGCTGTCGCAGATACTATTCAATGCAACACACGGGACCTCCAGGAGGCTGAAAGGGAAGCGCAGAAACCTGTGCGCAGGATCTGGGATCAGTAAGTAAGGCCAATGTTAGAGTATTTGCTGGGAGAACCTCCCAAGATTAGTCTTGCGTGGTTCACTAGAAACTGCTATCATTATACTCTGGAGTCTCTTCAGGGTAGGTAATCAAACATAAAGACAGTGTTGCTCACCTCTCCTGGGCTCTAGTGCGGGTCTTTGGGCCTCTTCAATGACGTTACAGACCACTGAGGCCTGTAATTGGACCTAAACGGTCACGTTGGTCATGCTGTCATCACAACGCATAATGATGCTTTCATCACCCAAATTACCGCTGAGGCCCAATTACAGTCTTCAGGAGGCTGTGACGTCATTGAAAAGTTCCAAAGACTGAAGCCCAGGAGTTGTGAGTAGCACTGTGTTTTAGATTAGGCCCCATGTTTTCCTCTGCGGACTTTCTACTTCAATTATACCGAAAGGGAACCACCAGTGTTTCCGTAGGTATAAATGACATGCTGCAATTTCCAAAAACGCAACGGTTTTGGAAATTGCAGCATTTTCGCTGTGCATATTTTTCTGCAATGTATAGATGGAATTGGCTAGAATCCCATCAACTTTGCAGGGACTGTAAAGTGGATGCCCCGGCCACTCATTATTCTCTGGAGTATGAAGAGACACCAGAGTATAATAATACTTCATGGGTGGTAAACTCCAAAAGTTTTAAGGTTTGGCCAAACCCAAAATTTTTGCAATATTTCTAATGAATACCTTAGGGGCCACTATGGGACATTATACTATATGGAGGCCACTATGGAACATTATACCTGACGAAAGGGCCACTGTGTGTCATTGTATTGTATATAGACTACTATGGGACATTATACTATGTGGAGGCACCACTGTGTGCACTATGGGACATTACACCTGCTGAAGAGGCCATTGTGGGACATTATATTGTGTAGATGCCACTATGGGACATTATAACGTGTGGGGGCCAGCAAAGGGATCATTTTACCATTTGGGGGCAGTATGCCATATGGGGGTGGGTTGCTGTTGGGCCTAGTCTTTGCTAGTTACACCCCTGCACCCCTGCTTACCATTTTTTAATTTGCATTGTTTTTATCTCAGAGTTTGGGCCATTTGATATCAGCAATTTATTCACACCTCATATACCCCAAGGCTTTCAAGTGCTCATTTGTCTGTCCCAGACAGATGGAAGAACTTGTTCCTCTTCCTGAATAATAAAACTATATCAAATCTTCTACAATTTCAGAAATATGTCTCACGGGGATAATGTTCTTACTCAATTCAATATTATCCACCAATGATACATTACTCCACATTACTTGGTTTATTTAATGAATTGTGGCCGCACTGTGTCCTTCTTCGTGAGACACGTTACTGATCAGACAAACAGTCACATTATGATGGATGGATAGATAACCCCTGAAGTGCTCAATGTGGAAGCACCTGATAAACTCAGTCATGCCCTATGAGTGAGTAATATTCCTTCACAGGAACTGCCCAGCTAAATTCAGCAAGGTATGAGATCTGTGGTGTGCTATTTTGATAATGATTTTACCACAGCTCTGAGAAATTTCACCCTCTAGTTCTCACAACATTTATAGCCAGGTTGCCCAGTGGCACATTTTTCCCCATGCCCTTTCTTTCTGTGTTACATAACATTCTGTTCTATATGTTTGACATCTGCATCATGTTGGTTTGTTAAAAGGAGTCTACCACCTCCCCCAAGCATATACAACTGTCACCACCATGTTACAGAGCACATTACAGTGATATAAAATATACCTTTGTTATGTATGTCACTTTTGTGCATATGGAGAAAAACAACCTTGAAGTGTTATTCAAATGAGGCAGTTGGTGTGCTGGGACAGGCCTTCAGCTCCCTGGAGCCCTACTCATGCTACTCAGACCCCTACCATCTCTTGCCTGCACCAACCTGCGCAGTGAGAGTTCATCCTACTACTGCTATGACATCACCATGTACAACTTGAACAACAAGAACAGTGCTCCCAGGACTGAAGGCCCGGCCCAATGCACCAACCAGGGGCGCACCGCTGTTCGTCACTGTCTGGGGGGCGGCATTTTTACTATGTAATGTAAACCAGCCCAGGACAGGCCGCTTTAAAAAAAAAAAAACAACGCTGAGCGGGGCCTGTCCTGGGCTGGTTTACGAGACGTCGTATCTCAGCGCAGGCGGCGATACAATGACGTCATCGCACTTCCTATGCTGAGACACAGACGTCGCGGACAAGAAGAGGCAGCGGCTCCATCAAAGGAGGTGAGGAGAACTTTTTTATTTATATAAGTAGGCCGTTATCTGCTGGAGTATCCGCAGCAGGTTACGGCCTATTTATTTACCTACCCCGCGTCTGCTCGTGGCCACCAACTTTTCCCCTTCTGCTATGGGACGTAGAAGGGGAAGCGAAGGCCACTGTGAGCAGCCGCGGGCATTGGTAAGTGAGGCCGCGGGCCGCAAATACTACTATTATTATACTGCGGGGTCTTTTCAGACCCCGGGGTATAATAATCGGAGACCCAGGGGAGGTGAGGGAACATAAAAACCAATGCTACTCACCTTGCCTGCGATCCGATGCTACTCCGAGCAGGCTTGGGCCTTCTGGTGATGTCATCAGGTCGCGGCACCGGCCTGATCACGTGATGTCTGTGCGCAATTAAACAGGGCCGAAAGCTGCAGAGAGTGCACCGGTGTCCAGGATAGGTAAGTAACACTGGTTTTTATGTCTGTCACCTCCCCTGGGTCTCCAATCATTATACTCTGGGATCTGAAAAGACCCCAGAGTATAATAATAGTTCATAGGTGGGCCACTATGGGGCACAATACCGTGTGCAGGGGCCACTATGAAGCCTAATACCAGTGCAGGGGCCACTGTGGAGCATAATACCCTGTGCAAGGGCCACTATGGAGCATAATACCGTGTGCAGGGGCCACTATGGAGCATAATACAAGTGCAGGGGCCACTAGGGAGCAGAATACCGAGTGCATGGGCCACTGTGGAGCATAATACCGTGTGCAGGGGCCAATATGGAGCATAATACCAGTGCAGGGGCCACTATGGGGCATAATACTGTGTGCAGGGGCCACTATGGAGCATAATACCGTGTGCAGGGGCCACTAGGGAGCATAATACCGTGTGCCGGGGTTGCTGTGGAATATAATACCGTGTGCAGGGGCCACTGCAGGGCATAATACCGTGTGCAGGGGCCACTGCAGGGCATAATACTGTGTGCAGGGGCCACTATGGAGCATAATACCGTGTGCAGGGGTCACTATGGAGCACAATACCGAGTGCAGGGGCCACTGTGGAGCATAATACCGTGTGCAGGGGCCAATATGGAGCATAATACCAGTGCAGGGGCCACTATGGGGCATAATACCGTGTGCAGGGGCCACTAGGGAGCATAATACCATGTGCCGGGGTTGCTGTGGAATATAATACCGTGTGCAGGGGCCACTGCGGGGCATAATACCGTGTTCAGGGGCTGCTATGGAGCAAAATACCGTGTGCAGGGGCCACTATGGAGCATAATACCGTGTGCAGGGGCCGCTGAGAGGCATAATACCGTATGCAGGGTCGTAATACTGTGTGCAGGGGCTACTGTGGAACAGTATAGTGTGTGTAAATGGGGCGGTATAAACAGGGGCTATGGCGCCTGTTTATATCATATGCTGTCTGTTTATAGTGACCGTGTGATGTAATTCCAGCCTTGTCACATAGACATGTATAGGACGAGGCTGTAGTTACATTACATGGCCGCTATGAGATGAATGACACTATGTAAACAGAGAAGCGGTCACGGCGCTTACACAGGTACCATTCAAACAGCAGATTAGTAGGTGTTCTGGGTTTTTGAGCCCCACTGATTATTTTATTAATCACCAGGAAAACCTTTTAATTAGTTAACACCTGGGGCATTATTAATAAGGGGCACTATTTATACAGGGTACACACGGACATTATTAATATAAAGATGCACTTGGCAGTATTATTCATTATGGGGGGTTATATCATATATTTTATAATTGGGGGTAGCAGAAGGATGGGTGTGCAGGTGAGAACAATGTGGGTCAGGTGCCTGGAAAAGTGAGTAGCCAAAGATGTCTGTGTTGCAAACTTTACAGAGACAAGCCACAGCTGGAAGAAGTGGCCATGGCGGTCCAGAGGGAAGAGAATGGAAATGCCAAGGATTAGTTAGAGACGTCACCTGTAAGTCACAAAATGTTACTGCACTGTTTTCACCTAAATGATATAGGATAAATATCTGAGTGATGGGGGTCTGTCTGCTGAGACCCCACTGAGCCTGAGAATTGGGTTTTTTCCCCCTACTGGATGAGAATTCAGCCTGACTGCAGCCATACAGTCCCTGACAGAAGTTCTGTCGCTTATCCATGTTGTGGAATCAAAAGCTTATAACCTGACTTTAAATTCATCCATTGGTTTTAGAAATGACTCATATGAAAGCTGAAACCCTCCCAAATGATTTTTTGGTTAAGAAAATAAATTGGCTTCACTGCTCAAATATTCATCATTTAATGAACACAGAAAGGTCAGATTTTGGCAAGACAAAAGTTTTGTCGCCTTGTCATATAATGCAACCTATCCCCCATCCTAGTTTAAAGCCTCACCTGTGCTCACTAATTGATCGGTTAATTAGTGAGTGTGTATAAAAAGAACTCCAGCACCCCAGACCTTCACTTGAACTGCAACTTCACCTCTGACAACATGCCAAAAATCAACCCTGCGACCAAAACCTTGATTATCAAGAGGCTGAAGACCAGATCCACTGCAGAGGTGGCTGGCACCTTTAATGTGTCTCTGCGTTAAGTACAAAGAATTAAAAAAAGATTTGAACAGACTGGAGATGTTTTTGACAAGCCCAAGTCCAGCCGACCCCGCAAGACAACTGCTCAGGAGGAACGTTTGTTGGTTAGAAAATCAAAAGCCAGCCCCTCTTCCACTGCAGCAGAGCTCCAACAGGCCTGGTCATCTCAAGTCCCTGTGTCAACTAGAACAGTTTGTAGGATTCTGTCTCGAAATGGCCTCCATGGTCGAATCAGTGCCCGGAAGCCAGCACTAAACAAAAGGCAATTAAAAAAACAACGTGTGGCATTTGCCAAGGCCCACAGCCTGCTAAACGGATGGACGCTGGAAAATTGGTAGAAGGTGGATTTCTCAGATGAATCTTCAGTTGAATTACACCACAGCCGCCGCAAATACTGCAGGAGACCTACTGGAGCCCGTATGGATCCAAGATACACCCAGAAAACAGTTAAGTTTGGTGGTGGAAAGATCATGGTCTGGGGTTACATTCAGTATGGGGGTGTGCGAAACATTTGCAAGGTGGAAGGCAATATCAATAGCCTAAAATATCAAGTATTAGCTTCCTCTTACATTCCCAATCATAAAAGGGGTCAAATTTTGCAGCAGGATGGTGCTCCATCTCATACATCCATCTCTACATTAAAGTTCCTCAAGGCAAAGAAGATCAAGGTGCTCCAGGACTGGCCAGCCCAGTCACCAGACATGAACATCATTGAGCATGTTTGGGGTAGGATGAAAGAGGAAGCTTGGCAGACAAAACCAAAGAATCTTGATGAACTCTGGGAGGCATGTAAGACTGCATTATTTGCTATTCCTGATGACTTCATCAATAAATTGTATGAATCATTGTTGAAACGCATGGATGCAGTCCTTCAAGCTCATGGAAATCACACAAAATATTAAATATGGCTCTAATAGCACCACAACTTCATTCACCAATGTTATGAAGCATATCTTTGTTTTTGAACAGAATTATTGGTTTGATTTTCACATTACTTTATGTGTGCGACAAAACTTTTGTCTTGCCAAAATCTGACCTTTCTGTGTTCATTAAATGATGAATATTTCAACAGTGAAGCCAATTTATTTTCTTAACCAAAAAATCATTTGGGAGGGTTTCAGCTTTCATATGAGTCATTTCTAAAACCAATGGATGAATTTAAAGTCAGGTTATAAGCTTTAGATTCCACAACATGGATAAGCGACAGAACTTCTGTCAGGGACTGTATATAGGTGTGTCACTTGCTGCATGGACGAACCCGCGTGGCTCTCATTCACTTCGATGGGAGTGCCAAAGATAGCCGAAGTCCAGTAATCAGCTATCTGTGGTGCTCCTATTATAGAGAATGGGGGCCACGTGGGCTCGTCCATCCACCAAGCAGAAGATGAGTGAAGTTACTTTCATTGTTAATGCCATGTTGTTGATCTGATACTGAAGTGATGCAGTAAGAAGAATTCTTAAAAACTGTTTTATAACTTTGTGTATTGTGTATATTGTGCGACAATAACAGCGTGTGAAGCTAGTAGCATGGAAACTCAATTTTTTTTATTTGGGGGGTGGGCGTCTTTCTATAGTCCGCCTCAGGCAGCAAAGAGGCTAGGTTCACCACTGGCACCAACTAGCTCATTTGCATAGATTTCAAAGTTGTTTTCCTGCACTTTTGTTGGAAACCATCTTTTCATTACATTCTTAAAGCCTTAAGTTTCTAATTTCTCTGACAAGTTAGCTCTCCAACTGTTTTTGAGACAAATTTTATTTTTAATGCCACCATTGTGTGGTATATATATATATATATATATATATATATATATATATATATATATATATATGTGTGTGTGTGTGTGTGTGTGTGTGTGTGTGTGTGTGTGTGTGTGTGTGTATATATACAGTCATGACTGTAAGTGTTGGTATCCCTGAAATTTTTTCCAGAAAATGAAGTATTTCTCTCAGAAAATTATTGCAATTATACATGTTGTGTTATACACATCTTTATTTCCTATGTGTGTATTGGAACAACTCAAAAAACAGAGACAAAAAAAAGCAACAAATGATATCATTTCACACAAAACTCCAAAAATGGGCCGGACAAAATTACTGGCACCCTCAACTTAATATTTGATTGCACACCCTTTGGAAAAAATAACTGAAATCAATTGCTTCCTGTAACCATCAAAAAGCTTCTTACACCTATCAACTAGAATTTTGGAACACTCTTCTTTTGCAAACTGCTCTGGGCCTCTCATATTTGAAGGGTGCCTTCTCCCAACTGCAATTTTAAGATCTCTCTACAGGTGTTCCATGGCATTTAGATCTGGACTCATTGCTGGCCAGTTCAGAACTCTCCAGCGCTTTGTTTCCATCCATTTCTGGGTGCTTTTACAAATATGTTTAGGGTGATTGTCCTGCTGGAAGACCAATGACCTAGGCTGAAAATCCAGCTTTGTGTCACTGGGCCCTACATTGAGACCCGAAATCCTTTGGTAATCTTCAGATTTCATGATGCCTTAAACACAGTCAAGGCACCCAGTGCCACAGGTAGCAAAACAGCCCCAAAACATCTTTGAACCTCCACCATATTTGACTATTGGTACTGTGTTCTTTTCTTTGTAGGCCTTATTCCGTTTTTGGTAAACAGTAGAATGATGTGCTTTACCAAAAAGCTCTATCTTGGTCTCATTTGTCTACATGTTTTCCCAGAAGGATTTTGGCTTACTCATGTAAATTTTGGCAAACTGCAGTCTAGCTTTTTTATGTCTCTGTGTCAGCAGTGGGGTCCTCCTGGGTCTCCTGCCATAGCATTTCATTTCATTCAAATATCGACGGATAGTTTGCGCTGACACTGATTCACCCTGAGCCTGCAGGACGGCTTGACTTTCTTTGGAATTTGATTGGGGCTGCTTATCCACCATCTGGGCTATCCTGCATTGCAACCTTTCATCAATTTTTCATCAATTTTTCTCTTCCCTCCACGTCCAGGGAGGTTACCTACAGTGCCATGGGTTGTATACTTCTTGATTATGTTGCGCACTGTGGACAAAGGAACATCAAGATCTCTGGAGATGGACTTGTAAACTTGAGATTGTTGATATTTTTCCACAATTTTGGTTCTGACGTCCTCAGATAGTTCTCTTCTTCTCTTTCTGTTCTCCATGCGTAGTGTGGCACACACAGACACAATGCAAAGATTGAGAGATTTTTATATTGCCCACACCTGTTACTTGCCACAGGTGAGTTTGAATGAGCATCACATGCTTGAAACAAAGTTATTTACCCACAATTTTGAAAAGGTGCCAGCAATTTTGTCGGGCCCATTTTTTGGAGTTTTGTTTGAAATTATGTCCAATAAAACAACTTGGTGGATAGCTTAGGTAAAGAGACACTTTCAATGCAGGTTGCTTGTGAAGCAATTCTCAACAGCTTTATTTTTCCTAAAGCAGTGCATTCACAAACAGAAAAAAATGTTTCTATTCAGCAGGAGGACAACAGAAATAAGGCCTTTAGGCTGCTCCAACAAAAATCCAAACTAATTTATAGTCCGTTTAGGTCAATCCTATGCGGAGTCCAGTATACCAGAGGGTTATGTCTCAACCATCTGTATGATCCGAGATTTCTCCTGGTACAATCCTCCAGATTCAGCAGCAGAACAGTCTCCACACAAACTGCTGCTCCAGACACTTCTCTCTCTCCAACAGCCTAGGTGGGTTTTTAATCAACCTGCATCTGTAAGCAGAGCAGTCTCCAGGTTTTTTCCAGTGATTTTACTGTACACTGCTTAAGCAGTCTTTAACTGTCATTGACCACCAGGGATACAAACATTAACCCCTTCATTGCCTTAGAACCCAGGCATGTTATCATAAACCTGTTAAACTACCCTGATTAATTATGGTAAATTATTTGGCACGACACAGCTATATTTATTTTCCACTGTTTTGGATTGTCAGTGGCTAGGTCCCTAACTTTCTTGTTCACTAGCTACCAAGGCTTAAAGGGAAGGCTTCTTAAAATTACTGTATGCTGTATTACTGTTTTCTTTGCAGAACATGGACAGGGAATAGTGCCACTGGACTAATCCTACAGCATCTAGGCATGTATGCCATGATGATTAATGACCCAGCAAGTCTAACATAGCACACATCCTTTGATTTAAGCAAAGTTCTGTCTGTCTCATCTAAAATCTCCAGTCTCCTAAAGAATGATATAAATATTTCAGCATCTAAGAAGTTATTCCTTTTCATACACTTCTCAACTACCATATATACACTAGCAAGCCTAATTCACTAATTATAATATGCAGTATAAAGAGCATGAATAGAAAACGGCTGAGATCATTTTGTAATGTACATTAACCAGATGTACCGCCATTCCGATATGATGTCATGAGACTAAATAGTGAGCACTTTGTATCCACTCATAAACTAAATTATCTAGTTTTTGACAACACTTCTGCAGTCAATCTGTGGAACACTTCTGGAGGAAATCACACTCTGTAGTGGGTTTCCTGAATTTAAAATTCCTACACTTCTTAAATACTGTATCTATGTTCTTTGTCTTCTGTACTGCATAATGGAAAATATTTTCTCTTAAAATGGTCTACAGTCTGATCACCCAGCATAAAAATTATTATTTTGGGGCTGCACTTAATGTATGTGAACAGTATGCTCTTCTCAGTCTCTCTACCTATGTTGTTTTTAGATTCTAGTAGTGATCTTGAATGTTCTGCTCTCGCACGCAAAAATGTAAAAATTTGCAAACCCTGCAATGCACATTAAAATGTGAACACCATTTGCCATATTCTGTTCCTGAGTCTGCACTACTCAAAGATCTCGATGACAACATGTCCCCTTCTGATTTCTGCCATGAACAAAGTCATACTTCCCAACTTTCAAAGGACAGAAAGAGAGACAGTATGTGCAGCGCGCTGTGGCAAATTTAGCTCCACCCACTTCTACTTTGTCTTTGCCCTTTCCCATCCATTTCTTTTTGGCATTATACTGTGTGGGGGCACAGTTACCCTAACATTATAAGTCCCCACATTATAATGTCATTATATTCTCCTACATTATAATGTCCCCCTCCAATTGCCCCCACAGTATAAAGCCTGTCTAACAGTGCACTCAGAGCCTCAACGTCACCCTCTAGCTACCCCTTAGGTTAATGTCCCCCTTCAGTTCCCTGCATTTAATGTACCCCCTGCCTCCAGTTTATTGTCCCTCTCTAGTTGCTTCTAGCTTAAAGGGGTATTCCCATGAACATAAACATTTTAAAATTTGTAGATAATTAAAAGTTAAACATTTTTGCAAATATAAGTAATTAAACATTTTGCAGAATTTTAAAGATTTTTTTCTATATATCTTGTGTTCACAGTCTTGTTGTCTTGATTGGTTGCCAATGGATACGACCATGAATGCAAGAACTTTCTAAGGACAGAAAATCAGCAATGGATTGGTAGGAGAATCTCCCAAAAAATGAGGTGTGGGGACCGCGCTTCACCAAACATGCTTTATTATACTCAAATAACACAACGCGTTTCGGGAAATCAGATCCCCTTTATCAAGTGTACAAAAGACTAAACATAAAAACAATAAAATAATACACATGTAAAGAGTCAATAATTGGAATTTCAAACCAGTGAAATTAATGATACCATTCTTAAAATCAGCAATGATATCCTTATTGTGGCCGGGATATCTTCTCATACATGTAGTGTCCCTGCCTGATAACCCAGCTACAATAAGAAAATCATGGCTGGGTTTTTGACAAGTCCCAGACCATAGAAAGTTTTTACATTTGTGGTCGTATCCAAGGCACTACTAAGATGGTTAGAGAAAATCTTTAAAACGCTGCAGAATTTTTAACTACTTATATTTGCAAAAATGTTTAACTTTTAATTACCTACAAATATAGATATGATTATGTTCATGGGAATACCCCTTTAATGTCCCCCTTCAGCTGCCCCCAGTTTAATGTCCTCCTCTAACTGCCACCAGTTTAATGTCCCCCTCTAGCTACGCCCACAGTTTAATGTCCCCTCCAGCTACCCCCACAGTTTAATGTTCCCATCCAGCGACCCCCACAGTTTAATGTCCCCTCCAGTTGCCCCCAGTTTAATGTCCCTCTCCACTTGCCCCAAGCTTAATGTCCCCCACCAGACACAGATGAGTTAAAGTTGGGACATAACTCCCGCCAACCGGTACTATCGGGGACATATGGAGGACTAAAAAGAGTGAACTATCAGAAAATGTTCATCCATATTAGGTACATAAAACCAACCACTTTGCAAGTTTAACAAAAAAAAAAAAAAAAAAAAAAAACATACACGAAATCAGACCTATTCTAGACAAGGAGAATAATTGGAATTTCCAGAAGGAAAATATTTGCAAGAGCCTGAACACCTCACTTGGGTGTGGGGAAAATTGAGAGCAGAATTTGTGGAGATCAGCTACATATTAATTAAGTTGTAAAGTCGTGTTATAGGAGTCTGTCACCAGAACCTATCATATTAACCCAGCCCCACAAATAGATAGGTTAGGGTTACCTGAATCAAAGAGTGTTTTCCCCTTCTGAATCGGTCCCTCTGCTGCCAAGATAGCACTACTTTTGTCAATAGGGTTACTCTGCAGAAGATGGTTATTAAAATTATGTGTATGAGGGATTAATATGTGCCCAAGTTTCTTGTAGTAGGAGGCTAAAAGACTCTCACTGGTCAGCTTTATCTTGTCATCAGTAACAGGAGTGTTAAGTGCTTTATAGCCTCAGGTAACAAACATGGAAGGCAAAATGGATAATTGGGTTTCGCATATACAGTGGGGAAAAAAAAGTATTTAGTCAGCCACCAATTGTGCAAGTTCTTCCACTTAAAAAGATGAGAGAGACCTATAATTGACATCATAGGTAGACCTCAATTATGAGAGACAAATTGAGAAAACATATCTAGAAAATCACATTGTCTGATTTTTTAAGAATTTATTTGCAAATTATGGTGGAAAATAAGTATTTGTTCACCTACAATCAAGCAAGATTTCTGGCTCTCACAGACCTGTAACTTCTTTAAGAGGCTCCTCTGTCCTCCACTCACCTCTGTCCTCCACTCATTACCTGTAGTAATGGCACCTGTTTGAAATTGTTATCAGTATAAAAGACACCTGTCCACAACCTCAAACAGTCACACTCCAAACTCCACTATGGTGAAGACCAAAGAGCTGTGGAAGGACACCAGAAACAAAATTGTAGACCTGCACCAGGCTGGGAAGACTGAATCTGCAATAGGCAAGCAGCTTGGTGAGAAGAAATCAACTGTGGGAGCAATAATTAGAAAATGAAAGACATACAAGACCACTGATAATCTCCCTCGATCAGGGGCTCCACGCAAGATATCACCCCGTGCGGTCAAAATGATCACAAGAACAATGAGCAAAAATCTCAGAACCACATGGGGGTACCTAGTGAATGACCTTCAGAAAGCTGGGACTAATG
This sequence comes from Leptodactylus fallax, assembly GCA_947044405.1. Taxonomy (NCBI): domain Eukaryota; kingdom Metazoa; phylum Chordata; class Amphibia; order Anura; family Leptodactylidae; genus Leptodactylus; species Leptodactylus fallax. The sequence goes on from CAMRHE010000322.1 coordinate 227,679, forward strand.
TAACAAAGGCTACCATCAGTAACACACTACGCCGCCAGGGACTCAGATAAGCCAGTACATATCCGGGCCCGTCTGAAGTTTGCTAGAGAGCATTTGGATGTTCCAAAGAGTATTGGGAGAATGTCATGTGGTCAGATGAAACCAAAGTAGAACTGTTTGGTAGAAACACAACTCATCGTGTTTGGAGGAGAGTGAATGCTGAGTTGCATCCAAAGAACACCATACCTACTGTGAAGCATGGGGGTGGCAACATCATGATTTGGGGCTGTTTCTCTGCAAAGAGACCAGGATGACTGATCCGTGTACATGAAAGAATGAATGGGGCCATGCATCGTGAGATTTTGAGTGCAAACCTCATTCCGTCAGCAAGGGCATTGAAGATGAAACACGGCTGGGTCTTTCAGCATGACAAGGATCCCAAGCACACCGCCAGGGCAACGAAGGAGTGGCTTTGTAAGAAGCATTTCAAGGTCCTGGAGTGGCCTAGCCAGTCTCCAGATCTCAACCTCATAGAAAACCTTTGGAGGGAGTTAAAAGTTGCCCAGCAACAGCCCCAAAACATCACTGTTCTAGAGGAGATATGCATGGAGGAATGAGCCAATATAACAGCAACAGTGTGTGCCAACCTTGTGAAGACTTACAGAAAACGTTTGACCTCTGTCATCGCCAACAAAGGATATAAAACAAAGTATTGAGATGAACTTTTGTTATTGACCAAATACTTATTTTCCACCATAATTTGCAAATAAGTTCTTAAAAAATCAGACAATGTGATTTTCTAGATATGTTTTCTCATTTTGTCTCTCATAGTTGAGGTCTACCTATGATGTCAATTACAGGTCTCTCTCATCTTTTTAAGTGGGAGAACTTGCACAATTGGTGGCTGACTTAATACTTTTTTTTCCCCATTGTATAATGTTTTGATTAGCTTTTATTAATGTTTTTGGGGGTCCATGTGAAAAAAAAACACAATTCTGTCATTATTTGTTGCATTTTGTTCCTATGGCGTTCATTAAAAATGACATGGCAACTTTGCCCGGCAGGTCATTATGATTATGGCAATACCATATTTATATTGGTTTTATTATCTTTTACCATGTTTAGCAATAAGACATAATTTTTTCAAAAATGAACTATTTTCCTAGGGTCACAGTATTTTGATGCCTATTTTACTGTTTTATTGCCGGAGCTATGTCAGGGCTCTTTATTTGTGGGGAAAGTTGCAGTATTTATTGGTAACTTTTGGTATGTATGACTTTTTGATAACTTCTTATCATCGCCCATGACTGCACCAATGCGAAAAGGACCGCCCATCCCTGACAGGAAACCTGAAGATCTAAAAAGGTCACACCCCTGCCACTCTTCATTTCAGGTTTACTGTCATCCCGGGAGGTTGATCCTGGACATACTACTCACACACAGGGCTGAGGACAGAGAGCAGACACTTGATACTCCTGATCCTGGTGGGGCATAACTCTTCTTATGATGCTGCCTGATACCCAGTTTGTCCTGTTCTGTGGTTCTCTCCTCCTCTTCCACTGCCAGGACTGGGTTAGTCAACAGATCACCCACAGTGCCTGGGGCTTTCTCTTTGGGGCTGCTGGAGGGGGATCAGGTTATGGCCGGCACTTCCACATACTTTTCAGACCTCTGCTGATGCTGCTGAAACTCCAGAGTCCTCAAGGACGCTACTTCTGGCAGTGTCTGACGCTTCCGGTTTCTGACATAACTGCTGGTGACAGGTGACATCACTTCCAGTTGGAATGCAGCCTGGAAGTGAGCACTTGGTGCTATTGCTGTGGTAGTGTCGTGGGTGAAGCGTCTGACACAGAGGCGTAGCTGGGGGGGACAGGGGGGCGGTGGCCCCGGGCCCACTGACTCTTGGGGGCCCATTGACTCGGGGGCCACCGCAACACAGGTTACCCTCACATATTAACTGCATCGGTGTCTGCATGACACCGATAAAGTTGAAATACATTCTCGACTCGTACGTAGCTCGTGAACCACAAGCCACTTCAGGCCTGTGGCCTACGAGCTGCCCTAAGACGTCTGCGTCCTGGCACAGACGTCTGCGCAATGACGAAATTGTCCTGCGCTGTCCGCGCCAGGACGCAGATCCTGCTTCTTCAGTAAGCGGCGGCAGTGCCAGTGGCGGAGGCTCCTCCTCAGGAGATCGGAGGTAGGTGAGTAGCATCGACTTTTTTTTTTTAACTCACTTTGGGCATTGTAATTGGGGGTGGGGGGATGGAGGTAATACATATAAAAGGTCAATTGGGAGCATTGGGAATTTACATAAGAGGCCATAACTAATAAAAGGGGTATTAGGGGGTTTTAATAAAAGAGGATATAAATTATAGTGAAAGGTCAGTGGAGCTGTATGAATGTAAGGAGAGATAATATTAGGGGGCATTGGGGCAGTATTAAAGGGGTTTTCTAGGGAATAATACAGTTTACTGGTAAGGATTGTATTGGGCAAATTGCAGAGGAGGCGGGGAAGGTCAAACACAAAAAAAAAAATATTCACCTGTCCCCGGGCTACCGATGTCCGTAGTCCTCTGCTGCTGTCTGTCCAGGGCGAGTATAGGTGTAGAGCCGATATATACCGCTATACGGTCACTGTATAGTGATAATATCGGTATGCATAAGTTGGGTGCCCACTTGGACATGTTCGCCCCCCTGTGCTGAACCCCTAGCTATGCCTCTGGTGCTAACCATTGGTCAGAGTAATGTAAGGCAACAGTGCTAGTCAGTCACCATGCTTTCCTCACCATTGTTTACTTGAAGTATCACATATTGATTTTCAGTCACCTATTTTCTTATGTCTAAATCTAAATTCTCGGTTACTTTTAACAACCATGTTTGTGTATTGTATTCAGCTAGCTATTTCTCTGTGAGATTTTAACAGCAAGTTACAGTACATTGGGTAATCTGTTACATGAGCTTTGCCATCAATAACTAAAGTGTCATACAAATGTTAGTAATACATGACCACTGCTGTTTCACAGAAAATTGACCATATGTGGGCTAAACTTGCTAACTAGTTTGCATTTTGCATCAACAGTTATCAAGGCCATTGTGCTCCACTTTTTACCTTGATTGACAGCTTGATAACTTCTAGCTACTACCTGTCTGTTGCATGTCACACAAAGGTCAATTAGTGTGCATTAAACTATTGGAACATCTCAATTTTTCTATTTGTTTTTTTTTTGTTTTTTTTTTACATCAATACAGTCCTAGTTCTGCAAATAACATGACATGGTTCAAAGGTAAGTGAAAAGAATAAATATAATATGAATTTTTAACCTCAAATGCTACAATAGTCTGAATTTCTAATTTTAACCAACAGGCTTTTTTCAAGGAAGACATTAAGGAGTGCTGCTCTGCAGCATAGAAAGTAATGGTAACTGTTCCTGCAGGTGTCTCAACTTTTGCTGATTGCTTTCAAACACTCTGATTCTATATAACCAGAGGTGGAATAGACTGAATTACAGTAACACTTTCTAGAGCAGAATTTGGACAGTTTTGCTCTTCAGAGCAGAGAACAATGCTATCATAATGGCAAGAAAAAGGTAATTAACAAAAGAAGACAGACAATTATAACCCTTAGAAGTGTAGGTCTGATCTATAGAGTCACCGAGCATTAACGTACAAACTACCCTGCGTCTTTAAGGGGTTAAACAATTGGCACTTCTTTTGTTGTCGATCATAATTTGTACCAGCCCAGAATAAGTTTTTGCAAAAGGACCTTTATTATGACAAATGTAAAATTGAGAAAATAATGAAGTGGGCACTTATTTTAAAGGATACAAGAGAACATAGGGCTTCATGCATAGATAGTAGACTATTATAGCTCTCTTTTATACTGCAGTCTCATACTTATTTACTTATTTATTTATGTATTTATTTATTTATTATGCTTACTTATATAGCTCCATCATATTCAACAGCGCTTTACAGATATATTGTCAGTCACTGTCCCATATAGGGCTCGCAATCTACATTCCTTATCAGAATGTCTCTGGAGTGTGGGAGGAAATCGGAGTACCCGAAGGAAACCCACGCAAAGACGGGGAGAACATACAAACTCCTTGCAGATGTTCATATCATTTCCTGCAGTAATTGTTCTGATGCGATAACATTTTCTGTGAATTGTTCTAGCACATCTGACCACAATCTTTAGACTTTAATTTGGAGGAATGTAGATATGATATTTTATATTTAAAAAGTGAAGTGTGCAATAATGTAAATGTCATATCTTACATTTATATATTAAATGTCATATCAAATATCATACCAAATCTTTCAATGTACTGATACAATCTACTTACTATTAAACATAACTAAGTAAATATTACTGAACAACAATATGTACATTGGCAACTTATTTGAAGGCCCATTTGGGGTGAAATATAAACCAAGAGTGGTGTACATTTTATAACAGGTTGTAAATTGCATCTCCAACCACCAACAGGAAATTGTGGGTGCCAGTCTAACCACTGCAATGAAAACAGTCACATATAATATAGTGGCACATGTTCTAGAGAAGGTCCCAATGGACATGTGCTGAGCCTAGTAGTAGTTTAGCAAGGAGAAATTACATGAATAAATAATATGGAACTAAAAGTTGGACAAGGTTTTATTTCGCTGTTCATTTCCCATTTCACAAACTAGGTGAAAATGTTTTTCTGTTTGATGTTACGAAGAAGGTGAAATTGTAATGTGCACTGACCAGTACACTCCATATAAATGCATTATTATTATTGCTTAAGGTTGAAGATTTAATGTTTTTGTGGGGTTTTTTTTTTTTAGTTTTTTGGTTTTTTTTACAGTAGATTATTCTGGTTAAATGTCATTTTGTAGTTTGCCTTTTGTGTAAAGGTTTAGGGTGGGTTCACACCTGTGCTTGAGTCCGTCCGCTGCCAATCCGAGAGAAAATCTCGGGGAACGGGATAGGCATCGGATACCGACAGGTTAGCGATGCATTGGTTAAAAACCCATTCATTTGAATGGGTTTTTAAAGCAATGCGCGGGTGTGCGCTTACACCCTCTGCGCTGCGAATCCTTTTTTTTTCGTCGAAAACAAAGTCAGACATGCAGGACTTCGTGTCCGATGAATAAAAACGGCTTCGCAGCGCAGAGGGTGTAAGCGCACACCCGCGCATTGCTTTAAAAACCCATTCAAATGAATGGGTTTTTAACCAATGCGTCGCTAACCTGTCGGTATCCGATGCTTATCCCGTTCCCCGAGATTTTCACTCGGATTGGCAGCGGACGGACTCAAGCGCAGGTGTGAACCCACTCTTAACCTGCTTTAAACAATAAAACATCTCCCATGTAGTACTAAATTGGTCCTCTTTCCTGTAAAGTTATACTTTTTCAGATTAGTCATAATGCAGTATCATAACATATTAACCATTAAATCACTTACTATTGGTTTACAAATAAACTGAATGACCTCTATCGAAACCCTAAACATAAGTGTTATTGTGTAGCAATCTTTGTCTTTTTACCAGTAAAATTTCTTTGTATTGTCAGAATAAACTAGACGTCTAAGAAATAAAAAGTAAAAGCAAGCAGGTGTACACTGTCAGGCATATAGCATGTAGCATGATTTCATCATAATGTGATCTTTAGACTCCCTAACAAGGCCATACCAGAACAGGTTTAGAAATGATGTCAGCCTAGTTCCATTCTTAAGTCTAAGACAGTCCAAACACAGAATGACCCAGCATTTATATGAGCATTCATCGCTTAGGTACGTCATTCTGCAAATGGTCTGCATTCCTTTTCAGTGAAGCAGGCAACAGCGGCTATTTTTAAATAACCTATCCTGCTTTTCAATGGTGATGTAATGTGACTACAACTTGATTGTTCACATATTCTTATATCCACTTCTACAGAGAGGGAGGAAATAGTTAATCTTCATTCACATCTTTCTATTCTAGAGCAAAGAATATACAATATGCTTTATAATTATACATATCTGGTCTGAGTGTTACCAGGGTGGTATAAGACAAATGCTCAGGGTGCTATTTTGCGGTGTCTATGAACAGAAGTGTTACTTGAAGATCCTAGGCCCCAATACAGAATCTATAGTTGGGCCCCCACTCACCATGTGCCATTTAGAATAGTGGTATATTTTTGTAGCAAAGAAACAATTAGGGATCCCTCAGGGTCCAGAGCCCGGCAGCAACTGCTACAACAGCACTCCCTATGGCTAAGCCCCTGCTGAAGGTTGCCCACACACAGTAAGGGTAAGAAGAACTTGCTGGGTTCCATACAAATTACCTGGGAATACCTGTGATAGGCTTATTTTCAGGGAATCCTTGTAGAAAAACGCAATTGTTCAACGCACATAAACCTCTTAAAACAGAAATTCAGGTTAGCTGTGCTGCACATTTTGCATTACATTGCCACTGCCTTATCCTTCATAAAATCCCCTAAACAGGACTTCCTAATTTCCATATATGCCAATGTTAGGGTAGATTTACTAATTATGTCTAATTTCTAGACAGGGCAAATTTAGGGGGTAAAAAAAAAAATCACAAATTGGGGATTTGTGACTTTTTTATAACTCATTTGCACTAAAGTTTTTTAACTTGTTCCTTTTCACATCATTCCCTCCAAGTTTGAAAAGTGGGTGGTAAAGTGGCAATGGTTCGATTGTCTAGCTTGATTTAGATTAAAATTTTCAATGTGACTTTATAAAAAGTCTCAGTTGTACTCCAGTAAAGTAGAACATGGAATACCAGAAATGCTAGACTTAAAGGTACTGTAATCTCCAGTAGCGCCTGCAGTCCCATAGAAGTTAATGGAGTGCTAGTCATGCGAATGCACTGGTGCTCCATTCACAAGGAGACTTTAGGGGGACGTTCATTCCCCCATCCTTCTGATCAATGAGGGACCTGGCGGTGAGGTCCCCAGCGATCGGACACTGTCACACTGTGGATAGGCATAGTATATCTGCATCACTTGTTTCAAATGCCAACCTGGCTCCCGTGCCTTCATTCACACCTAAAACCAAGAGCACCCTGAAATGCCATGCCGCAGGAGACCAGTAGCAGGAAGTGCCCTGGGGGAACTCTCACCATCATCTGAATGCAATCCCCTCACCACTACTACCTTTGGCCTTGAGGATTTGGTGCTAATAGTCACTGTGTCTGCCATCTTGGGCCTAAATCTAACTGTCGTTTCCATAACTGTAACCCAGTGGTGCTGCATATTTAATCTGGAAAGCATTTCCAAGAAAAGAAGCTTTGGGATTGCACATGAGATCTTTCTAATTACACACGATCTGTCCTTGGATCCAGTTGTTTGGCTCCTATTTTGGAGCCTTAGGTGGAACATTTCCAAATAGCTTCATTTGCCCCATATAGCTCAAACACCTGAAAATACTTTTCCAGTTTCACACACCGGTCGCGATCTCCTGGACGTAGAAGTGAAGATAATGCATTATCTTTCTAATACATCAGGTATATCTCCTGCACCCCCTGCACCAGAAAATCAAATCTACACTGGCTACATATTGACAAGCCACAAAGCTTCTGGGAGAATGTCCTATGGACAGATGAGACAAAAATCGAAATTTTTGGCAAGGCACATCAGCGCTATGTTCACAGACGGAAAAATGAAGCATATCTTGAAAAGAACACTGTCCCTACTGTGAAACATGGAGGAGGCTCTGTTATGTTCTGGGGCTGCTTTGCTGCATCTGGCACAGGGTGTCTTGAATCTGTGCAGGGTACAATGAAATCTCAAGACTATTAAGGGATTCTAGAGAGAAATGTGCAGCCCAGTGTCAGAAAGCTTGGTCTCAGTCGCAGGTCATGGGTCTTGCAACAGGATAATGACCCAAAACAAACAGCTAAAAACACCCAAGAATGGCTAAGAGGAAAACATTGGACTATTCTGAAGTGGCCTTCTATGAGCCCTGACCTAAATCCTATTGAGCATCTTTGGAAGGAGATGAAAACATGTCGTCTGGAAAAGGCACCCTTGAAATCCGAGACAACTGGATCAGTTTGCTCATGAGGAGTGGGCCAAAATACCTGTTGAGAGGTGCAGAAGTCTCATTGACAGTTACAGGAATCGTTTGATTGCAGTGATTGCCTCAAAAGGTTGCGCAACTAAATATTAAGTTAAGGGTACCATCATTTCTGTCCAGGCCTGTTTCATGAGTTTTCTTTTTTTTAAAATTCTCTTGAAGCATTGTTGAAAAGCAATGTCTGACTTTCATTTGTTCATTTTCATAGAATTTTTATATATTATTACTTTTGTCAGATTCAAGTTATTTCTGTGACCATTGTGGGTTTTTCTTTCATTAAACGAGGGGTACCAACAATTTTGTCCACGTGTGTATATATAGCTATTGTATGTTATCTATAATGTATATTACTAAACATAATAGCATGTTACTTACCTCTATCACTATATGGTTATTAATATTATGATATGACCTTGTGCATTATATCCATGTATTTGATCTAGCTAATGCATGTACAGTCCTTGCATAGCCACATTTATACCTTGAGGAATTTAACCTTACCTTTACACCTCCTTCCACTACATGGATTTCTCCCCCCCCCTCCATTGTGACGTAAGTTGATTTTATACATTTTTGTACATTAATAAAAATACTAAATTTTATTTACATGTGTGGAATTGTTTCATTAGATTTTTGTACCAAAAGTTTATGCCAGAAACTTTTGTAAAATATATAATAAATTTTCCCCATAGTACCTAATATACTTCTGTATACCCCAGACATAATTGGTTAACCAACATATCTAATAAATATAATTCCTCTGTAGGCTAAGGCAACACATTGCGGAAACGCAGCTTTTTTTGTTGCAGATTTTGCTGTGGTTTTTTGAGCCAAGAATGGCTACAAAAGGAATGGGAAATATATAGGAAGCCCTTATAGTTCTATCTTCTGTTCAATCCACTCCTGGCTTGGCTCAAAAAGCCACAGCAAAATCTGTAACAAAAAAAAAAGCAGCCTTTCCGCAACGTGGGTCCTCAGCCTAAAAAACATTTTTAGATTGATCCTATTTATATAGTCCTCAAATTAACCAATGTTTAATTGTAATTAATATGCAGTATCTTCAATAGCTATAAATGACAGTCATTTATGTATTTTTAGTACAGTATGTGGGTGGATTGTCCTGATATTTTCATACAAGTCACTGGCAATGTGCAAAAATGAGATAATGATATATGCAACTATTTCTGAATATGACTCTAATCTTTTTCTGACATACTGAGGAAATACTGATATCTCCTATTATAAGAAATAAAAAAATAACATTTCCATTTATGGATCTTTCTATGATCTCTAGGAGCAAAATACAATACAATAGTACCTTATATTCTTGCTTGTCAACCCATACACAGCACTATTTATGCCATTTTTGCATTTTTAAAAATATGCTAAATTTGTTAAATGCTCTACACAGGGACACAGGGCCAGAGGCTCTAAACCTGGGCCTACCAACCCGTTCCATTACATTTCCAAACGTTCCATTACATTTCACTACAAAACTTCTATTTTCAATGTGAAAATGAAATCTTAATCTGAATAGTGATGTAAATCAAAGAGGCAGTCCTATCAGTGATTGACAGCTATCTCTGTAAGCACAGTCATAGAGGGGAGGCTGGAAATCACTGATAGGACCGCCTCCTTGACTTTATAACATAGAACGAGCAGAGATTTCAATGAATCAATGGCAGGTTATACTGAATCTTTTCCCACAAAATTACCGTCAATTATCAATCTTCTCATCTCCTCCTGCTCTATATCATGATGCCTACAGATTGCACTGCATTTGCCTAATGATCGGTTCCTGTTAATGTATGTCAATGTGCCTTTCTCACTGTATAAAATATTGCTGTTTCTTTGCCTATGGGCACTCTGAAACAGTGATCTAGTTACAGTTGCCACAACTTTGGTAATTAATAATGCCGTAATTCTTAATGTAATAGGACTCTGGTCTTTTCTGACATACTGGGGACATATTAATACGTTAGCGCACATTCTATATTTTCACTGCCTGCATTTAGAACTGTTATTTTTATATTCATCATCTTATGGGCTCCCCACAAGCTGCAATGAGAATAAAGCATGGATGCTTATTGTAGATTGTGTACTACAGATCAATATTGATGTTTAGACCACTTCTAAATTTCTAAATTATAGGGAGGCTGAAGTGATCATTTACTGGTGCAGTTGATTCCATTTTGTTTCAGCTTTTTATGCAGTTTTTTAATAAGCCCAATTTTTCATGGACATACTGGGTCAAAATAAAAATATGAACTACAGACTATGGCTACATTCACACTGGGGAGAATTCACTAATCCCCCTATGCCAGTTTTCTTGTGTAGAAAGATGATAATATGACGCACATTTGGCACAAGGCCATTTCTTATGCCAAATTTGCACCACAAGCACCAATCTGTGCTTTGCTCACATTATTGTGCGAATGTGGGCTGGGCAGGTTGGGTCAAAGATGCTTTGGCCCAACAGATTTATTATAACTCATGCCTGTTTTCTGGCATGAATTATAATGGAAATCTACATCAGTTCATAACTGGAATAGATTTCCATTTCGGCACAGGGATATCCAACTGATTTATGAAGAGACTACAGCCTCTCTTTTCCTGTACCAGCTGGTCCCATTATTAAGACTGGCATATGATACGCCAGTCTTAATAAATCTGAGCCACCATGTTCAAGAGACTTTTAGAAAAAAAAAAAATTTTGCAAAGTTTTAGATTTTTGTTAAGAGGTTAAAATGTAAATACCACTATATGAATTTGGTATCCCCGGAATTGTACCATAACATAGAATACAGGTGACATGTCATTTTGGCTGGTCAGTAAACGCTGTAAAAACGAAGCCCAATTCGGTCGCAAAATTGCACTTTTTCTCCAGTTCCACCCAATTCTGATTTTTTTTAAGGTTCCCAGTACATTGTGCAGAATAATAAATGGTAAAATTATGAAGAATAATTTGTCCCACAAACATTAAGCCCTCATATGGCTCTGTGAACAGAAAAATAAAAAAGTTATGGGGTTTGGAAGGCGGGGAGTCAAAAAACAAAATTGAAAAATGTCACTGGCGGGAAGGGTTTAACCCCTTAGCGACTCAGGGCGTAATAGTACGTCCTGAGTCGCATGACGATGTATGGAGAGCGCTCAGGAGCTGAGCGCTCTCCATCACACCGCGGGTGCCGGCTGTATAATACAGCCAGGACCCGCAGCTAACAGGCTGTTAACCCTTTAGATGCCGCGGTCAAACGCGACCGTGGTGTCTAAATTGCGGAGCCGCCAAGGGCGCCGCCATTTTTACCTCATCGCCGCCCTCCAGAACGTCATCAGAGGGCGGCGCTTGGTTGCCATGACAGCCGGGAGCCTATTTAAGGCTCCCAGGCCTGTCATTACAGTATAGCTATTACGCGATGCCAGAGGCATCGTCTAATAGCAGTGAAGGCATTTTGCTATTCACTGCGGTACAGTAGTATCGCAGTGAATAGTATGATCGATCAGACTCCCTAGGTTTCAAGGTCTCTAGGGAGTCTGATCATACAAGTAAAAGTATAAAAAAAAAAGTTTTTAAAAGTATGAAAAAATAAAAAAAAAAACACAAAAGTTCAAATCACCCCCCCTTTCCCTAGATCAGATATAAAAGTAAATAAACAAAAGTAAGCATAAACACTTTAGGTATCCCCGCGCTCCAAAATGCCCGAACTATTAAAATATTAAAATATTTATCCCATACGGTGAATGGCGTAGCGGGGAAAAAAAATCAAAATGGCCAAATAGCGTTTTTTTCAACACTTTGTCTCCTATAAAAAATTGAATAATAAGTGATCAAACCATCAGATCTTTCCCCAAGTGGTATCAATAAAAACGTCATGTTGTCCCGCATAAAAAGACGCCTTACCTAGCTCCATACATGTAAATATGAAAAAGTTACAGGTGACACAATATGGCGACGCAAAATTTTTTTTTCTATTTAGCAAAGTTTTCAATTTTTAAAAAGGTATCAAAGCATTACAAATACTATATAAATTTGGTATCGCCGTGTTCGTACTGACCCACAGAAAACAGTTAACATGTCATTTTTACCACACAGTGAATGGTGTAAAAATTAAACCCATATGAATTTGGCGCAAATGCAGTTTTTCTCCAATTGCACCTCATTCTGAATTTTTTTCCAGCTTCCCAGTACATTGCACAGCATATTGAATAGTGACATTACAAAGTACAATTTGTTTCGCAAACAATAAGCCATCATGTGACTCTGTGAACTGAAAAATGAAAAAGTTATGGCTCTTGGAATGTGGGGAGGGAAAAACGAAAATGCAAAAACAAAAAATGGCCGGGTCATTAAGGGGTTAATGATCAACGATATGTGTATTTGCAATGTTTGGTTTTAGTGATATTATGTTGAGAAGCAGGTAATAGGATATTGGTGAAACTGGGATACAGAATCTTATCCTTAACCCTTAGATGTCACGTGCCATAATAGTACTGTGTGGCCACCTGGTTCTAGAGGACAGCTGCTGTACTATTACTGCCGCCCAGCCAAATCAGGTATGCGGGGAGTCCAGTATGTATTTTCCAAAGCCTGGGGTCTGACTAGTGACCATGGGCTGCCAGGACCCCCAATACCTGGTTGATCCTGCTGCGATGGGATGAAATCAGCCTATTAATAGATGAATAAAGTCCCAAAACTGCCCCTTTCCTGTATAAATTGAATGAAGAAATATATAATATATAAATATATAAATTCTATTACATATATAAGAACCTAAAAATTAATAAAAACAATACATATAAAGCAATAAACAATAAATAAAGCTGAAATATTATTTAACCTACATGGTAAACGTAAAAAAAAATGGAAAAAAGAACACCAGAAGTAATTTAGTTTCACCATCTCGCCTCACAAAAAATGTTATAAAAAGTGGTCAATAAGTCATATGTTCTCCAAAACAGTAACAATAAAAAGCACAGCTTGCTGCACAAAAAAATAAGCCCTCAATCAACTCTGTAAACAAAAAAATAAAACTGTTACGCATGTCTGGTACAGGTTTGTAATTGTTAAAGAGAACCTTTCACCACCTCCAACAAGCCCAGCTCTTTACATGAATTGGTAGGTGTGCTCCACTGATTCTAGGACAGTTGGAATTTTTTTCTTTAGCCTCACCATTCCTGAGCAATCAATTCTGTTAGTTTTGGTTCCTGATATGCTATTGAAGCTCTGTACTGTCAGAAGGGTGGTGTCAGGCAGGAGCAGGCAAGGGGTGTGATTCTGAGCTGCCTCTGATTTAAGCTTAATCAAAACCCCCTGCCTGACACTGCCCTTCTGAAATTACACAGCTTAAATAGCACATCAGGCATCAAGAAAATCAGTCTGAGCTATATTTAGGGAGTCTGATCTGGGGTCTTTGCTGAAATCTGTATTTAGAGAGTTGTGTTCTAGGGTATGTATTTAGTGAGGTCTAGGGTCTGTACTTAAGAAGTAATCTCCTAGGAGATCCCTGTCAGCTCCTTTCATCACTGACTTGCCCCACTGCAAACCACCCGAACCCCAGGAAGACCCACCAACTATCAGACACCATAGGGACACGGGGAATTCCAACAGTGAGCCGTCGTTGAATCCCTCCTCTCCAGCCTCTCTGAGTACAGGTCCCCGGGCTGTTTGCACCAGGTGACCAAAATATCCAATCACAGGCCTCTTTGCAGTGGACACTGTTGAATTGAAGTGTTTGTCATTCTTGTGTACTGCACTATGCCACTATGTATATAGTTAATTTGTATGTTTTCCTCTCAAGTGAGGCTGTACCACTGAGTGCAGCCAGCAAGTTCTGGAGTGTGAGAGGAGAGTCTTCTTCCAATTTCCAAAGAGGAAGTTTCTAAGCATGTAGAGCAAGAGCTGAACTACTGCAACTGTGCTGCAGACCTGTAACAGGGGATAAAAAGTTGCAGAGAGAGAGAAGTTTAAAGCTATAAAAGTGCCATATTGAGAGTCTAAGGATAAGTGGAACAAGGGCCTCAGAGCCTAGACCCTGCCTGAACCACAGGATGGACAGAGCACCCTCCTGTATTTATTAAGAGACCAGCTCTCCAGTGTTTCCCACTGCTGTCTGTTCCAGCAGAGCCCCAGGGGTTCTTCTGGCGAAAGTTCTCACCTCACGTGACCATCTAAGGAAAGTAACCGGAATGTCACTCAAATACATCATCTGAGACCACTGATTGGCAACAGGGACTTCCACCGGAACAAGAGTCCAGGAGCACCTAAACTAAACTGCGTAGGAAGCACCTGGGATTATGTTTTTGGTTTTGTTTTTTTTGAGGAAAACTGTATTTCCTGGACAACCCTGTTAAACTACCATCCACTGGCCTCACTGCATACTCACAGTGGACATGTATTATAAGAATTGTACCGCCATTATCTGGAACCTGTTGGTTAGCTTACTGTACCATTTTGACAGTAAAGTTATGTGTGATATTTTTCCTGCATATGCATATAAAGATAGGAAGGATTCATGGCATAAAACAGACGCTCAACCCTGGTGTGAAAGATCCTCAGTGCGCCAACACCGCGTTGGCCCACACCTGAGTCTTCTTTCATAAAAAACCACACTCACCGCCAATGAGTGCTGGGTTCACAAGATAAATACAAGACAAGCTTTCTAAATTTTATATATTTATTAACCCCTAAATGGGTCGGTATTAACATCTAACACATGCAGTTCAGAACAGATATGTAGATATATGCAAGCATTAACAGTTACTAGTTACAATATACAGTACAATAAAATAAAAGGGAATAAATGTGAAATGATTACTTTACCACACATCTCCTTGATGTGGTTCTGTAGTCCAACACTCACACATGCTCTGGTACGTGTGAATAACCAGTGGAGGCTTCTAGCAGCATCGACACAGCATTCCAGCCTGCATGCTCCTCACAGTATCCCAATAGTCTCTCTGTCGTCTCATCAAAGTATTCTCCTTGTAGTCTCAGCCCAATCTCCTCCCACTGACCTCTTACCTCATCTTTTATACCCTTGATTACACCACCCAGAATGAGGTCACCGGCGACAGCAAGTCTGATTGACTAACACACTCAAGTCCAGATTCTTTGTAAGAAGATAGGATTAAGTGAAATGATACAATGTTATCAACCATGTCTGATAAACAGCCCAGGCTGAACAATGCATGTTTATTTGATCACCCAGGCCTATGTAAGAATTCAATGGAGCTATTCTGGGATGGATACAAAGCCCTATTGTTATATTGTTGCCTCTACTGATAACATACAACTAGGATTATAGCTGCGCACATTATGAATAAATGGAAGTAAGAAGCAGATACGATACCCAGAGATCAAAATACATCTTTGAGTTATAGCCATATTTACGTGGAATCATCACACCTGGTTATATATTCAAAAATAGTACAAATCTTTATTGAACAAGATAAGTTTAAAAACAATTTAAAAAAAAGAGAAAAAGCTGTGCTGTGAGAGCACACAAATAGGGCAGGCTCAATAAATAAGATTATTAGAATGATCCTAATTTGAAAATAATAGTGTATTGTGTATATCGTGTGATCTAGAATATGCTGACCCTAATATATGGCCTAGCACGTCCTAGTTTGAGAAACATCTAGAAACATAAGATAAAATATTCATCAATGTCAGAGCAGTTTCATAGAAATTTAATGTGTCAAGATAGACATACAATTGTGAAGTGCATGACCATAAATGCAGCTTATACAGACAGTGCCTCTAAATAACCATTATAATATACAAAAGGACTGTTATATAGAAATAACCAAGCAATAACTGCCCTAAATAGGCTCCCCAGACATAGCGTATCGCCCGCCAAACGGGCTTCCTCAGGGGATAATTACATGATCTTTTTCCTGCAGTCATGAGTTTCCATTTCTGCATTGCTGTCATGGGCACTGCATCTCCCACCTGGTTCATGACGGCTGAAGACCATTTGTACATGCCCCAGGGGAAAACTACCATCACCATCAGGTACCTTACAGGCCCACTCAGGTCTGCAATAGCCCAGGAGGAGAACTGGAGGATTTGGAATCAACAAGCCACCATGAGAAGTGCTGTTACTGCTACTACTGCTACTTCCAGCCTCCGGGTTCACTCCAACAGGATACTGCAAAAGCGATGAGGCCTGTGATTTGGCTGTAGTGATCCCCTCCAACAAATGTGATGTCACTGGTGAAGTCATCGGGGACTTGTATATAGACAAATGGAGCTGCTACCGCTGGAGACGGAGAACTGGGGATAGCTGAGTACTGGTTTGTTATGTCAGGGGAGAAGGAAACCCCAGAGTATAATAGTGTTTCATGAGTGAAACCCCAAAAGTTTTGTGTTTAGGCAAACCCAAAACATTTGCAAATGTTAGGTCAAATCTAGTTCTAAATGAATCAGTTTGCTCATCCTTATTCAAGAGCCCAAAGGGGTGTTTAAAATAGGCTTAAAAAGTTTTTAAAAATATTTAAACATATAAAAATAATAAATAAACAAAAACAGAATCACAATAGGCATCACCATCTGAAAATGTCCAAAGTAAAGTATTAAATGAAATTTATTTAAATAATAATAAAATAAATTAATTAAATTAATTCAAGTATAAAATATTTAACTTATACAGTCAATATAATGGTAAAAAGATAAAAATGCTTCAATCACAGTTTTTTCACTGTTTTGTTTCCCAACAAAATTTGGGAAGTGATATACAAAGTAATTGAAATGTTACACATCAACTTGTCACACAGAAATGCCCCCTTACATAACATCGTACACAACTCTGGACGAAGACACAGCTTCTGTGCTAGAGTTGGGAAAAAAAATGTGTAAAAAATATGACGGCGCTCCGTTTTTATTCTGCAAAAAGTGTTTATTCACAATTCGTGGTAAGGTGCAACGTTAACGTTTCGGATACTTATCCCTTCATCAGGCATTGGTCCAGAGACGGGTAGGCTAATCTAGTGATGTCATACGGTAGTATGGAAAGAACCAATGGTGTGTGATGAGAATTGTATGCACTTGTCCCTTCATCAGGCATTGGTCCAGAGACGGGTAGGCTAATCAGGTGATGTCATACAATCATGGCCGTGCATACAATTGTTAATTCAAATATTTGTACATTATAATCTAAGACCATTTTTTCCAAACTGAACAGCCCATACTTTGATAACATGTCTTTGTACTCTAATTCACACATCCCCTTAATTACCTTGGAAACCCTCTTCCAATTGTATATTTAAATTAAATTAAATGAAATTAAATTAAATCAATAAAAGAAGCATATAAAATTTTGCCACAAGCAGTGAATTTGTTAAAGTGTAACTAAACTTTTGGACAGCTTGTGATTTTCTGGAAGTATTTGTGTCATAAATAAATTTTGTAATACACTTTATTAACAAATTTTGGATCCTTTCTGTGAGATCCTGCATTTTTTCACTCTTCCCCTTGTTTCTGTATTGAGAGCTGTTTCTGCCTCTCACTGAATGTTACTGTGTATGGAGTATGGGATTGGACTAGGGAGCTGTGTAAAGTGCAGAGAAAATGAGGGGAGGGGAGGTTCACTTCAAACTGTTATATCTCGGACATTATAAAATGTGTCATATGGGTGTCATATGAAAGAGGAGATTCTCTTCTTTCATGTGACACTAAGGTTGCAGTGCTATATAAATTATTTCCAGAGATATCACTGGTTGATAATTAATGACAGAAATACTGCCAGAAAATCAAAAGTTGTCCGAAAGTTTAGTTACACTTTAACTACATGTTTAAGAACGTATTTTAAGGCATAACTTGCTGTATGTAATTTTTTTAAAAATATATTAACATTCATGATTAAAGGGGTTGTCCAGAAAACACAATTTTTTTTCTGGAAGGCGGTGAAGGTGAAAAAAACAAACAAAACATATTCACCTGTCCCCTGTGTTCCAGTACTCCCCGCCACTACCCGGTTCTTTGGCGCCCCAGGGCTTGTTCTGGCGGAAGTCCAGACAAATCAGCGGTCTAAGGAAAAGGCCCGGCACATCGCAGGTGACGTATATGAGTGAAGTCTCGGGTCCTTTCCTTATGCCGCTGAGGAGCACTGGAGACAGGTGAATATGTTTTCTTTGTTTTTTTTTTGAGATTTTCGACCTTCCCCAGCCTCCACAAAAATCTGTATTTCCTGGACAACCCCTGTAAGCATAGCCACTGTTTCTGGGGGAAATATACTTTCTCCAGTGGAGCAGCTGTCAAGTGTCTAGTACCTAGTGGCATAGCTACAGGGGTCACAGAGGTTGCTAAAACAATTCTAGCAGCATCCCGTTGCTCAAATGATAGGTTGACCCTCACAGAAACCCATACACTCCGTCATGACGCCTTGTGTTTAGATAAGTTTACGGCCAGGAGTGGCGGGGGCTCCTGTGCGAAGCAACTCTTCACTAACTTACTTTTCTGAGCCACCCATATGTCAAGTAAGCCACCCATATGTCTATTCTCCAAGTGGAGATGGAGAATGAGGTTGAGCAGCTCCCCGCCTTTTCTCATCTTCTTGTTCCCACCATGTGTGCTGTCCATTATTCCTCAGTTACAGTACATAATTACAAACAATAATAAGTGTGTATAAGTGAGAAGTCTATTCAGCATTTTAGTTATCTTTCTGTACCTATCACATGTAGAGTGAAGAGTCCAGGCAAGCTCCCATATATAATAATGATACTTCAGGTGCTCATTCCCTGGGCTTGGCTGCTGCTGGGGGCAGAGGCATAACTTGAAGCTTCTAATTCCCAATGCAAAATCTGTAATGGGGCCCCTACCTACCTTGTACCATTTAGTGGGTACAAGTGGGGTATTGTATGTGGCAGAGGGACCTTTGGGATTCCCTCAGTGCACAGTGTCTGGTAGAGACTGCTACCTCTGCACCCCCTGGCTGGGGATAATACTTTTATAATCTATAAGGAGCACTATAGCAGTCTTGTCGGGCCTTGCCATAATGAAACAATGTACTGGTTTCTTCTCAAGTGTCTGAAGGGCTTTTGAGTCCCCTCAGGCACCAGGGCCCAGTTATGACTGCTTCCTCTGAACTTCACAGCTACATTACTTTGGGGTTCTGCTATTTATACAGTTGCACTGGGCCATAAGCTTTTATTCTATAATATCTTTCCAATATGACAATAGACAGTTATGTTAGAGAAAATGTAAGCATTTTTCATTATAGTATTTTTTATTAGTATATATTAAAGATTTATATTCGTAGATTAATCATGCTGCGTTAGAGTCATTATTTTCCAAATTTAATATGTATATCTAATATATCATTGCATAAAAAGAATGAAAATAGCTACGGACAGAAAAGTTTGTAATGATACATTAAAGCAAGTGTATTTAGAGGCCACACCAGGGGTACCATCTCATAGCTGAAGAATGTTCGACATCAAAGATATTCCCAAAAATGTCACACACCCTTTCAGACTTTGCAAGTGAAGGGTTTAATCACCAGTGCATATTAAACCACAGTCATGCTTTCACTTCCCTTTCTGCTCTTTTTAAAAACTTCAAAGTCTGGGTTAGCTGGCTTTGATACCCATCATGCACCTGTATATAAAGCAGGCCAAGAAAGAAATACATTTTTTTTGCCTTATCCTTTGAGAGACTGTAGCTTTGAGGTTAAACATACATATGTGTATGCTGCCAAAAGAACTTGATTACTGGAGCAAATAGTAAGCCCCCTTTACAACTCCAGTAAATGCTCTGGACCACCAGCCAGCCACTACCTCCCATCCATGCAAGCAGTAGTCCTGGAATACAAAAAAAAAATTAACATAAAAACACATATATTTAGTACTGCATTATTCACAGTACATTGTCTTGCCTATAAATGCAATGACAACACTGGCTGACATAATATGTTAAGTTATATGTGGGGAATATGCCACTCTTAAAGGTAATGTTCCTTATAGCAAAAGTAATTGAGAACCCAGCATTCTTTTTTTCTTTTCTTCATTTATTCTTTTGAAAAGATTAACAAAAGAAGTGTGACAATTACACACAAAGTATAACTAACGCAATATGAGGCAAGCCACCAAGGTTCAATAACTTAGACATTAGAGACGTGTAAGAGAAATTAAAGGTAGGAGGAAAATGGGGATAGCCACATAGAGGCAGGTATAGAGAAAATAAAGAGGAAGAAAACGAAGAAGAAAAAAGGGGGATGGGCATTGGGAGGGGGTTGGAAGGAGGTAAGGAAGAAAGGGAAGGGAGGGCTTATCTAGTGCAAATATAATCAGAATTTGGGTGCCATAAAAAGCCATTATACCTGTGAGGGAGAGATCTTACCCAGAAGTCTAGAATACTCTACAGAGGTCTGGAATTCCATCCAATAATACCAAGTCTTATAAATTTTGTTCTAGGAGTCATTGATGGAAGAGTTAAGATTTTTCATGTGTATCACATCATTGACCTTGGAGATCCATAGAGACATTGATGGTGGATTGGTCTGTTTCCACATCAATGGCATGCAGGCTCGAGCTGACACCACTATGGATTGCAATAGAGAGCGTTTGTAGACTTTTTACACTATGATGTAGGAAAAATAAGGCAGAGCTGAAAGGTTGAGTGGTACAAGTCATACAGTATGTCTTAATTACCTTGCAGACCTCATCCCAAAAAGGCATTAAAAGTCAGAAGAACCAGAATGTATACATCAGCGTCGTCTCTGCCTCTCCACACCTCCAACACTGTGGGTCATCCTCAGGGAACATTTCATGTACTTTAGTAGGGACCTGGTACTGCATGAAAGGAGCTTATAGCTTGTTTCTTGAAAACGAGACCTAATAAAGGATGTGTGTGTCAGTGCAAATATACAACATTATCTTTGTTCTGCCATAATCTCAAGGTTTAAGTTCGACTCCCATTTAAGCAGAAATAGTGGAGGAGGTTGATCAGGTGAGAGTACGCCGCAAGACACCCGTGCCATTGTACAGAGATTCAAAGGGTGTCAGAGTGCTATGATACATCGTCGGCAATGTCAGTGTGCAGAGAAAAATCTGTAGCTGAAGGGTACACCATACAGACAATACAGGTAAATCTTGATAAACAGAGGGGTCTAGGGATATTCTCCATTCCGATCCCAATCACATATGTGTCACTCGAGAGAACCCAGCTTCCATTTTAATGCTCAAGAAAGTATACTTTATTGTATGCAAGCTACAGATCTTCCTCAGTCAGATTGAAAGTAGAGTCAGTGAATAGTTGCAAAAAATTAGCAAATACTGCTCTGAATATCGCAAGTTTAGTTGCTGTGGAATGAGCCCATTCTACAGTGACTGAGGTTGCAATATTTAGCACAGTATTTGCTATTTGCTTGTTTGACTCTACTTGAAATCTGATTGAGGTAGGTTTGTGACCACAACATCACAGTTTCTGTGGATTGCTTACCATAAATTATATTTTCTAGAGGATTAAAATGCATTTCGGGATCTATGTTACTTATTACAACATGACTATCATGTACTAACCCACAGATGGAATGTCTCTGAGCTTTCTCACCTACTGACATAGAAGGTCAGTAACAATAGCAAAACTGCTATCTGTTATAAAGGGAACGTGGGAAAAAGAGCAATGATGATTGAGCCCCATTTATAGAACAATGGTGGAAGAATGATGTCTGAACATATTATAAATTCTTGCCAAATGGTCATAAACTTGACAATTTAAAAACAAAAGAAAGGAATTGGCATTGCAATAGATGACACTCTTTGTTTTGTGATATGATAAAATTAATATTTATTAGTTCTAAATTTTGCTTCCTAGAGTCAAGCTTGCCTTGGATATGATTGCATTATTGAAACCAAATCAAACTTACAGGGCTGCCATCAAGAATTTTGGGGCACCATGTTATATATTACCATTTCCTATCCTGCCTGAGGCAAGCAGGCTACATGACTTGGAGGGGCCTAGGGCAAGCAGGTGGGCAGAACTCAGATTGGACTGAATAAATCCTCTTCCTGCCTGTACCATTACCACCAGTACTGCCCTGATGGGGATTCAGCAATCTTACCATCTTACAAGAACTAATCTGTTCACCCACACTGATTCCCCTGAAGTGACACCTTGTTAAAAACCTGGTCCCCTTGATTTTCTTCCAAAAACTCAAGTAGATATATATATTCTTTCAACAGCAAACTACAATAGATAGACACTAGCAAGGATTTTGCCTGGCAAGGAGTTCCCCCTCTTTACACTTTCTGCTCACCTCCTGGCTTATGATGTTCTTAGACATGTTCTGTTCCCCCATTCCCATCCTCCTCCCTTTCTATTTTTTTCCTAGCCACCACTGTTCCTGAACAAAAAGTGCTGTTATTTTTGGTGCCTGATATGCTATTTAGACACTACCCCCCTGACTGAACAGAGCCTAGACAGCATGTAAGATACCAAAGGTAACTGCACTGATTGTTCAAGAATGGTTGGAGCTAGGGAAAAAAAAAATCCAACTGTACTGGAATCAGTGGAGCGATGCCTATTAACAAATGCTAAGAACTAGAGGTAGTTACATTTGCAAGTTTCAGCTATGTTGTGCAGACTTATATTTTATTGTACCCCTTATCTTTTGAAAATATAAATAAAGAATATATAAAAATGAATCTTTATTGAAAGCAAAGAAGACTCTCTTCCGAAGATCCAGCACCGCCTCTCTCTTCTTCTGCTTATGCCTCTCCGCCGCATCATCAGCCGCCGAGTCTCTGTTCAACATCCAAATGCACATGAAAATGGCTGACTGGAAATGCACAGTCGGCTCTGTCACGAAATGGCAGAGCCGACCGAGCATGTGCGGGATTTGAATCCCGAACAATTTTTAGCACATTATGTAGCTACTTAGGCCATACCGACTTTCCAGTAAATCATGCCCCTTTTTGTACAAGTTATAAATAAGTCCAAAAAGTGTCTTAGGCTGAGGTCCCATGATGCGGAAACGCAGCTTTTTTTGTTGCAGTTTTTTTAGCCAAATCCAGAAGTGGACTGAGCCGACTTTAGAAGCATAAGTACTTCCTATATATTCCCCATTCCTTTTATAGTCATTCTTGACTTTGGCTCAAAAAAAACAAAACGCATATATGTGCATTTGAAATGGTGGCATCCACCCCCATTATGGATTGTAGGTGTGTGAGTGGATGTTTTATTAGCATTTTGCACCTGTGCTCTATCATATACAATAGAGCCTATCTACAACCTGCACAGCTATGTTTCATCTGGTATTAGGTAAGCGTGGCCTTTTTTTTTGTGATATGTCTTTTTTAGTAGTGTGTTTTTTTATACATTTCTAATGGTAAACGCCATAGCAGAAAAAAAAAATCAAAATGTCTGATTTGGCGTTTTTCGCTGATTTGCATCCCTAAAAAAATGAAATAAAAAGTGATCAAAACATCATACATTCCCCAACTTGGTATCAATAGAAACTACATATTGTCCCACAAAAAGAGCTCCATGCACTGAAACATAAAAAGTTACAGGTGTCATTACATGTTTTTTTTTCTTCAAAATGTAGAATGTAAAGTTATTAAAATATGAAAAAAAAACAACATAAATTTAGTAACACCGTGATCATACTGATCTGGAGAATAAAGTTAACATAACATTTTTACTGCACAGTGGAAACCGTAAAAACAAAACAAATAGGAAAATGTTGGTACTGCATTTTTTTTTCTCAATTTCACCTCAATCTGAATTTTTTTCCTGCTTCCCAGTACATAGTATGGAATAATAAATGGTACCATTTTAAAGTACAACTTGTCGCGCTAAAATCAAGTCCTTATAACTACATAAACGGAAAAATTGGAAAGTTATAGCTTTTGGAATGCAGGGAGTCTGTGTCATGTAAGGGTTAAAGGGGTTTTCCCATTTCCTTGTCTCCCCTGTTTGATTGCTGCCTTATTTCCTGTATTCTTCCACAAGCTGGTGGGTGGGCATTGACCGTTGATGGACAGGACACTATGAAGTACCTCAGTAAATATAGACATTGCCTTTACCAAGACAGATTATTTATTATGATTACTGTAAATCTATAATAATGCAGGTTAAATAATATCCACAGTATATTTATATTACATTGCACAGGTTTGGAGAGAAAATAAAACTTACAGGCTGCTAAAACTCAATTTTATATTTGTGTTTACACAGAGAGGTAACACTGTCCAAGCCTCTATCAGCAAACTGTAGTTAGCTGAAGATAATAGCTCTGAGAGCTAACATAATCCAGACAACTCAACCCCCTCCCCACCAGAAAACAGTGAGCCATGTTATCCATCCTATAATGCTAGATAAGGAGAGATACAGGCCAGGGACCAAGGAAATTATTTGTAAACAATGTGAGAATTATTTGACATAGAAGGCAAACTAAGGCTGGGTTCACACCTGCGATTGGTAAACCTTCGGGTTTTCCGTCCCCGAACCTGTTTAAAAAATGCGGAGTTCAGTGCTTTTTTCTCTGCATTTTTCACCCTTTTCAGGCGTAAACCCGGCGGACCCCATTATAGTCTATGGGGTCCGAGGGTTTCCGCGGGTAACCGCTTTTTTAAACGGATTAGGTTTCCATTCTGGGGGTTCCCAAAGCGGACCCTCCGAATGTAAAACCAAACGCAGGTATGAACCTAGCGTCAGCAGCATTTCTAAAGCAATGTGTTTAGGAAAACTCTTGAATTTACATGAGCTAGCAGTATAAATAGGATCATTGAGATGGAAATACCCCTCTAAACTGTGAGCACTTTCCTCTGAGCACATGCCTTACCTATAGTAACCAAACAACATATTACATTATTCAACAAGCACAAGTAAATATCTGCCATTAAAAGATGTGCACCATGAAGAATTTTGAAGGGGATGCCTTCAATTGTTGATCTAGTTGACCATATATTTCAACAAATCCAACTCAACCCACTGACCACATAGCAGAAATGTTGTACAAGTAGCTTGGGTATAAAATATGATCTTTCTCCAGAATATAATATATTCTGCTCAAATGTACTGTGCATATTTGATCAAACAGCCAAATACATAGTACTAACTTGCAATTGTTTTAAGAATAACCTTGCTCTGGGTAACATGATGACCAAGCTTTTTGCATCATAAGATCCCTTTATTATTTATAAGTGTCCCAGACAGATTAAAATGATAGTCTTTAATTAGTGGGTAGTTGTATCCCAAATTCAGCACAGACAGATGGGCAAACTATTTAAAGGACAATACAGATGTTGAAGCTAATCCTGTACACCTATCCTATGGCAACAATAATTTTGGTACTTCATAAATTATCAATTAGTGGAGCGGTTAGCCGAACACATCTGAACACCGTATGTCTCGGCTGCATATACCTAAATTTGACTATTTCCTTCTTGCAACAGATTCATGCCTCATAGTGACACCCATCATTCTTCAGTTATGAACCTTAACAGTTTATATCCAACAGTTGACAACTACTTTTAGGGCATGTTCAAGTGATTGATCGTTCATAGTGTTGTGAATTAAAATCTTCTACAGGAATCTGAGGCTGAGCCTCGGATTTCTGCTGAGGATTTGCAGAAGGCTCGAACTGGCCCATCAGGGTGTCGGTGAATCACCCTGGTGGGCCCCGTGCCTTTAGGTCAGGTCTGGCCACATCTTTAACAGAAAGGTTCCCGGCATCATGTGCCGCAGGGCCCCTTTCCAATAGAAGCCTGCCTAGGGGAGGTTTGTGAGAATAACAAACATTTTACTCACCTCTCCTTTGTGATCCCGTGTCATCTTCTGGCCATTTCTGGACTGTAGCTGACGTCACGTGTTCACAGACCAATCACAGGCCTCAGCGGTTATGTGGGTCGCGCTGCCATCATAACGTCAGTGTGCCACATGTGACCGCTAAGGCCTGTGATTGTGCTGTCCGGAATGTTTGACGTTAGCCACAGAGTCCGGGAGCAATGCGATGATGCCCAGAAGAGGTAAGGCAAGGTGAGTATAACTGTTTGTTATTTTCTCTCACCTCCCCTGGGCCTCTGATTATTATACTCTGAGGTCTGAAGCAGCTTGAGGCTCTGGGTAGTATATTATACTGTGTGGGGCCACTGTGGAGCATTATACTGGGAAGGCCCTCTGGAAAGCATAATCTATTGTGTGAGGCCATTGTGGAGCATTATAATGGGGGGATGCTCTGGGGAGAATATTATATTGTGTGGGGCCACTGTGGAACATTACTGGGGGGCACTGTGGAGAATTATACTAGGGAGCCCTCTATGGAGCATATTATACTGTCTGGGGCCACAGTGGGGAACATATTATACTGGGGAGGTTCTGGGTAGTATATTATATTGTGTGGGGCCAGTATAGAGCATTATACTGAAGGGGCCTCTTGGGAGCCTATTATACTGTTTTAGGCCACTGTGGAGCATATTATATTGTGTGGGGCTTCTCATGCACATATTATACTCTGTGGGGCCACTGTGGTGCATTATACATGGTGGGGTAAGGCTTTGGGGAGCATATTATACTGTGTGGGCCACATTGGAGCATTTTAATGGGGGAGCTGTGGGCAGCCTTTTATACTGTGTGAGGCATATTATATTGTATGGTGCTGCTGGGGAGTATATTATACTGTGTGGGGCCACTAAGGGGTATTATACTGTGTTGGGGCTTTGTGGAGCATATAATACTGTGTGGGGCCACTAAGGGGTATTATACTGTGTTCGGGCTCTGGGGAGCATATTATACTGCCGAGGGCACTGTGCAGCATTATGTACCATGTGGAGCATTATATAACATGTGGGGCATTATATTGGGGGGGGGGCTCTAAATTCCTGCTGACAGCCCAGAGTGCTATGTCTTCATCACAACTCTCTCACTATAATATTGCACTTAAATGTCATGCTCCATGGCTGTGTCATTCCCCATACAGTACTGTGCATGAACCGGCCATGGAGGTATTGAGGTCTGCACAGTACTATAGGGGATGACTGTACTGGTAACATGCTCAGTAATGCTGGATAGTCAGCACATACTGTATGTAAGATTTTAGTAAAGGAGCCATGGTGTAGACTATTAACAGGAAGCTATTAAGTGGGTCCTAGGACCTTCAGTCCGACACTGGAGGTGGGCCCCTAGAAACAATTCCACTGGTGGGCCCTAGACATCCCAGTCCGACACAGATTTGCAGTGTGCACTGTTCCAATTCTGTACCCTAATTAGCCACAAATAATGAAATTTATATGGTCTAATAAATGCCTTGAAAATAGTATCTTCAGAATCTTCAATCCCATACTATTACATATTAAGCTAAGCAGAACATATACAGTATCTCAAACAACAGGCCCTCGCTTGTACTTGCAATCAGATCCTGTGTGCCAATCATCACAAAATCTATTTTGAAATCTTAATATGTTGGTAAAAATTTTCCTAAGTGTGTCCCATCTATGTTGGAGAGGATGAAGCCAGGTTCAAACCTTACTAAACATGTTCTAGCTTAATACAAACATGTTGTTAAACACTGTATTAGATATCCCTATAACTTAAAGGGAGTGTACCACCACAAAAATCACTTCTAAACCACTTGTATGCTGTTGTAGGGCCACTAAGTGGATCTTTTATTCCATATGTAATTGAAATGTTTCGAACACTTGGTTTGTAGTCACATCTGCACCATTTGCCTTGTGACTAATAAGCTGATACATTTATTTACTGGATCAATATGATTACATTGGTACCAAATATGTATAGTTTTATTACTTTTGCAAAGTTAAAAAGCATTTTTGCATTAACAATTTTCTTTTTGCATCGCTACTTTCCAAGATCTATATCTTAAAGGGGTATTCCCATCTCAAGGATCCTATCTATTCTGCTAGCTCATGTAAATTCAAGAGTTTTACTAAATACATTGCATTAGAATGCTGCTTCATTTACCTACTATGTGAAATTATTCTTCCCCATTGTTTACACAGCATTGTCAAGGAACCTGACCTATATTTCTCCTTATTTAACATTATAGAATGGATGGCCTGACTCATAACTATCTAAAGGGGAGGAGGACTGGATTACACTTGCTTTCAGAGCTGTTTATCTCCTGCAATATGGGCCATTAGGTCAGCTAATTGCAGTTTGCTGATAAAGGCTCAGACATTTTGTTTTTTTATCTCTCTATGTAAACACAAAGATAACATTGCATTTACTGCAAGTCCGTTATCATTCCTAGCAGCCAGTATGTTTTTTCTCTCCAAACCTGTGTAATGTAATATACATTTACTGTGCATATTATTTGAACTGTATTATTATAGATTTCTAGGAATCATAACAAATAATCTCTCATGGTAAAGGCGATGTCTATATCTACTGAGGTACTTCATCAACCCCCCAAAAAACTGCGTTTCCACAACATGGGGCCTCAGCCTAAATTACTTTTGTCAATGAAACTGTGTGAGGGATTATTTTCTGCTGGAAAACCTCCATTTTTTTAATGATGCCATTTTGGCGAAAATAGCACTTTTTGATAGCTTTTAATAATAGTTTTTTCAGTGGCCTACAGACAAAAAAAAAATGCAATTTTTTTTTTTTTGTACGTTGTTCACCATACAGAGAAAATAAGATCCAGTTGTATTGCTCAGGTCATTACAGGCGCAGCAATATCCAACATGTGTTTATGTTTTAATTTTTTATTATTTACTAAACATTTTGGGATTGGGGGATTAATGTTTTATTATGATTTTATTTGTGTATTTTTTTTTTTTATAAAACTGTATTTAAAAATTTTTTATATTATTTTTTAGTCAACCAAGGGTACTACCTATGTAGTCCAATGCATTACATTGTCTGTCAAGAGGCTCCCAGCTATTATGTAAAGGCATTGGCACCCTGCAAATGCTTTCACAAGGAAGCTGATGCCTAGAGGAGGGAGCCGCTCCCCTTCAAAACCATTTAAATGCAGTGGTCGCAATCAGCATGGCATCTAAAAGGGTGGATCCTGGGCGTTAGGAACAGTAGCTTGGCTGTGAGTACACAGCTGGACACCTACTTCACACAGTGCAGGCTACCCCGTACTATCCCAATGCAATTAACATAGAAAGTCAAATTGCATTGCAATAAGTTCCATTAGTTACCAACATAGAAAGTCTATACTAATACATTAATGGGTTAATTTCCATTACCTCTAGCTCAATATCAAATCTGGAACTTGAATATTGTCCCTAACCTAAAAAACATAATTGAAAAAAATATCTATATATGTGTTTGCAGTTAGTGTGTCTAAACACAGTGAGCACTGATAGAACAGGGTCAGACTGTGCAAGGATATGTCGCCAACTGGTAAACTCTGTTATAGAACGTGGACCCAGGGCGATCAGCTACTCACTGGCGCAGTTTTTGCCAAGGCTTTTAAGATAAAGTGTTGTCTAAATGGGAAACATTTGTTAAACAATCTCACAATGTGTTTAAAACATGAAAAAGCACTGGTGACCTCACTGATCCCCCAATGCACCAGTTCCAATACTTACCATGTCCCTGTTGGTCTCTACTTGTTGGTCCTGTTTCTGCCACAAAATGCTCATACCTCATCGAGTGATTGACTGAGTAGGCATTTCTCAGTGATTCCTTTGTGTCCAGATGGGACTGAGAAGTGGAAAACAGAGGGGGCTCTGTACTATTACAGTAAATGAAAAGTAAAAAACTGATGGTCCGTCTAGTCTGTACTTATTGTATTTGAGCCACTGGATGAAATTTACCTAGACAAAGCTGTCAGAACAAGTATAGAATGAAGCTATATCTTTGTAAATGCTACATTTATAGATGATATATTCATTTAGCAGTGGCACAAATATTTACCAAAGAAGTTCATATAAAAGGTAGAGGATTTTCTTCCTAAGCTATAAAAATAACTACAGGGTACTGATATTGTGCTGTATGCATTCCCCAAAGTACTATTCTTACTTTCATTTAAAGAGGAGTAAAATATTTCCTGCAAGGCTCCATGATAAAGGAAGGTACATGCTTTGGGATATCCTTGGACTGACCAGAATTATCATACTTTTCTACATTGTGATCCCGCAGCCTGAAGACATGCATTACAGAGATGCCACTGAAAAATTAGAAAAGTAGAATGAAGGAACTCAGCTTTTTAAGCCTCTACTTAAATTATCACATGTCATCTGTTCATAGAATAAAACTTTCCTGTTACTGCTCTCACTAATGTAGACTGTAGCACAGGTAGTATAGTCAGTATCCTGTATTTCGCTGTCATATGATTTTTCACCTTCCTCTCTAGGTTAAA
Source organism: Leptodactylus fallax (assembly GCA_947044405.1). Classification (NCBI taxonomy): domain Eukaryota; kingdom Metazoa; phylum Chordata; class Amphibia; order Anura; family Leptodactylidae; genus Leptodactylus; species Leptodactylus fallax. Next base: position 257,997 of record CAMRHE010000322.1, read on the forward strand.
GGGGTAGTATATCTTCTGGAAGATTTAAGTCATGTGATGTTCTACTATGCTGTGCATCAATTCTTCACATTTATTTAAGTGAGTTGTGATGTTATGGATTAGATTTCACATATACAGTACAGACCAAAAGTTTGGACACACCTTCTCATTCCAAGAGTTTTCTGTATTTTCATGACTATAAAAATTGTAGATTCACACTGAAGGCATCAAAACTATGAATTAACACATGTGGAATTATATACTTAACAAAAAAGTGTGAAACAACTGAAAATATGTCTTTTATTCTAGGTTCTTCAAAGTAGCCACCTTTTGCTTTGATTACTGCTTTGCACACTCTTGGCATTCTCTTGATGAGCTTCAAGAGGTAGTCACCTGAAATGGTCTTCCAACAGTCTTGAAGGAGTTCCCAGAGATGCTTAGCACTTGTTGGCCCTTTTGCCTTCACTCTGCGGTCCAGCTCACCCCAAACCATCTCGATTGTGTTAATTCATAGTTTTGATGCCTTCAGTGTGAATCTACAATTTTTATAGTCATGAAAATACAGAAAACTCTTGGAATGAGAAGGTGTGTCCAAACTTTTGGTCTGTACTGTATGTACACTAAATTTTACTCTGATAGGTCTCCTTTAAGATGGTATAATCATTATATGTAATGCCACTATTTGTAATATATATGATATAATATATGTTGTGTTCCATGAATATTCAACTCTCCAGCATTGGATAAGCTAAAATGTACTTTATATATAAGATTTTAAAAATCTAGAAAATTAGGATGTCAGTCAGTAACATGGACAGTCCATGCACTGTACTATAAATATTATTATTTTTGTATTTCATGTCCCCGAAATATATTCAAGATTGTGTTTCTAGTAAGATATTCTTAATAGTGCAGAACAACCGGTGAGTAACCTAAAGTCCTATGACTAAATTGTGTACACACTGACTGTTTTCTGGAAAACAAAAGGAAAAAAGGTTTTTGTAAGCTCCAAAACTTTGAAACTGAGCAGCCAGCATGAGAAAGGATGTCGCTGCTATCAATGACGTTGGGGTGTTAGCAAGCTTGATAATCGTGGATTAGTTTGCTGCCCAGACATTTGGCTCTTGTTTTCACACTATTTTTTTGAGGCATGCTTCTTTTATAGTTATCAAAGGAAATATAACCAATGGAACGAGGACCAGTTCTCACCATTGTCTCTTGTCTGGAATTAAATAAAGCAATGTGGAGTTTGAGGAATGCAGTGAAGGTAATGGGGCTACAGCGATATTGGCTTTGTCTGCATTAGACTGGCGTCAGTTTTAGGAACGAGTGACATTTGTTAATCATTGGGAAGTTGTACGTTTCAGTCTTCTGAGACCAGTTGTGTTTCGCTTTGTTTATTATTCTCCTGAAATGAATGAAAATAGAAAAACTTACAATGTTGGAAGAAATCTGATAGTTTTATAAATGCCAGAGCAATAAGACTTGTCTCTGTGCTGGACTTAAACTATGTGAGACAATGGAATTGAAGTACCTGTTTTTTTACTCTGCAGAGATTAGAAGTGCATGACACATTTATATGGAGCAAGACAGGACACACATCAGGCTGAAATGGCAAATGTTGTGATTTTAATAGAGCATCATATAACATTATCTAACAATCCACAATGAGTTCACTGTCTAGCTCAGTGTTTCTCAGCCTCCTCAAGCCAAGTACCCCCTCGTAAAAAAAATGTTCCAACCGAGTACCCCCAGTGGGAAATGTGGAGCATATCCCACTCTGAATCCCCAGTGGGGAGTAAAACTGGCACACATACCAAGCCAGACAAATCCTTTTTGCTTGTGGCAGGTACACACTATAGTGCTGAGGGTCTTATAGCTTCCAACCACCTTTTCAATCAGCAGATCATAGATCAGAAGCTATTTGCTTATTCAGGACAGACTACTGCTGCCCCTTAAACTTGACATGAGGTCTATGAGGCCATGTGGCTCAGTGTTGAAAGATGGTGGGTGGTTTGTGCAGTGCTTGCGCCTCAGGAGCCTGGAACCTGGAACCAGAGCACTCAGTAAATCTGCCACTTCCAAAGCAGTGACTCTCAGTGATGGTACATACCCCTTGGGCTACACATACGAAAGCTTGATAACCACTGGTGTAGCTGACACATAGAAGATCCATTGATTTTACATATAAGAATGCATTTTTAATTTTAGTACCATAATTTCCATATTTCCCTAACAGACGCCTATAGGAATATAGGTAATTCCTGCCCTAGATATTGTACTTGATTGCATGTTTACATTTAAAAGAAAACCCTCAAAGCAGAACTAAACTGATGTAAAAATATTTCAAAAAAGTTCCACCTAAACTAAGGTACCACAGACTACCTCTACAATTGAGTAAATCAGTAACAAAGTCGCAGCAGCAATAATAAAGGGTGTCAGTTATGACTCTGTAAAACTTCACTTGATCTGACAAGCTTACCATATGATGTTTTCAGGTTGAAATTTAAGGGCCAGAATGTAAATTGCACAACACATTTAAGAGCTGGATTTGGTTCATACTGTACTTCAAGTTCAAAGGCACAGATCTGTATTGTTGTTTCAATTTATAAAGCAAAGGTTCTATGATGCTCTCAGTTGGGAAATTTGTGCCCCCACTCTGTTCATATTAAAAGGACCAATGAAAATAGTCAAGTGCTGTATTTCAGCTGTGTCCAGAGGTCCCATTAAAATAAATGGAATGTGGGCCCACATTTCTGACCACCGTCCCATTCAATCTGGTAATCAATAGCAGATTAGTAGGGGCCAACTTTCAGCACCCCTCACCTATTATCTATTGGAGCGGTTCATAAATCTTAGCTGGGTGCTGCGGTTGCTCCATTGCTTACATTAGTTAATTTATCAGCACACCACCTACTTAGTAGCAGTGGCACACAGTATTAAAGATTTGACCCATTTCCTTGATGGAACTGCGGGACTTCAATACCATCTCTTCAAACAGGTGATCAATGGGTGCTGAGAGCTGAATTCGCTACTCTTTTATTGATGGCCATCAATATTCTGATGTCGGAAACCACTTTATCTTGTATTGATGGAGCTACATTTCTCTTACCATTATTATTTGGTTGATTTCTTTATCTCTGTATAGAACTGAGATCTTTCATTGTGCAATTCTCAGTCATATCAAATAGTGTCAAGTTTAATTCCCATTAGAATAGAGCATATACAGTCTTGCAACTCTATAGGTCTGTATGCAGGAAATGAAGGCAAGCCACAGTTTCTATTCTGACCAGCGACATGTGCAGCTTGGTTATAAAATGAATTTGCAAAGATGGCTCTATTGTACAGTGGGGAAAAAAATATTTAGTCAGCCACCAATTGTGCAAGTTCTCCCACTTAAAAAGATGAGAGAGGCCTGTAATTGACATCATAGGTAGACCTCAACTATGAAAACAAAATGAGAAAACAAATCCAGAAAATCACATTGACTGATTTTTAAAGAATTTATTTGCAAATTATGATGGAAAATAAGTATTTGGTCAATAACAAAAGTTCATCTCAATACTTTGTTATATATCCTTTGTTGGCAATGACAGAGCTCAAACGTTTTCTGTAAGTCTTCACAAGGTTGGCACACACTGTTGCTGGTATGTTGGCCCATTCCTCCATGCAGATCTCCTCTAGAGCAGTGATGTTTTGGGGCTATCGCTGGGCAACACGGACTTTCAACTCCCTCCAAAGGTTTTCTATGGGGTTGAGATCTGGAGACTGGCTAGGCCACTCCAGGACCTTGAAATACTTCTTAGGAAGCCACTCCTTCGTTGCGCTGGCGGTGTGCTTGGGATCATTGTCATGCTGAAAGACCCAGCCACATTTCATCTTCAATGCCCTTGGTGATGGAAGGAGGTTTGCACTCAAAATCTTACGATACATGGCCCCATTCACTCTTTCATGTACACGGATCAGTCGTCCTGGTCCCTTTGCAGAGAAACAGCCACCCCCATGCTTCACAGTAGGTATGGTGTTCTTTGGATGCAACTCAACATTCACTCTCTTCCAAACACGACGAGTTGTGTTTCTAACAAACAGTTCTACTTTGGTTTCATCTGACCATATGACATTCTCCCAGTACTTTTCTGGAACATCCAAATGCTCTCGAGCAAACTTCAGACGGTCCTGGATATGTACTGGCTTAAGCAGGGGGACACGTCTGGCACTGCAGTCCTGAGTCCCTGGCGGCGTAGTGTGTTACTGACGGAAGCCTTTGTTATGTTAGTCCAAGCTTTCTGCAGGTCATTCACTAGGTCCCCCCATGTGGTTCTGGGATTTTTGCTCACCTTTCTTGTGATCATTTTGACCCCACGGGGTGAGATCTTGCGTGGAGCCCCTGATCGAGGGAGATTATCAGTGGTCTTCTATGTCTTCCATTTTCTAATTATTGCTCCCACAGTTGATTTCTTCACACCAAGCTGCTTGCCTATTGCAGATTCAGTCTTCCCAGCCTGATGCAGGTCTACAATTTTGTTTCTGGTGTCCTTCCACAGCTTTTTGGTCTTCACCATAGTGGAGTTTGGAGTGTGACTGTTTGAGGTTGTGGACAGGTGTCTTTTATACTGATAACAATTTCAAACAGGTGCCATTACTACAGGTAATGAGTGGAGGACAGAGGAGCCTCTTAAAGAAGAAGTTACATGTCTGTGAGAACCAGAAATCTTGCTTGTTTGTAGGTGACCAAATACTTATTTTCCATCATAATTCGCAAATAAATTCTTAAAAAATCAGACAATGTGATTTTCTAGGTATGTTTTCTCCTTTTGTCTCTCATAGTTGAGGTCTACCTATGATGTCAATTACAGGCCGGCCTCATCTTTTTAAGTGGGAGAACTTGCACAATTGGTGGCTGACTAAATACTTTTTTCCCCACTGTATGTAGCTTAATTCATTTGTCCATTAATAGAATTGCATTAAGCAGCTCTATAATAAGACATTTATGTACACATGGTTATACATATGCTTTGGCCAAAGTTAATATGTCTAGACTATTAGATCCAAAGTGTGTGTCTTGGAGAATTAAAAATACTCTGGTTGATATTATTTTAAATGAAGCGCCAGTACCGACAATGTCTGCGCTCTACCTCTGTGAGAAATGATTCAGTTAGACAGTTTAGACTGGACTTGTAAGTCAGTTAGCATTTTTATCTGGCACAAAATTCATTATGTCTCAGAATTCTGTAAATTAGCCATTAGTTTGTTCTTTTGCCATTTCTCATGTGCCAGAATGTAACTGGGATTATTTCCTAAAATGCGTGGGTTGGCACTAAGATCTCCTGACTCAACCAATATACTTTGAATATGTTTAAAAATAAAATAGACTGTTCAAATGTTGTTAAAATTTCTTTATATGCACAAAAATATCTTCTCTTTGGTCTCTTAAATTTAACTCAGAAGAACTTTCATACATATTCATATCTATATACAGTATGTTATACATGGTAAATATACATGTTAGAAAGTGTAGATTATGATATTAATCTGTTTTCCCTTAGTCCCAACAGCAGCACAATACTGGGGTATTTCTGCCCCTGTGTGCTGGTAGGACAGAATGGAATTTTTAATGAACAATAAATGGTTAACAGTAACCCCTCCCCTTCCTCAATATAAGAAAGGAAGTACCAACCCCCCAGCATGTAATTATAAAGACATGTACATAACACATAGGGAGGGAGCCTTGTGCTGCTATTGGGATTAAGGGAAAACAGATTAACATCATAATCTACATTTCCCTTTCTTCCCACCAGCAGCACAATACTGGGGATCTAGCAAGAAGAACCCTAGGGAGGGCCCTCTTGAAGAATGCAACTTAACACGGAATGGCCAAAGGAAGTGGCCTACGTACCCCGGGTGTTAAATCTATAATGATTAACAAAGGTATGGAGAGAGCTCAAAGAAGCTACCGAACAAATTTGCTCCCGAGGAACAGAGTTTCTTTCCATTCAAGAGGTAGATACGGCCCTTGTAGAATGAGCACGAACAAACTCAGGGGGGGGTCTAACCCCTGTAAATTGAAAGCCAATTTTATAGCTTCATTAATCCAATGTGTCAAGGAGGCTTTAGAGGTCTTGAGCCCTTTATTCTTCCCAGCAAATGGTAGAAAAAAATTCTCTGACAGTCTAAAAGTCCGAGATCTCTGAATATAAATTCCGAGGCATCTGGCCACATCTGGAGATGACGGGTTGGGATAGAAAACTGGTAATGAGATAACCTGGTTTAGGTTAAAATATGAGGGTACCTTAGGGATGAACTCTGGCATAAACCTTAGTTATACTCTATCCCGATAAAAGGGTTTGTAAGGTTCTACTGAAGATAGACCAAAGTGAAAGGCCCTTATCCAAGCCATCCTGAAGGAATTCCAGGATCTCTGGAATGGAAAAATCTGAGCTCTCAATTTCTCTACCTGATTCCCAGGAGATGAAGATGTTTCGGATCCTGGCATAGTTTTTATTTGTAGACTCTGCTCTAGGGAGAGAGAGTACTTAAGACGGCTCCTGAGAGTCCCTTAGATCGTAATAGGGACTGGTCAACCTCCAGGCTGTCAGATTGAAGGATTTCAGATCTTGGCAGAGCCTGGGCCCCTGAGACACCAGGTTCTGAATAAGGGGAAGCCTCAAGTATATCCCGTGACTCATTTGAATGAGTTGGGAAAACCAAGCTCTCTTTGGCCAGAATTGAATGATGGCAATTACAGAGACTTCGACCTGTCTGATCAATACCCTTGGTATCATGGAGATTGGAGGGAATATGTATGCCAGCCTGAAGCTCCAAGGGATGGACAGGGCATCCACAGCCAAGGGATTGTCCTCCTTGTATAGAGGGCAGAACTTCTCTACCTTGGCATTGAGTCTGGTTGCCATCAGGTCTATCTCTGGATGAACCCATTTCAGGGTGATTGCTTGAAAGACTTCTGGATGGAGAGACCATTCTCCTGGAACAGTGATGCCATGACTCAATTGATCCGCCACTACATTGAGTGACCCTCGGATATGTACGGCAGAAAGATGGGTTAAGTTCTTCTCTGCCTAACTAAAGATCTTCCCCACTTCGCTTAGAAGAGGTTGTGACCGAGTTCCTCCCTGCTTGTTTAAATAAAGGACTTTCATGCCTGTCCTGATGGTGATTGGCCGAGGAACCAGCAGGAATTTTGCAGCCTTGATGATTCTTTCCCTTCTGGAGGGAGGAAGAGATATTTTCATTAGGCCTGAATGAGTATGAACCCTAGAAATGTTTTCTGGGTTGGTGGTAATATTTGGGACTTTTCCAAATTTATAATCCACCCCAATTGTTGGAGGAAATTTATCGTGATGGATAGATGCTGTAGTAGGCCTTCTCTTGAGAGACTTTTAACAGTCAGTCTTCCAGATAAGGAACAATCGTGATCCCCTGGATTCTCAGTGACTCAGCTACCGTGGATACCACCTTGGTGAATACGTAGGATGCTGACGTTATCCCGAATGGAAGTGCAGTAAATTGGAGTTGTCTCAGCCAACCCTCTACAACCACTGCAATTCTTAGGTATTTCCTGTGAGCAGGAAGAATAGGGACATGGAGGTGCATGTCCTTTAGTTTCAGAGTGGTCATGAAATCTCCTTGCTGGAGAATGAATATCATAGACGTATCAACCAGTCTCCTGAGGGTTTTGGAACCAGGAACACTGGAGAATAAATTCCAGAACCTTGACATTGTGATGGACAGCAGGGAGGCGAGAGGTCCGTATAAATCTGTCCTGGGGAGGCACAGAAAAAACTATGCCTGAACCGGACCGGATTATCTCCAAGACCCATGAATCTGTTACCCCCACAGGAACTTCGTGTCTTGGAGGAGGGAGAAGGTAATAGTCAGAAATCTAGCTTTCTGATTTTCCTGTCATCACGGAAAAAAGACGGTTGGAGTTCCCACTCAGGAACTTGGAACATCCACACGTGATCTCTTGCAGGTGGCGGTCTTTGAGGAGACTGTCGTCTGCGACGCTGTCTGCCCTGTCCATGGAAGGACTGCGGAAGGACTTTCCTTCATTTCCCACTAGTCCTTCTATAATTTTATTATGTTCTGCCCACAAATATAAAATTTTGAGGCATAATCCACCCTCCAAGATTTTAACCATAGGGGGCGACAGGCAGCCGAAGTCAAGGCCCTATACTTGAGATACTTCATAGATTGTAAGCCCTTGCGGGCAGGGCCCTCTACCCCACTGTGACAGTTGGTCACTGTTAATATTATCTGTTTTGTATATCTTGTGCACCGTATGTGAACCCTCAAATGTAAAGCACCATGGAATTAATGGTGCTATATAAATAAACAATAATAATAATACTTGACAGATAATTTCACCTGGAGAAGAGGTTTCATTGAGGTAATCCGCCTCAAGAGCTATACCCTTCAAAGAGGACAACAATTTGTCCCGGGAGACTCCCAAATCGATATCTCTTTTTAATGAACAGAGGCCGGAGCACAGCTTCTTAGCTACCTCACTAGTAGTGATACCAATCAAACACTGTGCAGAGAAATCCGTATACGCTTTCCTTAGGGAGCACTCTGCCTGGTGGTCCATGGGATCCTGAAGGCTAGACCCGTCCTCAGGGGGTACAAGTGTTTGTCTGGACAATTTGGCGACTGCCATGACAAGCTTAAGTGGTGGACCCAAGTCCAAACTGGTCCTCAGCTATTGGGAAGAGTGTCCTGAACCTCTTGGATAACACGCAGGACTTCTCTGGGTGTTTTCACTTGGTGGACATAGCTCTTTTAAGCATGTCATCCACTTTGAAGGCCCTAGGCCTCCTAGAGGGATAGTGACTGTCAATGTCTGTAAAGCGCTGCGGAATATGATGGCACTATATAAGTAAGCATAATAAATAAATAAATAATAGAGGTGGAACTAGGGGCTTCCCCACAGTCAACATCATGGTCCCTTGACCTGATGGACTTCAATAATCTCTGAATTTTTACCAGAGGAAAAAGCGGTTTTGCTATATCCGTATCTGAATCCTCAGATGAAGAATTAGCTTCCTCTATGATCCTGATCACCTAATCAGATCGTATGACAGAAGCGGATGCCTCACTGCGTCTGGACCTCTCAGAAAAGTGAGTTATGGACTCGTTCTAGTACTTCATGGTGTCCTGAATACTCCTTGACCCAAATAACCACATCTCTAATTGTAGATTCCTCAGAGGGTTTTTTTGGGTGGCACTGGTGGCATGTATTGAATTCGTAACCGTCAGGCAACGGAATTACACAGGAGCGACAGGTTAGATGTTTGCGCCAAGACGCAGACTTACCTGGAGGACTCATCACCACCAGACGCAGAAGATGACATCTTACCGCAAGTGTAAGAGTAAATAGCAAGAAAGCCAGAAAAAAATAACACAACAGTACAAGTCTGTTGGACTAGAATGCCCAGCATGCACACTCTCTGCCAAACAAGAAAAAGGCAGAGGAAAGGAAGCAGCAGACTTATATAGAAAAAAATGGAGGGCAAAGACTCTCCCAATACCTGTGACAGGTTACACAGAAAATAAAAGCCTTTTATTTCTCTTTCGCTTTTTTTTTTTTTTTTTTTTTTTGGAAGAAAAAGGCTGCCCAGCACAGATTTTATGAAAAAAAGTTAAGGTAAAAAAACATTACCTAGTAGCTCACCTGAAGGAAGTTCAAAGATGTCATCACGTACACAAGCCAGCGTACTCTGGACGCCGGCGCCCCCACACACGGGAGCTGGAGAGAAGTAGCAGGAAACGTCATGCATCGCAATAAAACAAGCAATGTAAGGCTTACATTACCACAAGGGTTGAGTGTGGACATTTAAAGGCAGCAGATCTGTCTGGCCACCTATTATAAGCAACAGCTGAAAAAAAGCCTTTCCCTGCAGTTAAGCAGCAGAGGCAGGAAAGAAAAAAAAAAGAAGTTTTAACGTTTGAATTTTGTTCCAACAGGAACCAAAAGCAGAAAAAGAGTCCTCACAGGAGAATAGACAAAACAAATTCAAACAGGAAAGAGGAGGGGAAAGTCATCCAGAAATCTGAATAACCTCACTATAGGGAAGGAATAACCTTCGCTCCAACTGTCCCACCAACACAGGACGGAAAAAACACGCTGGGGGGTTGGTACTTCCTACCTTATATTGAGGAAGGGGAGGGGTTACTGTTAACCAATTATTGTTCATTAAAAATTCCATTCTGTCCTACCAGCACACAGGGGCAGAAATACCCCATTATTGTGCTGCTGGTGGGACGAAAGGGAAGACAGGGTTATATTATATACTGGATTGTTATTTTCACCATTAATTCTTGCTTTTCATTTACAATGAAATCCTCAAAGCAGAGCAGAATCCATCAAATAACAGAAAACAGTTCTTCTTGATGGAATTGATTCAATATAGAAAACAGAGTCAATATACAAAAGACAATACCATAATGTATATTTCACTAATAAGGAATTTAATATTGATGTCTTATCCTGAGCATAGGCCAATAATATCAGATTTATGGGGGCTTCTGAATTTCAAGACCCCCACAGCTTGCAGGAGCCACAAAAAATGCTAAGAGAAAAAAGTAAACACTCTTTGATGTCTCTGGATTTATGTATTAGGACAAAATAAAAAAAAACATGGTTCTTACATGGTCTAAAAATTAGGTAACTACAACACATTACCATTCCAGTGGACACTGCTAGCCTTTTGGTGCACTGTTTATTTTGCCTTCACCATGTTCCTATGCAATATATACATAGTTTTGCATGTAACTAGTTTATGCCCCCTTAAATGGGCTGACCCACTGTGAATGGGAGGAAAATTCCACTAAGTTCTGGAAAGTGGGAGGAGAAGAGGAGTCTTCTGACAGCTTCCATAGCAGAAGGTCTTGTGTGAGCTTATCTGTTCCTGAAAACTACTGGAACTGCGCTGCAACCCTGAAACAGGGACTAGTGAGATGCCTTCAGCCAAAAAAGGAGAAGTTCTGGAATTACTCAAGTGCCATTTTGGGGAGTCTAAGGACACTTCTGACAAGGACCTTAGAGCACTGACCTTGCCCAGCCACCGGGTGGACAGGGCATCCTGGGTAAAGAGAGGGTAAAGAGACTGATAACGATTGAGCGAGGGAGAGAGACAGACTAAAGTGCAGGCAGCTAAAAATACTATCCATCAAGTTCACCCCATACTCACAATGGACCTCTGTATAAGAACTACACCTATATTATTTTGGAAGCTGTTGGTCACCTTATTGCATCAGATATCCAGTAAAATTATATGTGATCTGTTCCTTGCAACCACAAGTCTCCTGAGTCTTAATTCCTTTGTCAACATCATTGGCACTCTGACCTCCATCTTACTCAGGAGGGCTGAAGACCATTAGAATGAGCACTGGGAAAGACCACCACCATCAGGTATGATGAAGGCTCCCACAACTCTGCACCAGTATAGAAGGAGAGCTGGAGGAATTATTTGAGTCTGCAAGCCACCATGACAGTATTGATTCTAGAACACTGTGGTATGTAGACCACATGCAGAGGAGTTGAGAGTCAACTCAAACATACAGCCTATTTCCGTTCATCTTGACGAGTCACAAAAAACTTGCAGGGAAGATGATGACATTGCCAATTATGACTTTGTTGCAGATAGGACCTGGCAACTAGGTCAGGGTGACAAGGTACATCAAAGGAAGAGAGTGCCGGCCACAGTGATAGTATTGACTTGAGCCAATGTTCAACCCCAATATCAAACAAAAACTGCCTGGGGCAGACCTAACACAAATCAGGTGGTGGTGGTGGTGGTGGTGGTGGCACTGGCAAAGACGTTTCCACCACTGATTGTGTTGGCAGCAGAAACTGTAAGTGGTCATTTATGTGGGAATTTTTTGTACATTCCAAATGACAAATCCATCGCAGTGTGCAAGATCTGCAAGTGGTGTGCTACTTTATAAATGCATATATTGACTTAAAGGAAGTGCTGCTCATGGCCAGAAAACTGTCTGCATGTTTCAGCTGTTCTTATGTGGCTAAGACTTGCAGGGCAAAATGTCCTGGCCTTGCATTGTCTCATCTGCAACATTCCAACTATAGATGTTTCAGGTTCAGGTGGCTCGTGTCCAAGATTAGTTTTGGTATGAACACACTTACGGCTCCTAGGAACCTAGCAAATCTCTAGCTCTCTAAGATAATTACAGACAAAGTTATGTGAATGTGACGTGTATGTCTATGGGAAAACGAATGGTAAGCAGTGGATACAAACTATGAATTTAATCATAACATTACCACTTGCATTACTACTTGCTTTTATGCATTTTAACATTTAAAATGCTCCACAAATAACCTTTTTATTAGGGGACAGCTTTTCTAGAGAAATAATGGTGGCTAGGTATCCTCCACTGATGTTGAGTGCATGCCGTCAGTTGGTGAAATGAAGTGGAATCCACTAAATGGTATGGCAGCGACTGCACCGACAGCAGCTTGGCCAGGTGCAAGTTAAGTTGCACAACTGCTGGATGACTGGGCGCATATTGCTGTTTCCTGGACACATATTCCCTTATGGATGACTGACATTGGCGTGGAAGAGGAGCAGGAGGTAATGATGAAGACGACAGCCATGTGCTAGGTGAAGATGTGGCTTGACTACAAGGCAGATCACAGGGTGAAGGAGTAGAACAGTCTTGCTCACTTCTCCTGCCAGTGCCACTGCCAAGGTCAAGTCTATTTTGCCAGATAAGATAGTAATGCCTTTTCATGTCAGTATGTAGAGATGTTGTTCCTACAGTTGTTCCTGTATGGCCACAGCTAAGTATCTGCTTGCAGATCTTCTACATTGCCATGGATTCATCGTTTGGCAATGTACAAAAAAATTCTGACATGGGTGATGATCAGGTGTAGTTGCTGCTGCCAGCACCATCAACAGTGAAGACATGTCTGTCACTTCCAACACCAGTACCACCACCACAAGCTTCTACTAGGTTTTCCCCAGGAAGGCTTTTTGGAAGTTGGTTCTGCGCAATCATTGCTATCACCATTTTCAATACCCTTTTTATCTGATGTCACCTTGTCATGCTGACTCAGTTGCCAGGTTCTATCTGCAAAATAATCACTACCTCTACTACATCCACCACCACCAGTCATGTCCACCTTCTCTGCCTGTACACATTGCTGACTGTTCTCTACCAGCTTATCTAAAAGACAAGAAAGACTGCTCTAACTAGGAGAAATAGATCTCTCAGCAGGTGCCACATCATTGAAGAATGTGAAGGAGAAAGTCCAGAAAGGCCCTGCAGTAAATGAAGTGCTATGGAGGAGGAGGAACACACAGAAGCCTGACTCAACATCTGGCATGTGTATGTATGTCAGAAGTGGCATGAAAGTGAGTGTGAAAGAGACAAATATGGGGGAAGATTGTGAGGATGTGGAATCCTTGTGGATTGAGTGGAATTGTGACCACTGATAAAATACTTTTTGGTATAATCTATAAATCTATAGACCCCCCAAGGAAATTGAGTGGGTGGCACAGGCGGATATGGTGGTCTTGATGGGAGATTTTAACTACCCAGATATTGACTGGGGTCATGGTTCTGCATCATCTGTAAAGGGTAGACAATTCATCAACTTGTTACAATTTTGTGATCCAACTAGAGGGGATGCTCTTCTGGATATGATCATCTCTAATAATGCAGGACTTGTTAGATATGTCATTGTTAGTGAAAACCTTGGTAATAGTGACCATAATCTAATCAGATTCCACTTAAATTGTAAAAAACAAACAAAGGTTGTAGGGCAAAATCCTTTAATTTTAAAAAGGCTATTTTCCCAGGTCAAGGGCTGCACTTCAGGATATAGACTGGTGGGAGACATTTAAATCTACATTGAGCAAGTATACAGAAAAATGTATACCCATAGGTCAGGGCAATTTGGGACACTAAACCACCCACACGTCCATATGGACCTGGGGTTTAGTGTCCCAAATCACCCTATTATAATGCAATTCATGGCCGCATTAAAAATAAAAAAGCTTTATATTCACCCTGCTGCTGTACTCCCTGCGCCTGCGCAGTTCTTCAATAAAGCCAGAGGAGTACACCTCGGCTTCAGTGCGCATGCCCCATACCTCCGGCAATTGCACAGTGAAGCCGGGCTGTCCACCTTCGGCTTCACTGAAGAACAGCGCAGGCGCCGGGAGTTGTGCATTTTGCTATTCACTGCAAAACAGTAGTATTGCAGTGAATAGTATGAGCGATCAGACCCCCTAGGTTTCAAGGTCCCTAGTGGGTCTGATCATAAAAGTAAAAGAAGAAAAAAAGAAAGTTTTTAAAAGTATATAAAAAAAATAAAAAAACACAAACGTACAAATCACCACCCTTTCCATAGATCAGATATAAAAGTAAATAAACAAAAGTAAACATAAACACATTAGGTATCCCCATGCTCCAAAATGTCCGAACTATTAAAATATTAAAATATTTATCCCATACGGTGAACAGCATAGCGGCGGAAAAAAATCAAAATGCCAAATAGTGTTTTTTCAACACTTTGCCTCATATAAAAAATTGAATAAAAAGTGATCAAAGCATCAAATTGTTCCCCAAATGGTATCAGTAAAAACATCATGTTGTCCCACATAAAAAGACGCCTTACCCAGCTCCATACATGTAAATATGAAAAAGTTACAGATGTCACAATATGGCGATACAAATTTTTTTTTTCTATTTTGCAAAGTTTTTAATTTTTTAAAAGGTATCAAAACATTACAAATACTATATAAATGTGGTATCACCGTATTCGTACTGACCTGCAGAATACAGGTAACATGTCATTTTTACCACACAGTGAACGCCATAAAAATTAAACCCATATGAAATTGGCGCAAATGCAGTTTTTCTCCAATTGCACCTCATTCTGAATTTTTTTTTCCAGCTTCCCAATACATTGCACAGCATATTGAATGGTACCATTACAAAGCACAATTTGTTTCACAAACAATAAACCATCATGTGACTCTGTGAACTGAAAAATGAAAAAGTTATGGCTCTTGAAATGTGGGGAGGGAAAAACAAAAAATGGCTGGGTCCTTAATCGGTTAAAAAGTTTTTTTAGTAGCACTTTGTGTTATTAAATAAAAAAAAAAAAAAATGAAAGGTAAAAAACAGACACGTTTTCTCTTCTCTTTTGTTTAGATTTTCCCGGATATAAAAGAAATTAAAACACATGCAAAAATAAAAACAACATAAAAATAAAGCCCTATGTGTCACCGAAAAAAGACGCACATACAAAAAAAAAACCAAAATGTGTCTTGTCTGGAAGAGGGGTAAAGCATCTGGTATGGAAGTGGTTAAAGATTGTGTATACAGATGAAACTGCTCTATTGCACAACAGATTTAGGCACACTTAGATTATTGACAATGAAAGGGTTAACTATCCTGTCTTTATGCCTGTAATACTGTATTAGAGCAGGAATGCAGCAGTCTCAAGCTCAAACAGCAGCACAGTAACACCCTCACTCCTATGTATTGATTTCTATCTCTAATCTACCTGTGTAAATGCTTGAATATGACTAAATTCTCCTATTCCAATTGCAAGCTTTTCAGAACTGTTCTCTGCATGATGCAGTGAGATGACTAACAGATCCTTCCCTATCTACAAAATTACTGCAACTAGCTTGTGATGATACTTGTAGCACCTTATATAGTGTACGGTGCCCACCTACCACTGTCTATTGGCTGTGAGATTGTGAGGTGGCAGTAGGACATCACTGTGACTCAAAAGACATGTGTCTTTTCTGTATTGCTCCTGTGCAATATACTGTATGTGGCAGCAACCATTTTAGTTTGTCCGAGACGAATCACCATTTGTTAGGTTTCATTAAAAACCAAACAATTTGAAATACTCAGGTCGAAACCCAGCTCGTGACATGTGGCTTGCCCATCTATAATTCCAATACACTGGAAATCCATATTGCACATGCTGGAGCATCTGTTTGAGGAGGCAAAGGAAGTGAAAGATTACTGCATGCAGCAAACCACATGCCATCTTCTAAAGTCCTTTCAGTAAATTGATCATCAGTGACAAGTGAACCATTACTGATATCATCCTTTTAATATATCTTACAGGAAACACACTCATGTAATGAGGGATGGAAGAAGAAGAAAAACAGCTTCTACCTCTTGGTCACCCTGGGGTGGTGCAAGAGGAACTGGAGGAGGATAAAGAACTGAGTGTGGATTGTTGTGTTGGAGAACATGGGACTCCTAGACTGGAAGAGGAAGAAGAATATTTCCCTTTGGTTGCAGAGGGGGTCTTGATATTTCACAACCAGGATAGGTGGCTGACCCTCATTTGTTTCGAGATGATAATGATAATGGCCAAGACCAACCATGGTGGGGAACTAGATCTGTGCACACACTTGACAAGCATATTCTTAGCATGAATCAAAACGATGACTATTGAATCACCATGCTTTTAGACGCTCGCTATAACACTAAAATGGGGGATTTTTTCCCTGCCTCCCAAAGGGAGAAAAAACTGGTGTTTATCAGGATAGGTTGTATACCCAGTTTGTTGCAGCTTTAGGGAGAATACTCCCAGTGACAGCCACATGTCTCTCCAGTAGGCTTCTGTCTGTATTTAGTCCTCTTCTTCAAGGATGGGGTAAGGGGCCCCAGTCAAAGTTTGCAGCAGGGCCCACAAGACTTTAGTTACACCACTGGACAGTGGATTAGATCAGTGGCTGGAGCTGACCCAATTAGCTATTACACTTGAGGCTGGGCAAGAAAACATTCATAGCAGAGAATGTTTTCAGTGCTCCCAGGGGTATTATAACTCCTTGGTAGTTCAAACTGTTCACAAGTTTGGAAAAAGTTACTTTTGTGAAAATAAATCAGGCACGGTTCTATGAGGATTTTCACACACCATACTCCATCACATTATATTCCATTGTACACTGTAACTGATGTTGCCACAGTTACTACCGCTGCCACAACTCAGACAGACTCAGACAAACTCAGATCTCCTGTGACTTGATCATCTATTATTCTATACTGTCGGTGCCACAATGTTGGCATAATAAAAAAAAAAATATATATTAAAAAAAGTCTCCTCCAAAAAAAAACAACTTACCATTGCTTCATCCAATACCAGCGCCACATTGGTGTGGCATCTGCCATCTGCTGCCATAAAGGGATAATTTTTGGAGGTTTATTTTTATTCTTTTTTAATAAGCCACTTCTTCCCATTTCAACTGTTGGGCACACTCACTGCGTGCCACTAATTTTTCTTCAAATTCTCTAATTATTACTCCACGTTGGTGCAGTATCTGCTTCCAGAAAGGGATGATTTTGACAGGTTTTTTTTTTAGAAAGCCAATCATTCAGGCACAATCTAGTCTGCCACAAATTAAACTTCACTTCATATTCAATTCACATTTTGTACTTTTTACCTCCACTGCCACACTGTTGGCATAATAAAAGCAGGATTTGCCTTCATGATACAACCCTTTTAGGCTGAAGCCCCACATTGAGATAGCCCAGCGTTTTACAGTACTTGCTAAGTGAATGGGATTCTAGCTAATCCCATCCACACATTGCAGGAAAAAAATTGTTGTCATCAGAACCCATTAGAGAGGTAGGTAGGTTAGGATCATCTGAATCAAGTTGTGTTTTCCCCTTGTGAATCATATCTCCACTGAGTGACATTTTTATCAGTATGCAAATGAGTTCTTTGGAGCAATAAGGACATTGTCACTTACCCTTTTGCAACAATGGCAAAACCTTCATTACTCTAAAGAGGTCATTTGAGTATAGACAAAAACAGCGGTATCTTGGCACAAATTCACAAGAAGAAATCACTTTTTGATTCAGGTGACCATAGCCTGCCTATCTGTGGGGATGGTTTCATATGCTGGGTTCTGGTTACAGGCTCGCTTTAAAGATGTCCAGGAATATTTTCAGTTGCCTTTAGTGTTAGACAACCATACTGACGTGGACAAAATTGTTGGTACCCCTTGTTTAATGAAAGAAAAACCCACAATGGTTACGAAAAGAACTTGAACCTGACAAAACTGGAATTTGCCAAACTACATGTTGACAAGCCACAAAGCTTCTGGAAGAATGTCCTATGGACAGATGAGACAAAAATCAAAATTTTTGGCAAGGCACATCAGCTCTATGTTCACAGACGGAAAAATGAAGCATATCTTGAAAAGAACACTGTCCCTACTATGAAACATGGAGGAGGCTCTGTTATGTTCTGGAGCTGCTTTGCTGCATCTGGCACAGGGTGTCTTGAATCTGTGCAGGGTACAATGAAATTTCAAGACTATCAAGGGATTCTAGAGAGAAATGTGCTGCCTTGTGTCAGAAAGCTTGGTCTCAGTCACAGGTCATGGGTCTTGCAACAGGATAATGACCCAAAACACACTGCTAAAAACACCCAGGAATGGCTAAGAGGAAAACACTGGACTATTCTGAAGTGGCCTTCTATGAGCCCTGACCTAAATCCTATTGAGCATCTTTGGAAGGAGCTGAAACATGCCGTCTGGAAAAAGGCACCCTTCAAACCCGAGACAACTGGAGCAGTTTGTTCATGAGGAGTGGGCCAAAATACCTATTGAGAGGTGCAGAAGTCTCATTGACAGTTACAGGAATCGTTTGATTGCAGTGATTGTCTCAAAAGGTTGTGCAACAAAATATTAAGTTAAGGGTACCATCATTTCTGTCCAGGCCTGTTTCATGAGTTTTCTTTTTTTAAAAAATTCTGTTGAAGCATTGTTGAAAAGCAATGTCTGATTTTCATTTGTTCATTTTCATAGAATTTTTATATATTATTACTTTTGTCAGAGTCAAGTTATTTCTGTGACCATTGTGGGTTTTTCTTTCATTAAACGAGGGGTACCAACAATTTTGTCCACATGTGTATATAATATCTCCTTCCTCATCACTGTCTACCATGTTCTTGTGCTTTCTGTTTTACCAATAATCTGAGACAAAACTCCTCCATAATCCAAACCTTCCATAATGAACTACACCAGACTCCATTTAATTACCAACATCCAAAGCTTTAAGCATGTTCCAATAAAAGAGCTTTCCCTAATCTTACTTTTCTACATTTAGGCTAAGGTCCCACGTTGCGGAAACACATCATTTTTGTCTGCCGCATGTTACTGTACACAACAAAAACTGAATGAAAAACACTGTAGAAAAAAATACAATGCATTTCTACTGCATTCTCTTCCACAGCGTTTTTAGCTCTTTTTACTACTGTACATGGGGCTTTAGCCTTAGACCCCTTTCTACATATAGGGCATTTTTTTGGATATGGGGTTTAAAGTTGGATAAATCTTAGTTTTAGGAAGGTTGTTAGGATATATTATGTGTACTACATGTTTTAGTGTATTTTATGTTATGAAGTTGTACTATGTGGTGTTCAGGTTTGTGTTGTAAATTTTTTTCATAGCTGTCGAAATAACAACATTGTGATTTCCCACTTTTTTCCCACTCATGTTATCTTGAAATATAAGGAATATGGGGTAATATACATTATTATAAAAAAAATATTATAAAAAATACTGCATCCATGACTATGATTTCAATATTTGATTTATACATGATTGACAGACCACATTTTTTCACAAAAATAATAAATGTGGGTTATTGAGAAATGGGCATACGTGATTTAAGGCTACACCATACGCTGTTTCAAGCATAAGCACAGTCTCACAGTCTCAGTGGCTTGTGTTTACCAGAATATTCTATCACATTTTATGACACTATCAAATATAGGCATGAGACAGGGAGGTCTAGTTAAATTTCATAGATTTTTCCAAAATATAGGTTATGGTTTCAATAAACCTAATTGAATTGTATCATTATACTGCAGGGATATAGCAATATCTACAGCACCTTCTGAGTTTAAACATTCCGTGTGTAATAAAATGTGACTGTGTATAGTAATTTGCGCACACTACTAAACCAACGGAGAAGATATGAGACAGAGCAGTTTATTTGTAAGTAACATTAGCAGGAAGCGTGAATGTTTATAGATAACCCAGACTAATTATGTGACTTCCTAGCTCAAGTGAAAAACAGTTGGGTCACATTTTTCTGTGTATCTTCGGGAATATTAAAAACATTTGATTTGGCCTGAAATTAAAAAGCACGCTTCACGCATATTTTTAACCAACCCCAAACAGACTTTGAATCTGAACACATTTTACAGGAAGCCATTACTGTTGGAATTCTTGCAGAGCGAGTCCAAAACTCACACATTTTAATGCCGCTGGTCTACCTAAGGAGGGGGGAAGAGAAGGTGCAAAGGTTTAATTCATAGGGTAGCACCATTGCTTTTCTTTGGTTTGTCAAGAACAAAATGTAGGAAACATATTTCCCTTTTTTCTTTATTTACCCAGCTGCTTCTGTCACCTCAATCTAGGAGCTGTGCTTAAAGTAACATGCACAAGCATATAGTGATGTTTGGTTACTAAACTGTAGGAGGATATTAGAGAGAAGTTTATAAAGAGTACAGATATGCGATGATAGCTCTATATAGGTCTGTACAGTACCGTGACAGAGGTGAAGCAAAGGGCAGAACTAAAATAACTTTACTAGGATGTTTAGTGAGCAAACATATAGATGGATATTGGATATTATAGGACTAGCCTAATTATACTTGATGTAATACAGGAGGATGAATGGGACTAATGTGTAATACCAATTAGCCATGACTGACTCTGATAGAAAGCACAGATCTAGAACTGTTTAGAATCGGATTCAATGACACTATAAACAAACAATGAAAAAGACCTAAAGTCACAAATATTGTTTGGTCATTATTTTTACATGTTTTTTTCTTTTTAGGGAACTGAGATGTGTGATATTATTTTCAAAAACTAAGTAAATAAAAGAAATAGTAAAACATTTTAGCACCAGCGCAAGAGAGATGAATGGCCTGTACTGCCTATAGCAGAGCTGGAGCTAAACTTTCTTGCACCTGGGGCAAAGTTTAATTTTGCTGCTCTAACCCTATATTTAAATATCTGTCCAAGGCAAAGTGACTTGTTAGCGCCTACCCTGGCAGTCAACACCCAAAGAATATGCCTCTGTTGCCCCCCAAGCTATACCCCTGCCTACAGTATGACATGTAACAGCTCTTGTAAAAAGCCCAGTGTGTCCACAACACATTTTTTATGTTATAGAACTGTACAAATTAAAATTCAGAATAATAAATAAAAAAAAATAAAAAAAAATGATGCTGGGCTCTGTTCACTCAGGTGTCAGGTTTCCAATGGTATCAGTGATGTGATTCATTAAAATTGTTAGAATCCACTGTAAGACAGAGAAAAACACATTGTGCCATGTTCATTATGGATACTGCAAAAATGAAGGCAAGAATATTCTACTATTCAGTTTTGGTTACTTTACAGAGCTTAGTATGACCGTCACATATGAAAACCCTACTCTTAAAACCCTTTAAAGGCTAAGGCTGCAGCCAAAAAACAGACTTTCTGCTTCTATTATACCTAGTAGTATAATGTTGTACCGTGTTAGCCATAGAAAGTAGTGGAAGAGTGAAGAAATCAGGCGATACGTTTTAGAGGCTAACTGAGTATATTTGATAGTAAGCTTTCGAGAGTGCTAGCTCTCTTCTTCAGACATGGTGTAATGTAAGAAACTGAAAATTCACACTCTTTATACACACACAAGACATGGATCTTCAAAAGGATCTTGGAATAACAAAATGCAATATAAGTAGGGAATTTATTTACAACAGGTCAGGAAATAAACAGTCTGGGAAACTTTGTGGGGTGTGATGGAGGGATCTGTTATCTGTTTGCTATCAGGTGGTGATTTGTGACCCTCACAGTTCATACATAGTGTGACATGAAACTGGCATGAATATTAAGTCCAAATTGCAGAGTTTAAAATGTTTGCATTAACTTGTATTCCCATTCCTTTCTCTCCCTCTGTGTCTTAAAATGCCCCATTAAAACCACAACCCGCAAATCTATTATACCTATCCAGAAAACGCCAGTATTTCTGTAGGTATAATTGACATGCTGCGATTCCCAAAAACACTTGCGTTTTTGAAATCGCAGCATTTCCATTGCAGATTTTTTTTTCTGCAATGTGTGGATAGGATTAGCCAGACTCCCATCTACTTTGCAGGTACTGTAAAACGCAGCATTTTCTCAACCTCTGGCCCTGATCATAAGGTTTTTTATAAACATATAAACCCCTTAAGGACTCAGCCTAAAACACTGTAAGGACACAGTCCCATTTTTCAAAACTGATGTGTCCCTTTATGTGGTAATAACTTTAAGGCTAAGGCCCCACGTTGTGAGATGCTGCAAAAAAATGCTGTGAAAAAAAACGCAGCACATTGCGTTTTTTTCTGCAGCATTTTTCACTGAATTTCTGCAGAGTTTTCCTCTGCAGACTTTCTACCTCTATTAGCATTTCCACAGGTATAATGGACATGCTGCGATTTTCAAAAACTTTCTTCCTCCGGCCTCAGTATAAAGAGATCATTGAAAATATCTCTGTATTGTCCATTTATATATTTGTGTCATCTACAAATACAGAGATTCTACTCTGTAAAACCTCTACCCGGTCATTAATAAAAATATAAAATAAAACAGAGAACCCAGTACTGACTCCTATGGTACCTCACTGGTGAATATACAGTGGCATGCAAAAGTATGCATACCCTTTGAACTTTTCACATATTGTCACCTTACAACCACAAACTTAAATGTATTATATTGAGATTGTAAGTGATAGACCAACACAAAGTAGCAGATAATTGTGAAGTGGAAGAAAAATAATACATGGTTTTCAAAATTTGAATCAAATAAAAACCTGAAAAGTGTGACGTGCAAAAGTATTCAGCCCCCTATATGATACGCCTAGAGCGCTGGTCAGAGAAGCAGCCAAGAGGTCCATGGTCACTCTGGAGGAGCTACAGAAATCCACAGCTCGGGTGAAGAATCTGTCCACAGGACAACTATAAGTTGTCCACTCCACAAATCTGGCCTTTATGGAAGAGTGGCAAGAAGAAAACCATTGTTGAAAGAAAGACATAAGAAGTGCTGTTTGCAGTTTGCCACAAGCCATATAGGGGACACAGCAAACATGTGGAAGAAGGTGCTCTGGTCAGATGAGACCAAAGTTGAACTTTTTGGCCTAAATGCAAAGCAATATGTGTGGAAAAGTAACACTGCTCATCACCCTGAACACACCATCCCCACTATGAAACATGGTGGTAGCAGCATCATGCTGTGGGGATGCTTTACTTCAGCAGGGACAGGGAAGCTGGTCAGATGGATGGAGCTAAATACAGAGCAATCCTGGAAGAAAACCTGTTGGGGTCTGCAAAAGACTTGAGACTGGGAAGGAGATTCACCTTCCCGCAAAACAATGACCCTAAACATACAGCCAGAGCTACAGTGGAATGGTTTAGTCAAAGAATATTCATGTGTTAGAATGAAAGTTGCAACACTTTTGCAAGTCACTGTAACTTAATGTACCATTAATAACAACCCACTTATCTGTGAGCCAGTTTTTAACCCAGTTGCAAATATTTTCCCCTAATCCTAGTATTGATATTTTATGTAATGGTCGTTTCACATCTGTGTTCGGCTTTCCGTTCAGGGAGTCCGCTTGGGGACCCCCCAAACGGAAACCTATACGCATAGAAAAGCGGTTACCTGAGGAAACCCGTGGACCCCATAGACTATAATGGGGTTCGTGTGGTTTCTGCTCGGTTTCCACACAAAGCAAGCGGAGAGAAAAGTGCTGCAAACAGCAGTTTTCTCTCCGCATGTTTCCACATGTTTTGTGCGGAAACCAAGAGGAAACCACACGGACCCCATTATAGTCTATGGCGTCCATGGGTTTCCCAGGTAAACTGCTTTTTTGTGTGTATAGATTTCCGTTTGGGGGTTCCAAAGTGGACTCCCCGAACGTAAACCCGAACGCAGATGTGAACCGGCCCTAACAACCTTTTATGTGGTACAGTATCAAACGCCTTTGAAAAGTTCAGATATACTGCATCCACTGCATTACCCATGTCCAGTCTGAAACTTACAACCTCATAAAAGCTGATCAAATTAGTCTAACAGGACCGATCCCTTATAAGTCCAAGGTTATACTGCGTTATAAGTTTATTATCATTCAGATACTACAAGATAGCATCTCTTAGAAACCCTTCAAATAATTTTCCCACAACAGAGGTTAAACTTGCCAGCCTGTAGTTTCTGGGCTCATTTTTAGACCCCTTTTTGAATATTGGTACCACTTTTGCTATGCATCAATCCTGTGGAACAGACCCAGTCACTACTGAATCCTTAAAAATTGGATATAAGGATCTATCTATCACCGTGGATAATTCCATCAGAACTCAGGGCTGGACCTGGTGATTTGTCTATTTTAGTATTAAACCCAGATTATTTTTGAGAGGGCCCACATTGTCAATTTTTAGTTTCTTAATATTTATATAGCTGAAAAATAATTTTTCAATTATTCCCTTTGCCTTGATTATTGCTGCCTTAATTTGTCTTCTCCATGATATATTTTTCTCTTTATAATTTTCTACCACGTCACTACCTTCTTGCTTTAGTATTTTAAACAATTTGTTTTTATTTAATATTGCATTCCTTACCGTTTTAGTTAGCCACATTGGTTTTCTATGATTTCTAGCACGCATATTCCCATAAGGCACATATTTTTCATGACCCTGTTCAGGATGTTTTTGAAAATGTCCCATTTATTTTATGTTACTTTCACATTGTGGACATTGTCCCAGTTCATGATGTTAAGATCTTCTCTTAGCTGCTGAAAATTGGCCTTCCTGAAGCTTGGTGTTTATGTACCCTCTCTACTGAACATCTTATTACAGTGTACTCAAAAACTTATTATGTTTTCCAGTCTCATCTATTGCCTTATTAGTAAGTTTTCTGCTTCTTCCATTATATTGGGGGTCTGGTAACAAATTCATCTAAGTATTTTATTATTCTTCATCTCTCCCCTTATTTTAATCCATTGGGACTCCACATATTCATTTTACCACTCCCAGATGTCCTCATGAAGGGAGAGCTTAAGGCAGTATTTTACATACAAGCAAACCCCCCCCCCCACTTCCTATTTGTACACTTTTTTCTAAACAGTACCCTTGTATAATAACAGCCCCGTCAAAGCTAGAGTCCAGCCATGCCTCACTTATCCCCACCATGTCATATTCCTTTTCTAACATTTTCAGTTCTAATTCATCCATCCTGTTATTGAGACTTCTGGCATTAGTATACATGCATTTTATGTTTTTCTCCTTATCCCTACTACTCCTCTCCCTACTAACTGTTCTCACTCTGCCCGACTCCACCCCTAGTTACTAAGTCCTGGTTCCCTGTCTACGCTATCTTGTCCTCTACATTTGTTATTGTCCTCTATATATTCAGTGTAGCCTGTTATTTAACCATTCAACTCTCTGCTCTTCCTAGACTGAAAAACCAAGAAGGCTGGCCTATCTGTGATTGACAGCTGTCTCTGTATGCACATTCTTTGCATAGTCTCTGTATGCATGGTTTTACTGGAAATATTTATATAGCTGCTCTTTCTATGCCGAGGAATCAAGGAGGCAGTCCTATCAGTGACTGACAGCCTGCCCTCTATACGAGAGGCTATCAATCACAGATAGGACTGCCTCCTTGACTTCTCAGCCTAGCAGAGATATAATTGACAAGTTATAGTGAATCATTTCCTCCAAAACCATAACCCAATCTGCTCAGTTTCCCCTCCTCTGTAACTTGCTTCCTGCAGATTAGATTGCATTTTTTCAAGTGACAGGTTTACTTTAAACTGTCTTCATTGTAGTTTATATTATAACCTATTTTGCTACTAAATCATGGGACGGAACCAACAGACAATTTTTCAGCAAGTCTCTAAATTAGTAAGCAGAAGACTACAGGAAAGTCTGAAGTGGCAGATAATGAGACATAAGTATTAATATGCAGTTTAGATGTGGGTGGTCATTACACTAGTCTAAAAAAATGCATGAAGTCATGTTTTAAGACTCTCCACTACATACACTGGTCATTGCATGGATATATTTTAAGATAGTCCATCAGTTTTAAATCAGCAGGGATCCAACTGAGGATAGAGGGTTTTCGGTAATACTGCATTGTGTCTCTGCACTGACAAAGTTCACCTGAAGATCTGTCCCAACCCCAAGCTTTAACAACCACCTGTAAATTTAAGGAAAGTCCATATACATAGAGGACTTTTGGCAGATGTCTGTAACAAAAATATATGCTGATTTTTCTGAAACTGAAGGTTTTGTACAGGTCATTTCAATTGTACATATTTTTGTCTTACATTTCACAGTAGACAGAAAATGTCACTAATGCATCCTGAGCAATGGTCATACACTGTATATACTGACATTGATTATCGTGTTACAATATCACCTGTCTGTATTGTCTTAGGGCAGTCCAGACATGTAATACTGCCACATGCAACCCAAAATCATGCTAAGATGTGGTTGGAACTGAAAAACTAATCCTGCTTGATCCTGATGAGTATTGTGTGGCTGATTCATCCACAGAGCCCGCAACAAGAGACACTTTGCTGAATAACCCATTCATCTTATCCATCATAATCAGCCATGGCCGATAAGTGAAAGTTTCCCTCAAATTCCTCTTCACTTTCTACCATGTGAACATACCCTAAGGTTGAAAATGTAATGGAGCAAAGGAAGGGTGCAGTGCTTGGAAGAGAGGGTACATTGGAGCTGGATGACACAGTGGTCACAGTTGCTGTGCAGATGATTTATCTACAAGGTTGGTTTAAGTTGAGAAAACCCCTTTAAATAAATGATCTCTTTACTGATGAGTAATATTGAAGTGTCTGATGGGCCAGAATATATAAAATGTATCTTTATTTATATTATATTATTTACAATGTAATCCATGCTTTGCCATAATTTATGTGACCCTTGAAATTAACTTGGAGGGGCATGTGTTTAGTTAGATAAGTATAGATTTGCTTGAATTACATTCCTGTGGTGAGCCAAAAATAGAAAACTGTGAGCCCCCTTAAAAACAAAGATGCTTTTCTTGGTATTATTTTCATGTTTTTCAATCTTGAAAGCGCAAGATTTTGGCCTCAAGGGGTGCTAGGTTGTTACCTTAGAGCCTGTTTCTTTTTGAGGCAGGGAAGTGGTAGAGGGCATACCTTTAATGCTTACCTTGGCAACAATGAATTGCTTAGTGCTCTTCCCATGAATGTGAGTCTTTAACTACATTGAACAGTTGCCCACAGGTAAAAACATTCTTTCATGAAAAGAGCCTGAATATACACCGCACTGATAAAAATCAAGGCTGGCAAACAAAAGCATATTATACAACTGGATGGATATGTAAAATTAGTTTTTAAAGTTTTTAAAGAAGAACAAGCCTTTAATTAAATTGATCCCTTGTCTGCTTCAAATTTCCTGTTTCGTTTTTACAGTATGTACCCTCCAGCCAGCTTCACTAGATTGACAGACTGACTTTCAGCAGCTCGCAAATACTGTACAAAATAAGTGCTCATTCCACCAAATATGGTAGGAAATATTTTTTCATAGCCTCTGGCATTTTTATATTTGACTTATCATTCCTCATTACTTTAATTTAATTAAATCTTACTCTGTATGGAGCGAACAGATACAGTACAGACCAAAAGTTTGGACACACCTTCTCATTCCAAGAGTTTTCTGTATTTTCATGACTATAAAAATTGTAGATTCACACTGAAGGCATCAAAACTATGAATTAACACATGTGGAATTATATACGTAACAAAAAAGTGTGAAACAACTGAAAATATGTCTTTTATATTCTAGGTTCTTCAAAGTAGCCACCTTTTGCTTTGATTACTGCTTTGCACACGCTTGGCATTCTCTTGATGAGCTTCAAGAGGTAGTCACCTGAAATGGTCTTCCAACAGTCTTGAAGGAGTTCCCAGAGATGCTTAACACTTGTTGGCCCTTTTGCCTTCACTCTGCGGTCCAGCTCACCCCAAACCATCTCAATTGGGTTCAGGTCTGGTGACTGTGGAGGCCAGATCATCTGGCGTAGCACCCCATCACTCTCCTTCTTTGTCAAATAGCCCTTACACAGTCTGGAGGTGTGTTTGGGGTCATTGTCCTGTTGAAAAATAAATGATGGTCCAACTAAACGCAAACCGGATGGAATAGCATGCCGCTGCAAGATGCTGTGGTAACCATGCTGGTTCAGTATTCCTTCAATTTTGAATAAATCCCCAACAGTGTCACCAGCAAAGCACCCCCACACCATCACACCTCCTCCTCCATGCTTTACGGTGGGAACCAGTCATGTAGAGTCCATTCGTTCACCTTTTCTGCATCGCACAAAGACACGGTGGTTGGAACCAAAGATCTCATATTTGGACTCATCAGACCAAAGCACAGATTTCCACAGATCTAATGTCCATTCCTTGTGTTCTTTAGCCCAAACAAGTTTCTTCTGCTTGTTGCCTGTCCTTAGCAGTGGTTTCCTAGCAGCTATTTTACCATGAAGGCCTGCTGCACACAGTCTCCTCTTAACAGTTGTTGTAGAGATGTGTCTGCTGCTAGAACTCTGTGTGGCACTGACCTGGTCTCTAATCTGAGCTGCTTTTAACCTGCGATTTCTGAGGCTGGTGACTCGGATGAACTTATCCTCCGCAGCAGAGGTGACTCTTGGTCTTCCTTTCCTGGGGCGGTCCTCATGTGAGCCAGTTTCTTTGTAGCGCTTGATGGTTTTGGCCACTGCACTTGGGGACACTTTCAAAGTTTTCCCAATTTTTCGGACTGACTGACCTTCATTTCTTAAAGTAATGATGGCCACTCATTTTTCTTTACTTAGCTGCTTTTTTTCTTGACATAATACAAATTCTAACACTCCATTCAGTAGGACTATCAGCTGTGTATCCACCTGACTTCTGAACAACACAACTGATGGTCCCAACCCCATTTATAAGGCAAGAAATCCCACTTATTAAACCTGACAGGGCACACCTGTGAAGTGAAAACCATTTCAGGTGACTAACTCTTGAAGCTCATCAAGAGAATGCCAAGAGTGTGCAAAGCAGTAATTAAAGCAAAAGGTGGCTACTTTGAAGAACCTAGAATATAAGACATATTTTCAGTTGTTTCACACTTTTTTGTTAAGTATATAATTCCACATGTGTTAAGTCATAGTTTTGATGCCTTCAGTGTGAATCTACAATTTTTATAGTCATGAAAATACAGAAAACTCTTGGAATGAAAAGGTGTGTCCAAACTTTTGGTCTGTACTGTATGTCAGATTGTCAGTGCCTAGAACATTAAACCTGCTGGCATCTCCTTAAAATAGGCCATCTCTATTTGATTAACTTCCGGCATCCCCACATATCAGCCGAGTAAACCGAGTGTATCGAATAGGATCAGCCATTGCTCCTTCCTTCATTTGGTGGTGCTGGAATTAAGACTGCCCAATGTTTTTGTTTTTTTTTACTCCTTTTGAAAACTATTTATACTTATTGATTCTGTCTATGGACAAATTCACTATACCAATTTTGCACTTTTACACTACTCACTACAGTATTAAAATGTACATGGGCTAGCCTGTCTTGCTGTTGTTACACCAGATTTATCAAATGCAACCTTGTAAAAAGTCACAAATATTGTCCCAACTTCAATTTACAGAATGCTTGCAACCATCCACCAAAAGGTCTGAAAAGTAACCTGAATCATCGTGAATACTATTTCCATGACTGTCCGCTGTCATCTGTGATGACTTAAGGTGATCTTAAAGAGGTTGTCCAGGCTTAAATTTTATTTTTTAATTAGGCCAGGGAAGGTGAAAAAAACAAACAAAAAAACACACTCACCTGTCCCTGGTGCTCCACTGTCCTCCCAAGACGTTCTGGTCGTGCTGCTTGGCAGTCTCCTTCCAGTGGAATTCCTTGCAGGCTGCAACGTCCCGGGTCCCTTGCGTTGAAGCCGCTGTTGGCCTCAGTGGTCACGTACTGCGGGGACTTCCGCTGGAAGAAAACAACAGAGCTGCAGGACTGGACCGCGCTAGGAGCACCAGGGGGTGAGGTTTTTTTGGGGTTTTTTTTATTTTATTTTGTAGTGTTGGAAATCACAGTATGTCAATTAAACCTACGGAAATAATGCCGGCGGTTTCCCTATATGTATAATGGAAGGAAACCTCTGCGGACTTTCTGTGAATAGTACTGCGAGAAAAACTGCGATGTAATATGGGCATGGTATTGGTGTTTTGTTTTTTTAACTTTTAGCTTTTATTTTTTTATCTGGCTTTTTATTTGATTTTCTTTTTTTACATTGTGCCTTCCATAAGGTCATAATAGACCTTTGGGGTTGGGTTGATTTTACCTGTAACTGGGGCTGATACATTTAGGCCCAGTTACAGGAGGAATACAGCCTTCTAACTATAACTGCAGAGCTGATCTGGGTCCTCTACAGTAGGACCCAGCAGCTCTTAAAGTTCCCAGCCTCTGACAGATCATGTAACTGCCAGGTCAGACTGGAGCCATATCATGGCTCACTGAGCGCTGTTTACACAGTGATCAGGAAGGCAGGGGCAGCAATAAGCCATCCCTGCCTTTTGTAGAGGAGCTCTGGCAGTAGTTACAACAGTCTCCCCAGAAGACTATACATACAGCCTGATGCTAAATTCACAATAGTGTTGTCTCTCCATTGTTCTGGTCCGTTGGGTGATGTATATGGACACACAGAGTCAGACAGACTCTATTGACTATAATGGGGTCCATCGGGTGTCCATGATTTTAAATCTGAAACCAGCCTATGTGCAGGACTTTTCTTCCACCGATTTTCAGGCGGACACTTAAAAGAGTCTCCGAATGATACTCCGGCGCTGATGTAAACATAGTCTTATTATGTTTTTCTGAGAAATCATTGAACAACAATCTAATTGTATTCATAACCTAGACATTTCTATACGACTGACAATATTAAACATTTTGGAAGCAAATGACCATAACAAACTATTGAATTTGCCAACAATTTCTGCAACAGAATAACACATTTTACAAGGTTAAGTAAAAGATTACAAGTCTGTTTGACTACAGGATGGGGAAAAATTTCACACAGACTGGTCAGTGGTCTTATGTGATTTAGAAATACACACACTGTGTATGATTATTGCATATAATAATATTATGTATATAAAACAATAAAACGGCGGAGGATTCCCCCGACTCCTCCAAATTTGATGCTCTCTGGCGGCCTTGGGTGGTGTTAATCTGAGTTCTCTTCCTTCTTTTTCTGATATAGTGATACCTTGTTACTTCTTTCTTCCCTTTTTCTCTGTTCCATCCTTTGGTGGAGGTTATTGGTCACTCTTCCATCTCACTGTTCCCCTCTCTCCCTCCCTATTTCTCTCTAGTATATGTTTTCCTGATCGTAGTTTCCATTGTGTCTTCCTTTGTCTGTTTGTTCTTCTCCCATTACTTTTAAGATGTTGCTTTATGGTCCCGTATATCTGGGCCTTCAGTTACTCTGTTATTGCACTGTGCTCAACAGCGTTAGCTTTGGTTTTATCCCAAGCTTTTTGTTTATAGGCGAGGCCTGCGTGCCTCTGCGTCATTTGTTTGCTCGCACTATTTTGTTTTGTTTTTCCACTGTATTTTAAAAAATCTTTAATAAACTTTGATTAAACATAAAACAATAAAACTGTTAGACATTCTTTACTTTTATGCAGTGTTGATGAGCTCATGAACAGCATAAAAAATAAAGAATGTCTCTAATGGCACCTCCATTATGTTCTTCTCATGAAACTGGCAGTTTACTGCTCATGGAGTTTTGCAAAGCACAGAAACCCTTGCCTAATCTCAAGGTCTATTTAGCCAGTGCCAAGAGACTGATATGGACCTTATTCTATCATGGCTTGTTGAATGGTGGCACACAATGAATGAGTGGACCAATGGGTAAACATACACATAATCCTCATTTGTCTTTAATATTCTCATTTTATTATCACAAAACATTTCAATATACTAATTAGGGCAGATTTATAATGCCAGGTATGCCAGCTTTCTGATGTACAAAGCATACAATGTTGCATTTTGTTTGTGTAAACTGGGGGGTTTAAGCTAAAAAATTGCAACTTTTTAATTCTGCACCACCTTCGCCAATTTTCCAAAAAGAGGCTATGGTGAGAGCATGCAGGGGATGGTGCCATTGGCCTTGCCAGATTTATCATCATTTATGCTGAAAATCTATACCAACTATGAACTGGCATAGATTTCTCCTGTAGGTGCACAACCCAGTGAAGCATTAACAATGCCAGTCTTCATAAATCTGCCCCATTATTTTTTCACAACTAGATACATGAATGGAAATGAAAGGATGGGGCCCCACATGGCGTAAATGCCTGTCAATTATAAAAGCATGTCAATTATACCTATGGAAACGCCGGCAGTTTCACTATAGGTATATTGGTAGCAGAAAGTCCAAAGAGGTTTCCTTTCTGTGAAAAGCGCTAGGGGAAAAAAAAACACGATGTGTTGCCGCCGCAGGGAGCCATCTACTCTGTGCTTTACCAACCCTTCCCTGATTCTGCTACCAGTGTCTCGGGTGCAGTAGGTGCAATGTAGTGATGTCACTTATCTCTTACCTGTTGCTTCCTGAGGATTCCATGATTGATCCTAGAAAACAGGGGAATGGGGAAAGGTGAGTGTAAGTTTTTTTTTTTTTAATTATTTTTGTGATCCATTGTACTGGGGGAAACTGGAGGGAGACAACATATATTGAGGGGGACAAGAAACTGTGGGCAACTGGAGGAGGACAAAATGTACTGAGGATGACAAGAAACTGGGAGCAACTGGAGGAGGACAATATACACTAAGGAGAACAAGAAACTGTGGGGGGAAACTGGAGGGGGATAATATATAATGAAGGGGACAATAAACAGGGCAATTGGAGGGGGACAATATGTACTGTGGGAGCAACTGATGGGGGCAAGAAACTGTGGGGAAACTAGAGGGGTCAATATATTGTGTGGGGTCAACTGGAGAGGGACATGAAACTATGGGGGCAACTGGAGGGGGACATTTTAACCTGGCCACTTGGGGGACAGGTTAATGTCTGAGGGTCCACTGAGGTGAGACAGGTTAATGTGTGATGAGCCATAATATTATATGGGACCACTGAAGGGGAATTTGACTGTATGATGGGTCACTGAGGGGCATTATATTGTATGGGGTTACTAAAGAGCCATTATACTATGTTGGGGCCACTGAGGGTGCATTATAATTTGGGCAGATCAGCTATGTCTAAGTGATGATGATGGGGTGGGCCCACTTATGAAGCCTTTGCACTAGGCCCACCAATGTGTTGGGCCCAGAATCTGGTGCTCTTGGTGTCTCCAAACTCACAAAATATTCCCAAGAAGACAGATTGAAGAGTATTTGAAAAGAAAACCTTTGAACCACCAAATAAATGATATATTCTGCGTGAATAGCTGTTTTACTGCTGTGGTAGCTGGGGTATGATGCTAATCCCTAAAGTGAAACATAAACAACATCTAGAAACTCAAAGGAAAGCAGAACCACATCTCACATACTATGTATTATTAGGAAGATTTTATGATGATTATATAGACATAAAAATGAATAAATTAAGCAAAGCAAACTAACTAAAATATAATGAGATGTCAAAAGAACCTAAGAGTGTCAAGGACTATAGTCTCCCCACGCTGAAGCAAAGTAGACCCAACTTGCTCCATGCTTCCACCCATGCCCTCACTTCAGTGTCCACCAAGAAGCCGACAACTGGTTGTGCCCACCTCCAAAAAAGCTGCAGGGTGCAGGGAAAGAAGGAACCTGATGGCCCCACAACTTCTCCACCCTAAACCTCAGGTGACAAAAAACAGTGAAAAGAAAATATATAATTCAAATAAGTGGGAGAGTGCTGTGAGGCTCCCGCTGGATCTATAAAAATTCCTCATCACAAGGACAGAAGATTGAGTGAATAAGAGTACTCACAAGCTGTGAAAGGAGAAATGCAGTGTGATGTGCCAGTCCTCAGTCGGTTCCCATCCCCAGTGAGGTGGTCCAGTGGCACTTCAGCACCTCAAGCTTTTAAACGCACAACCCCTTGGTATTTATCCAGGGTCCCTGTTACCATGTAGTTCTCTGACCTCCATCAATGGCATTCTGTCACCTACAATGGGTTGACCAAACCCTCCTGCATGTGTGATTACTGACCACTGATAAGAACAGATTTTTTTTTAAAAGTTGACATGGGGCCACCTGATGCCTTTATTTGATTTGTTGATTTGTGTATCATTATGAACCAACAATTTTATTAATATTTAGAAGTGGCACGGTGGCTCAGTGCAAGGAGTTTGTATTTTCTCCCCATGTTTGCGTGGGATTCCTCCCACATGCCAAAATTATACTGATAGGTAAATTTTCTTCCTGCAAAACAGTTGACCCTTGTGTAATTTGGGGATGAGCTCCTGTATGGAAGCCACTAAATCCCCTCCTCCATAATGCTCTCTGTGCTTTGCTCGGGTTGCGGTACAGATTCCTTTAGGTTGATGCAGCACATAATGAATTGCAGCTAAAAAAGTTGCACAAAAAACACAGTGAAAGTGCATAAGTTTTCATTTAGTTTTTGCTGCATTTTTCTCTGCTTTTTTGCTTCTCCTATTCAATAAAAAGTGCAAATGTGCACGATTCCACACCTAAATTTTCAAAAACGCAAGCATTTTTTGAAAACACAGCTTTTTCGCAGCTCTTTTTTTTCGCAATGTGTGAATGAGATTAATGAAATCTCATTCACTTTGCTGGTACTGTAAAATGAAGCATTTTTTTCTGCTCTGTTTTCACAGCAGACAAAAATGCTGAGTTTCCGCTCTGAGGGGCATTAGCCTTATTCTCACTTCTGGAAACTTCTTTTAGGCTAATGCCCCACGTGGCGTCCTGCAGCAAAAAAAGCACTTTGCACAGAAATTTGCAGAGGTTTCCTCTGTGGACTTTCTGCTTCAATTATATCTATAGGGAAACCACTGGCGTTTCTGTAGATGTAATTGACATGCTGCGATTTCCAGAACCGCGATGCGTATTTTCCCGCAAAGTGGGGATGGGATTTGCTAGAATCCCATCCACTTTGTTGTGACTGTAAAACGTCGTGGTTTATACCACGTGGGGCCCCGGCCTTACAGACACTTTTCAGCACCCAGCACCAGAGATGGGCGAACCAATTCCTCACAAGATGGGTTTGATCCGAATATTCAAAATTGTTCGGTTTATAACTTATCCAAATAAATGGTGATTTGTCTTGGATGAACTAAAATGGCTGCCGCCACATGTGAAAGACACGTTCTGGTGTCAACTGACATCATCTGACAGGCTGTCAGCCAATAGTCCATGGTAGGTGGACACCTTACAGTGCTGATGTCATTAACAGTATATAAAGTGCTGTGATCTGGAACACGAGGCATTTCAGTGACAGTGCACGTAGGGGATGGATTTGATATTCATCACTGCATAATACAGCTAAAGATTGAGAATCTTAAGAGTAGGAGAATTAGATTAGTAATAGAAATCATAGATAAGAGTGAAGGAGAATATCTGTGCTATGTGAGCCAGACTGCTGCAGTAATACACACAGACAAACAACACTTAACCCTTTCATTGCCATAATCTAATTTGGTCTATGTCTGTTTTGCAATAGAGCAGTTTGATCTGGCCACAGAGTGTTTAACATAGTTTTTACTGACAAAGTCAGTTGTTGTAAAAATATTTTCTTAAGGGTTTTTTTGGGCAAGATTTTAATTGTTTTTTTTAAATACCTGCAAACTGTTGTTCTAACAGCAAAACCACTGATTCCACCTGCGCTAAGCTGAAAAAATCTCCATTTGTTAAGAGGTTTTTGTAGCTCACCCAATAGATAGTCTCGAAACATGTGCTAATCTGAAAAAAAAAACCCTTATTTAAGGGGGCTTATTTTTTCTCACCCAATAAACAGTGTCATACAGTCTGTTAATCTGAAAAAAAAAAAATTTGATTGTTATGAGGTTTCTTTGCTCACCCAATAAACAGTCTTGCAGCCTGCAAAACTAAAAAATCTGCTTGTTAAGGATTTTTTTTTTTTGGTTACCCAATATATATACAAACTGACACCATTATAACAGCAAAAAATGTAGAGGAGGAAGAGATGGAACACATGAGTAGGTAGTTGAAGTAGTAGTGGCATGGGGAATGCTAGAAGTAGTCATGTTGGTAAGGGTACTAGGGAAAAATCTGTTAGGAATTGTGAGGGCATAGCTGAATCTCATTGCTATAATGAGTTGCAAAAAAGTGGGGAATATGATGACATTACTGAATCCAATGATGATTCCTTTACAGATAAGAATTGGAAACTGGGTCAGTGACAGGGTGACATAACAGGAAGAGGGTGGTGGCAGCTGCAATAGTAAGAATTCCACCTGATTCGAAGCCCCAATATTCAAAAGACCTCTCTGACCTGCCTGTAGATCTATGGCAAGCTCATGTGGTGATGGCACTGGCAGAGACATTTACATTGCTAGTGGAAAATGGGGTTCAGATGGGGTTCAGGGCGGCACTCGACTTCAGAAGACTCAAAATTAATTTGGGTGCACGATCACTGGGGAACTGACCAACTCCCAAGTGGAAACCATGTTAAAAAGAAATGTGACGGCACTCCGTTTTTTCTGCAAAAGTGTTTATTGTGTGCCATGCACACAATTCTCACCGCCCACCATTGGTTCTTCCTATACTATTGTATGACATCATTTTATTAGCCTAGCTGATTAGCCTACCTGTCTCTGGACCAATGCCTGATGAAGGGACACGTTCCCGAAACGTTAATATTGTGAATAAACACTTTTGCAGAAAAAAATGGAGTGCCGTCACATTTATTTTTTACAATGTTTCCATTTATTTTTTACAATGTTTCCATTGCTGTCAGTTTTGCCGTCGGCAGCTACATGTTATTTTGCATTACCAAATGACAAATCGATGGCAAGGTGCAAGGTCTGCAAGCTAATAATTAGCCTTGGCTGTGCAGGTACATGTGTAGGAACTAGGTCTCTCTCTGTACTCATATGAAATGGCGTCACCAGCTCATTTGGAAGAATGGAATTGGCAGGGACACCAATTGAGAAAGACCATTCTATTGCTTCTCCCCATGATTGCTTCTTCCATGCCTAGCACATGGTTATCATTATTATTATCATCTCAATCTGCTCTTCCTCCACGCCAACATCAGTCATCACTCATAAAGGAATCTGTGTCCAGTAAACAGCAATCTGCTCTCAGTCATCTGGATGATTTGTAACTTTAACCCAAACCTGGCCAAGCTACTACCGAGTTTCTCCGAAAAAAGACAGGGCCTTATATTTTTTTTTTTTTTGCAAAAAAAGGGCTAGGGCTATTTTATTAGGGGTAGGTTTTATTTATTAGGTCCCGGAGCAAATCAGAATCTTTCCTGATTTGCTCAGGACGAATCTTTTAAAATGGTTAGGGTTAGTAACCCTAACCCTAACTTACATTCACAATTGATGGTGCAGTGTCAGTGTCTTAAACAAACTTACTGGCACTCTCTCTCTTGAAGCGGCATTCTCTTGATGAGCTTCAAGAGTTAGTCACCTGAAATGGTTTTCACTTCACAGGTGTGCCCTGTCAGGTTTAATAAGTGGGATTTCTTGCCTTATAAATGGGGTTGGGACCATCAGTTGTGTTGTTCAGAAGTCAGGTGGATACACAGCTGATAGTCCTACTGAATGGAGTGTTAGAATTTGTATTATGTCAAGAAAAAAGCAGCTAAGTAAAGAAAAATGAGTGGCCATCATTACTTTAAGAAATGAAGGTCAGTCAGTCCGAAAAATTGGGAAAACTTTGAAAGTGTCCCCAAGTGCAGTGGCCAAAACCATCAAGCGCTACAAAGAAACTGGCTCACATGAGGACCGCCCCAGGAAAGGAAGACCAAGAGTCACCTCTCCTGCGGAGGATAAGTTCATCCGAGTCACCAGCCTCAGAAATCGCAGGTTAACAGCAGCTCAGATTAGAGACCAGGTCAATGCCACACAGAGTTCTAGCAGCAGACACATCTCTACAACAACTTTTAAGAGGAGACTGTGTGCAGCAGGCCTTCATGGTAAAATAGCTGCTAGGAAACCACTGCTAAGGACAGGCAACAAGCAGAAGAGACTTGTTTGGGTTAAAGAACACAAGGAATGGACATTAGACCTGTGGAAATCTGTGCTTTGGTCTGATGAGTCCAAATTTGAGATCTTTGGTTCCAACCACCGTGTCTTTGTGTGACGCAGAAAAGGTGAACGAATGGACTCTACATGCCTGGTTCCCACCATGAAGCATGGAGGAGGAGGTGTGATGGTGTGGGGGTGCTTTGCTGGTGACACTGTTGGGGATTTATTCAAAATTGAAGGAATACTGAACCAGCATGGTTACCACAGCATCTTGCAGCGGCATGCTATTCCATCTGGTTTGCGTTTAGTTGGACCATCATTTATTTTTCAACAGGACAATGACCCCAAACACACCTCCAGACTGTGTAAAGGCTATTTGACCAAGAAGGAGAGTGATGGGGTGCTACGCCAGATGACCTGGCCTCCACAGTCACCAGACCTGAACCCAATTGAGATGGTTTGGGGTGAGCTGGACCACAGAGTGAAGGCAAAAGGGCCAACAAGTGCTAAGCATCTCTGGGAACTCCTTCAAGACTGTTGGAAGACCATTTCAGGTGACTACCTCTTGAAGCTCATCAAGAGAATGCCAAGAGTGTGCAAAGCAGTAATCAAAGCAAAAGGTGGCTACTTTGAAGAACCTAGAATATAAAAGACATATTTTCAGTTGTTTCACACTTTTTTGTTACATATATAATTCCACATGTGTTAATTCATAGTTTTGATGCCTTCAGTGTGAATCTACAATTTTTATATTCATGAAATACAGAAAACTCTTGGAATGAGAAGGTGTGTCCAAACTTTTGGTCTGTACTGTACACTAACATCTACTTGCTTGGTGGGGATGGAGGTAGTCTTAGGCATATCTGATGAATTCAGTAGGTATCAGCTAGATGCTGCAGCTGACTCCATGTGGTATTTTGTGGGGTGGGGGAAGGGTATCACTGCTCTCTTTGCCTCCTGGAGTGGAGAACCAGAGAAGAAGCATAGGATGCAGAAGGGTTACTGCAATGTTTTCTAAGCAGAAGATCATTATCCCTGTTTGATTAGCATCTGCAACTCTTGTCAGATCACCACAGCCACACATCTAGGAGAAGAAGTAAGGAAATGGAGGAGGACAGGAAGTTATTAAGAACTTTAGTGAAAGCACCGCCCTCTTGATTCTGCAATTGTATGGTGCCCTGCGCCTCTCTACATCTAGCATAGGACTAGCCCTGCACTGGTGAATGAATTTGTGAAAGGGAGTGCTATTTGTCCAACCTACTACAGACTATAGCAGACTGTGCAGGGAGTACACAGTGCATTGGTGGAGGGAGCAGGCCAACTGCAGAGGAGGAAGGAGAGCAGCTCACTGCAGACACTGGCCCATCTGGCATTTGCCAGAATTTCCAGATGGCCAGTCTAGCCCTGGCTGTATGACTCTGTAGATATGAGCAGCACAAACTCCATGCACTGTGATAGAGGCTCTGTGCACTGTTGTACAGTCTCCATACCACTGCACACAAAAGAGCTAAAAGGACCTTGAAATAAATTAGAAGGAAAGCTAAGTAAGATGAAATATATACAAGTAATGCATTTGGAAGTAATGTACAACTTTTGAAACCACTGCATTCACATCTACTGCATCATTATCTAATTTTAAGTATTTTAGCCTTTTTCTCTTATGTAAGACTTAGACCAGTTTTCTTCTATGTAAAACCCAACCCAAACCAACATCTTATACCAACATATAAGATCGGAGAGTATCAACCTGTAATAACTCAACATAACCTCCTACATTTTTGATAATGTTCTATGATTTGGTTATTATTGCTGTATAATGTGGTAAGGTTTTTTATTTTAAGTTTGCACTATACCCTATATATGTAATTTCTTCCGGTGAATATAACTTCATAACCTTTCTCTAGGTATCTATTCAAACTGTCAGACAGAGGAAGTACATAGGCATATATTATATGTCTGTATACTATAAGCAATGCATTCTTTAGTCTGAAACCTACATTACAGCATAATACAGGAATGTTTACAGAGCTGGGTTATGCAAGTTGAGGAATTAAAAATGAATTAACAAAGGTGGAAATAAAGCTATCTACAGAATAAGAGATCAGAAAACTGCTTCACTGGAAAAAAAATCTCTTACGTCTTACTCTGGGTGAATATTAACAAGTTCATCAACAAAGTTTTTATGAATCCCATAGTGTTTAAGTCTGAGTGACCAGATGTCACTACCTGGCATTAAACAAGCAGAAAAAAGCATGAGTAAATAGAATGCCCAGACAAATAGACAATCATTTGGTGGGTGTGTTGGCAATACATTGAAATCTCCTTTGGTTTTGGGGAAATTGCCACAAGAAAAACAATGAAATGTTCTTAACCCTAAATGAGAGCTTAAACTTCTTTTTAATGCATCATTTACCTCACATGATTGGCATAACCTGATTTTGTAAAGAAAATGTGGCCTATTAGAGGTACATATGTACATAAGGATTCACGATTTAAAAAAAAAAAAAAAAACTTAGCAACAATTGGAAAAAAAGTGAATTACCTAGATTCATACAGTGAGTCATAATAAAATGTGGTTTGATAGTTACCCAAGTCAGAATTATAGTCAAATGTATTCTAACTAAATACAAGCAAACAGTTGCACAGTTCATATTTTTTATTGAGCAGATTCAGTAAACATCTACAGTGAAGCAAGAAAAAGTAAGTGAAACTCTGTGTTAATGATTTCTCCAAGAAAGGCACACAAAGCCTGGTTAATGACAAATTTGTCAAGGGAAAAAAGGGAACAATCTATAATTCCTTCACTAGCTCCACTGTGAATATCACCCAAATACGCAGTATTCATTTGTAAAATTACAGCTTAATCCAACAATTCCCAAAATGCCTCCACACTTGTCACAAAAAGATACCAACAACAATATAAACAATAAAAATAATCAGGAAGAGTGCATTCAGTATAGAAGATGTTCTTCAACAATAGTGCATTAGCAACCAGCACTCACCTCAAGGGGGCGGGAGCAAGCATCATTTACCCTGAAATCCCCCAAATAAGCCCCAGTACTCCTTCACAACTTCATCCAACAGCAAACGTGCTTTATTACACACTCCAGGTCAACACGTTTCCAGGGGTGTCTCCTTTCTTCATCAGGAAAAGACAATAAAAAACTATCATCCACTATCTCTCTCTTTTAAATCTTACCTCCTTGCTACATCAGCAATTCTCCACTCACTGCCAGAAGTAGCTGCTCTCAAGTTCATAAGCACCTCAGTTGCGTTCGTCCCATCTACTAGAAGCGGGAAGATCCCTAACTCCGGTATCATAAGTTGGGCAGCCCACTTTCATTACTCTATACCAGAATACCTTTATTTAGATTAAAGTGCATATCATCATATGAAATATAAAGAAATAATTGAATAAATAATTATATTTATTGTAATAAATTAAAAACATCAATCAATGGAATGGATGAACGAATGGTAGATGCTAATAATCTAAAAACAAACTAAAAAAATTACCAATTATTATGTGAAAAACTACATATATACAAACATATTTCTAAATATATTACAGAAACTGATCAGATTGTTATTGTTGTTGATATCAGGAAACACTAGTTGATGGGAATCATGCCTCAAGGTAAAAACAATGTTCAGGTGTCTCATATGTATACTATAGACACTTGAAGCTGAAGAAAAACTAAAGAAAATATTACAAATTGAAAAAAACCCTCTCCATGTGTTTATTATTAGAACAAAAATGGTGTTCATGAAAGGAAAGCACAAGGAAACAACTGCTGTCCAAAAAAAATAAAACATTGTGGCTAATTGTAAGTGTTCCCAAGGCCACCAGGATGTACCACAATTTCTTCTAATAAAATATTCTATGGATAGATGATATGAAAAAAAAAAACTTTTTTAGCACAAATACAGTACACAATGCTATGTTTAGAAGAAAAAGAGCAATACGCATTAACACCAAAATCTCATCCCAACTGTGAAGCATGGTGGAGAGAGCGGCATGATTTGGGGTTGCTTCAGGACCAGGATATGATTGAGAGAGCAATAAATTCTCCATGACTTCAAGCTGAAGAGACATGAAGTGATACAATATGACAATGGCCCTAAAGCACACAAGTAAATCAACTAAGGAATGGTTTAAAAAGATTTGTGTTTTGCAATGTCTAAAAGAAAACAGTCTTTGTCGCCTGTAGAAACCAATCACAGCACAGATTGAATTGCTTTTAGTGCTCTATTATAATGAAAGCTGAGCTGTGGTTGGTTGCTATGGGCAATAAAGACAGTTTCACAAATCTTCCCCAATGTCTTCCAAAGAGTGCCTCTATAAATATAAAATGTGGTGCACCAGCCAAAGTCCCCAAGTATACAATGCCACCATCATATTGCCCATATACAATCCCCTAGCCAGAGTTTCCCTATGTAACATAGTAACGTAGTTTGTAATGCCAAAAAAAACAGGCATACTTTCATCAAGTTCAGCCTATTATCCTGCTATGTTCATCCAAATGAGGGCAAAAACCCAGTAAGGTAGAAGCCAATATTAAAAACTGTAGGGGAAAAACTCCAATTCAGCAATCAGAATAAATCCCTTTATTAAGGTCCAAACCAAAAATCTAATTCTAAGTATAACCTGTAATATTGCTGATCTCAAGAAATGCATCCAGATTTGACCTTTTTACTGTGGATATAATTGAAGAATATTTGGTGGTTTGTGTTATTCTCTTTGGCTCTTTTACATAATTTATTGTTATCCTTGTTTTGACTGCTTCTTCACTGCCTTCCTGTTTATATAGTTTATATGTTTTCTTTTTGTTGTTAACTGCTTCCTTTAAATTCACATGGGTTTTCTCCTGTTCCTAGCCCTTGTATTCCTATAAGGTAAGTACCTCTCACAATGATGCTTTAGTATGATTTTAAAAGTATCCCGTTTAATATCTTTACTTTTATTTTTGAGGATATTGTTCCAGTCGATTCAGTTGACATCTACACACGTGGACAAAATTGTTGGTACCCCTCGTTTAATGAAAGAAAAATCCACAATGTTCACTGAAATAACTTGAATCTGGCAAATGTAATAATAAATAAAAATTGTATGAAAATGAACATTTGATGGCTTATAGCACACGCCATCAGCATTTTATTATTGTTATTCCTGCTATATACTTTCAACCATAGAGCCTCTGTATTTTCAGTGACCTCACATATATCCTCCCATAGCGTAGGCAAACTCCTCCCACTTTCCATTTTTTACGATCCTTTCTGAACAAACTATAGCCGTGTAAGTTAATGTAATAATGAACAGTGGCAGAGCCAAAGGGTGTTAATATATTTAGTAATCCAGCATTAGGGGCTCCAATACTTTTATATTTACTATATACTTTCCATTTCTTTTTCACATAATTCTTAAAGGGAGTGATTTGTGAGCAACCATCCAGAGACTGTCCACATGTCCCTCCTTCTTGCTGAGCAATCTGTGAAATATGTGAGCCACAGCAATTATTTCATTTCATCTACTTCCTGACAACACAATTACAGTTGAAAGTAGTACACCATAGATAACTGCTTCCCCTACCTAGCTGAAATCCGAGTATGAATGAAAGCTGAAAAGTCACAAAATTTCACTTACCTGAATACTGCCATTGTATAGTTCATTTGTTGCCCTTTTCTAGACTGTAACTGATAATTCTGCTTACCCAGAAAAATAGGCAACACTATAAGAACCACATTGTAATCGCCTTAAGAAGTTCTCCAGCATCCTACCATTACAATTTATCACACTACCATCTAACGACATCCAGCCAGGCTCTTATTAACCCTTTGGGTATTTATATTCGGGTGGTGGCTCTGCATGGACGTACCGGTACGTCCTTGAAGTTCTAAGTAGTTACATGAAATTGTGCAGCTGCAGAAGTGGGGAGCCGGCTGTTACTACAGCCAGAGCTCCTATAGAGAGGGCAGGGATGGTTTATTACCATCCATGCCTTCCCGATCGCTGTGTACACAACTCTCTATGAGCGATGTATACACAGCTATGAGAAATGCCATGATGCAGCTCCCCTCTGAACCGGTGGTCATGTGATCCGCCGGGTATCAGAGACTGTTAGAGCTGCTGGATCCTAGAGGACCCAGATCAGCTCAGCAGTAATGGGCAGGAGGTTGCAGTCCTCCTGTAACTGGGGCTATATGTATCAATCCCAGTTACAGGGGAAATCAGCCCCTACCAAAAAAATAGTGTTCAGATGCCCCCACAGGTCTATTATGACCTTATAGGGACACAATGTAAAAAAATAAAATAAAATAGAAATAAATAGAAAAGTAAAAAATTAAAATTAAAGTAAAATAATG
Source organism: Leptodactylus fallax (assembly GCA_947044405.1). Classification (NCBI taxonomy): domain Eukaryota; kingdom Metazoa; phylum Chordata; class Amphibia; order Anura; family Leptodactylidae; genus Leptodactylus; species Leptodactylus fallax. Next base: position 302,588 of record CAMRHE010000322.1, read on the forward strand.
AAAAAAATAAAAAAATATGCCAATACCACGACCACATCACAAGTTCTAGCCTCACCTCCAATGACACAATACAAAATAAAAATGATCATAACAGAGAGGAAAAACTATTTGAGGCCAGGGACCCACGTTGCGCCCCACAGTCACTGCAAATTGGATGGGATTCTGCGGTTCACTATATAGGGCCTTAGCCTTAAAAAGTTTTTTAGTAGCACTTTGTGCTATTAAAAAAAAAAGAGCATGAAAAACAGACGTTTTCCTTCCTCTTTTGTTTCTATTTTCCTGGATATAAAAAAAAAAAAAAAAAAAAAAACAAAAAAAATTAAAATAACATAAAAATAAAGCCCTATGTGTCACCGAAAGAAGACGCAAAAAATAGTTGAAAAACCCAAATGATAAAAATGTCATAGCCCTCAAAACCATATATACAAAAAAACCTGAAAATGTGTATGGTCCTGAACCAGAGAAATTGGCCCGGGACTGAAATGGATAACCATAACCCCTAACCCACTTTCTATTCCTTGTTGGGTAATATTTGTCCAGGTACACGTAACCTGAAGGAAAAACAAAGCTAACTTGAACTGTTAACCACATAGCAGCTATATAAGCTTTCTCAATGCTAGGTAGGCCCTTGTGCAGTTGTATAGATGGAGGGAGGGGCAGGCACAGGGAGATGGGATACAGTAGGGGTCCTGGTGAACATCTCAGTTGCACTTAAAGAGCCACCCACCCAGGTGGTCCACCACTATAGTACTTTGATACACCTTTCATCTCCCAACACGCAGAGTACTCCTGTCCACAGCGATCATCTGTGTAACTGCTATCCCAAGGAATACTAAGTCTATTTGCAGACGACTATGTGTATTTTGCAGTCTGCAAACTAGTAATCAATGTTCCGTTGTTGCGGACTGTGTGTCATCAGTGTGTCTTCAGCATCAGTGCCGTATGTCTGCAAAAATGGACAGTGTGTCATCAGTGTGTGATCCGAGTTTGAGGGTCCACAAAAAAAAAAAAAAAAAACAACACAGGAGACATCTAATGATATCCCTAGATTATTCGCATATACAGACAGCACACTGATGACACACAGAGTACATTCATGTGCCATCCGTGGTTTTTAGTCTTCCATAGGCTTCTATGGGCGAATCCGTGCCGCAAACACTGAACAGAATAGGAACTGCTCTTTACTTTGTGGCACAGACTCACAGCCCGCACACTGATCCATAGAAATCACGGCCATGTGCATGAACACATAGAAATGAATGGGTCAGTATACTATCTGGGAAAAACACGGATAGCACACTGATCTCGCCCAGGGTCGTCTGCAAGGGGCTTTAGAGTCAGCAAAATGGGACTAAATTAATTGCATGCAAATAAAAATAGCATAATGAAAAAATAAATCTGAAACTTAATCTTAGTTTAAAACATCCAACAATGCTTCTTTGACTGATTTAGACCTGAGGCCAAAATTTATAAATGTTTCATTAAAAAGGATGAAGAATCAAACTTTCACAAATTTAAAGTTTTATGTTCCATGAAAACAAATTTTGCCTGAAATGTCGCATAAATTAAAACACATTTAGAAACAAGCAATGGAAAATACTCTCCTAAAGTGCAGACATTATTAGCTTCAGTAAAAAACCTCCTACATAGCTTCTATTTTTTTTATGACATGACATTCAGCATGCAAGTTTGTTCCCTGTGCCAACACTAAAAATAGCAGTTGTCTAATGTCTGTTCCCATTCTTAATGTGGCATAAAAAGCAAGGAAAACAGAAGATGGAAGCTGAATGTCGTCTCAAATTAGAGCCAATGTTAAATGGTAGGCTACAACTAAGAGTTTGCAAACAGCTAATGGATTGTGTTGGCTTTGTGACACTACTAGTGGAATCCAGAAATAGCTGGCAGCACAACACTAACACATTACTATCCTCATCATGTCACATTAGACTCTGTCGGAATAAAATGGTTTATTTCCATACCTTAGTATTTTTACCTTTCTGATATACACTGCAGTTTTTAATCAAGTTCAGGTTCTTTCACACATAAGAGTATCAGGTGTCTTACAGAAACAAACATGTTGTTGTATTCAGAGACAGAAAGGGATAGATCTCTGCAAAAAGATATTTTAATAGGATCTTGATTGAAAAAGCTGAAATTGTATGTCAGTCCCTTGTGGATAAACTCTATTCTTAATTTATTCAGCAGATACAAAATTCATGGTTAGAAAGAATTCCTTGTCACTGCTACAATACGAAAAAGGTAGTGAAATAGTATCAGTACTAAAAGAACTGCACCCCATGCCTTCGCAGCCTGAAGCACACAGAGAAGAATTTCACAGGGAGCGATTGGTTAATATTGGTAATACAATACCTCAATAGGGAGTACAGTTATGCATCCATCACAAAGAAGTCTCTGTGTACAGTCTTGAAGTCGGACTCCTGCATATGCATGCCTGAATAGTACGTGCTGTACCTTTTCATATTTGTCATTTGTTGTCATAGAAATGGGGCCATTACTTGGGCTACATTTTTATAGGCGTGTCTGCATTAGGCGAAGAAATCCAGCTAGCAAAATGTAAGATTTTTATTTACTATATATACATATATATATATATATATATATATATATATATATATATATATACATATATTTATTATAAATGGACACTTCACATCATAAATTATCTGTCTAGGAGAGTTGAAGACAAAGACTTTGGGCTGAAACGTACATGAGGGAGGACATTGTCAAGCGTGCTACACTACATTTCGACTATTTACATTACTTTCCAATACTGTATATGAATACAGAATTGACTGCTTTCATGATTTTCTATGTACATGCACTTCCTATACTTACTACGTGGGGTACATGTTCTAGTGATATGTCAAACTAATTGGTTAATTTGGGTCTTATTAGCTATAGGACTTAGGGAGATTAATTCTTTTCTGAAACTCTTTTATTTTATTTTATTTGCAATGCAATTCTAGTTTAGTGATACACATCCATAATCTGTGAAAGCATTTGGGCACTGTATACAGTACATACGTGTTTATAAACCTTGCAGTCCAGAAGTAGGAACTTAAACAACTAAACAAGTACAGTCTTGTTGCACTGGTCTCTTCTTATTTACCCCCGCCCAGCCCCATTGCTAAATGTATTATGTGATATATGTATATGTTGCCGGGCCCCTTTCTAATAGAAGCCTGCCCAGTGGAGTATAAAAATAACAAACACAGATACTCACCTCTCCCGGGCATCTGGCAGTCCCTGATATCCTCTTCTGGTCTCTTCTGGTCGGCAACTGATATCATGCATCCTTGGGTCACTGCTGAGGCCTGTGATTGGGCCTTAGAGGTCACATGGGGCATCATAACATCAGCTAATCCCGAGTCCCTGCACTCAGGTTTAGCCACAGTCAAGTTCTGACCACAATATTTTTCAATACAAAGTTCATCTGAAGCAGCTCTAGGCTTCCAGAGCATATTATATTGTGGGGAGGAAGGCTCTTGGGACATTTTATACTGTGTGAGGCCAGTGTGGGGAGCATATTATACTGTGTGGGGCCACTATAGTGCATTATATTGTGGGGGGAACCTCTGGGGAGTATATTACACTGTGTGAGGACACTGTGGAGCATCATACTGTGGGAGGCTTCTGGAGATTTATTATACTGTGTGTGCTACTCTGGAGTATTATACTTGGGGGCTTTGGGGGGGTATATTATACTGTGTGGGGCAACTGTGAAGCATGATACTGTGGGGGAAGTTTGCGGATTATACTGTAGCAGAAGGATTCCCTGCAGTAGAAGGAGTTAATTGTGGTCATAACTTGACCATGACTAAGCCCAGAAGGAGTCCCTGCAATAGAAAGGGTTATGGCTGGTATACTTCTTGAGAGAGAGGCAGCTTGACTGGTCAAAGAGGGGAGTATAATAAATGTATATTTTTTTATATGTTACTAACGTTTTGTTTTTTTTAGATCCAATTTGTGGACTTGTGGCCCACTACGGATTTGGTGGATTATGTCGGATAGCATCAATGAAGGTTATGTGGGGGTGTTTATTATTATTATTATTAATACTATTGCTGCACAACGATAGTATCTATTTGTCAGTTCAAGAATAAAATGCAAAAATGTAACTTAAATACTTCAACTGATTATGTGGTATTAATAAGTCCTCCAAAGAGTGAAACCAGTCATTATGACATAATATTTCTTAGAAAAAACCTACTGTACTTTTACACATTCACCATACTGAAGACTTCCCATAAAGAAACCACAAGAATTCTGTAATCACTGCTTGTTTTTTCCACTAAGAATACCACCATGAAGCACAAGTGTCTGTTCTGTGATATGCAATGTTTTACCTTTCACATATGGTTTATGTTTTATTTACTGGGGAACACCATGTTCCAACCATACAGTGAGTTAGTCTTGCATGTTATTCTAGTTCGGGTCACATCATAAAATAATATTCAATGAACTAAACTTAACTTTAAGTATACAAAACCTTATTTTGGTTCTTCCCATGTCAAGTGACTGTTTCCTGTGGTACTTTTGCAAGATCTTACAAATACAAGGTCTACTTTAAAAAAGACAAGATAAAACAGTCTAGACCTGTGAGAAATAGTACCTACCACTTCAAACTATTAAAGATGTTAGCTAACTTCACATGCTGCAATTTGATCAGATCAGATGGTTGTTTCTAACACATATTTTAGATAAATTGTAAAATACATGTCATCCAAGAATGATGTGACCCATATCATGTGAACCATGAGCCCCAATCAACCATGTGTACTATTATACACATTTTAGATTAGTTTGATGTTATTCAAAAACATTATTAAAGGGTTTTCAAGTTAAAAAAGGTATCCAAGTAAATCTCTGTAAAGTTTGGACTTTTAGAGCGATGGTGGACATGCTCAGCTACCACTCCATTCAATCCTAATAGACAGCTGTAGATAGCAGAATATAGTGTGCTCTGTCTCATCTAAATTTTTGTTTTTTATTTGATTTATTTATTTAGTCTGGTATTTGCATAAAACTATTACATTTTGGGGAAAGGTATTTAGATTATCTAGTTTTCCAGAAAAGTAAGTATAATTGCTATTGTCCAAGGGGGGGGGGGGTGTAAATGTGAAAGCATTATTTCACTATTGTCCAGGGGATAGAGCACAGATATTCACTTGATTTTCAGAGTTCAATTGATCACTTTACCAATTCTGTTCCATTCCTACATTGCTGCATGGGTGTAACTAAAGGCTCACGGGCCCTGGTGCAAAAGCTCAACTTGGGCCCCCTGTGCAACTCATCCTCATGACCATCAGCCCATTACATCTGTACATATTAGCAGCATGTACATTTCATTTTTCTTCTCTGTTCAGACACAGACCACCATGTCTGTGCATACAAGATTCCCATTTCCTGTCAGTTCCCCCCACATATTGATCATGCCTTCCTTTTTGTCACAGATTCCCTCTTTGACTATATGCTGACCAAATGCTACTTTTGACATGATGAGATTAATTTTCTGCTTTCAGACAGTAAAAGACTGTGCATCATAAATCTTCTTCTCCTGTCTTACTTCAGTGCACTGGTGGGCATAAATAAATTCCGATGCACAGACTGACAGCCATGAAAGAGAATTAGAAAGGAGATCAAAGAAGTTTAATTAGCCATAGTGTGGTGAGGGCAAACTGTGGAACTCCAGGTTTATGGGCCCAGTCACAGCTGTGATCACTGTGACCCCTATAGTTCTCCCACTGCATATGGGCCCCATAAGGCTCCTAGGCTCAGGTGCAATTGCACCCTTTGCTCCCCTCAACTTATGCCCCTGGTTTGCTGCCTTCCACAAATCCAGATTGTTAATAAGAACAGTGATAATGTAATATAGTGACATCATGTTAGGGACACCACCTTTCTAATACAGTGGGGAAAAAAAAGTATTTAGTCAGCCATCAATTGTGCAAGTTTTCCCACTTAAAAAGATGAGGCCGGCCTGTAATTGACATCATAGGTAGACCTCAACTATGAGAGACAAAATGAGAAAACAAATCCAGAAAATCACATTGTCTGATTTTTAAAGAATTTATTTGCAAATTATAGTGGAAAATAAGTATTTGGTCAATAACAAAAGTTCATCTCAATACTTTGTTATATATTCTTTGTTGGCAATGACAGAGGTCAAACATTTTCTGTAAGTCTTCACAAGGTTGGCAAACACTGTTGCTGGCATGTTGGCCCATTCCTCCATGCAGATCTCCTCTAGAACAGTGATGTTTTGGGGCTATCGCTGGGCAACACGGACTTTTAACTCCCGCCAAAGGTTTTCTATGGGGTTGAGATCTGGAGACTGGCTAGGCCACTCCAGGACCTTGAAATGCTTCTTACGAAGCCACTCCTTCGTTGCCCTGGCGGTGTGCTTGGGATCATTGTCATGCTGAAAGACCCAGTCACGTTTCTTCTTCAATGCCTTTGCTGATGGAAGGAGGTTTGCACTCAAAATCTCACGATACATGGCCCCATTCATTCTTTCATGTACACGGATCAGTCATCCTGATCCCTTTGCAGAGAAACAGCCCCAAAGCATGATGTTGCCACCCCCATGCTTCACAGTAGGTATGGTGTTCTTTGGATGCAACTCAGCATTCACTCTCCTCCAAACACGACAAGTTGTGTTTCTACCAAACAGTTCTACTTTGGTTTCATCTGACCATATGACATTTTCCCAATACTCTTCTGGAACATCCAAATGCTCTCTAGCAAACTTCAGATGGGCCCGGATATGTACTGCCTTAAGCAGGAGGACATGTCTGGCACTGCAGGATCTGAGTCCCTGGTGGCGTAGTGTGTTACTGACGGTAGCCTTTGTTACATTAGTCCCAGCTTTCTGCAGGTCATTCACTAGGTCTCCCCGTGTGGTTCGGGGATTTTCGCTCACCTTTCTTGTAATCATTTTGACCCCATGGGGGCGAGATCCTGCGTGGAGCCCCTGATCGAGGGAGATTATCAGTGGTCTTGTATGTCTTCCATTTTCTAATTATTGCTCCCACAGTTGACTTCTTTACACCAAGCTGCTTGCCTATTGAAGATTCAGTCTTCCCAGCCTGGTGCAGGTCTACAATTTTGTTTCTGGTGTCCTTCCACAGCTCTTTGGTCTTCTCCATAATGGAGTTTGGAGTGTGAATGTTTGAGGTTGTGGACAGGTGTCTTTTATACTGATAACAATGTCAAACAGGAGTCATTACTACAGGTAATGAGTGGAGGACAGAGGAGCCTCTTAAATGAGAAGTTACAGGTCTGTGAGAACCAGAAATCTTGCTTGTTTGTAGGTGACCAAATACTTATTTTCCACCATAATTTGCAAATAAATTCTTTAAAAATCAGACAATGTGATTTTCTGGATTTTTTTTTTCTCATTTTGTTTCTCATAGTTGAGGTCTACCTATGATGTCAATTACAGGACTCTCTCATCTTTTTAAGTGGGAGAACTTGCACAATTGGTGGCTGACTAAATACTTTTTTCCCCCACTGTATATACACAGATATGGAACTTTATACATTCATTTTACCAATGTTTAGTCATCAGCAATCCCCCATAATAGTATGAGGCATAGCTAAAATCAACACCAGTTTCAGGCAGTTCCACTTTTATGTAATTTAGATCCAAGCTGGCAAACAAATATAGACATTATAAAAAGGTGACATTTAATGCAGTTTCCATAACAGATTGTAATCAAAATGGGAATATTTTCTTTTACAGTGAGTCATTTTATTAAACATCTTACAAGAAATACTACTATTTTCGCTATGTCTTGGAAAAGAACAACTTTGCGTAATCATGTTATTTCAAGTATTTTTAGGGATACTTTATTTTGCACAGTTCTTTTTTTGTTGTGAGGCTTAATATATTTAGCACTTCGATTTGGTAAGCAGTAATTATATGTTTTATTTTTTAACTAAAGGCCTAGAGCTAGACATAGCGGCAAAGTCATCTGCATTAAGAGTAAAATTATTGTGCTTACCAATAATGGCCAAGAACATGAACGATAAGTGTTTTGATCTAAAAAAAAAGATCTCTGTAAGCTAGCATTAAACAGTATTGATAATTGTTATATCTGTGTCAAACTTAACGTTGCCCTAAGTGGGGCAAATTTACTAATAAAAATTGCCCCAGAATTCAGGAGTATTTTTAAGTCCATTTTCCAGCAGCACTTGACACCTGTCCACATTGCCGAAAGTACCAATACCTTATTTAATAACCACGTTATCACTGTGCTTGATTGGCCAACAAACTCACCTGATCCAAACCCTAAAGGGAATCTATGGAGTATTGTCAAGAAGAAGGGCCCCAACCAAGTATTGATTGCATATACTGTACATACTTTTTAATAGGCCAACATTTCTGTATTAAAAATCATTTTTTAACTGGTCTTACATAATATTCTAATTTTCTAAGATAGTAACTTTTGGGTTTTAATCAGCTGTAAGCCAAAATCATCAACATTCAAAGAAATAAATGCTTGAAATAGATCACTCTGTGTAATGAATCTATAAAATATAGGAGGTTTACTTCTTGAATTAAATTACTGAAATTAATTAACTTTTCAAAAATAAAATCTAATTTATTGAGCTGCACCTGTATTACATTACGGTATACATTCAGATATGCATTAAGTTCAGTTTTAACAGTTCAGGGCTAAGACCCTAGCAAACCGCTAAAAAATGCAGCGGAAGCGCATTGCGTTTTTCTGCAGTGTTTTTCATTGTGTTGTTGCTGTGTTTTTCCTCTTTGGTTCTTCTTCCCTTATTAAATACATAGGAAAAACACTTGGGTTTCTGCAACTAAAAGTGATATGCTACATTTTTGAAAATGCAACTTTTCTGCAGCAGTTTTTTTCTGCAATGTGTGGATGAGATTAACCAAAATCTCATTCACTTTGCTGGTACTGTAAAATGCAGCATTTTTTTCCAATGCGTTTCTGTATGAGGAAAATACACTGCGTTTCTGCAGTGTGGACTAAGGCCCAATGTAGTAAAACACAGCTAAAAAACACAGCAGGGAAAAAAAAACTATGAAAATGCATTGCAACGTGGGGCCTTAACCATAGGTAATATCATCCAAACATATTAGGAAAATGCTGCGGATAAGCTGCACTTTCAAAAGAGCATGTGTTTTTTGAAAAATGTAGCATGTTAATTTTAGCTGAGTTTTACCTATAGAGGAAGGAAAAATGCAATGAAGAATGCTAACGAAATAAATATAATGCATTTTTGCTGCCGAAAAAAAACATTTGTTAGCTGCAGTTCGCTACCTGGGGCCTTAGCCTTAAAGTGGTTTATATGTCTATAGTTTAGCAGTGTGTCAGTGAAGCCCATGCCTGATCCACATATATTAGATGGTTTATTTAGATCACTTAAATAATTTGAAAATAGGAACATTAAATGAAAATATACATTAGATTATAATAAAAAATTAGAACGTACCTCTCAGCAGAAAATTTTACTGAAATACTTTAGTAGTGTTTTTATATTCTGGTTTCTTATTTATTTTTTTTTTTTAATAAATTCTTTATACCAAAATAGAAACAAATAAAAAAATAAGTACAAAAGCCCATCACCAAAAGCAGCAGTTGCAAGGTCCAGCTCCACTCACAAGAATACCTCCACACCCCGGATATCCCCCACCTCGCATGCCCAACGCATGAGCAAAGGAGAAGCAGAGGAGCTCCAAAACACAGAAAGTCAGGCCCTAGCCATGGTAACCAGATAGCTCAAGAAGAGTGATGATGAGCTCGGAGGAAGAAGTCATAGAGGCGGAGCAGGCGTCAGGAAGAGAAGGGAGTAAGTGTGTGAGCTGAAAGCATAATGTGGGTGTCTCACACCACATCAGGCGAGGTATAGAGACCTCTCTTCCGGAATGCCGAGGCCGCCGTAATTGATGAACGAGAGCACCAGAGCATCTATGATGGGGAACCAGAACTCTGTGAGGAGAGAAGAAGAGAGAAGGGGGAAAGAAAGGAAAAAAAAAAGGAGTATGGGAAAGCAGGAAGAAAGCTAAAGAGTGGGAAGAAAAAAGGAATAGCAGAGAAGGAGGAAAGTGAACAAGAGGGTGAGAAGACAAATAAACAAAATAAAACAATAAACCCTGATCAAAGCTAGTCTAAGAGCAGGGAAACACTAACATTGAGTCAACACACTAAAGAACATCTCGCGGCTCATAAGAGCCAGTACGTCCAGGACCTAGAACCCTGTGCACTCTGTCGATGTTAATATCAGTGTCAGCTGGACGAGACAGAACAGTGTTGAAGATAGATGTGACCGCAGAGCATAACTCGACCGGAGGAAGGCTGTCAGGAATACCCCATAGTTTGACATTGTTAAGTCGACCTCTGCTCTCTTGGTCATCGACTTGCAAAAGTAGGGACCTGTGGAGCTCTCTCTGAGTAGTCACAAACTGCTCCACCGAAATAAGTCGCTGATCAAATACAGCAGACTGTTGTTGTTGAGTATCAATCCGTTCTGATAGGGAGTTAATTTCAGACTTAATTTCAGACTTGAATTCAGAGATGATGCGCTCCTGTTTAGACTCCACTCTGTGCACAATAGTTTCCAAGTCTACTTTGGTGGGGAGGGAGGTAAGAAGATTCCAAATGTCCGCCAACTTAGGCCGCTTCGGCTTACTTGTCGACAAGGCCAAGTCTCGCATGGAAGAGCCAGAGGAATAAGAGGATGGTGGCGTGCGGAGGGCAGCTGTTGTGGAGTGTATGCCACAGCCTCATGACCCCGGGGCTATATCTTTGTTCTGTGGGGGGACACAGTGGAACCCCATGTGCAGAACAATATTCTGTTCAGGAACAGCAGCAGTATGATCAGTGGGCAGGGTGGAGGCAGAGGAAACCGGCAACTTCACTGGTCTGAAAAGGCCGGTATTGTCCTGGAGTGCGACGGCAGAGGCCTGCAAAGAGGACTGAGGGGCCAGGGACTGCACAGGCTCTACAGTGAAGTGCATCACAGGCGAGCCTTGATGAGCAGAGTGGGGCTGTAGGGGTGCAGTGTGTGGGCATCATACTGTGGAGGGGGACCTTGAGATACTTTGTGGTCATCCAGGGATGACCGCAGGAATGAAGAGCCAGGCAAAGTGTGGACAGCGGGAACTGACCTCAGGGGTGCCGGTATAGAGGTCTCCAAGACATCAGGGCCGCCATTTTGCATGTGCTCATGTGCAGGAGCCGACCGCCACGGGAGGCCCAGAGTCTGCAGCGCTGTGAGAGCGGGACCTGAGGAGGCCTGCATGGAGGGGGGAGGGAGGCAGCTGTGGACTTGGAGTCAGCTGGAGGAGCGGAGGAGGATCCAGAGTAGAGAGCGGGAGGACTGGTGGCACCGAGCAGGAGGCCTGAGCGCGCCAGCGCCATCTTGGAACTGCTGGCCGGCAGTGATGCAGGGGCCACAGAAAGCAAGAAATGGGAGATCCGTGGCTCTGACACCCTAGAAGAGGGTGCCTTTCTCCCCACGTCGGACCATGGCCACATGAGGTGAATGGACCGGTTCCAAACAATAGATAAAGTGTAGAAAGCACATGGGGTATGGGAGCTACTGTAAGATACGTCTGTAACATAGTATGGTTCAGGCCATGCCCCCTGGTTTCTTATTTTGTCTACCAATGCCTTTTTATTTTATTGAAAATTCCATTCAACCAGTTTCAAGTTTACGCTAGGTATACATTAGCACCAGGCTCTCCATCGTTTGGGTCCGTCTGGGGACCCGAACAATAGAGAGCTGTACTGCTACAAAAACGGTTACACACAGAGCCAGTGGACCCCTTTGACTATAATGAGGTTCACATGGTGTCCGTCGTTTCCAAACTGAAAGCGACATTGAAAAAAGTCCACTGTGCGGGTGATTTTCAGCGGTCTCTGTGATGTGAACCCAGCCTTACCACCTTATCGATCTGATAGGTTCACTTTAAACATTTTGGCCAATATAAATTATTAAAAATTTTGCAGAGTTTTAAATATTTCCTTTAATCATCTCAGTGGTGACAGTCTTTTGTCTTGTCATCGTCATTACATACAATCATGAATGAAGGAACTTTCTATGGCCTAGAACTTGTCAGAAACCCAGTAGGTAGGTAGGTAGGTAGGTAGGGACACTATACATATGAGAAGATAATCCAGCCACAATAAGGAAATTATAGTTCAGTTTTTGACAAGTGCTGACTCTACGTGTCAAGGCAAAAAGGTTTTACCACAGTCATAGGTAGGGCTTCTTTACTGTAAGAGCAGTGAGACTATGGAGCTTATTGCCACATGATGTGGTGATGGTTGATAACTAGTAGAAGTTCAAGTGGGGCCTGGAGGCCTGGTAAGTAAGACTATCAACACTTTTTTTGGGATAGGATGTTGATCCAGACACTTAGTTCAATTGCCATATTTGGCGTTGGTAAGGAAATATTTCCTCTGATGGGACAAATTGCTTCAGACTCTTGGTTTTTGTCTTCCCCTGGATGAAGCTCGTAGGTTTATAGGACTTGATGAACTTGCGTTCTTATCCAACCTACTGTGTTACTATCTTACTACAGTAGCAGATCATATCTGTCAGTGTCTGTGGGGAAGCAGCTACATTTACAATTGTGCCCCAAGTTTGTTTCATGTTTGTTTCATAGTCTATGGTTTCCAAAGAGCAAGAAATCAATATAGATGAATTTTCATATTTGTTTAAGCCTGGTTGCACATGACTATGTGCTTACTGCCGGCCGTGAATGAAAATTGCAGCCGGCGAACGGGCTGCACACGGATGTCACCCTGTGCACTGGCCATGCTTCCGCGGTCCCATTCATTCAATGAATAGGTGCCGCGGAAGCACAGTCGGAAAATCAGACAGGAATAGGACCTGTTCCATATTTTGTGGCCCAGACTGTCGGCCTGTACACGGGATCGTGTAATTCATGCTCATGTGCACGGGTCCACGGAAATGAATGAGTCACTGAGCAAGGGGCTTAAATCACGGAGCTTGCATAATATTAGGTTTCTGAGATGCTTAGAGCCTTCTAGATCATCTAATATTGTTTATGAAGGAACTTTAATATGAGGAGTAACTTTAATTGAAATGAGCTGGAGGACTATAGATTTCTATAATCTCCACTTGTGTGAAACTCAATGCCCCATTATAGAGGTCAAGAATCTGGACATTTATCAGGAGCTATTGTTCACAGGAAACTTGTAAAAATACCACATATCACCTAACAAACAAGCAAACATTTGTTTTCCTGGTAATTACATCTTGCCAGATAAAAGATGCTAGATTGTTGGCAGCTCGTGTGCCATGTAAACAGGTCAATGTGCTACTGGCATACTGAATGGAGATGAAGAATTCATTAATTCTCATATAGCATCAATGATTGCTGGATTTATTGCATTTAAGCCCTCCTATGAACTTTCATTCGGCCTGTGAAAAGCCTTAAAGGGGGTTTTCTAATGAAAGTAATGACACTAATTTACTAAAACAACTTATCAACAACTTCTGTCGTAAATATCTGATAGATGAGGGGCCTGCTTTGCTATCTGTTTACTTCTGTAGAACTATATGAAAAAAGCTGTTCATATGTGATGCCAACTCTCCACTCATTCCTCTACCAAATATAATACCAGCAGCTTTTTTGTTGCAGATTTTGTTATAGTTTTTGAAGCCAAGGCCAGGAGTGGATTGAGCAGAAGGGAGAAATGTAAGTGCTTCCTAGATATTCCTCATTCCTTTTGTAGCCATTCTTGGCTTTGGCTCAGAAAACTGCAGAAAATCTGCAACAAAAAAAGCTGCTTTTCCGCAACGTGGGGCTTTGTTTAACTATGCTTCATGGTCTAAATTGTTTATGGGAATTTTCATAACAGCGACAAGTAAAGCAACATGTTTTACTGACTGCCTCCTGTCAACATAGAATTACATAATTTGGAGAATTAGAATTTTTTGACAGTGCTGTGAAAATGTAGGAAATCCATCTGAACCCGAGGCTTTTGCCTAAAGGTGAACTAATGGGCTGTTTCAGGAATTTAGTTTCAAAACCTGAAAAAAGGGAGGACAAAAGCAGTAACTTGTTTATTTTAGTTTTCCAATAACTGACATCAGGACCTACAGGAGTGCTGAACCTCTCTACAGTATATGAAGGAGGGAGTAGATATCCAAGTGTAGAGATTTGATTCATTATGTGTTTTAATGGTGATGTGATATACAGTACAGCAGAGTGTTGAGGCAGGTATAAAAGTAACAAACAAAAACTATGAAATTAGTATCAAGAGGGATGAAAATATCCTCAGCTTTCTGCAATCCATTAGGTCTGAAGTTGGGTGAGAGTTTGCAATGAGAGGGATGGTAGCAGTGGATTCTACTGAGTAAATTTAAGGACACACATTTAGGTTTTTGCTGCCATTTTTGCAGACAAAACCTGTATTGAATTGACAAAAGGGTGGGAAAAACTGCGGCGGCAAAGCATTGTGGTTTTTCCCGCTGTGCTTTTCACAGGAAGTCCACAGAGGTGTCCTCTGCAGACTTTCTGCCTCCATTATACCTATAGGGAAACCACCAGCTTTTCTGTAGGTATAATTGACATGGTTCGATTTCCAAAACCGCAATGGTTTTGGAAATTGCAACATGTCCGCTGTGTTTATTTTTCTGCAAAGTTGGGATGGGATTCGCTAAAATCCCATCCACTTTGCTGTGACTGTAAGACGCAGCATTTTTTTTCCATGGCATTTTCACCGTGGGCAAACCATGGTGTCTACACCACGTGGGGGCCCCGGCCTTAAGATTCATACCTTGTTTTGAGTTTACAGACTGCATCAGAAAACCTGTATGTTCTGACACTTGTATGTAAATCCATAAAAGATTTCTGTATATCACTGACTTAGGCTTTTTAATAAAGAAATGTAAAGAATACAGACACCTTATTGAAAAGTAGAGAAAAAGATTGTTTTGAAAGAAACTGAGTATTTTGTTTAGACTGCTAATGTCAGTTTGTGGCTAAGTGTAAGCAGATTTCTTTCTTTTGGCGAACTTTATGTCTGTCTTAGTGAAATGCGAGAAAAGTAGGATAGATTTTCAGTTCTGACTTTCTGCAGCTGCCTTCATATTTCAGCTGTGGGAAATTATGACCTCAGCATGTTGTAACTCTTGTCAACAACCTCAAAGACTGTAAATCTAAAAAATAGCAATCAATACACATGATGTGTACATATACTAATAAGGAAGGTGGCTAATGGTGGTTATAAACCATAGCTGACCACAATGGTTACACTTCATTTATTAAGATAGAACCAAGTATTTCATCTCAAAGACATACAGAAATATCCAAATACCATGTTTTTTGTTGACCAGACAGGCTACTTTCACACTGCAGTCAGACACCGTACATCTAACATGCCCATAGACTTCATTTAGCCAGACCAACAAAAGTGTGCCCTTTTGACATATCTTTGGCTGGAATATTTTAACATACTTTTGTCTCAACTGCAATGAGAAAAGTATAGTTGACTATAAAGCTAGTATAACGTATAGTACTGTAAAGCTAAAGTATACTATATTTCTTGTTGGCAGTCTGCAAATGCAAATTTTGAACATACTGTAGTTTATAGTACAGCTCGTATGCATTAAAACATATGTTGGTTTCACCTACTTTTGGTTGTATTTTCTCTATAACCCAGAAACTCTGAGGAGTCTGGCTGAAGAAACCAGTCAATAAAATCCCATTTATATGTACAGTATATTAGAACTCTCCCAAGTACTAAAAATCCAAAAATATTACATTTTCAGATTTGAAGTAAGTAGATAACGTAACAAAGGAAAAATTATCAGTAGGTTATCTTGACTTGTGTTCATCTTACAAAAACCTACAATTTCCATGATTGTGAACTTTTTTTATACCATCCTGCTTGTACCTCTATATTAAGTCAATTAATGGTATCAAATTAATCCACTGAGTTAGAATCTTTAAAGAAATTACAAAAAAATCCCCAAGATGTGAAAATAATTCCCATTCCTAGAAAACAACCACATTACACACTACTGTGTAATGTGCCACAGTGTACCACAGTGTACTACACAGTGGCGTAACTAGGAATAGCTGGGCCCCAAGGTGAACATTTGACATGAGGCCCCCCTCCAACACCCCCCCGGACCACCCCTCCAACACCCCCTCCCCCCAAAAAAACACATTCCTGCGCACACTATTATGTGCCATAGTGGCCCCTGCACACAGTATTATTCCCCATAGTGGCCCCTGCATACAGTATTATGCCCCATAGTGGTCCCTGCACACAGTATTATACTCCATAGTGTCCCCTGCACACAGTATTATGCCCCAGACCCCAGAGTATAATGATCGGTGACCCAGGGGAAGATACAAACATAAAAAAACAATGCTACTTACCTGTTTCTCGCTCCGGTCCACTACCTGGTACTTCAGCCTTCTTGAATGTGGGACCAGGCCGGCGTCACGTGATCCGGGCCAGCATCGCGATGCAAAATGACGTCAGCTGACATCTGAGACGTCACCAAACAGGCCTGAAGGCTGGAGAAGTGTAGGAGAGGTAAGTACATTGTTTTTTTATGTTCGCTCACCTCCCCTGGGCCTCCGATTATTATACTCTAGGGTCTGAAAAGACCCCAGAGTATAATGATAGCAGTGATTGTGGGGTTCGGCCCTCAGCCTAACATACCAATCTCCGCTACTGCTCACAGCCGCCTCCGCAGAATGGGAAGCGCAGACGGCCGCAAGCAGGGATCGATAAGTATATAGGACCTGTTACACCAGCAGGTAATGGCCTATTAAAAAAAAAAAAAAAGCATCGGGGGCCCGCAGGGCCTCGTAATGTCCCGGGCCCTGTGGCAGCCGCTACCGCTGCTACCCCAGTAGTAACGCCCCTGGTACTACATCGCATTGCACCAGAGTCTCAGGTACAGCTTACAATTTATTGCTACACGTCTATTTGAAATAATAGTAAGTCCAGGAAAGAACACTTAAGATCAGGCCCAAATAGCCTTGCTTTAGAGCTTCTTCCCAAGAACTATCAGAAAGGCCACTATGAACATAAGTGAGTTTCCTAGGCACAACAGTACTATATAGTAGCTCACTTATGGGGCGTTATTGTTGATATTTAACAAAAAAAAGTGCACAATCAAAACAGATGTAAATGTACTGTATAGTTTGGTCTGTCAGTAATTCTGAAAAGAATAGCTGCCTACATTTTCAGCACTATAAAAGGTTCATAGACTGAATAAATTGGACAAAAATACACTATTTTTGATACACATTTGACTGCAGAATAGAAGCCTATACTAAGTACTTTATGGTATAAATTTGAACCTACAGTAATATAACAGCTATCACTTTTAGTCTGTTCAGAGATGTTGACTGTTAGATCATTTGTACTGTAGTAATAGCACTACAGTGCGTTTACACAAAAAGGTGTCTTAAAGATTTGTGCAGAAATAATTAGCAAAATCTGTTAGGCTCCATTCAGTTCACACTTTTTACATCCATTTATGATGTCTATGTAAACGGATGACCTCAATGATTTATACAGACCCAGCAGTTTGTACAGGTTTTCTTCTAAGTGGAACACAATGTGTAATGCTCATAGAGGAATTCCTCAGAACTTCAGTGAACAGCTTATATGAAGCTGTTCACCATCAATAGGGCTTCTTCAAGTAGATTTCATGAGCACTTTAAGAGGGTAGACAAGGCAGAAT
Organism: Leptodactylus fallax; assembly: GCA_947044405.1. Taxonomy (NCBI): domain Eukaryota; kingdom Metazoa; phylum Chordata; class Amphibia; order Anura; family Leptodactylidae; genus Leptodactylus; species Leptodactylus fallax. Next base: position 320,330 of record CAMRHE010000322.1, read on the forward strand.
GTAAAATGATGTAACCCAAGGATAACCAATCATAACACATTAATTATAAATACAGTGGGCCTTATGTTTGAAACCTATCAGAAAGAACAGAATCCTTGTTGCCTTTGGCATCTATGAGAGCCCATGGATTAACTCTGATTGCCTGTTGTCGGCAACAAGACCACTCTCTGTTAGTTTCTTATATTATGAACATGTTTTTGTGTTAAAAGCAGCATTTACACTTTTGCATGTCAATGGTTCGGTTTTTTTTTAATACAGCGAATTATGAGTAAGGCCCACACATCAAGTGACATATATGGGAGTGTGCCCAGAAAAGTAGATCCATGATGCTGCATGCCAGTATCTCCACTAGGTTTTAATCCAAACAGTGGCTGGTTTCCAACTACAGTTTTGGCTACAGCAAAAAGTTGCTTTTGACTTTTTATATGTCTTCTCTTAGTGCAGCTATCAATATTTACTTTCAATCCCTGTGTTCCTGAAGCGTGTTGATCAATGGTTTATTAATTTATACAACTTTGGTTCACCACAGTAAACTGGAAGTTTTACCAAGTAACTACTGGCATTGTAGAGCTCTCCCTGCAGAAAGCAAACATCCCCATGTACCATAGAAAACTTATGAACCTAGCGATTAAGAATACTCAGCTGTCTTTAGGTTTATAGTCTGTGAAGGCTTTGTGTAGTTCTAAAAACATTGGTTTCCAGTCTAACATAACAGGATTATTATGTTGAGAGATTTGACAGCATGTTCTATGTTTTTATTAGTGGACATTTAATAGAACTTTGACTTAAAGGTATTATTTTAGAATATGACTTTGATAAGGCATATACAGTGGGGAAAAAAAAGTATTTAGTCAGCCACCAATTGTGCAAGTTCTCCCACTTAAAAAGATGAGAGAGGCCTGTAATTGACATCATAGGTAGACCTCAACTATGAGAGACAAAATGAGAAACAAATCCAGAAAATCACATTGTCTGATTTTTTAAGAATTTATTTGCAAATTATGGTGGAAAATAAGTATTTGGTCAATAACAAAAGTTCATCTCAATACTTTGTTATATATCCTTTGTTGGCAATGACAGAAGTCAAACGTTTTCTGTAAGTCTTCACAAGGTTGGCACACACTGTTGCTGGTATGTTTGCCTATTCCTCCATGCAGATCTCCTCTAGAGCAGTGATGTTTTGGGGCAGTCGCTGGTCCACTCCTTCGTTGCCCTGGCAGTGTGCTTGGGATCATTGTCATGCTGAAAGACACAGCCACGTTTCATCTTCAGTGCCCTTGCTGATGGAAGGAGGTTTGCACTCAAAATCTCACTATACATGGCCCCATTCATTCTTTCATGTACACGGATCAGTCGTCCTGGTCCCTTTGCAGAGAAACAACCCCAAAGCATGATGTTGCCACCCTCATGCTTCACAGTAAGTATGGTGTTCTTTGGATGCAACTCAGCATTCACTCTCCTCCAAACACGATGAGTTGTGTTTCTACCAAACAGTTCTACTTTGGTTTCATCTGACCATATGACATTCTCCCAATACTCTTCTGGAACATACAAATGCTCTCTAGCAAACTTCAGACGGGCCCGGATATGTACTGGCTTAAGCAGGGGGACACATCTGGCACTGCAGGATCTGAGTCCCTGGCGGCATAGTGTGTTACTGACGGTAGCCTTTGTTACGTTAGTCCCAGCTTTCTGCAGGTCATTCACTAGGTCCCCCCGTGTGGTTCTGGGATTTTTGCTCACCATTCTTGTGATCGTTTTGACCCCATGGGGTGAAATCTTGCGTGGAGCCCCTGAACGAGGGAGATTATCAGTGGTCTTGTATGTCTTCCATTTTCTAATTATTGCTCCCACAGTTGATTTCTTCACATCAAGCTGCTTGCCTATTGCAGATTCAGTCTTCCCAGCCTGGTGCAGGTCTACAATTTTGTTTCTGGTGTCCTTACACAGCTCTTTGGTCTTCACCATAGTGGAGTTTGGAGTGTGACTGTTTGAGGTTGTGGACAGGTGTCTTTTATACTGATAACAATGTCAAACAGGTGCCATTACTACAGGTAATGAGTGGAGGACAGAGGAGCCTCTTAAAGAAGAAGTGAGAGTCTCTAATCTTTTTAAGTGGGAGAACTTGCACAATTGTTGGCTGACTAAATACTTTTTTTTCCCCACTGTATTAGTCAATGAGCATTGTTTTACAATTCTAAATTCAGTGTCAGAAAATATTTTTTCACTTTTAACCAAATCCAGTCACAGAAAAAATATGAGAGGAGAAAAAAAACGTTAAAACTTAACTTTTAATAGTGAAAAACTAAAAGGAGCTAAGGTATATAAATAACCATCTAAAAACTGCCAAGATCAGAATTGATGCTCCTTTGAAGGCAAAGGGTGGTCCACCAAATATTAGTTTGATTTTGATTCCTCTTTTGTTCATTCACTTCATTTGTTAATTTTGCACACTGATGTACATAGCATTATGGAAGGCCAGAAACAGACTATAATAATTCTAAAACAACATACAGAGTTACTCAGCTTGACATGTACTTTATAGGAATTGTAAAACAAGTCACAGAAAAATATGGGAGACGAAAGATAAAGTTAAAACTTAACTTTTAATAGTAAAATACTAAAAGGAGCCAAAGCATATAATTAACCATCTAAAAACTGCCAAGATCAGTGTCAGGTGAGCACAGGAAGAGTACTGATGTACTAAGAGAACTCGCTCTCCATGCAGCATCCCAGAGTGACACTGCTTTTATGTCTTGTGTTTTATGTTGTGTTATTTTATGGTTATATGTATTTTATGTTTTGCAGCTTCCTTTATGTGTACACCTAATGGTTTACCCTTCTGTTGGTCACCCCTTCACTTGGTTCAGTCCCAGCCAATCACAGGCCATTGGGAGCGGTTTGGGAGACAAAAGTCTCCAGAGGACCATTAGGGCTAGCAGTGAGTATTGGCTTTGTGACACTGCTCTGCAGTTCTAGTCAGCCCCTGAGGGAGAAATTTTCAGCCCAAAGCTCTGCCAGAGGCAGCCCAGAGACAGGGATCATCAGCCTGTGTGCTGTACAGGTCATGTTACAGGAGGAGAGAAGGAGTCCCATTTTCCAGGATCTGTATTCTGGGACCTACCCCATAAGGTATCTGGGCCCAAGGGACTTCATTGCTGTTAGCCTTCAGAACCATCTACTGGCTGAGGCTAGGCTTGCTGCTGAGAGGTTGGAGTGGAGTACAAGGCACTATTATACCATTTTGGTCTGGGCATCCCTCTCCCCCAAGCCTGGGTGAACCCAACAGTTGGGAGACTACTACCCCATTGGGAAGCTGCACCTGTTCACAGTTATACAGTTTGCCACAGTAGAGTTTAATCTGTTTCAACTGCATCACTGCCTCCTGAGTCATTCCTGCATTCACCATCAGGGCCCTTATGACCACCATCACACAGCTCAGGGTAAGAGATGACCCTTCTCCAACTGGAAGTGCCCCAGGGGAGCTACTATCACCACCATCTGGTAGCACGCAGACCTGTGAGATCGGTTGAGGGCACTCGGGCTGATCTGGTGACATCGCTTCAGTCACTACTACTCCAATCCTCCAGTTCCCTCCATCTGGGTTGCAGCATCCCTAACACATAATATAGAGTAATAGTTATATCTCCCAGATGCCCAGAAACAAATAATCCAAGCTGTAATAACATGTACAGGGAGGTGGTCTTGAGGATGCTGATCTAGGTGCCACACCAGCAAGAACCAACCACCACTAGTGATAGGACCTGATAACTGCCTATACCAAGAACATGGATATAGACGAAAATGAGAAGAAGAAAGTACATATATCCCAATCTCTCACAATCGAGACAATAGAGGCCCAAAGGACATTGCCATTTGGTTACAAAGCAGTGTAAAGAGGAAGAATATATCACTGGTGCAAAGGCTAACTACATCCGTGGATATATATAGATATATAGATATATCTATATATATAGCTATATAGATATATCTATATATATATATATATATATATATATATATATATATATATATACCTGTATATATATATATATATATATATATATATATATATATAAACGCATGTGTAGCAAGTGGCCTAAAAAATAACGTTGACACTTTTCAAACCATAAGGCCAAGATATGTCCGCCATTAAAATTTTTTTTTTTAGATATAGCAAGACTATATACACTGTGTTCCAAATTATTATGCAAAAAGTGTTTAGGAGTGATAAGGTAAGAATTTTTTTGTTTGTCAGTTAAACTCATTGATGGTGATGTGTGTCAGGGCTCTTTATATCAATGAAAGCAATTGCAGACACCTGTGCTAATTAGTTTGGCAGGTGTGTCCAATTAAAGGCAAGACTACTTAAGAAGGCTGTCCCACATTATTAAGCAGCCTACATTTTCAGCCAACAAATTGTGGAGTGTTTAGGTCAAGGCATGACTACAATCAACATTGCCAAGACACTTCATCGTGATCATCGCACAATCAAGAAGTATGTAGCTGATTCACAGCACACACGTGTCCGTGCTGATAAGGGAAAATTGAGGACTCTTTCCAACACGCAATTATGTCAGGTTAAAAGAGCAGCTTCAAAAATGCCTTGTCATAGCAGCAGACAAGTTTTTGAAACTGCTGGTGCCTCCAACGTCCCCCGAACAACAAGATGCAGGGTCCTTCAGAGGTTTGCAGCTGTGCGTAAGCCATCCTGTCGACCTCCTCTATCCACTGCACACAAGCAGAAACGGCTCCAGTGGGCCAAACAATACATGAAGACTGACTTTAAAACAGTTTTGTTCACCGATGAGTGCCGTGCAACGCTCGATGGTCCAGATGGATGGAGTGAAGGATGGCTTGTTGATAGACACCCCATGCAAACACGGCTACGGCACCAACAAGGAGGAGGTGGAGTAATGTTTTGGGCTGGAATCATGGGGAGAGAGATTGTCGGCCCCTTTAGGATCCCTGAAGGGGTAAAGATGAACTCCATAATGTATGTGGAGTTTCTCAAACAGCACTTCCTGCCATGGTTCAAGAAGAAGAACCATGCATTCCGCAGAAAGATCATTTTCATGCATGATAATGCACCGTCTCATGCTGCAAATAACACATCTGCATCTCTGGCTGCTATGGGCATAAAAGGGGACAAACTTATGGTGTGGCCCCCATGCTCCCCTGACCTCAACCCCATTGAGAACCTCTGGAGCATCATCAAAAGGAGTGTCTATGATGGCGGGAGGCAGTTCACATCTAAGCAACAGCTCTGGGAGGGTATTCTGTCCTCATGCAAAACAATTGAAGCAGAAACCATCCAAAAACTGACAAATTCAATGGATGAGAGAGTTCAGAAGCTTCTTTCGAACAAGGGGTCCTATGTGCAAATGTAACATCACCTCGAATAAAGTTTTGGCTTGAAAACTATTTGATTTCAGTTTGTAATAACCTGCTAATGCTTATAATTTCACAATGACCATTTTTTGTTCTTAACCTTCCTCTAGTGTTAGCTTTCTGTTACTCTTTCTTATGTTAACGGGTCGGTTTTGACCCGTGTCTTAAATCACCCCTAGGATACCCTAAAAACAGTTATTTATGATCCAATTTGTTTCTTACCTCTTAGTTACCTTGTTAGGGTTTCTCATCCATGGAAGGATTGATTTTAATATTTTTGTTGTGGCCCCCTGGGCCTTTCATTTGAGAGCGTACCCTTCATTTTCAATATAAAAATATTGTCAAATGAACCTCAAGAGAATAATATAAACTTAAAAAAGTTTGTTATATTACCTGACTATTACTGAAGGGTTTTAGAACACATTTCTTAAATGTAAAAAATATATACATATATATATTTTATATTATTAACTCTAGTAACATCTATGGTGTTACGGGTCAATTTTGACCCATATCTAACTACTTTATGAAAAAGGCAAAAAACAGATTTTTTTTTTTTATAGAACTTTAATACAAATAAAAGATGAAAATTATATTAACATTAATAGCAATAATAATAAAAAGTAGCTTTTCTAGGTCAAACAAACAAACAACAATCAATCAAGCAAATCAAATCAACAGAAATCAAGTACTAGTTTTTAGATGCATTAGTATTTAGATGCATGTGTGGCAAAAAGTGACACTTTTTGTGTGTTCTTTGCAGAGGTATGTTTTGCAGGCGAAGCACGATGTGTTTGTCTTTCTGTCCTTATTGCTAGGGCAGACCTGACACCTCTTTCTTTTAGAATCAGGTGGTCTCACTGGGGTTGTGGCTGTTGTGGTTGATGTTGAGGCAGGGCTGGTTGAGGAGGATGCTGGTGATGATGCTCTTTGTGTTGCTGTGGGTGTGGGTGAAGCACTTGTTGAGCTCTGGAGTTGTCGGACCAAGGCTGCAGCGGCTGGGTCTCGGGGCACCCGTTCCCTTTGGTCAATGTGCGCCTTGACAAGGGATCTTCCTAGTTCCTCAAGAAACATCCTCCGCTTGTTTTTTTTCTTTGAATTCCATCCTTGGTGAATGTGGGTCCACAACACAAATGCATTGTATGCTGACACATCAAGGATGTTGGAAAATACAACCATTGGCCATCTCCTAGTCATTCGCTGGCAAGTGTAGGTGGCAGTCAGCTTGTCCAGGTTGTCCACTCCTCCTTTGTTTTTGTTATAGTCCAGGATGATTCTGGGCTTTTTGTCACTTCCTGATGACACAGCTGCATCTTTGTGAAGTGTGGACATCAGTACCACATTCCGTCGTTTTTTGGGGCAGTATGAAACAGCAGTGGTGGTGTCTGTAAAAACAAACTTTGAGGAAAGTGGAGCCCTGTCCTTCATCTGCAACAATTCAGCGGGCAGCTCACGTTTGTTTTTTTTCACTGTGCCCACCATGGTGATTTTCCTCCTGAGAAGTTCTTGTCCAAGGTCATAGCTGGTAAAAAAATTGTCACAAGTAATGTTGTGACCCTGCAGTCCAGTAGTCATATCGAGGACTACACGTTTTCCTTGGTTTTTTTCAGGGATGGTGCTTGCAGACTTGCCTGTGTAAATCTGTAGATTCCATGCATAGCTAATTTTTGCATCACAGGCTGCCCAGATTTTTATGCCGTATTTGCCTGGCTTACTTGACATGTATTGCCGGAAGGGGCATTTTCCGCGGAAAGGGAGAAAACGTTCGTCTACTGTCACCTCTGGCCCTGGGTTGAACATCAGTGGAAGGAGCTGCACCCATTTCTCCCAAACATCCCTGATGGGAGCAAGTTTGTCAGATTTTGTTCTGGTGTCTCTGTTGTCAAATCTGAGGACTCTTGATATCATTTGAAACTTTTGAAGTGACATTGTTGCCCGGAAAATATTCCTGCCTGTCGATGCGTCCCAGAGACTATCAGTGGCCTCATTGCAGGATTTGTACACTCCAGCAAGGAGAAGAACACCAATGTAGGCATCCAGGTCATCATCATGAAGGTAATTCCACATGTTGCCGTGGACTTTTTTTTCCTTCAAGGTTTGTCATAGCAATAATAACTTTTTTTTATTGACAATGGCATAAACAGATCAAAACATGTCTTGATGTCACTTACTCTTGTCACAGCAAACCTTGTGATCCCAGGGGTCATTTTTATGACGTTTGCAGCATCTGCCCTGCCATGTACATCTGGAGGTACTGAGCTCCAAATGATCTTGCCACTTTTGGATTTGAATCTTTCAGCGGGAGCAGCTTCAGCACCGGTGACCTCCTCATCAGACTGATCAGAACTGTCTGTGTCTTCCGGTTGATACTCCACATCATCTTCCTCCTCAGAAACCTGTTCATCTGTATCAGTTTGCTGCTGTGTGTCCTCTGATTCATTATCATCCAAGATATAATCCATAATTTGGCTTGCATCTAATCTTCTCCTCATTGTTGCATGGTGTAAACTGAAGATGTATACTCTGCAAAGTACCAACTGTAAGCTGATTTGGCCATACATGCCTGGACATGTCCCTAACTCAAGTTGTTGGAGGTAGAGCTGGCTGTGGGCTGTTGGTTTATATTGTGTTTATGAGTTCAGTTTTGGGACTTATTATTGTTTTTTTACTCTTATATTAGACCTGGGTCGAAATTGACCCCAACAACACAAATGTTATAATTTTAATAAGAGCATTTTACAATTTAGTAAAATAGTTTTATTTTATTGTATTTTGTTTAAAAATAAGTTCCTGAAAAAGTCAAAAAGTCTTGATGCAATAAACAAATGTATGTAGAATTTGTATGCATTTAAAACCTAAAACGGGTCGGTCACGACCCTAACACTAGAGGAAAATGAAAAGGTTGCAAATTCTGCTGTGCATAATAATTTAAAACATGCATTTTGAGTGTTTATTTTTTTTTTTAAATATACTGTTATCATAGGCAGTTTGTTCAAAAACCTTTCAATTATACTCGAATAGTTGATGACTGGAAAATTACAATGACTGCAATTCATATAGGTAATTTTGGAAAATATGAGAAAATATTAGTTGCATAATAATTTGGAACACAGTGTATATAGACTTGTTATATGTAAAGAGTTTAATGCATTTACAAAGTTTCTTACACTTCACAAAACAATGTACAAGGCAAAAATACAATGTACAAGACAATTAGGGAAACATGTTTGACAATAACAAATGCACGTTAAAGGGTTTGTCCAGTATAAATCAATATTTTTAAACTAAATCCCCCATGCCCCCCCTCCAATTTTTAACCTTTCCACTGACGTAACGGGTCATTGGTATAATCCATATCCTGACCCGTTATGTCAGGAAAAAGGCCCTCGCCCCCCCCCCCCCCCCCAGCCCCTTTGCACTTACCTTTTCCTGTAGACCCGGGCAGACGGGTCATCCCCGCCTCTCCTCTTCCGTGTGCCGGCCTCCCACTCACACGCAATAGTGCTGGGAAGCTGCACACTATACTTACCAGCCTTCTCTTCCTTTCCCGGAGTGTAGCTGTGATGTCACGTCTGGAAGTGACGTCATGCCTGGATCCACAAAGAACCGCCCTTGCTACACCTGCATGAGAGGGAGGGCTGGGGAGATGCCGGCTTGCACAATAGAGCGTGAACTGCGTGTGAACTGGCATTCTCTCCCAGCCCAGACTGCTCACATTCAGGGAGTATACATTATGCGCATGGGCAATAGCTGGCAGTCTCCTCCAGATGAGTCTGCTGGCTGAATACCTGATTATGGGGGAGGGACAGAGCAAATTTGCATAAGTGGCTTACCAATGTTATTTTTAAACACAATAAAAGTTTTAGGAAGGGAGGGGGTCAGTGAGTGAGAGAGAGGTGGTGTGAGTGGCAACTAGGAGTCTAAAGATGGCTGCTGATGGTGTAGTGGGCGGGCTAGCTAGGGAAACAGGGAGGAGGAGTGTGTGAGAAAGGAAGGGGGTCAGTAAGTGAGAGAGGGAGGAGAAGTGAGGCATCATTGAACTTGTAGGAAACAAACCACAGGAAGTTATGATGTAAAGAAATGCTGAAGGTGCCAGGAACTCACTGAGAACCCCAGAAATCACTCAAAACACTGCTAATGGTATTTGGAGGCATTTATTAACCTATTAATAGCACTAACAGACCTTTTTTGAAAAATAATTTTTTTTTTTGCCCGGAAAACCTCTTTAAGTACCAAATTTCATCAACTATAAAATTGGAGCTAGGCATTAACTTGCACACAATAACAACTATTACACGGGACATGCAGATAACTTTTGTTGTACCACATGTTGGTCAGTATTAACCAGAAGAAGTCTTGGAGATGGAAGTGAGAGGTTCTGATTAAAGATGATGTTAGTCTCAGGTCATTGGGAGAATGAACAGCATGGTAGGGTGACATGAGGAAATAAATGTAGGAAGGTGCAGCACTATGGAGAGCTTTGTGGATGAAGGTGATACATTCATATTGTATTCTGTAATAGATAATGAACCAGTGAACTGTGCAGTGACTGGCATAGACTGGAGATATTGGTGTAGAATTTAGACTGTTTCAGTGTTATGGTAAGACAACAGACTGAAATGGAAATATTAGGCTGGGTTCACACCAGCATTAGCACTTTTCTCTCTGCATTTTTCACCCTTTTCGGTCAGAAACCGTGCGGAAACCATGCGGACCCCATTATAGTCTATGGGGTCCGCGGGTTTCCGCGGGTAACCGCTTTTTCAAGTCGATTAGATTTCCGTTCGGGGGGGTTCCCAAGCAGACCCCCCATATGGAAACCTGAAGGCAGATGTGAACCTAGCCTTAGGTGGGTTAGTACAGCGAACCCCAACCATTTTTGTACCAAGGACCACTTACATGTAGGCCAATTTTGCTGTGGCCTGACGGAGGTGGGTTTGGGGCAAGGTTTTTGGCAGCGAGGCAGGGTTGGGGCGATTGAGCGGCTCATAAGAAAACACAATGATTACATTTATACATTTCACTATACTTTATTAAGGTAGATCTCTCTCCATATCATGCATAAGTTATTGGTGGTAGGGACAGCTACCGTAATAAAAGTAAGAGTAGAGGGCGGGGCCCTGACTCAATTAGGGATGATATGGAGTGAGCTCCATTAATAAAGTATAGGTAGTGTACACACACACACAGTTAATATTACCTGTGGGGGGCACTATAACAGTAATGTGTGAGGAGACTGTTATTAACTGTGGGGGGGGCACTATAACTGTAATAGTTCCCTAATAGTGCCCACCCCCCACAGATCACTCTCAAAAACGGTCCTGTTGACTCTTACCAGGTGTCAGCTGATGCTCTTATGACACACAGCATAGGAGCTGACACCTAGTAGCCCACAGAGGTCCCCAATGCTGGGGCTTGCGCAGTACCAAGTGATCCACGGCCCGGTACTGGTCCATGGCACAGTCATTGGGGACCTCTGGGTTGGGTTAATAGATGGTGGAAACAGCAATAAAACAGTCTTTGAAGGATTCAGGTTCAGATTGCAACAGCAGAGAGACAGTTGCTGAAGTTTTGTAGTAGTGGAGGGATAAGATCCTGTTAGGAAGTATATAGTTGTGTATCATTAGCATAAAGATGGTAACAAATGCCAAATTGTCTAATGGTTTGTCCAACAGGAGCTGTGTAGAGTGAGAAAAGGATGGGACCTAAGACTGAGCCCTTGGGAGCCCCAACAGCAAGGGGAAGAGGAGAAGAGACCGAGCCAGGAATTGATACACTGAAAGTGCGGTCAGAGATGAGGAGAACCAAGAGAGAGCAGTGTCCTTGAGGCCAATAGAATGGAGCATACTGAGGAGGAGTTTGTGGTATAGTGTCAAACACTGCTGAAAGATCCAGAAGAATAAGAGTATAGTTGACATTAGATTTAGCTGTAAAAAGATCATTGGAGACTTGTAAGGGCAGTTTCAGTAAAATGCAGGTGCAGAAACCAGATTGTAAGGGTTCAAGAAGAGAAAGTCAGCAAAGAGGTAGAGGATTAGGCAAAAACTGGCCAAATGTGGCAGGAATTTGGAGATGAAAGGAAGATTGGATACGGTTCGGTAGTTAGCAGCACAGGATAGGATAATAGGATATAAAAGTGGTGAAATAGGCTTGTTTGGCGATATAAAGTGAGTATTGAGCATGAACTTGAAGTGAAAGAAGTTTGCAGGTGTACGCAATGTTTTCCACAGTCATTTAGAACACCTAAAGCACTGCTGAAGAAAGCATGTTTGTGGTGTGTGCTAGGGTAGCCACCATATGTGTTAAAAGGTTCAGGTGGAGGGGGTAGCTGCCTCATCCAGTGTATCTTAAGAGTTTCAGTATAGTGCTGGTGGCCATATTCTGACAGGAGAATGAAGAGATGGTGAACAGTGATGACTGTGAGAAAGGACTGATGATAAAAGTGAAGGCTATGGTCAGAAAGTGGGAGAAAAGAGTAAGTAAATTTAAAAACTAAAAGGAATCAGAGGAAAACCAGATTGGTTGTATTGCCATCTTTGTTTGTGGGAGAAGAGGAAAGTTGTGAAAAGCTAAAGGGCCCCTGCACACAATATAACGTTATTATGTAACCCGTCCACACAGTATAATGTCCCAAAGCAGCCCCTGCATACAGTATAATGTTAAATACTGTCCCCTTCACACAGTAGAATGTCCCATAGTGGCCCATGCACACAGTATAATGTCCCATAGTGGCCCTGCACACAGTATAATGTCCCATAGTGGCCCTGCACACAGTATAATGTCCCATAGTGGCTCCTCCACACAGTATAATGTCCCAAAGCGGCCCCCTGCATACAGTATAATGTTTCATACTGGTCCCTTTGCACAGTAGAATGTCCCATAGTGGCTCCTGCGCACAGTATAATGTCCCATAGCAGCCCTGTACACAGTATAAAGATCCATAGCAGCCCCTCCACACAGTATAATGTTCCATAGTGGCCCCTGCACACAGTATAATGTCCCATAGCGGCCCTGTACACAGTATAATGATCTATAGCAACCCCTCCACACAGTATAATGTTCCAAAGTGGCCCCTCCACACAGTATAATGTCTTATAGCATCTCTTACACACAGTATAATGACCCATAGTGGCCCCTGCACACAGTATAATTTCTCATAGTGGCCCTGCACACAGTATGATGTCCCATACTGGCTACTGCACACAGTATAATGCTCCACATTGGCCCCTCCACACAGTATAATGTCCCTTAGTGGCCCCTGCAAACACTATAATGTCCCATAGCGGCCCCTCCACACAGTAAAATGTCCCATAGCAGCCCCTCCACACAGTATAATGTCCCATAGTGGCCCCTCCACACAGTATAATGTACCACAGTGGCCTCATCACACAGTACTATGTCTCATAGCGGCCCCTATGGTGTTTGTTACATTACTTGTTACATGATGTTTGTTACAGATCTTATTAGACCCCAGAGTTTAATGATCGGAGGCCCAGGGGATGTGACAAACATAAAAACCAGAGATACTCACCTCTCCTGAGCTCCAGCACGACTCTGTGATGTCAATAAAGAGACCCAAAGGCAACAGGGAGTACCACTGTGAAACAGTGGAGCTAGGAACCAGTTAGGGTGGTTAAAGAGAGTGAAAAGTCTATGAGAACTGTACATGGGTGAGGGAAGAAGAGAAGTACTGTAGTGAATAGAATGCACTGGTGGTATGGATGAATGGTAGTTTTGCATTAAAACAACAGCTAAGGTAACAGGTGAGAGAGTGAACCCTGAAATCAATTATGAAAGGTGGTTGTATTGAGAGTAACTTTATTTGATATTTGATATGCTGCAAGCAGCAGTTTCCTCTCCGCATTGTTCGTGCGGAAACCACACGCTCGGTTTCCAAGACAGACATCAATTACTGCAACTGCAGCCTTATCTATTGGAAAGGGCACACCTTATCTCTGATATGTCTTGTACGAAAAGAAGGCCAATGCCTTCTAGAAGTAAAGAAAAAAAAATTATAATGGCACATATCACTGAGTATATCAACATGGCTTACATGTTGTAGATGAAGGGCATATAAGATACAAAAGGCTGCACCCCCACACTGCAGAGTAGGTGACGCCCACTCTTTCCTAAATCCCTCTCATGTGATGAGTAAACCACAAGAACACTGAGTCAAGGAGAGAAGCCGCAGTAAAAACCCATCTTTCAGTGTCATTGTGGATTGCTCATTGCTATTTGACCAAACACAGACGAGACTTCAGGGAGAGTTAGATTTCTGGACCTCAAAGGACAATTGTTTAACAAACTGTCATCATTTTTGCGCCTCATTTCGCAAAATATCAGTGTTACATTAATGTCACACTAATGTCACACTTAAAGAGTTACCTGTGACTTTTCATCTATATCTTCTGCATCTTGCATTACACAGGAAGTACCATCTTCCATTTTCTCTTTTTGAACTCCTTCATCCCACTTTTAATAAACTCTTCTGCTGTAAAAAATGTCGGGCTAGATTTTTGCATTAACATAATCCTCAACCGCAGGAAACAGATAAATAGCGTTATAGTGTTGTTGTTGTGACCAGCTCACATACCAATCGTCTACATCAAATATGTATTAACACACCAGAGGAAATGTAATACAACACTGCTTCTTTCATTAATTTATTTTAGAATTTCATCACAGGGTATCATGGTTTTGCGTGACTGGTCCTGACAGCTCATATTTCTCTACACTACCAAAATGATGCAGTTAAGCCATTGAGCGAAGCCTTTTTCTGTTCATTTAATCATGTCAAACCTTTGAGTACATCCAAAAATATGCTAAAGTGTATGCCTTACTTAAATGAGCTTGCATACATTAATTCACATATCTGAGTGACCCATGCAGAACGTGGTTAGGATCCTGTCTAGCTTTCAGTTCAGAAAGCAAGGGCATACAGTCTCATTCAAGTCTTCCCAGACGAGCCTGTTTACCTGTTATAAAACAGTCTGGCCTTTATGTTACTGTTGGATCTTTCTAAGCCTGCACTCCCTCTTCTGGTAGAGTCTTGGTAATGTATTGAAATGGAGAAAAACATTCAAGAATTTGAGCAGCAATAACATGGATAGATACAGTGGGGAAAAAAGTATTTAGTCAGCCACCAACTGTGCAAGTCCTCCCAATTAAAAAGATGAGAGAGGCCTGTAATTGGCATCATAGGTAGACCTCAACTATGAGAGACAAAATCAGGAAACAAATCCAGAAAATCACATTGTCTGATTTTTAAAGAATTTATTTGCAAATTATGGTGAAAAAAAAGTATTTGGTCAATAACAAAAGTTCATCTCAATACTTTGTTATATATCGTTTGTTGGCAATGACAGAGGTCAAACGTTTTCTATAAGTCTTCACAAGGTTGGCACACACTGTTGTTGCTGGTATGTTGTCCCATTCCTCCATGCAGATCTCCTCTAGAGCAGTGATATTTTGGGGCTGTTGCTGCACAACACGGACTTTCAACTCCCTTCAAAGGTTTTCTATGGGGTTGAGATCTGGAGACTGGCTAGGCCACTCCAGGACCTTGAAATGCTTCTTACGAAGCCACTCCTTCATTGCCCTGGCGGTGTGCTTGGGATCATTGTCATGCTGAAAGACACAGCCACGTTTAATCTTCAATGCCTTTGCTGATGGAAGGAGGTTTACACTCAAAATCTGACAATACATGGCCCTATTCATTCTTTTATGTACACGGATCAGTCGTACTGGTCCCTTTGCAGAGAAACAACCCCAAAGCATGATGTTGCCACCCCCATGCTTCACAGTAGGTATGGTGTTCTTTGGATGCAACTCAGCATTCACTCTCCTCCAAACACAACGAGTTGTGTTTCTACCAAACAGTTCTACTTTGGTTTCATCTGACCATATGACATTCTTCCAATACTCTTCTGAAACATCCAAATGCTCTCTAACAAACTTCAGATGGGCCCGGATATGTACTGGCTTAAGCAGGGGGACACGTCTGGCACTGCAGGATCTCAGTCTCTGGCAGTGTAGTGTGTTACTGACGGTAGCTTTTATTATGTTAGTCCCAGCTTTCTGCAGGTCATTCACTAGGTCCCCCCATGTGGTTCTGGGATTTTTGCTCACTGTTCTTGTGATCATTTTGACCCCACGGGGTGAGATCTTGCGTTGAGCCCCTGATTGAGGGAGATTATCAGTGGTCTTGTATGTCTTCCATTTTCTAATTATTGCTCCCACAGTTGATTTCTTCACACCAAGCTGCTTGCCTATTGCAGATTCAGTCTTCCCAGCCTAGTGCAGGTCTACAATTTTGTTTCTGGTGTCCTTCCACAGCTCTTTGGTCTTCACCATAGTGGAGTTTGGAGTGTGACTGTTTGAGGTTGTGGACAGGTGTCTTTTATATTGATAACAATGTCAAACAGGTGCCATTACTACAGGTAATGAGTGGAGGACAGAGGAGCCTCTTAAAGAAGAAGTGACAGGTCTGTGAGAGCAGAAATCTTGCTTGTTTGTAGGTGACCAAATACTTATTTTCCACCATAATTTGCAAAAAAATTCTTTAAAAATCAGACAATGTGATTTTCTAGATATGTTTTCTCATTTTGTCTCTCATAGTTGAGGTCTACCTATGATGACAATTACAGGCCTCTCTCATCTTTTTAAGTGGGAGAACTTGCACAATTGGTGGCTGACTAAATACTTTTTTCCACACTGTAGATAGATAGATAGATAGATAGATAGATAGATAGATAGATAGATACATTTTTTAATCTATATTATTCTAAGACAAATCAGTATAGTCATTTCCTGTCTAGTGTACACATTGTGTACAGCTTTTTTTCATATGACATCCTGAATTTGTTAAATCAGGGGATCACTACATAAACATGGGCTATCACAGAAACTGACAGGTATTCCCTAAGTTTACATTGATGTCCATGCAGAGCAGTATAGTTTTCACACTTATGTTTTCACATCTCCTTGAGGCAAAGTCCTTGACATGGAGTATTTCTCAACAAGATGTAAAAATAATATAATCTTATGACAGGGCTAAAACTCATAGTTGTTACTTTTCTCAGGCACTACAAGGTAAACAGGAAGATCAGTCCTGGGATAGCCTTGTCTGACTTTCTGAATCTAGATTTCCTATTTGCGTCATCGGCATCATTACATTTCTACAAGAATAGCCATTTCTTACATAGAGTCTCCTACATTCCAGGAGGCGTTGTAGTCATGAAGTAGGTGAAGAACTGTCTGAAAGGCAGAATAACAGAGTAAACAGTTATGGTGTTTGCTTGACTTGCCAGATTTCTGTCTTAACAATGCTGAGTGGATGGGGAGACATCCAGACTTTTCTATTTACACCTCATCTAATTTTATTTGTGTCTGTGTATATATATATATATATATATATATATATATATATATATATATTGTCTCTGTATATATGTATACCAAAATATACAGTGTTAGATAATACACTATTAACCAAGATAAAGTATTAACTAGTGTCATTTAATACAGAGAACTCTCCATTAATTTCAAGTTCAGAAACTCAGACTCATAAAGCATTTCACAGCAATGACGTATTTCTTCTGATTTTCATATGACTGTTTTATAGGGAGCTGTGCATCTAGAAAATGGTGGGGATATATAAAATCTGTATTAACAGATATGCCACAGAATACCCTGAGGAAGCCAAACTTGAATAAAATGACTGGTTGTCTTAAAGCAAACATTCTGCAACAACATGTGTCAAAAGACAAAATGTACCCCAACACAGTCCAGTTTAACTTGTTTTTCTCCATGAATACAGTATAAGAGAAATGTTTTATTGGTGAATATAAAAACAAACCCACTTCTAGTAAATAGTGCATGAACAAACATTCTTTGGGTCAAAAGGAATTGGTTTTGGAATCCAATGTATGAGACCAAATATGTTCCTGTGGCTTATGACTCTCTTTGAGTCAGGGACAGTCTAAAATGTTATACAGTATAAATTCCTAGGAACTGTGAATGAGAGCCTAGTGGTCATTCTAAATCATTCAAGTACACTTTTCAATAAACTTTACATAAACAAATAAAAATGTGAGTTGATATTGGCAGCACAAAAAGACGGAAAATAAGATGGTGTCAAAGAGTTAAAGGCAGCACATGTTGCACACCACCAGCAGAGATTCACAGTAGTACCTGATGCAAGCTTCAAAAGAGATACTCACTGTTCTGGCATTTTATTTACATTAAATATTAAGAAACACTTAGTTTATTAATTTGGCAGACTACAACAACATGTCAAGGAAGAAGCCTTGTTGGAGGAAAGTGTGTGTCCCAAAAATGTCTTGTCAAGGTGTCTAGCAAATGAATGTTGATCAGTTTAATTACTTCAATAACTATTTAATGTTATGTATTACAGCAATGTATTTGTACAAGATGAAGTAATTAAACAAATATAGTGTATTCCCCCTACAGGTCTTTTGGATACACAGAAGTTGATGAAAGCCAAGTAACACCCAGCCAATGATGACTTGCAAAATACAGTTTAGCTCATCTGCCTCATTAGTATGCATAGGGGTAGAATTAGTTCTGGATTCTATACATTTTCCATACTGCAGTACAGAAACACCTCTACAATGTAGCAAGACAATAAATGCAGGCACAATGTGACACAATATACCATAGTTAAAATCAATCCAATACATTCCAAGCTTCAAACACAGCCTATCTAACCATGGCAAAGTTCTGATGTATGCAAGTCTATCTAATATTTTCTAGTCGTTTCAGTCACAACACTGTACAAGTGGAGTAATTCTGACATAGTAATGTGAAAATTAACTCTCTATGGAAAATCTTACCTGTTGTTAAAGGACCCTTTTTAGCGTGTGTTCTGAATCACCTATAAAGTCTTTCCAACTACCATACTTTATTCCATTGTTTTCTACAACTTAGAATAAGGTAATCAGGAAGATCATGCCAAAATAAAGAAAATAAAGAGATTATAATGGCAATACACTCAACAAATATCACATTCTATTACATGTATGTAATATAGTATGATTAAAAGAGGATTTCTTACAAAATACATTTCTAACATATCCACAGTACAACCACTGGAGGTGACAATGGCAGTGCTTGGCTGTTTATGTCACTTCCATTGAGTTGGAATAAAGAGACAGCATACATGCTAAATAAGCATTCCACTGAAACTTCCCCTTATTGTAGTTGTGCGAGTATGAAGGAACAGGGGACTCTGAATCAGCATTGGTGACAGCTCCTGCACTGAGGCTCTGTGTAATCAAACACCTAATACCTGTACAATGGATAAGTAAAAAATTTTGTTGGAAAACCCAACATGAATGGAAATAGACAGTATCAGTGTACGATATTACTAATGGAGGATTTAGTATACTATGTATTAAAGAGGTATTCCCACAATACACATTACAAGGTAAGTGATAAACTACTGAGAACTTCATTGCTGGGATCCCCACAATAACTAAAACAGGGGTCCTTTTGAACCCATGTTCCACCTCACTGCAAGAAGTGAAACAAGAATTTGAATGAAGCAGTGGTCAAACATGCCGCCTGCTATACCATTCAGAGCCTATGGCTCTGACTTGGCTATCTTCTTCAATTTTGTAGACTTTGAAAGGAGTGGCAACATGCAGGCTCAGCTCACTCCATTCAAACTCCTCCTCACAGTATGTTTAGAGGGCTTGTCAGCAGCACTCCTGAAGGGTGCAGAGGTAGTGTCCTACCCCAAATATAGGTGGCATAGATGGCCCTGGACCCCCATTCTAGCGATCAATGAAGGTCCTTATCTGTAGGGTTCCTATCAAGCAAACATTTGTCACCTATCCAATAACAAAGTAAATGTGAACTGTGGGAATATCTTATTATGGATATTTAAGTTATAAGACATGGGTGATATTTAACCACAAATGTATCATGTAGTTTTACGTCTTTATTCCTACAAGTAATCAGAGAGGAAATTGTTAAAGAAAAACAGCTTGGCTAGCATTGCGTTTTCTTGAAACAGTCCTAAATTAGGGCACCTTAGACAGCAGCTACATTAGGAGGTTAGTTTAATCGGAAGCCTGGAATAAAACACACACTGTCTTTCAAGACATTGTGAAAACCTTAGGACTGCTAGAAATAGTACCTGGTTCAGCGTTTGGACTATCATGGAGATAAATAGCACACTGTGCAAATCTCCATATAGGGCCAGACTTCCTCTGTCTGTGCATTGCGTACAGCTTTTGGCTAAAGTCGCGCATTCCTTCGGTATGTTTCTCTGGGAGCTTTTGATTTCCGTTTTGAGGGCTGGCACAGACCTTCAATTGCTCTAATAAGAAAATGTCTGTGACTGAAAGCTGAAAATGTGCAAGATTCCTTCTTTAAGTACACAAACACTTCAAGTCTAGCCACTTTCCTGTAGTTTGTCCAGTTTTTGGTACAGTATGTCTGATACCTGATCAAATGACTTAGAAAAAGCAGGAAAAAACTTAAAGGGAAGGAATGTAGTTAGATCTCCACCTGTACAATTTACAAGACCCAACTAAACTGACTGCTGCATTTGAAGCAGATGTAAACCTACTGTATATAGCTGTGTAAATATACATGTGCTGCCAACGGAGCTAAATTCCTCATTTTACCAGAAAAATATGTGCTTGTGAAGGAATTCTTTATATAAACACCTGTAGGAAAGTCAGGGATACTGAGCATTAACTCTTACAGGTATATATCATCCAGCAACACAGTGTTTTTTATAATAGGTAATTCTAGTGGATCCCTAATATGTAATACCATGTAATAAATTGAGATTATTGTTAGGGCTCAGTGAAACTGCCGTAAAAACGTACTATATTTTGGACAGCAACATAGATATAAAGGAACTGATGTGTTTGTGTACATCTAGGGCACCAGGAATACATATACGGAGAATGCTGTATTGTACATACATTCAATGGATACTCTAAGTGTATACTAGAACTGGCTCTTTAAGACTGATGCAATACACTGTTTGTAATACAAAGCCTGGGAACATTTGGGCTTGGTTCGATAAACTATATTCTGTGCCTCACAATGCTTTTTATCATCACAGGTCTATATAACTTTAAGTTCCAACATTAGCTGGTAAAGGGGCTGGCCACTTTAAGGACATTTTAATAAATCTGTTGAAAACGGTATTATAAGGCACTTAGTAATATATGGTAATTAGGAAATCAGAGGTGATGTTCTCTATTGTAAAGCCCTGCCCCCTTGTTTAATACACTCTTTTTTACTGTCTGCTCATCAATTTGGTCCTAAACATAGCTGCTGATGGAGAATCATGTGATCTGAAACATCCATCCACTGCTCCTATTAGAGAACACTTCCATAAGAAACTAGTACATGTGCTTTATCGTTTGCAGTAAAAATGTCCTGAAAGTGATTAACCCCTCAAATGCCTTTGCCATGACACCCAGTAGTATGTGCCATAAAACTACCATCTTTGCCCTGGTGCAAAGAAAATACACTTCTTTGATTTGTTCCTATGGACACTAGGCCGTCAGAATGATTTTATTTGCAGCAATGCAAGTGGTGAGAATAGCATTGATGTATGACATTAGGTTGTATTATATTGATCACTTTATTTATGGCACTCCTATTATTCCAGATTCCAGTGAGACTAATATGTACTTTGCACTAAAAGAAACAATGCACTTTGCATACGCTCTTCTCTGCTCCCCTCCCTCCAGCAAGCGGACAGCTGTTTATCAATCAATGGCCTCTGGCTACGGAACAGGGACATCCCTTCATGACCTTAGTACTCTGAATGACATCATACCTATTAGCTGATATTAGCAAAGACCCTGGGTATGTTCAGTTGTTTTCTCCTCCTCACACACATTATCCTGCGCAGAACTTTATTTATAGAAAAGTATGTGGGAGTTGTAACCTTTTGTGTACCCACATTACTGTGGCATTCATGGTTACCAGGCAACCTGAGCCTGCTATCAAGTGCCTGTATGAACATTATCTTGACATAGTCTAGTGTAAATATTAATACAATGTTTCTTAGTTTTACTTAGAAATGATGTTGGACCATATCTTGCATAAGTAGTAATTGCAAAACAATACTCATCACTTTATGTAATAAAAATATTCTAATAAGTGAGAACATTTTGGCATTTACAATAGATATGACTTTGTTTACACCACAGAGGTGATAGTATGTTTCTATATATTCCTAATTATAATACTATAGGAAGTTATCACATGTTCAAATCTATTCTTCATAAGTGACAAATGTGAACCCCATTACAAGGGCATGCTATTAAAAAGTACCAAATAAGAAATAAACCATATATAAGTGTACACATCTACATCTATGTAATATGAAACATGAATTAAGGTAAGTCATAGTACATATACTGTATATTTATTTTGTTGTATGCCACTATGCATACATGTTACATGAGATAATATTCAAATCAAAGGTTTCGGAAGGAATAATACATATAAAATCCTTCTTTCCTTATACTGCCCCTCCCATATGAAACAAGCAAGAAAGTATTTATACATTGTGGTTACATTTCGTAGTTGGTTATGTTAACATGATTATTGTAACATGAAAGTGGAATGGTAAGGCAGTCTGGAACAGAGGTTAGCCATACAAAAACAAGGTTGAAACATCCTTTTCATATAAAATTATAGAAGGCAGAGTGGAAATTATATAAAAGCAAGGAGAAAATCCTATTTGATGGCGAGGATACAGCGCCTTTTTTGTACTGTGGAGTGTGCCAGTTTTTTCAGACAGAAGGAATGCGGAGTGTCAAGGGGTCAGGATCAATCCGGTGTGAGCTGATGGGGCAGGAAGGTTGGGAGGAATGTTAGGAATGTCCCTGCTTGTGTAGGACTCCATTCAGCTCATTGGCCTGTCTCAACAGCAAGCTGCGTATAAAAGAGCAGCATTTCCCTGCTAGACTCACACAACAACTCTTCCAGAACCTGAGAGAGGAATCATATTCAGCAAACAGGGGCTGAGGAAGGAGGCTTAAAAACTCTGAAAAAGCAAGAAACCCTAACTGAGATCACATTGAGATCTACAGACAGAGAACGACAGAAGGAGACTTTCTTTTGACTTAAAGAATATTGAACAATGGCTTCAGGAAAAGTGACTGCTGTGCTCCTCATTACTCTGCTCTCCTGGGTAAGTTGAAATGGCATTCATTTTAAGGTGGACTGAGTTATCCACGGCAGTTTTATGTTCAGGACATGGTATATTGTTTTTTTTTTCTTACATGCTATTGTATGTCTGAGTAGCAGCATACCATTCTTGTTGTACTGTGCAATATGCACCTATCCTAACAGTCAGGGTATGAAAAGTATAATGTTCAGTTTAGTGATATTTTTCTCCTGCATTACAGGTATGTGATGCCCAAGATTGCAGTGGGGAATGCCAGTGCCCACAGAAGGTACCTGAATGCGAACCTGGTGTCAGTCTGGTGCAGGATGGATGTGGCTGCTGTAAAGTATGTGCTAAACAGCTGGGTGAACTTTGCACTGAGAAGGACGTGTGTGACCCCCACAAAGGACTTTTCTGTGATTTTGGATCAAGAATGAACAGAAGAATTGGAGTTTGCACTGGTAAGTTTACATCTAGTTATCTGTACTATTTGATTAACTGATAGAAATAGACCAGATATTCATTAGAAAATAGACCAAAGATGATAGTGACAAGTATAGATAAACTATACTATGTTGGCATTTAATAGGACTGCTGGTTTCTTTGAAAACCTAATATTATTTACTTCAAATGACACCCTTCTGCTATGATGACAACACTTTATACATTGAACATAATGTTAACACCTGATAAACAGTAGTCTTTTTATTTGTACAAGATCCTAAAAAGTATCATTATTATTCTCATTATAGCCAAAGAAGGTGCCCCATGTGTATTTGGAGGCATGGTCTATAGAAGTGGAGAGTCTTTCCAAAGTAGCTGCAAGTACCAGTGCACTTGCCTAGACGGAGGAGTGGGCTGTGTTCCACTGTGTAGCATGGATATCCGTCTCCCTAGCCCTGACTGTCCCTTCCCAAGAAGAGTAAAACTGCCCGGGAAATGCTGTGAAGAATGGGTCTGTGATCAGCCTATGGAGAAGACCATGGTTGGACCTGCTCTTCCTGGTAAGTTGTAATCTGTAATAGCTATTATTTAATTATATTAGCTATTTATACATACTGTAGTTAAAGAGTAGTGGCAATAACTCATGAACAAAAATATTATGTGAACCATATTTTAATATGCATTTATTTTTTCATCCATAGCTTTCAGAATGGAGGAAACTTATGGTCCTGATCCATCTCTGATCCGAGCCAACTGCTTGGTGCAGACCACTGAGTGGAGTGCTTGCTCAAAGACCTGTGGAATGGGAATCTCAACTCGTGTTACCAATGACAATGAGCACTGCAGACTTGAGAAACAGAGCCGACTCTGTAT
Source organism: Leptodactylus fallax (assembly GCA_947044405.1). NCBI lineage: Eukaryota > Metazoa > Chordata > Amphibia > Anura > Leptodactylidae > Leptodactylus > Leptodactylus fallax. The sequence continues at coordinate 344,208 of CAMRHE010000322.1, forward strand.
GGTTAGACCTTGTGAAGCCGACCTTGAGGAAAACATTAAGGTGAGTTACTTTTTCAGTGTTGTGGATAAACACATTAGTATTGCAAATATAGTATGTAAGCATTCATCATCTAGTCATTACTTGTTCTATATAGTACAGTTACAATACAACACAATATATTAACAACGTTTTTTGTTTTTTCACAACAGAAAGGAAAGAAATGCATCCGCACGCCAAAGATTTCCAAGCCAATCAAGTTTGAGCTTTCTGGCTGCACAAGTGTGAAAACTTATAGAGCCAAGTTTTGTGGGGTCTGCACAGATGGTCGTTGTTGCACTCCTCACAGAACAGCCACTCTCCCAGTAGAGTTCAAGTGTCCTGATGGTGAGGTCATGAAGAAGAAGATGATGTTCATTAAGACATGTGCATGCCATTACAACTGCCCAGGAGACAATGACATTTTTGAGTCCATGTACTACAGAAAAATGTATGGAGATATGGCATAGATCCATAGGACCACACCTAAGAGACTGTTTAACTTGAAATGACTTTGCATCTCATTGCTAAACATAATTTTATAGCACAATAACATATTTAAGATTGTTTAAAGGAAGGTCTTTGTTTTTAAGACTTGATTGTTGAATGACCCCAGCCACTGGTTTGAAGAAAGTAAGATGAACCAGACTGCCAAAGCTGCCCTTAGTACAACATAATGTCACTACACATTCGCTGGCAGCATGCAGTATTCACTGAGTGTAGTGTTTTATTTTGTACCGAGTAATGCAACTGGAAAAAGCTCTTACTATTTTTATATACAATATATAATGAACAAGCACCGTGGCAGTAACAGCTGGAGTTTACACTCTGGCTCCATTTTGGTGCTAAATACAGTAAGTTTTCCTTGTGGGACAACTCATTTTTAGCAAACCCTACCATAAGTAAACATATTGAGAGGAATGGAAACTATGTTTGTAACAAGACTGGAAAGATTGCAGCATGCTGTAAGGCTTGTTGTAGTCTTGCTTTTTATAGTTATTGTACATAATGTATATATATATTTTTGTACAGTTATCTAAATTAACTTAAAATTGTTTTGTTCCTGTTTTCCATTTTTATAATGCTTAAATATTTTGATAATCTGTTTTTTATTATTATGTTCTCTGTTCTCAATAAGTACTTTCTGAAGAAATACAATGTTTAAAATAGATTATCTAGTAAAAATGATACTCAGCTACAAGAGACTACCTTTATGAGACTAGGAAGTCATAGGTATAGTGGACATATATGTACTCTTCAAGCTTTAATGAACAAATGCTGACAATCTTGAAACTGCTTATGATTTTGACTATGATAATCTGTTTTGTACCTTGTTTGACTGTACTTTTGTTTTCAACATTTTATACTTGTTGAAAAGTGTGACCAAAAGGTACATGTTTGCACTTTTCTAGATGAAAAATAAAATATTTTATTTTTTATAGAAATCATTTGTGTTTCGTTTCTGGTCTTTTAAAAGTGTATAGAAAATGTTCTTTATACCACATTATTTAAAACAAACAACATTACATCAAGCACATTACTTTTATAGTGGGTTTTCTCAAATAAAGCTTATTGTATATATAATGAAAAGATATACAGTTTGCAATATACTTTCCAGATAAAGAAAATCTGCCCTGGTCATGTGATGGAGACAAAGGTGTACAACTTGTTGCAGTTACATTGCAGAGATCAGAGCTCCCTTTTAACAAACTGCACCATTGATTCTGTTACATGACCAAGACAGATTTTTATCCACTAGGCCAAGAGGAGTCCTATAAAATGTGATTCATTTACACAGAAAGTATAAATGGTATAATGGAAATAAGCTAATAAATAACATTTACTTGCTGGAACCATACTATTCCTTTAAGTAAGATGCAATTATTAATCCATTTTTATCTTAGATTTTGTGAGAGGTCCCTTTCTTGGGAGTAATTCTCAGAACAAGAAATATCTGTGGATATCAAATGATGTAAAATGGCAACTTTCAGCAAAAAGACAATGAATGCATAGAATAAATGATGTTACATTAAAACTACTCAGTCAGCAATTTATTTACAAAATACATTATGGGGGTTGCTATAAACAGTCACAGTATTTGAATATGGTATTAACTTCATAGGTACTTGATCTGTCTGGAATATACAGTACCTCACTGAACTTGGTCATCTATTAAAGCTAACCTGTCACTACCTGAAGGCGGCATATCATAGAGGGAGAGAAGCTGAGCTCTATGATGTATAGGTTTATACCATTTGAAAATGGATTTCTGAATAAAAAACAGGGTAAACGCTCACAGGAATCCTGGGAGACATGGTGAAAGTCCTTCCTATACTTTCCTCAGAGACTGAATGACAACTTTCTCTGTGTCAGTAGTGTCCTTGAATCAGGATTCTCATTGTCACCCTAGGAGTCCTGGATGTTTAACCAGAAATTGGCTTAAAATCATATAAACCTGTATGTTACAAAGCTCAGGTTCTCTCCTTCTATTATCTGCTGCTTTGAAGCAAACAAAAGTCACCCAACTGTGTGATTTAAGATATTATAGCATATAAATATAGAAGATTAGTGGCAGAAAAAGATCACATGATCCATGTGGTTTTCCCTTACATTATTTCCATTTTATCTTCCATTTTATGCTGATCCCAGGCATGCATAAATTCACTTACTGTAGATTTCTCAACCACATATGCTGGAAGTTTATTCCAGTCCTTAACTACTCTTTCAATTAAATAATATTTCCTGACATTGCTTCTGATCTCCCCTCCCCCCACCCCACTAATTTCAGATCGTGACTCTGTTTTTTTGTTTTTTTTTAATAAATCTATATACAGCAAGACAAGAAATTTTGTAATACACTTTATTAAAGAAAAGTGCTGTATTTTCACTTATTTGCCTCCTTCTGCCACTAATTAAATCTGTATAATAAAAGCCTATGAACAGGCTTAGACTCGCCCACAGGTGAACAGATGAATCCCCCGATTGGCCCCTGAGTCATGTGGACCCCAAGCGCAGCCTGGTATGGCACAGTACATCCATTGTACTTCATACAGATACTCATTGTACAGCATCTCAACCAGGCTATGTGTCAGTATAATATACGGAGTAGATTATTAGGAAACTACACAGTATATTTTTATACACTGTAGATATACTGGGTGGCTGAGGTGACATCTAGATGCAGAATCATGCCAACCAGTATCCATCCTCTCTGGGCCCCATCTTCTCAATCACATTGCAGGGGTCGCCATCACCAATCATCTTGCAGCATCTTGCTGCTGTCTGAGGTCTGCTGATGTGTGGGCTTATATCTCTGGCTCACAGAGGTAAAAGGGCTCTAGGTCAAGGCAAAAACCAGGCAGCAGGGTACTAACAGGACCCAGTCAGAGACAAATGCTAGGCAGCAACCTACTACTAATAAATAAATTTGTGTTGGTGAAATTTTAGGAATTTGTGATGGGTGTCAGGTAATATTTGCATGTAACTGTATAGTGGGCCTGAGAATGGATTTTACTAATGGGTGCTAGGCAACCCAGTCTGACATTGTCTATGGAAAAGGAAGGTGGTAAGAAGAGGAGAGGTCCTCAAAGCTGAGATGCATCTGAACAATAGAGAGTTTTCTTGCACAATGCAGCTGGGTTAATAGGAATTACTATCCATACTTCTCCTGACAGAAATGACTCATTTAATTCTGTAGACACCTCATATCTCTTTGTCTCTCCTTCTCCAGTTGCTTGTCCCTTCAACATAAACTTCATTGTAAACTAACACCGCTTGTGTAAGAATCAGGCTAAGAATAAGAGCAGAATCAGGCTGATGCCACACGTTGCAGAAAAGCTGTGTTTTTTATTGTGGAATGTACTGCGGCTTCAAAATGAATGGCAAGTATAAAGGAAGCTCTTGTACTTCTACTTTTCCCTTCTGCTAAACCCACTACTTTGGTTTAAAAAACTCAGCTTAATCTGCAACAAAAAACACAGTTTTTCCACAAGGTGTCCTCAGCCTCACTCAGATAAAAAGTAAATATAGAAGTAATAGTTAAAGACACAGACACTTTTCTTTAGTGAACTATGTCACAGTTTGTTCCCTTTACTTGCACTATTGATTTATGAAAAAATAAATAAAAGTGTACTTACATTTTAAGTGCAAAACTATAGAGTAGAGACAGGACAACATATTATTTATTCCAATGTACATATGCAGCTTTCCTCCAGTAAACATATCCCCATGGTCAATGAAAACTACCATAAAAGCATGTCCAGTCTGTCCCTTTGCCACCACTGTACTTACAATGTCTACTGTAAGTCTTTCTATTGTAGCACTTTTGCTTAGGGAGAGTCCTGTGAATTGGAAGGTTTTAATACTGTGTGTGTAAACAGTAGCAATGCTGTCAATGTCTGCTGCTGAGGTAATTCACATAAACATTAAAATCATTGTTACATGGGTGTGTAAATTTGGTATATTGATGGTTATGCGGTGTCTTCGTGGGCTTATAGGTGTAATATGGTTTGAGTATACTATGAGGCTGTGATAAATATTGGTATTAACAGCTGCCCTATCTATAGGTGTTTATTTCTTTCTCAAGGCCAATCTGACAATCATGGTAACCATAATACGTAGAGTAAATGGCAGTCTGATTTTGCCTGCTTTTAGTAAAGCTATCTTCAAAAACGTTACTATGACAGTTTGTTATCTGTCTTGGGTTTATGTTTGACTCTTTAGCTCACAATATTTAATTACTTGTATACTCATGTGATAGAATGGGTCAACTCTTTTTCAACAAATTTTTCCTCAGAACTTCATCCCTTTGTTCATCAAATTCAACAGTATCCCCCACACTGCATGCACTACAATGTGCTTCATCAGTGGTGTAGCTAAACATTTGTGAAGAAAAAAAAACTCAGGTAAAAGTTTGCATCGGGACCCCGTACCTACAACTGCAGGGGCCCCCTCCCTACAACAGCTCCCTGCAGCACCCATATCTATCTTGATAGAGATAGATATGGGTGCTGCAGCAGTATCTCCGATACTTGAAAGGGATACAACTATAGTACCCACAACTGCAGTTATCAAGAATATGGTGAGCGAGCAGCACAGCTCCGGCATGTAAACAATACGGCGAACTACATGTTCTGGTAAACATTTGATCTGCGGGGTCCTAACAGTCTAACAGATCTAAGAGATCAGTGGGGGTCCAACACTCAGGGTCCCTGCTGCTCAACTATTTGAAAGGACCATGGTGCTTTTGCAAGCGCCCTCACCCCTTCAGTATTTACATTGCACAGGTTCTGTTTTATAATGACTGTGCAATGCAATTTCAGCAGTCCTCAGCAGTCACCTGAGGCACGCTGATGTCATTACACCAGCACACCCCACATAACTGCTGGGGCTCAATCAGAGTTCCCAGCAGTTACCCCTTGTCACCCCTCACATTCTAGAAGATCTCCAAAAAGGATGCTGGGAACCATTGGAGTCCCAGGAGAGGTGAGTATAAGTATTTCTTATTTTTAATCACCTCCCCTGGGCAGTCTGCTATTGGAAAGGGGCCCCTTTCCATTAACAATAAGAATAGCGGTCGGGAAACCAGGCTTTCCCCCATCGCTATCATGCTGCTGCAGGGCCCCGGTTTTAAACCTTGCACTAGTTTAATATGTTTACTTCTAGGTGGCTGATTTTCACGTAATAAACCTGGCCAATGTAATGGTGATTTTAGAAACCTATTTTATTAACATAATTTAAAAATAATTGTACATGTTATGTGATAAAGTGACATTTAAACATTAAGAATCTCCTTGCCACATGTCTTCCTTCTCAGCTTTCCCTTTCGATCTTAATTAGCACTGGACTTGGAAGCGAATATATTTATTTCTGGTCGTTGTGTGGTATTTCCATTCCTTACTGCTGGAACAGTTTTGAATATCACAAATATTTATGGTAAATCTCAGTAAACAATTCCGTTGTCCAGGTGAACATTTCTGATGTTCCTCCCGCTGTGGGGGTCACATGACTTGTGTACAGGCTCCTTTTAGTTTAAAATGTCATCTTACCTCATCAAGGATTAACACAACATTTTCCCTGGTAACCAACAAAATATTGATCTCAAGAAAAATAATTATTATTATGACATCGTCACCTCTGACACTTGTCATTCCAACTGAAAAAGAAATGTTTATGGTACTGCTGAATACTTCTTTCACTCTCAAACATGGGGAGGTTATGTACTCTTATTCGCAAATATAGTGGACATACAGTGGGGAAAAAAAGTATTTAGTCAGCCACCAATTGTGCAAGTTCTCCCACTTAAAAAGATGAGGCCGGCCTTTAATTGACATCATAGGTAGACCTCAACTATGAGAGACAAAATAAGAAAACATATCTAGAAAATCACATTGTCTGATTTTTTAAGAATTTATTTGCAAATTATGGTGGGAAATAAGTATTTGGTCACCTACAAACAAGCAAGATTTCTGGCTCTCACAGACCTGTAACTTCTTCTTTAAGAGGCTCCTCTGTCCCCCACTCATTACCTGTAGTAATGGAACCTGTTTGACATTGTTATCAGTATAAAAGACACCTGTCCACAACCTCAAACAGTCACACTCCAAACTCCGCTATGGTGAAGACCAAAGAGCTGTGGAAGGACACCAGAAACAAAATTGTAGACCTGCACTAGGCTGGGAAGACTGAATCTGCAATAGGCAAGCAGCTTGGTGTGAAGAAATCAACTGTGGGAGCAATAATTAGAAAATGGAAGACATACAAGACCACTGATAATCTCCCTCGATCAGGGGCTCCACGCAAGATCTCACCCCGTGGGGTCAAAATGATCACAAGAACTGTGAGCAAAAATCCCAGAACCACACGGGGGGACCTAGTGAATGACCTGCAGAAAGCTGGGACTAACGTAACAAAGACTACCGTCAGTAACACACTACACCACCAGGGACTCAGATCCTGCAGTGCCAGACATGTCTCCCTGCTTAAGCCAGTACATATCTGGGCCCGTCTGAAGTTCGCTAGAAAGCATTTGGATGTTCCAGAAGAGTATTGGGAGAATGTCATATGGTCAGATGAAACCAAAGTAGAACTGTTTGGTAGAAACACAACTCGTCGTGTTTGGAGGAGAGTGAATGCTGAGTTGCATCCAAAGAACACCATACCTACTGTGAAGCATGGGGGTGGCAACATCATGCTTTGGGGCAGGAAATACACATAAAATAGATCAGAAAACAGACAGCACTGTTCTCTGTGTAATTGCAGAACTGAGTCACTGTGGATTCAAGTGAATGGAAACTGATCTGCAGTGAACCAATCTGGCCACTACACAGGGAACGGTAGGTTCTTAATAGTAGGTACATGTCTTGTATATGACTTACAGTAGTAAAATATCCTTATATAGTCTATAATGTACCTTTCTTATTTCATGGACGTGGAGAAAACTGCATTTTGACTATTTTATCCTAAGGAAGGAGAAATGACCCAAATGGATTTTTTTTAAAATAGTTGTTGCAACTTGCAAAGATAAAAAGTAAAATAAAACTGACCTACTGCTAATTATCCTAAAGCAGGTAGAAGTGAGCCATCTGTATGTATTCCAGCTCCATTTTACTTACCAAGACAGGGATTTAATAAAGCTACTGATTTTCTGAAAAACTCCCAGAAATAATAAACTTTAGCTAGCTTTCTTACATTCCTTATAACAGGCAGAGCTGTATTCTTGTTATTGCTTTAATAATGCACTGTCAGCTAGAAAGTACTGGCAAGAGATTGTACAAGTTCCAACTTAACTCAGCCATACTTGTAATGTTATGATTCTGTCTTATTGTACTTTCCTTCAGTGTGGTTACTGTTCAACAAAGTAAATGTGGCTTTTCATTAAAACCATAGCAGCAAAATTGGTATGTACTTATACAGTATATGAATATTTGACCTTTCAAAGGAGTTTTATTTGGTCATCAAGAAGTGACTGACCTGTTATTTACTCTTATAGATATCATATGGATCTATTATACAAGTTTTTGGAAAGATATTTCTATGATAACATAGCATTTGATAATTCACTACATTATTATTATTATTATTATTATTAGCAAATTAAGTAAACTATTTTTGTATCTCTTACATTAAAATCATAGTTAAACTAAATTTTTCTGAACCCTTACAGGAACTGGAAACTGAATCTTTGTTGCTTGGGGGTAGTGCAAAGAACTAGGCAGGTTTTAATAGAGGTGAACTGCTTGGCATTAGCTGGGCTCAGTGCACAGATGTATTTGTTGCTGAGACAGAGGGCACGTCTGCCCTTTGGCAGTGGTGAAGCTAGCCTCTTTGCTGCCTGAGGCGGTCTATAGAATGGCGCCCCCCACAAAAAAAAAAATATATAAAATTGAGTTCACAAGCTACTAGCTTCCCAGCTAGCTTCTACAACATTAAGAATGTGGTGCACATAGAAAAGTTAGAGGCCCACATGAAGGCTTGCTAATCAGGACACAGAGGTGCTAATAAGGGTGACAAAAAATGTCAGTAGAGGTTAGAGGAACCACACCAGTCCAGGACAGAACAGGGAGAAGCCTGGCAGGGAGAGCCACCCAGCTGGACCTGCTACTGCTTACAAGAGGAGAAAGAAATAAGGGTGGCCTTATATCAATCTGGAGCCTGAGCTACTCGAGGAGGGAAAAGTACATGAAAACTAGAAACTGACACAGAAAAGGGCTTTAGTGGACTTGCCCTTTGTCCACTGTTGGTCTGTTTTGTTGCTGCAATGTGCTTGCCATGGTTCGTATTCTCTTAACATGTGTTTTACTATAGACGGAAGCTGTTGAAGCTGAGAGACATCTGTTCTGACTCAATAGCTTGGCTGCAAGTGTGAGGTTGTGAGAGTGTCCTGTAGTCTCTATGCTAACCAGCAATTTACACCAAGATATCTATCAGATAGTGTTCAACTCAACTGAGGAGGCGTAGATAAGATTCCAGATGCTTTAATCCAAGTAAATCTTGTAGAACCTCATACAGCAGTAGGTGAAAAATGATGAAATACCAGGAGCTGAGCAGACATGTTGCTTACAAAGAAGTGAAACTAAACTGAGAGAGAGAGAGGGAGAGGAGGAGCTACTGCATCACAGCTAAGGATACAGAGAGAGAGAGGGGACAAACTACAAAGACAAACAGTATCACAGATACATGTCAGTGAATTAAACCAAGTCCTGGGACATGACAACATCTGATCTGAGACATCTCAGATTTGTCAACAGAAAAACTGTAGTGAGTGATGACTGAGAAGTCACGCCAGTGTCACCGAGTTTAGTGAGTGATGACTGAGGAGTCATGCTAGTGTCATAGGGTATGGTCAGTGGCAGCTGAAGAGTAAAGTGCCAAAGCACATGAATGTACCTTTGAAGCTGCCTGTTGCAGGTGCAGAGGTTGCGCTCCACCTGAGAATGGTGGGAGATGAAATCCACCTGTAATTCAGTCATAGATGTCTAAGAGATTAAAACGTTTTGATATGACCAAGTTGCTTTTTATCAAGGTGAACCCCACTTTGTGCATGTCACACCTCTTTTTGCGATGCAGACACACAAGGTGTCAGTCATGCCACTTTTTCAAGACAAGACTGGCACATAAATGTGCCTAAATTACATCTAATATGAACAAGTCTGAGTCCGAGTCTGGCCAATGTAGGAGTGGATTTATCCACTCTTCCAAGACTGAAGAAGGTTACTGTACTTCTTCTTTCTCCTGAATGTTATGGGAGAGTTGGGAAGTATGAATAAAACCTCCTTAGTGCTTCCACACAATATAATGCCCCCCACAGTATAATAGCTTCTTATTGCCCGCACACTGTATAATGGCAGCCTCAGTACCCACACACACAGTATAATGGTCCCTCAGTGCCTGCACACATACTAGAGTGGCCAGAGAGAAAGAGATAGGCTAGATTCATTATTTCCTTCTCTGCTTCCTGCTTCTTCTGTGCTCAGGTCTGCTGTGACATCAGCACTAGGCACCCTAAGAAGAGATGGAGCAGGGAGCAGAGCAGTGAATAACCAATTCTTACCACTCACTTCCCCAGATGCCTGTACTGTAGTACCAATGAGCACTTCCATCAGTACTGAAGGAAGCTCTTATTGAGCTTCTAAGCTGTGACTATAGCCTGCTAATGTAGTAGGCTAGTGCTATTGTGGAGCAATATCCTGGGGGGGGGCTCTCTGGGGAACATATATTGAGTGGGACTACTTTGGAATATTATAGTGTGGTGGGGGGCTGGCTCTGGGGAGCATATCATATTGTATTATATTGTGTGGGGCCACTGTGGAGCATTATACAGGGGGGCACAGTGGGGAGCCTATTATACTGTGTGGGGCTGCTGGGGAACATATACAGTAATACTGTGAAGGATCACTGTGGAGCATTATACTGTGTGGGGTTACTGTGGGGAGCATATTATATTGTGTGGTCACTTTGGGAAGCATATTATACTGTGTGGGGCCACTGTGGAGCATTATACTGGGGGGCCATTGTGGGGTGCATATTATACTGTGTGAGGCCAATGTGCAGCATTATACTGAGGGGCATGTGGGAAGTATATTATACTGTGTGATACCACTGTGGAGTATTATACTGGAGTGGGCTCTGAGGATCATATTCTACTGTGTGGAGCCACTGTGGAGGATTATACTGGGGGCACTGTGGGTGGCCACTGTGGAGCATTTTACTGAAAGGGTCACTGTGGAGCATTATACTGTGTGGGGTTACTGTGGAGCATTATACTGTGTGGGGGCAGGCTCTGGGGAGCATATTATACTATGTGGGGCCTTTGTGGGGCATTATACCGTAAGGGGGTTCTAGGGAGCTTTTTATATTGTGTGGGAGGGGAGTCATTGCGCTTACTTCAGTCTAGTACATTTTGAAAGGATGGCAGCATAATGATTCCACCCAAATAGCCAGCACCCAGTTGCACCTATTGGCTGTGCTGTGGGTAGTGCCGTTTTTGAAATATCTGCAGTACAGCCTACGCACCCTATGGCCTGACACTCCATAGTCACCTGGGGCAGGAAGGTTCCATATAAACGGCAGGCTTTCCCACACCTTTGGATCTTCTGTCCAGAGCTTTGTTGGACCACAGAAGCTATCCATGGGTGTAGTGCGATAACTAGAAAAGAGTCTGACAGTTTCTGAAAGCAAACATAGTGAGCCTAGTGTTTGGCTAAGAAGTGGTACCTGCTGGTTCTCAGCACAAAACCCTGTAAGAACTAAGCAATATCTGTGTGTTGCCCCAGAAACTCTGCTCTCACACTAAGAAGTTGCTGAGCGTTCAAGAATGTCTAAGTGCTATTGTTGATCCTTGCTACAACTGAGAAACTTGTGTTAATTACCCATTGAGTGAACATCTTCTACTTCAGTAAAACACTGGTGACATAGGTCCTGTGGAAGTGAGTGTGCTTTCTTTGCCCGCATCTTTGCAAGTATATGAGTAATGGTACGGCTGCATTGTCTTTGGGTAGGTCAGTGTAAAGTGAAGAATGAAGTGGACATGGCCCATAGAACTTGCTCAGCTACCTTGTGCCTTACATATACTATGTAAACAGCAGGCTCTGATGTAATGAGACCCTATACATATACCCCAATAATGTACAATCCTGAGTGTGACTATTTAATTTTTTCATTCACAGATGATAGTGTAGAGTGTATCATTAGGCTTCTATTCACCTGAACCTAAAGTGTACTTTTTTTTAGCGTGTGTTGGGCTGTTATACATTTGATTGCCTGTGTGATCTATATTTGTTAAGACGAGTATAGATGTGGTCTGTATTAATTATGAGAGGTATAAAATGAGGTTTACTATTTGTGAATCAGATAATGTAGTAATTTGCTTGCTACTTTTTCTCACTGCCATCCCTTGTCAAGAATGGTCACACTTGGTCCTCTTGACACATGGCTGGATCCCCCATGTCGGAAGTTACATCTGTCTGTAGCATTCTGTTTGTTTTCACCAATGCTAATATGGGTCGACCCTTTTTGTCAGTCACTATTGAGGACATGCATAGCTCATGGATACAGGATTCCTCACTAATGGAGGTTTCTTTCTGAGGGCTTATGGTGTGGGGTGGGGTGTAGGAAGGGGCGCACCGCTAATGAGGCGAAGTGAGGCGGCCGCCTCAGGCGGCACTGTCTGTCACTGTATGGGGGGGCGGCATTTTTACTATTCAATGTAAACCAGCCCAGGACAGGCCGCAATAAAAAAAAAAAAAAACAGAGCTGAGCGGGGCTTGTCCTGGGCTGGTTCTCAGCGCAGGCGGCGATACAATGACGTCATCGCGCAGCCTACGCTGAGACACAGACGTCGCGGACAAGAAGAGGAGGCGGCGGCGGCTGCATCAAGGCATCGCAGGTGAGTATAACTTTTTTTTATATATAAATAGGCCGTAACCTGCTGGAGTATCCCCTGCAGGTAACGGCCTATTTATTTACCTACCCCGCATCTGCTCGTAGCCGCCTCCGCTTCCCCTTCTGCTATGGGACGCAGAAAGGGAAGTGGATGCCGCTGTGAGCAGCCGCGGGCATCGGTAAGTGAGGCCACGGGCCTCAAATACTACTATTATTATACTCCGGGGTCCTTTCACACACCAGAGTATAATAATCGGACGCCCAGGGGAGGTGAGAGAACATAAAAACATATCCTACTTACCTTTCCTGCGATCGGTGTTACTCCGAGCAGGCTTGAGGCCTCTGGTGACGTCATCAGGTCGCGTCGCCGGCCTGATCACGTGACGTGCGCACACAATTAAACAGGGCCGAAAGCTGCAAGGAGTGCACCGGTGTCCAGGATAGGTAAGTAACACTGTTTTTATGTTTGTCACCTCCCCTGGGTCTCCGTTCATTATACTCAGGGGCCTGAAAAGACCCCAGAGTATAATAATAGTTCATGGGTGGGCCACTATGGGGCATAATACCCTGTGCAGGGACCACTGTGGAGCATAATACAAGTGCAGGGGCCACTATGGAGCATAATACAAGTGCAAGGGCCACTATGGAGCATAATACCAGTGAAGGGGCCACTATGGAGCATAATACCAGTGCAGGGGCCACTATGGAGCATAATACCATGTGCAGTGGCCACTGTGGAGCATAATACCGTGTGCAGTGGCCACAGCGGGCCATAATACCGTGTGCAGGGGCCACTATGGAGCATAATACCGTGTGCAGGGGCCTCTGCGAGGCATAATACCGTGTGCAGGGGCAGCTGTGGAACATTATAGTGTGTGTAAATGGGGCGCTATAAACAGGGGCTATGGCGCCCGTTTATACTATACGCTGTCTGTTTATAGTGACCGTGTGATGTAATTCCAGCCTTGTCACATACTGTAGACATGTACAGGACGAGGCTGTAGTTACATTACATGGCCACTATAAGATGAATGACACTATGTAAACAGAGAAGCGGTCATGGCGCTTACACAGGTACCATTCAAACAGCTGATCAGTGGGGGTCCTGGGTTTTTGAGCCCCACTGATTAGTTTATTAATGACCTGGAAAACCTTTTAATTAGTTAACATCTGGGGCATTATTAATAAGGGGCACTATTTATACAGGGTATACATGGACATTATTAATATAAAGATGCACTTGGGGGTATTATTCATTATGGGGGGTTATATCATATATTTTATAACTGGGGTAGCAGCAGGATGGGGGCTTTGTTTAGGTGAGGACAATGTGGGTTGGATGCCTGGAAAAGTGAGGAGCCAAAGATGTCTATGTGTTGCAAACTTTACAGAGACAAGTCACAGCGGGAAGAAGTGGTCATGGCGGTCCAAAGGGAAGAGAAGGGAAATGTAAAGGATTAGTCAGAGACGTCACCTGTAAGTCTAAAAATGTTACTGCCTTGTATTCACCTAAATGATAGAGGTTAAATACCTGATTGATGGGAGGGTCTGTCTGCTGAGACCCCCACTGAACCTGAGAATTGGGTTTTTCCCCCCACTGGGTGGGAATTCAGCCTGACCGCAGCCATATATATAGGTGTGTCACTTGGTGGATGGACGAACCCGCGTGGCTCTCATTCACTTCAATGGGAGTACCAAAGATAGCTGAAGTCCAGTACTCAGCTATCTGCGGCGCTCCTATTATAGAGAATGGGGGCCATGTGGGCTTGTCCATCCACCAAGCAGAAGATGTGTGAAGTTACTTTCTTTGTTAATGCCGTGTTGTTGATCTGATACTGAAGTAATGTAGTAAGAATTCTTAAAAACCGTTTCATAAGTTTGTGTATTGTGTATATTGTGTGACGATAACAGTGTGTTAAACTAGTAGCATGGAAACTCAATTTTTTTTTTTTTTGTGGGGGGGGCGTCTTTCTATAGTCCACCTCAGGCAGCAAAGAGGCTAGGTTCACCACTGGGTGTAGGGATCCTAAATGAACTACAACTAAACTCAGGAGCGTGACTCGCTCAAGTTGGTGTTCAGATAGGCTAAGATTGGAGCTGCTAGGCTACCAGCTAACTTTATATCATGAATGGAATGTTACTTTTAAAAGGCACAGAAATAGAAAAGTGAAAAACACATAAAACAGTATTACTGTATATTTCAAAAACCATTTTAAACATCAAAGACCAACATTACACATACTTTATCTAAAACAAGTCCAATAGGGACCACTCTTTAAAATAAAATCTTCATTAAAGAGAATACACCATATATTACAAACTTACCTTTTTGCAAAAGGAAAAGAGTCCCATCCACAGACAGTTGTTTCAGGGTTATTACCCCTCATAAGAGCAAAGCAGGGTAGTGCCAAAATGAGTGGTCATAGTTGTGGGTCAGAAGTAGTTCTACATCTCCTTAAGGACACTGCCTTTTAAGGCCACCTTGCTTTGTGCTAGGTTTTGTAGCCCATATGTACCCAACTAACGATTCTGGGAAAAAAATATGCAAATAAGTCCTCCGTGGTGGACCTGGCTTTAATTCCAGATCATGCCACTAGGTTTCAGGAAAACTAGCTATTGACATACTGTATAATGAGCAGGTTCTCCTTTTTTTCACCAATAGAGCAAGTTTTATTGCAATGTTTATGACAAGGTGGTGACTTCACAACTACTGAAGTTAGGGAGATACACCCCTGGGTCAAGAAATGTCTCCTGCAAGGTGTCACTGGGTAGCTATTGAAGAGTCTAAGGTACCACCAGGGTTTTGCACTGTGTCCTTAATATTATACCACTATACAGCAAGTTATCAGATTCAAATTAAATGGGTTTTCCAGGACTTACATAGGATAGGTCATCAATATGTAATCAGAGGGGGTTTGACATCAAGGACATCACAGATCAGTTGGTTGAAGAGGCCACATTGTTTGGGAGGGAGCTGCGGCCTCTTCACTGAATACCAAGCACAGCAATGCACATACTGTAGGGGCTATGCCTGGTAATGCAGCTTAGTCCCAATTACTTGAAAGCAACAGTGCTGCTGCTGTACAATGTGACTAATGGCCATGAGATCTTTGGCACAGGGGAGGAAAGGCTGACGTGCCTCATATTTTAATACCCGGCATCCGCTGGACTATTAAGGTGGATGATGGGAAAGGATTAAAGAGGACCTTTCATTGACTCCGCCAAGTCTAGCTCTTTACTGAGCACAGTTCAAGCAAAGTTGGTATTTTCTCTCCAGCTTTCACCATTCACAAGCAATAAGTGCTGTTAATTTTGGTCCCCGATATGTTACCATATCAGGTTCTGTACCATCAGATGGGCAATGTCATACAGGAGCAGGCAAGGGGGCATGATTTAGAGCACCAAACATAAGCAGCCAGTGTCACAGCTCAGGATCACAGCCCTTGCCTGCTCGTACCCGATATTTCCGACCTGACATTACAGAGACTAAACAAAATCAGACACCAAAACTAAAAGCAATTATTGTTCATGAACGATAAGGGGCTAGAGGAGGGATTATTCCAGCCATCCCACCCCTATCCAGAACCCTGCCAGAAAGTATGCAAACTGGTGATGTAATGATCAGGGAGTTCACCAGCCAGGAGAGGAAACAGGAGATGGTCTAAGGTTTCTAAACATGAAGTGTGCCAAAATGTTGCTATTTCACGATTCTTACTATTTTGCACTTTTTTAGTCTTTACTACTGTACTTCTCCAGTGTCCTTCCAATTAGAAGTAAATTGAAATAAATATGTAGAAAATACAGGCAAGAGCACACCACAGGGGGAGACTAGCGCTGAACGCCCGATGCGCATTTCGCCAAGAAAGTGGCTTCGTCAGCAGACGGTATCCATTATTAAAAATAGGGTGTATAAAAATATAATTGAATAAATAACAAAAATATAATCACCTGCGTGCATGTCTGGGCCCAGGCAACCATACCCACACTACCGGACCACGGTACGCAATGACGTCATCACGCATGCGGAACGCAATGAATTCACTGTGCCCACTAACAATGTTAAAAAAAAGTTGTGCCGCTCACGCACGCGTAGACGCAGCGGCACATTCATCATGCATACAAAGTAAAGGTCCTTATTTAAAGGGAAATTGCACAAACCCACTGATGCCTTATATAGTAATAGTGAAGTGGATATGTATTTTCTACATATTTATTTCATCATGTCCCTGGGTATGTGCAGTTTTCTATACATTTGACTGAGATTTGGTATTTGTCCTGGCTATTTATTGTATTATTCTATATCATATTCCCAGGTGTTGACAATAATCATTGTATGTTTATTACATTCTATGCTACAGTGTTGATATGCTGGCATATCACAGGGCGGGAGGGCTAGGTATCTGAGACACTGTTTGTCAGTGTCCATTTTGTTGTATGTTTTTCCTTTTATATGGATTTTTGTATTATTTGATTTTCAATAAATATTTCTATTTTTGATATATATTTGTATTTCCCTATTTTTTCTTTGGTATATAGGCCCCTTTAGGATCCCTGAAGGTGTGAACATGGTGTAGCTTTATATGATTGGAGCAGGAATTTTTTAGTAAAAGCACTGTAAATCCTGACAGGACTCCAAGGAAAGACAGTAAGAGTCCCAATAAGAGTCACAGTAACCTCACTCATACACAGTGATTGAAGGCTTTCCATGTACATATTAGGGAAGCTGTCAATCATCCTGTTTGGTTGGAGTAAGCAGGAATATCTCTTTTTCTCTACTTTTCTTAAAAATCCTGTTCCCAGTCATATAAAACCTATATATCTCAGAGCACAACTTCTCTCCTGCTATTATATGCTACTTGCAGACACAGTAGCATAAATCACCTGACAGTACTGTTTTTTTATAACAGAAGTCAATGACGCTCTTATACAATCATATGGAATATATTTAGACTTAGCTGAAAAAAAAAGACAAAAGTAGTTTACCATCCCTATTAAAAAGGAAAGAGAAATCAGATGTAGCTACAGTGCCTTGAGAAAGTATTCGGCCCCCTTGAACTTTTCAACCTTTTGCCACATTTCAGGCTTCAAACATAAGGATATAAAATTTAAATTTTTTGGTGAACACCCAACAACAAGTGGGACACAATTGTGAAGTG
Source organism: Leptodactylus fallax (assembly GCA_947044405.1). Lineage (NCBI taxonomy): Eukaryota > Metazoa > Chordata > Amphibia > Anura > Leptodactylidae > Leptodactylus > Leptodactylus fallax. The sequence goes on from CAMRHE010000322.1 coordinate 361,761, forward strand.
GAATGAAATTTATTGGTTATTTTAAACTTTTGTAAAAAATAAAAAGCTGAAAAGTGGGGCATGCAATATTATTCGGCCCCTTTACTTTCAGTGCAGCAAACTCACTCCAGAAGTTCAGTGAGGATCTCTGAATGATCCAATGTTGTCCTAAATGACTGAAGATGATAAATATAATCCACCTGTGTGTAATCAAGTCTCCGTATAAATGCACCTGCTCTGTTATAGTCTCCGGGTTCTGTTTAAAGCACAAAGAGCATCATGAAGACCAAGGAACACACCAGGCAGGTCCGTGATACTGTTGTGGAGAAGTTTAAAGCTGGATTTGGATACAAAAAGATTTCCCAAACTTTAAACATCCCAAGGAGCACTGTGCAAGCGATCATATTGAAATGGAAGGAGTATCAGACCACTGCAAATCTACTAAGACCCGGCTGTCCCTCTAAACTTTCATCTCAAACAAGGAAAAGAATGATCAGACATGCAGCCAAGAGGCCCATGATCACTCTGAATGAACTGCAGAGATCTACAGCTGAGGTGGGAGAGTCTGTCCATAGACAACAATCAGTCGTACACTGCACAAATCTGGCCTTTATGGAAGAGTGGCAAGAAGAAAGCCATTTCTCAAAGATATCCATAAAAAGTCTGGTTTAAAGTTTGCCACAAGCCACCTGGGAGACACACCAAACATGTGGAAGAAGGTGCTCTGGTCAGATGAAACCAAAAATCGAACTTTTTGGCCACAATGCAAAACGATATGCTTGGCGTAAAAGCAACACAGCTTATCACCCTGAACACACCACCCCCACTGTCAAACATGGTGGTGGCAGCATCATGGTTTGGGCCTGCTTTTCTTCAGCAGGGACAGGGAAGATGGTTAAAATTGATGGGAAGATGGATGGAGCCAAATAGAGGACCATTCTGGAAGAAAACCTGTTGGAGTGAGTATGCAAAAGACTTGAGACTGGGACGGAGATTTATCTTCCAACAAGACAATGATCCCAAACATAGGGCAAAATCTACAATGGAATGGTTCACAAATAAACGTATCCAGGTGTTAGAATGGCCAAGTCAAAGTCCAGACCTGAATCCAATCGAGAATCTGTGGAAAGAGCTGAAAACTTCTGTTCACAAACGTTCTCCATCCAACCTCACTGAGCTCGAGCTGTTTTCCAAGGAAGAATGGGCAAGAATTTCAGTCTCTCGATGTGCAAAACTGATAGAGACATACCCCAAGCGACTTGCAGCTGTAGTCTCAGCAAAAGGTGGCACTACAAAGTATTAACTTAAGGGGGCCGAATAATTTGGCACACCCCACTTTTCAGTTTTTTATTTTTTACAAAAGTTTAAAATATCCAATAAATTTTGCTCCACTTCACGATTGTGTCCCACTTGTTGTTGATTCTTCACCAAAAAATTTAAATTTTATACCCTTATGTTTGAAGCCTGAAATGTGGCAAAAGGTTGAAAAGTTCAAGGGGGCCGAATACTTTCGCAAGGTACTGTATATACAACTATATACATGCATTAAAAAAGGTATACATCTGGGGGCAGAGCCTGACTGCGCATCATTACAGACGTCTGAGTGAGAGCTCACGTTTTACAGGTCCCAATTCCTCACTCTTTGCGACTAACTTCTGCTCAAACATAGTCAAATACACTGTTGAGTTTTCTGAATCCATAGCTCAAGATCCCCTGTAAAGCTCCTTTGGAAAGCCCTTTTACAGGCTCTACCACTGGTTATGAAAGAGGTTGCAACAATAAGGGCTGACACCAGACAGCTAGGGCTAGCACTTGGACACAACTAGGACTCTACATTCAGGCTTGCTATGCTCAAAGTTGAGTCTCTAAATACCACCCTTTTAAAATGTTCTTAGTCTGCTTGTCCTCAGGAAATTATTTGCGGACTTTCTTGTGCATTATCTTTAGAAGAGGCTTCCTTCTGGGATGACAACCATGCAAAACAATTTGATGCAGTGTGCAGCGTATGGTTTGAGCACTGACAGGCTAAGCAATGCTGGCAGCACTTATACCTCTATTTTGCAAAGACAACCTCTGGATGTGACACTGAGCACGGGCACTCAATTTCTTTCGTCGACCATGGCGAGGCCTGTTCAGAGTGGAGTCTGTCTTGTAAAACTCCTGTAAGGCCTTGGCCACCATGCTCAGTTTCAGCACGTTGGCAATTTTCTTATAGCCTAGGCCAGTGATGGTGAACCTTTTAGAGACCAAGTGCCCAAATTGCAACCCAAAACCCACTAAATTATTGCAAAGTGCCAACACGACATTTTAACCTTAAATTAACCAGGATCTGTTTTATAGTGACTGTGCAATGTTATTACAGCCTGTAATAATATCACATGTATGTTATAAAACAGATACTGTGTGATATAAATCGTGAAGGGCCCCCAGACAGTACAATGCGCTCCACAGTGGCCCCCAGACAGTACAATTTGCTCCGATGTGGCCCCCAGACAGTATTATATGCTCCAGAGTGGCCCCCATACAGTATTATATGCCCATAGTGGCTCCCACACAGTATTATATGCTCCACAGTGGCCCCCACACAGCGTTCTATGCTCCACAGTGGCCCCCCGCACAGTATTATATGCTCCACAGTGGCCCCCACATAGTAGTATATGCTCCACAGTAGGCCCACACACAGTAGTTTATGCTCTGATATTTTGTAATAAGCAACTAAGTTGACACTAAACAAGCGAAATATTACTATTAAGGAGAAATTAATTTGCCAATCTCAGAGACAATTATGGTTATCTGTAACTGGGAATACCACTTTTATACACAGTTTGATGAAATTTATGCTACTTACCCAGTATGGCTGCAGTCCCACGAAGATCATCCTCCTTCTTCTTCTGATCACAGGTGCTGATGACTTACGTCATGGCTCCTGTGTTGGGGCAGAGGTTACATTCTGCAGTTACATACTGCGGACCGTGGCCTACACTGACAGCTTTTGCACATACAGCTGAAAGAAGCGATCGCTCACTAACGGGGCATTCTGTACTGGATTCCCAGTTAGTGAGTGATCATGGCGACGGTGCGCGTGCCAACTGAGAGGGCTCTGCATGCCCTCTCTGGCACATGTGCCATAGGTTCACCAACATGGGCCTAGGCCATCTTTATGTAGAGCAACAATTCTTTTTTTCAGAGCCTCAGAGAGTTATTTGCCAAGAGGTGCCATGTTGAACACCCAGTGACCAGTATGAGAGGAGCATGAAAGTAATAACACCAAATTTAAGACATTTGCTGCCCATTCACACCTGAGACCTTGTAACACTAACAAGTCTCATGACAACAGGGCGGGAAAATGGCTAATTGGGCACAATTTGTGCATTTTCACTTACGGGTGTACTCACTTTTGTTGCCAGCGGTTTAGACATTAATGGCTATGTGTTGAGTGACAGAAGATGGGAAAGACTCAAAGCAGTATGGAAATTATAGCCTAATTTCTGCCTATTAAATGTTGATGTCAAGGTGTGGGCAAAACTCCTTTGTAGACATATCAGTACTTACTTCCCCAAGCTTATAAAACTGAAACAGGGTTTATTCAGGAGGTAACTTTAACTCCACCAAGGTTATTCAGGCTATACAATACAGTGGGGAAAAAAGTAGTCAGTCAGCCACCAATTGTGCAAGTTCTCCCACTTAAAAAGATGTGAGGCCTGTAATTGACATCATAGGTAGACATCAACTATGGAGAGACAAAATGAGAAAACAAATCCAGAAAATCACATTGTCTGATTTTTAAAGAATCTATTTGCAAATTATGGTGGAAAATAAGTATTTGGTCAATAACAAAAGTTCATCTCAATACTTTGTTATATATCCTTTGTTGGAAATGACAGGCAATGACAGGTTCAGTATAGATGAGGAATGCTTAAATGGTGGACCGTGACCACCAGCTGTCCGGACTCCTGTCTCCCGGCCCCTTCATTACGACACCCTGGAGAAACATTAATCTCCCTACTGTTGTTCCCCAAGCCCTGACACTAAAGGCAGCAGGGATCGGTAATTGTTCCTGCTGCCTTCACACAAGAGTTTACTAATGCTGACAGCATGAAAGACTGACAATCCTTGCAGCAGTATCAGGGCTCAGGGGAGAACAGTCAGGAGATGAATGTTTTTCCTGGCCACTGTTAATGTGAATTGTTTGTGGTGGTGCTAATGGGAAATTATAGTGTGTGTGTGGGGGGGGGGCATTAAGCAGCATACTGTGGATGTGGAGACCAGTAATGGTGCATTACACTGTATGGGGCTCTGAAGTCCCATTAGTGCCCCTACCCACAATATAATGCTCCTTATTGCCCCACACGTAGTATAATTCCACGTTAGTAAAACAACAATGTGCATGTAGCCTGGCTGTGTATGAACAGCACAGATGGCACATGGATGACATTGCTTTTTAGTATCCCACACACAATATAATGCCACATTACTGTCCCTGCCACAGTAAAATGCCACATTAGCCCCACAAATTCTAATGCTCCTTAATGCTCTCCGTTCAGCTTAATGCTCCTTAATGCCCCCCACACAGTATAATGCTATGTTAGTGTCCCCACACAGTATAAGGCCATGTTGGTGCCCCCACACACTATAAAGCTTCTTAGTGATCCCACATAGTATAATCTAACGTTAGTACCCCGCACGCAGTATAATACTGTCTCCCACACAGTATAATCCTACTTAATTCCCCCCGCACAGTATAATGCCCCATTAGTGCACCCTAAGATACTACAATGCTCCTTAATGCTCTCCGCACACTGTATAAAGCTTCTTAGTACCCCTTCACTAGTGACATTGACCCATCTACTCCATTTGACCAACAGGGAAGGCTCAATTAATCTGAAATATTTATTCCTATTTTTACTTGTCTAAACATGGGGTACGTAGTCAGATGCTTCTTATTGGATATGTTTAGCTGCTCAGAAATTTGCATCATGGTCGACTCTGATCAGGGACCTTTACCTTTGACTTGAAGCCTGGTATAAATTTCCTGGCCTGTCCTTCGGATTGATGATTCAATGTTTGTTTAATGTTTTCCAATGTTTGGTTTATGGAGCCTATGGCAAAAAAATCCCCCCTTCCCTCCCCTCCCCCCTCACCCCCTCTACCCCTCACCCCCACTTATAAATAAAACCAAAGCATTTGTCTTTTCTGGATTGTTTACTTTATTGATAATGCCATCCATTTTTTGTCATCTTGTCTCACGTGAAAAAAAGACACAAACTTGTGAACCTGGCTTAGCCAGGGTAATTTGGTCATTAAGGTTTAGCGACTTTTTTTCATATTTTCCATCTCCTACTTCCAAAATTCATAACTTCTTGATTTTTCTGTTGACATAGCCATATGAGGTCTTATCATTTGTGCATAATCTTATCTTTAGATTTTATTAATATTTTGGGTGGTCCATATAAAAACCACACACTTCTGTCATTTTTTGCATTTTGTTTTTATGGCCTTCACTCTGCATTAAAAATTACATACATGCATGAATAGAAAGCTCTCCCATAGACCTCAATGAGTCAGCTCTAAGCTATTGCTACCTATGGTCATGAGAATGCTGTAAAGCATATCACTAAATGCTGTTAACAGCATTAACATAGCATGAAAATAAAAAACAATTTAGAAAAAGTGGTATAGAAAACTGACAATACATTCCTTTAATAAGAGTAAAGTGGGTTCAAAGTACGCTAATATCATGTTCAAGGGTTCACATTCAGGAGAGTATTCTAATAGAATAAGTCATATCTCTAAGGAGAAGCACTGTATCTATGAAATTGTACTTTTAAAACCCATATATTGCAGATTATTGTGTTTTGCTAGGATTTTCATGATTTATAGTTATAGGTTGTTTCTTTCCTGTCTTCCTAGAGACAGAAATAACCTTGCACTTAGAGCACATACATTCTGTACTTTACCTATGAAATTCTGTACATACTGTGCCGTCTTTATTAAGGTCAAACTGTCAATGAACTGGAGTTGGGAAATCCACTGGAGCTATACAGATTTCTAGAGATTAGCGTAAAGAGATTACAAATAAATTAATACACATGAAAACTCAGGGAAAAATAACTTCATTTACATTTACTGTATCCTTAATTTTTTTCTTCTGACAGGTTAATTCCAGCTGAGAACAGCACGTACAAATTTTAGTGCTACCAGCATTCTGCCTTTTCTTACTTCATGATTTAATCCTGGTTCATTTCCATAACTCAAAGACTGTGCAAACATTGAACCTCACCTAGTACATTGATGCTCTTGTCAACAAATGTCAACCCTGGATGGTTCTACTTTTCAAAAATTTTGTCCACAATTAGTTTTATGTAAATTCTAATTGTGACTTGAATGCCTAAAGCTAGTGTCATGAGGTGTACTGTGTCACCTTCAGGAGACTTCCATATAGACAAGGGGCAACAAGCCCTCAACAGCTGTCTGCAGATGGAGGTCTTTTTCAAGAGATTTTACTGGCTTGAATTACATTCCAAGTCATGTTGCAAGTTGACATTTCCTGCCTTCAAGTATCTGATAAGGCCCCACCAACTGCCCATCTACTGCATACCTAGATTATGACGACCTGCTCGCAAACCCTCAAAAGCAAGAAGCATAGAGACAACTCTTGACACACTCTCCCAGAGTTGTTCTGGATGCCGTGTCCATCTAGTATGGTGGATGGTGACTCTCTGCATGGCAGTACTACCACCGCTTTTTCTATTTCAGAGCAAGTAACTCCATTTGATGGGGTCGCAGATATTGATCCTGCTGCATTTTTTACAAAAATTAAAGTTATTCTCTACTGAATTATCAAAGGCTGTTGCAGATGTTACTAAGCAGATACATGACCCAGGCACTAGAGTTTCGGAGGTTGAGGATAGAATGGATGCCCTTGGGAGGACAAGACTCTTGACTGTCTTGACTACTATGCCCAACAGTTTGAGGCATAGTCCAGGAGGGCAAACATTGGGATAAGAGGACTGTCTGAATTGATCACTGCACTACAGGATACTGTCTCTAACCGGTTTTGGGCGTTGCTCCCTTAAGCTGATGCTACCTCTCTTCGAATAGATCGTATTCATACAGCTCTTGGATGCCCCAAAAAACCTAATTTGCTTAGGAATGTTATTTTCAAACTGTAATACTTCGAATTGTGAAATCGATTCCTGTCTGCAACCCGGAATCTCCAACCTCTACCAGGCACGGCCCCTTCTGTCCAACTCTTAGCTGGCCTAGCTCCAGCCACACTCGGCAGGCGTAGAACTATGCACCAAATTACCAATTACTAGGGTCTTGACCTTTTTAAACGTGAAGGTCTTCCAGTGGATGAAACGGATGGGTCTGACCCTCTTCTTCAGAAACCACAATGAATCTGGCAATCCAAGAGCAAGCTGGCATCAACTACTGTCCGATCCCATCAACCTACTGGCTCACTTATGGTTAAATGATAAGTATATTGACATTAATGCTGCTATTTTAAGCAACTCCCCTGCAGGGGTGGTCCTGTTTCCTTAAGTCTCTACTTCCCCATGTTGATGAGTTGCCATCCTAAAAATGGTCAGTCTTTGGACTACCTATGGATTTGTACTGTATTCACTCGCAGTGCCTTGTTTTGAAATTTTTATATTCAATTGTTCAGTTGATTGCTGTCTACCTGCTTATCCTGTGCGTTATGAGATGTGACATTGATGGTGTGTTGGAATATTTCCCATATTGTTATATCTCAGCCTCAGATTTGCCCTCCCCTACCTTCATAAGAGGGTTTTGCCATGGTAACAAATCCCATGATCCCTCTCGCTACTAGCATTGCTGGGTTAGTTGCTTGCCATTCTCCCCCCACGTCAGGAACTCCCTGATACTTACATTGTTTGTATTATCTATTATTCCTGTTTTCTCAGGTTTGTTTCTTTTTTATTTCAAGCACTGCTGCCTCAACCCTCTGTATGTGCCGACCCTGGGGTATATTCACTCTTCCGATATTGGGCTCTTGATTATCGTCATTTAGTATGTTAGTATGTCTGATTCTGATAAGCTATGGCCTGACATCATCTGTATCCAAGGGTCTCATTTTACTAGCACCTCCATCCCTAAGTATTTTCATTCCTGTTATAGACTACTTGTCTATGCTAATCAGACTAAGAGTAGTGGAGTAGCCATCTTTATAAGGCACTTGACCCCAATAAGTGTGGACTCGACTTTAGTGGACTCCCATGGTTGGTATATTATTGTGTTCTGTTGGTTATATGACCAACAACTATACCTGATTAATTCATACGCCCCAATAACAGCCTGATTCCTTTTTTTCCCATGACCTAGTTATTGGGCAGCTATCTTTTACTCAGTTAGTATGGTGTGGAGAATTTAACTTTTCTATTAATGCTATGTTAGACTAATCCTGTCCTTTAGCCGATAAGCTATCATCTAAGTTTAAAATTGAGATAGGCCCCTCAATGTGGTGGATTGCTGACAGGAATTCCATGGGAACAAAAGGGGCTATACCTATTTCTCTCCTGTCCACCACCATTATATTAGGATAGATTGAATACTTGCCTCCACGTCAATCCTCCCTGCACCCATGCCTGTCATATACCATGTGCCTGGTTGAACCATAACCTTGTGCTAGCAGACTTCAAGCTTCGGATGCAAACCCATCTATTAATTGGGCTACCAATATACCTAGCATTAGAGGCATTATTATAGCGGGAGATGCTCAACTTAAATGAGAATGAACTACAGCTCAAGCAGATCTATACTTTAAAGCTTTAAATTTTGGCTTACAAACACGGGAAAAGTATATTTACATCTTGGAGTTAAAGGGGTTTTCCAGCCAAAAAAACCTTTTTTTAAAAAAAAATTCTATTAGTGCTATTAATGGGTTAATAAGTGCATCCAAATACCTTTAGCAGTGTTTTGAGTGATTTCTGGGAGCTCCAGGTATCCTCTGCATTTGTTTACATGGGTAGCTTCCTGATCTCTTATCCTACAACTACCATGATGCATTGCTCTTCACTCAGATCCCCCTCCCTCTCTCTCTCATACCCCCTCCCTATTTCCCTAGCTAGCCTGCGGACTACTAGCCCTACCTAACTAACTCACCCCTCCACCCCCATCATACTTACCTGTCTTCCTGTCCAGATTTTCAGGGCACAGGAGATACTTCTGTCCTTCTGCCGGCTCCTACACAATAGAGCCAGAGTGCCAGGCGTACTATTATGGAGGATGCCTGGGCTTTAAAGATGATGGTGAGTGGCCGCCATAGCTACTGGGAGACTCAGAGCTAATGCCCGTGATCAGAGTCCACTCTTATTGTGGGCATTACTACCTGTAAGCTCCCCCCCTCCCAAAGCAATAAAATTGCCCCTGGGGCTGGTGGGTACTTATCACATTGCAGGCCAGCTCCCATGCAGCGAGATCGCAGGAGTCGGCCTGTTCTTGTGACAGCTGGGAGCAGGCTTGTCATAAGAATATTATTACTGAGACTGGTAGCGGGAAAAAAAAAAATCAAAAGTGCCAAACAGCCATTTTTTTCACTATTTCGACAAGAATTTGAATTAAAAAAAAATGACACTAAGCAATAGACATTCCCCAAAATGCTATAACTAAAAAGTACACCTGGCCTGGCAAAAAATTATGTCCTATGCATCCCTGTACAGCTGCAGGGCCACCTGTCAATGTGAACTTGCGGTTGTTGCAAAACTACAACTCCCATATGTTATTAAATATTTTACCACATTTTTTGCTTCAAAATTTTTTTCCCTATTGTTCTCCTCTAAAACCTAGGTGCGTATTATGGTCTGAAAAAAATGCAGTAAGTAGACACATTTTTTATTATTATTTAACAGTAGAGATATACATGAACATTGAATGTCCAGGGAGTTAAGAATTTAGGATGTAAGAAACAAAACCAATGTCACAAATATAACATTAACAAACTAGTGACGAAAGAAAAAAGAAACAGAAAAAGAGCACCAACAAGTTAGGGAGGTAGGTGGAGTTATTTTAGAATGGGGGGGGGGGGGAGCAGAGAAACACGATGAGGATTGCCAGCATTCTCAATTCTCCAGGACCTTATAGTGGAGGTGTTGATTGCGGGGGAACATATACTCGTAATGAAAGTTATGATTGATTTTTTTGTATGATATGGGTTCTGTTAAAGGCTTCAGATTATTTCCAATTTTGAGCAAGAGCAGACAAGGTTGAAGAATATGACTTAATGGGATTTGGAATCTTTTGGGAAAAGTGTCTATCTCTATGCCTAATATTCCCAATTCCAGTGTCAGGATAATTCTCTAATGTGTTACAAGGTGTATTATATTTTGAATAGATGGCCATATAGTCTGTATTATTGGGTATTCCCAAAATATATGCATTGTGCTAATTTGTCCACAGTTTCTCCAGCAATATGGGGATGAAGATGAGTATGTTATGTTTAAGATATGTTTCTGAGATTCTTGTGGGAAGGTGGGAGCACAGAAAAGAAGGTATTAATCCCTTTCAAAGTTTGAATATGGTTGTGTAGGCATACTGTTGTGGGAATCATTAGAAATGTATAGGGTAGGTTCCTCAGTATGAATCGTACATGTAAAAGTTTATAGAACTCTTATTTATTTATATTGTATTTAACTGATAGATTGGAGAATCAACATAGGTGGTTATTACTAAATAGATTGGAAGGATATAGTTATACACCATATTAACAAAGAGCTCTTCCATTTGAGATCTTGTTTGAATTGTTATAGGAACTTAATATTAGAAGGGATTGATGGTATTAAACTTGGTATTATCAAAAACTCATTACAGGTGTTTTATTCAATACATACCTTTTAAACTAAAGTTGGCATTGTATTATAATATCTTCCAAAAGGTCTTGCCTTCTAACAGGTCGAACTAGAGGCCAAGTTTTTCCTTTTCCATCGGGGAGAACTAATTTGTACACATTGTACCAAAATTCCCAATGAAGCATGCATAGTTTTTAAGTCTCCCTGTGTCTGCAGTATATGGTGGACTCCACAAGGAAACACAGTACCCCTTCAGACCCGCATCAATGGCCTCTTGCCAAGCCAACCAGGAGAACATTATCTGCCTGACTGCACTGTAAAGTTTGGTGGAGAAGGGTTTGTTTTTTGAGGGGTTAATGGGAGCTGAGCTTCACTAATGTGGACTAGCCACTACATACAGATTTGAGATGTGCTTCTAGCTCTGTTCTCTGAGTTAGTTCCTATACATTTCAGAGATCTGGGGTTGAACAATGTGGAGATTGCACAGGAATAGGCCCAAGATAGCAGTCTCACTGGTCCTGGTGGCTATTAGTACCAAATCCTCTTACAAATCCTAGGCCAGCAGAGTGATGAAAGCTTCGCACTGACTTGATCGAGAAGGGTCCCCCAGGGCACTCTCTGTTATTTGTCTCCCATGTAGTGGTGTTTTTGGGTGCCCTTGGCGTTAGGAGCGAATGAAGGTACAGGAGACAGAATGGCAGTTGAAACAAGCGTAGCTTGCAACTTAATTTTATGTCAAGAATCACTCAGCTACAAGACAACATGGAGGCACAATTCACCTTACAGTAAGTTCCACATATACAGTGGGGAAAAAAAAGTATTTAGTCAGCCACCAATTGTGCAAGTTCTCCCACTTAAAAAGATAAGGCCGCCCTGTAATTGACATCATAGGTAGACCTCAACTATGAGAGACAAAATGAGAAAACAAATCCAGAAAATCATATTGTCTGATTTTTTAAGAATTTATTTGCAAATTATGGTGGAAAATAAGTATTTGGTCAATAACAAAAGTTCATCTCAATACTTTGTTATATATCCTTTGTTGGCAATGACAGAGGTCAAACGTTTTCTGTAAGTCTTCACAAGGTTGGCACTCACTGTTGCTGGTATGTTGGCCCATTCCTCCATGCAAATCTCTTCTAGAGCAGTGATGTTTTGGGGCTGTTGCTGGGCAATACAGACTTTCAACTCCCTCCAAAGGTTTTCTATGGGGTTGATATCTGGAGACTGGCTAGGCCACTCCAGGACCTTGAAATTCTTCTTACGAAGCCACTCCTTCGTTGCCCAGGCAGTGTACTTGGGATCATTGTCATGCTGAAAGACCCAGCCACGTTTCATCTTCAATGTCCTTGCTGATGGAAGGAGGTTTGCACTCAAAATCTCACAATACATGGCCCCATTCATTATTTCATGTACACGGATCAGTCGTCCTGGTCCCTTTGCAGAGAAACAGCCCCAAAGCATGATGTTGCCAACCCCATGCTTCACAGTAGGTATGGTGTTCTTTGGATGCAACTCAGCATTCACTCTCCTCCAAACACTGCGAGTTGTGTTTCTACCAAACAGCTCTACTTTGGTTTCATCTGACCATATGACATTCTCCCAATACTCTTCTGGAACATCCAAATGCTCTCTACCAAACTTCAGACGGGCCCAGATATGTACTGGCTTAAGCAGGGGGACACGTCTGGCACTGCAGGATCTGAGTCCCTGGCGGCGTAGTGTGTTATTGACGGTAGCCTTTGTTACGTTAGTCCCAGCTTTCTGCAGGTCATTCACTAGGTCCCCCCTTGTGGTTCTGGGATTTTTGCTTACCGTTCTTGTGATCATTTTGACCCCACGGGGTGAGATCTTGCGTGGAGCCCCTGATCGAGGGAGATTATCAGTGGTCTTGTATGTCTTCCATTTTCTAATTATTGCTCCCACAGTTGATTTCTTCACACCAAGCTGCTTGCCTATTGCAGATTCAGTCTTCCCAGCCTGGTGCAGGTCTACAATTTTGTTTCTGGTGTCCTTCCACAGCTCTTTGGTCTTCACCATAGTAGAGTTTGGAGTGCGACTGTTTGAGGTTGTGGACAGGTGTCTTTTATACTGATAATGTCAAACAGGAGCCATTACTACAGGTAATGAGTGGAGGACAGAGGAGCCTCTTAAAGAAGAAGTTACAGGTCTGTGAGAGCCAGAAATATTGCTTGTTTGTAGGTGACCAAATACTTATTTTCCACCATAATTTGCAAATAAATTCTTTAAAAATCACACAATGTGATTTTCTGGATTTGTTTTCTCATTTTGTCTCTCATAGTTGAGGTCTACCTATGATGTCAATTACAGGCCGGCCTCATCTTTTTAAGTGGGAGAACTTGCACAGTTGGTGGTTGACTAAATACTTTTTTTTTCCCCACTGTATGGCACTTTACATACATGAATAGGAGTGACTATGCTCTTCACCCCTCCCTTACTCCTCTGAACCTATTCACCTTGGGGATTTGGGTAACCCCTGGTACCTAGTATTCCTTTCCAACGACCATTGAGGAAATTCACTGCACACAAGTTTCTGTAATATTCAGCATTTTTTTTTTTTATAAATCTGTATTGCAGATGAAGATGAAAAAACCTTTGTAATATATCCTATTAAAGAAAATTGGCTCTTTGAATATTTTCCTTCTTCTGCCACTGATCAAATCTGTACAATTGGTCTATATAGAGGGGAGGGTCAGAACAGGAGAGATCCCAAAAATGCAGCAACCCAGTAGAGGAGGACAAAGAGGTTAGGAGTACTAGTAGCTGTGTTTACAGTGGTAATAACTTCTACCAGACCCCCAGAATTCCTTAAGAGCTGGTGAAGTGAAGTGGAGGCCTGCCGTATGGAAGATGGTGGCTGTAGTTTCCCCTCGGGCATGTCCCTGTAATAAGCCTCCCTGATTCTGATGGTGATTCATGCCCTTGAAGGTGAGTGTAGGTTGGAAGAATCAGGAGACAGTGTTGAATGAAGAAATAACTCAAAATGTACTTGTAGAAAACAGGTAACAACAGAACTTCTTCCATAATGGAGGCACAATTCTTATGGAACTCCACTTGGATGGAAATGAGGCTGAGCAATGGTATTCCCTAAGTTAGCCTGTGTTTCCCTTGCAGGGGCTGTCTTCTCTTCTCAAACGTGTGCCTTAGTCTGTTTATGTCTCTGTAAGGCTCCAATGGTTATAATATGGAATTTACATTACCCCATTATAACACTTTTTTTTCAAAATTAAGGAATGAATGATCTCATGGTAGTGAAATGTGCAAAACACATTTTAACATCTTTTAGATGTTTAACTAATTAAACCAGGCAGGGCTCAACTAAAGACAAGCTGTTCTTTGCATGGGTCTCCCGTCATTGATGGACGACCAATGTATTAAGGTATGCAGGGCTGCAAGTTCTTATACTGTATATAAGGTTTCAGAAACTTGGTTCACACAAAACATTCAATTTTAAAATTTTGAAAATGCTGACACCTAGTGGCCAACCTTGAAACAATAAATAATTCTTACTAAACTCTTCACATAGTATAGATCACCTTTAGGCCTGGGTCCCACGTTGCGGAGGCAAAATACAAGATGCATTTTACACTACTTGCTAAGTGGATGGAATTCTGGTTAATCCCATTCACACATTGCAGAAAAAATCCACCATGGAAAAGCTGTGTTTTCAAAAATGCTTGCGTTTTTAAAAATTGCAGGATGTCAATTATACGTGGCTAATGTTTTCCATATAGGTATAATAGGAGCAGGAAGTCCACAGAGGAAAATTCTGCAAAAATACAATGAAAAACGCTTCAGAAAAAAAAACATAATGCATTTCCGTTTCTTTTTTTTGTTTTTTTTGTTTTTTTTTTCTGGGATCTGATTGTTTTTCCCAATATAAACATTTTGGCAAGGTGCTTTATTCTGCATTTGTGGGCTACAATTGCAATGATGAGATTTATGGCTACCCTGTGGCAGTGATCCAGCCAGTTTGTGTCCCTATTTCAATAATTCTTACTACACTTTAAACATAAACGCAGATCCAGCACTTAATGGGCTCAGGTGTATATGAGGGAATGCAAAGAGGTATAAACAGAGGTCTGCTGGAAGTGTTCCATGTGAAACAAGAACCAACATTACTTGACATCTATGTGTCTGATTTCTGTTTCTAATCCTCAAGGCCAAAGTGAGACTTTAAGGTAATCGCCACATCCTGTTTCCAGTTTATTTATTTTTGTTGCCAGTATACTTAAGACGTTTCCAAAGAAATTATACAATTATACAACAATTTGTGTTGCTGACTTTGCTGTGAAGCAGATCAATCTAAGACTACAGTTGAAACCAGAACTTTACATACACTATATAACAAGACACATATGCATGTTTTTCTTACTATCTGACATGAAATCAGAATAAACCTTTCCCGTTTTAAGTTAATTAAGATTACCAAAATTATTTATATTTGCCAAATACCAAAATGATGAGAGAGAGAATTTTTTAAGGCATTTTTATTACTTTCTGCAAAGTCAAAAGTTTACATACACTAAAGATTACTATGCCTTTAAACAATTTGGGACAGCCCATATGATGATGTCATGTCTTTGGAAGCTTCTGCTAGGTATATTGGCAACATCTGAGTTAATTGGAGACACACCTGTGGATGTATTTTAAGGCACACCTGAAACACACTGCTTCTTTGTGTAACATAACCTCATGGGAAAGTCTAAAGAAATCAGCCAAGATATCAGGAAGAGAATTGTGAACTTGCACAAGTCTGGTTCATCCTTGGGTGCAATTTCCAGATACCTAAAGGTGCCTCGTTCATCTGTGCAAACAATTATACGCAAGTATAAACAAGATGGGAATGTCATGCCATCATACGCTCAGGAAGGAGACGGGTTCTGTGTCCCAGAGATGAACGTGCTTTGGTACGAAATGTGCATATCAACCGAAGAACAAAAGCAAAAGACCTTGTGAAGATGCTGGCTGAAGCTGGTAAGAGTGTGTCATTATCCACCATGAAACGAGTACTGTATCAACATGGACTGAAAGGCCACTCTGCCAGGAAGAAGCCATTACTCCAAAAGAAACATAAAAAAGCCAGATTAATGTTTGCAAATGCACACAGGAACAAAGACCTTAATTTATGGAGACATGTCCTGTGATCTGACGAAACTAAAATTGAACTATTTGGCGGCTGGCCATAATGACTATCGTTACGTTTGGAGGAATAAAGGAGAAGTTTGCAAGCCTAAGAACAACATCCCAACTGAGAAACACGGGGGTGGCAGCATCATGTTGTGGGGTTGTTTTGCTGCAGGAGAGACTGGTGCAATTCACAAAATAGATGGCATCATGAGGAAAGAACATTATATGGCAATACTGAAGCAACATCTTAAGACATCAGCTAGGAAGTTAACGCTTGGGCGCAAATGGGTCTTCCAAATGGACAATGACCCGAAACATACTGCCAATCTGGGTACAAAGTGGCTTAAGGATAAAAAAAAAAGTTTGGAGTGGCCATCACAAAGCCCTGATCTCAAATCTATTGAAAATTTATGGGCAAAGCTGAAAAGCCAGGTGTGAGCAAGGCAGCCTACAACCATGGCTCAGTTACACTAGTTCTGTCAGGAGGAATGGACCCAAATTCCTACTAACTATTGTGAGAAGCTTGTGGAGGGATGTCCAAAACGTTTGACCCAAGTCAAACTGTTTAACCCCTTCCCACCGGAGGAATTCTTCGATTTTCGTTTTTGACTCCCCCCCCCCCCCTTCCAAACTCCATAACTTTTTTATTTTTCCGCTCTCAGAACCATATGAGGTCTTAATGTTTGCGGGACAAGTTTTTCTTCATGGTGCTACCATTTATTATTCTGTACAATGTACTGGGAAGCAGGAAAAAAAAAAATTCAGAATGGGGTGGATTTGAAGAAAAAGTGCATTTGTGCTACATTCTTATGGGCTTCGTTTTTACGGGGTTCACTTTGCAGTGAAAATGACATGTCACCTGTATTCTATGTTTCAGTACGATTCTGGGGATACCAAATTTATATGGCTTTATTTACATTTTAACCCCTTAACAAAAATCCAAAAAAATTTTTTTTTCTTAAAGTCACCTTTTTTATACTTTTGTGTACGGGGATGCATAGGACGTCTTTTTTTGCGGGACCAGTGAAAAAACAGCAATTTGGAGCTTTTCATTTTTTTTTTCCCGCTACGGTGTTTACCGTACAGGAAAAATATTTTTATAGATTTGTAGTCCGAGCGTTTTTGGACAAAGGGATACCTAATGTGTATGTGTTTCACAGTATTTAAGTACTTTTATATGGTGTTCTAGGGAAAGGGGGGTGATTTGAACGTTTAATGTTTTTTTTTTTTTTTGCATTTATTAGGTCCCCTAGGGGGTCTTGAACCCCAGGGGATATGATTACCAATGCACTGCATTACAATGCTAATGCATTGCAAAAAACTGCACTTCTATTGCAGGGTGCATAGAACAGCCTGCAATAGAAACTATTGAGTGAAAGGCCTGAGAGTCTTCACAAGGCTCCCAGCTGTCATACTAATGGGACTCCGGCCCCGGAGCTTGACCAAGGTGAAGGGGCGCCAGAGGGGTTAATGCCCGCGATCATTGCAGACACTGATCGCGGGCATTAGCAGCAGGTCTCTGTGTATAAAACAGCAGAGACACGACGGCTATGGAAGTTGCTCGTCTCCTGAGCGGCCGCCCTATTTAAACACCTGACATCCTCCGTACTATTACGGCGAATGTCGGGAAGGGGATGAGGGCAAAGGTACCAAATACCAATGAAATGTATGTAAACTTTTGACTTTGCAGAAAGTAATAAAAATGCCTTAAAAAGTTCTCTCTCTCTCATTATTCTGGCATTTGGCAACTATAAATAATTTTGGTAATCCTAATTGACCTAAATCGGGAAAGATTTATTCTGATTTCATATCAGATAGTAAGAAAAACATGCATGTGTGTCTTTTTATATAGTGTATGTAAACTTCTGGTTTCAACTGTACATCAAGCCAGGAGAATAAGAAACATGAGCAGTAAAGTTTCTGTTAGAGGAGTAGACATACAAAACCATTACTAAACCTGCTTCCATTACATCTTGTATATAAAATAAATTTTAGAGCAATCTAAACTTACAAACAAAATCAAGGTATTCTAACAAAAGCCGTGAAATGTTGCAATTCTCATACACTCAGGACGGCCACACATAGACAAATAGAGTAGTTAGTATATCTAACTTTGTGATACTTTATCAGAAAATCATGTTATTTTTAGCCAAGAGGTAAGGAAAGGCACTTCAAAAGAATGCTAATATTGTTACATGTCCTAGTTTCTTAAAATCATGTGAATTATTTATGAATATACCTAGTCTGAAAACTGGGAGGAAAACTCCAGGAACATAAACGATCTACACTTTATCAGCAAATCATCTCCTAATGTTACAGGTTGCTATTGGAAACCAATCACTGGATCTTAGTTGTCAGACAATGATGAAGCACATCCTCTTATTAAGGAAAATAATTTTTATTCCTTTTACATAAAACTTAGAAATCAAAGTTTCAAAAACATATGGTCTGACTATGTGGCTTCTGATGTGTGCACATACTATGGTTTGGTGGCACAGGATTAAATTTATAAACAACTTTTCATTTTCTGGCAGTATTTTGTAATATACTTTATTAACAAATTTTGATTCCTTTCTGTGAAATCTGCGTTTTTTCACTCTTTCCCTTGTTTTTGTATTGAAAGCTGTTTTTGCCTCTCACTGAATGTTACGGTGTACCGGAGAACGGGGCTGTGTAATATGTAGAGAAAATGAGGGTGGGGGAGGGTCACTTCAAACATTTATATCTCAGGCATTATAAAACGTACAAACTTGCTTTTGGTGTCATATGAAAGAGGAGATTCTCATATTTATATGCAGCTGCATAATATATATGCTATAAAAATCCCAATCCCCACTGTATTTTCAACCAGTGATCTCTCTGGAAATAATTTAGATAGCGCTGCAACCTCTTTCATATGACACCAAAAGCAAGTTTGTTTTATAATGTCCGAGATGTAACTGTTTGAAGCGACCCTCCCCTACCCTCATTTCCTCTACATGTTACATAGCCCCGTACTTCAAGCCTGTACTCAATACACAGTAACTTTTAGTGAGAGGCAGAAACAGCTATCAATACAGAAGCAAGAGAAAGAGTGAAAAAAAAATTCAAGACTTCACAGAAAGGATCCCAAATGTGTTAATAAAGTATTTTCTAAAATTTATTTCTGACACAAATACTGCCAGAAATCCAAAGTTGTCCGAAAGTTTAGTTACGCTTTAAATCCAAAGACAACATCTGCATGGAGTTTGTGTGTTCTTCTTATATTTGTATCAGATAAGTTAATGTAAATTATGGCAATCTGTGTAAAGCAGTGCATGATATGTTACTACTATATAAGCTATGGGAAACAAACATATTTAGGGCTTCTTTACCCAAACTTCTATTTCAGCATTTTATAATAAAAATAAAAAAAAAAAACATTGTTTTTTTCTGTTGTGTGACATTTATTTTGTATATTCACATTTATCTGGTGTTTTTGAAGATCTATAGAGAAGCCTATGGGGAAAAATTCAGTACCTAGAACATGGTATTTTTGCAGTCAGATTTTGAGGCAAAATCCACCTCAAAAAACACATCCCAACTCTCCCATTTATTTCAAAGGGAGTCAGGAGCATGATTTTTCAGCTAGAAGAAAAGAAAAAGCATCATGACATCTTCAGGCGGATTCCACCCCACAAAGCCCATTGAAATAAATGAGACGTGAAAAAACTAGCAGTTTTTGGTGTTTTTTTTTCCACCATGAATGGGAGCATTGTGAGGCGTCTTTGAGGCAGATTTTGAGGAGGATTCTGCCCCCTGACGAAGCATGGGCGAAACATATGTTGGGGCTCAAGGTGGAGGTCCTGGTGTTCATCTTTACATGTTTCCATGTGGTTTGGGAAATGATTTTGTCTATACCTTTACCTGCCTGTGTGGTATGTACCATGAGTATTGTATATAGATTATTTTGGGACATGTGATCTATGTTCTACATGGTGTTGTGATTTACCATGGTGTGCTTACCTTACATGCCCTGTAGTAATTGTTAAACTCCTGTGTCCTTTTACATATGATCTATGGTAAAGGGATATTTTTAGTGTGGTTACACCACTTTTTTCTCTTCTCTCTAAAATATTTATTGTATATACTACATGCATGTTGTCCATCTGCATATAATATCCAAATGATATGTGATGATACCACGACCTCCATCTTTTTGTATGTTTTTTATGTGGTCTTTTTCCTTGATTAATAAAACATAATTTTTGAAAATTATTGTCATAGCTTTATTTTCTTTGAATATGATGCAGAGATTCTATGTAGGTATTTAGTTCTTGTGAGTGCTATCTTTTGCATACACCTTTATACTAGTTACTAGTAGGAGAATTTGTGTAGGTCTATGCCTCAAAAATCTGTCTGCAAAAAGTTGTGAAGTTAAAGGGAAAAGGTTAGCAGAAAAATCGGTATCAAACTAATGACAGTACCTTGTAGGGCTGCTTCTACACTTTCCAAAGATGCCTTTCTTAGTCTGCATTGCAACTTCTTTTTCATAAAAATCAGACTTGAGTGACATCATCCATTTTCCTTCTGGCTAAGGCCCCATGTTGTGGAAATGCAGCATTTATTGTTGTAGATTTTGCAGTGGTTTTTTTGAGCCAAACCCAGCAGTGGCTGCAAAATGAATGGGAAATACACAGAGAACACTTATACTTCTCCTTTCTGCTCATTCCACACCCAGCTTTGGCTCAAAAAAAAAAAAAAAAAATGCAGCAAGATCTGCAACAAAAAAAAAAGTTGCCTTTCTGCAATGGGGGGCCTTTCTTAGCCTCGGACAGACTCCCTTTAAAACTCTAATATATCCTGTTGTCCACCAGAATCTATATAGTGTCCAAATGGAGGACACCAAGTCTGTCAGTCTTGGAAGTCTTTAATCGCATTGAGTCTATTATATTGTTCAAGAAGATTTATGCTAATATATCTGACATTGAGTTCACCTTGACAAAGTGTGGTCTCCACGGATTAATAGGTCTAACATCCCAGGCTTGTCGTACTTTCTTCAATTGTAACCACCAGGTGCAATGTCTAAGATCTTACACTCCCCTTCATTTCCTTTCCAGCTGAGTCCCATATCGGAGGAATCAGTGCTATTTTGCCTCCCCCAAAGGTTCTTTACTGCAAACTTTAAAGTTAAAGTTAACCCCCTTGTTCTGTAGGTTACATTCCATATGTATATTATTTTTTCTGTTTCGTTCAAATGTTTTACCAGTATCAATTGCACATTGTCTATGGCTTATACAGTATGACACAGGAGATTATAGATAACCTACAAACCAGCAAGTTCTATGCTATGATTATCTTTTGGCTTTCACCCATTGTCATTTTGCTCATTGCTGTATTACTTTCTGGATGTGTTTTTCATTCAATAATGCCATCTAATGGAAAGGGGCCCAGACTCTTCCGTCCACTCTCCTTACGCGTAGCTGTGATCTACCGTCCACCTGGCTCACCCTACCAATTTTTGGATCACTTCGCTTGTTGGCTTCCCCTCTTTTTATCCAGTGACTTTAACATCCCCATTGACACCCCTGTCTCCCCAGCTACCTCACAGTTTCTCTCAATAACCACTTCTTTTAGTCACTCACAACTTTCCTCTTCCACCACACATGTAGATGGCAACACTATTGATCTTGTCATCCATCGACTCATCACAGTTTCTAAATTTACTACCTCTTCTCTGCCCCTCTCTGATCATAACCTTCTGTCTCTCACCATCAGTGCTTTCTCTCCTTCTCATCATACATATAGGAATGCCCAAAGTACACTCAGATACTCTACAGTCCTCTCTGTCCCCCATCTCTTCACTGTCCTGCCCAAATCTGGCCACCAGTCATTATAATGAAACCCTTAAAAGTGCACTGGATGAGGTGGCTCTGTGGCATCCCAGAGCTGGCTATGGCTGGGCTGAGGGTGATCTCTGTGCATTGTATTATTTCCTGTTGCTTCATAGCCTGTGTGACATAGCAGGGGGTCCTGAGTCTCACACAACACAGCGCCACCTAGTGAGCCTCACACATGCATTACACCTCCCATAGGATTGAATAGTAACCAAATGTCCAATGGGAGGACATCGCCTGGGAAAAGGGGAGGAGTCAGATGATCACTGGGTCCCCATGGTAACACCCCTGCAGGAAGGTCCTGCGTGTGAGGAGTTAGAAGTGTGGAGTGTTAGGAGGAGGAGGTGAGGAGATAAGTGTGATGTCCTGTGAAGAAAGCAGTGAGTTTAGTGCAGAAATCTCAAGTCCTAGACAGGCCCAGGAAGGTTGGAGAGCTGACATACTCCAGCTATTCAGAAGATCCTGTCCCCTGTCTGCCTAGCCATCGCCCTGAAGGAAGTCAAGCATCATTATCTTGTCAGCATGAGACTGTGGAGAGAACATTCTGGAACACGTGCTCCATAGCAAGTATCACAGGATCCAGGGGCCAAGGCCAGACCTGTGGAATATCCTGCCACCCTGACTATTGCACCCCGAAACTCTGAGCTATCAGGACCACATAACGTGAGTGGGGAATATTATGTACTAGTATCATGGTGGGCATCCTCCTATGAGCCAAATAGGAACCCAGATGCACCTTAGGGCTGTAACACTGAAGTATAAGGGGCTAGGAACACCTTTCATCAAGTCTACCCTGCACCCCAGGACTTTGCTGTGTCACCAGGCGTACCCCGTTATTTTGTATTGAAGAAACTGTTTAAGCATTTGTGCCTCCACACCCATGGAAGTAAAAGTTCAACTTTACAACCGTTTCTGTGTCTGACTCTGCACCGACAACATCAGGGCGCCCCAAACACCACCAGTCGGCACAGTATAGGGGGAAGCGCCCCGGGGGAACAATCACCACCAACATTTGTGCAGCCCCCTCATCACCGGTACCAGTGGTGGTAACGTGGGACAGCACCAGCGCTGCGCCCTCGTGCCCAGAGACCGTGACAAGTCTGTGCTGTTTGCACCCCGCAATCCCAACTGCAGCGTTACCTTCCATCTGGTCACCGCAGCTCCGCCACTCAAAAAGTTCGACACAGGAGGCAGCAACCCTGGCACACACCACAGACATGTTTTCTTCAGCAATGCTCTAGGTGTGCTGAACGTCTTTGGAGAAAATCACGTACACCTGCAGACTTCCTCCACTTCAAATTTATTCTTAAAACCTATAGTTCTGCCCTTCACCTCACCATACAAGCCTATTTCACCGCTCTCATCTCTTCTCTCTCCTGTAACCCTAAAAGGCTCTTTGAAACTTTTCACTCTTTACTCACTCCCAAGGTGCAGATGCCATTCACATACTTTAGTGCAGATGACCTGGCCACCTATTTCCATGACAAAATTCATAAGATCCATCAGGATGCCTTCACCAATCGCACTTCAGATTGTCCATTCTCCTCTTTTTAACCTGTTACAGATGAGGAAGTCTCTCAGCTACTTTCATCTTATCGCCCTACGATCTGCAGTAGTGACCCTTTCCCCTCACACCTTCTCCAATCTCTGTCATCTGCTGTCACGACTTACCTTACTAAAATATTTAACCTCTCTCTCTCTTCTGGAATGTTTCCATCCTCTTTCAAACATGCTGTCATAGCCCCGCTATTGAAGAAATCCTCCCCTGACCCGTCCTGTGCTACTAACTATTGACCAGTCTCTAACATCCCCTTTATCTCCAAAATCTTGGAACGCTTGGTGTATTCTCGTTTAATCCGCCATCGTTCTGCTAACTTTCTTCTTGACCCCTTACAATCTGGCTTCCGCACTCTGTACTCTACTGAAACAGCCCTCACAAAAGTCTCCAACAATCTCCTGACGGCTAAATCCAGTGGTGACCAACCAACGCATAGGCTGACTTCCTCAGTCTCAGCAGGATCAACCAGGTACTGGGGTCACTGGCCAGACCCCAGGCTACAGATGATACATATGGACACCCCCGATCTCCCTGCGAGGGGTGCCGAGGGGGACGTTTGGCATGGCGGAACCCCTTGGATGCCGCGGTCATGTTTGACTGCGGCATCCACGGGGTTAAAACCCCCAATCGGATGTCAGCTCTGATCGAGTGTTACAGCTAACACCTGATGCTACCTGCGACATTCAGTTCCCTGACAAGCACCTAAGATGTTGTGGTCACTATTGAACGGGGTTAAAGCTGGTTGATTGGCTGCTCAGCAGTCAATCAACCAGCTTTAGGGATGAGCTGAATCCGGACCCGAACTTCAGCGCTGACGTTCGGGGTTGGGGTCAGGTACCTGAACGCAGAAAATTCGGCACGGACTTTGCCGTTTGGGTTCGCTCAACATTACCAGCTAGGTATTCTCTTCTGGTTGACTGTCATTGGTATGGAGGATGAGGGATCGGGGGGGGGGGTAGCAGACAGAGATGATAATGAAAACGATGATGACCATGTGCTTGGAGTGGATGAGGCCTGCCTACAGAGAAGATCATGGGGAGAAGACATAGGATGGCCTTGCTCACTTTTTCAGTGCCACTGCTAATTCTACTTTACAAAATAAGCTAGTGACGCCATTTCATGTGAGTGTGGGGGGACCTAGTTTCTACATGTGAGCCTGCAAAGTATCTGTACCTGCACGATCATGGCTAATTTACTGCTTGCAGATCTTGCATCTTGCCATGGATTTGTCATTTGGTAATGTACAAATAATTCCCATATAAGAGATGAATGCATGTAGCTGCTGTCCAACTTGAGCAGCAGTGGAAAGGTGTCTGCCAGTGCCACCATCACCACCACCTGAGCTTGCCTTAGACCTACCCCAGGCAGATTTTTTTTTGATGTTGGGGGTTACACATTGGATAGAAGTGTTACTATTGCAGCTGCCACCATTCTCTTCCTCTGATGTCATCCTGTTGCCCTTACCCAGTTGCCAGGTCTTATCTGCAATAGAATCATCCTCAGATTCAGTAAGATTCATCATCTTACTCACTTTTTTGACTCATCATGGCAATGGGATTCCTCTATTCCCTCACAATTCACACTTCCAGATTTCCCCCTAGTGCTCCTAACAGGACAACGTGTATCACAACCCCTGCCAATACTAAACCACCACCAAAAATCGCTTCTTTCACCTCTGCCACCACTGTCTGTTCTCATCCAAGTCAAAAGAGGAAGAAGAGGAAGATTTGGGCTAGGAGGAATATCTCCTGCAGCAGATGCAACATTACTATTAGGGGATGGGATCTGTGTCAGTGAAGATGAAGAAGACATGGTTGACAGTGCAGAAAGGCAGCAGCGATGGAACACACAGAACCCTGACTCAACAGTTGTATTTTACTGTTAGATCTCATATCCTGCAGTGACTGAGATGAGCGAGAAAATTAACTACTGCTACTGGCGGGGCTGCTAAGACCAGAAGTAGTGTTGCTGTTGCCTCCCTGTTTTTATTGTTATTTGTAGCACTTGCACTGATGGACGGCATAACCATAGTATAAGTGTTTCCTCCTCTTGCTTTAGTCTGTTCCTTGCCCTGTATTTTTTCCAGTCATTTTACTTCACTGCTTACATAATAGTGATTGGGATGGAGGACCTGGTCGTGGCTCTCCGGCAGAATGACAGTACCCACCTGTAAGTGTGGCAGTTGTGGAATGTCTTTTACTATTATTCTGATTTTCAGACCTTGTTTTCTGCTCCCTCCCCCGGAGCCCCTTCTCCACCTCTGTGACCTTATCCTTTTTATCTTTTATGCTCAAGATTACATAGATAAGTAGAGCCCTGCAGTGACAGGAGTAACCCTCCCCCATACATCCCTCCCTTTCCCAGTTTCTTGCGTATTTTGTTGCTGTTTCCCACCCTCCCTTCTTGCCCCCCCCCCCCAGCCGGTTGCACCGGCGATTGATCATTTCTTTCCTCTTGATAGATTGTGTTATGTTGTAAAACCAAATAAAAACTTTTTTGATGGTATTTGTTAACAAAAACACTTTCAAAAAATACTTAAGATTTATCACTAAAAAATTCAAGATAAACCTTTGCAGCCCCTTAGATACCCATTTCAAATGGAATTATGCCATGTTGATCCCGAAGCTCTTGAAGGATCTCGCCGCATGGCATAGCACCTCACGTGGCATAGTTACCCTACTTCACATTCTTTATTATTTCCATACTCTCCAGACCCCGATGACGACCTCCTCCCTAGCTAGTTTACAGAAGGAAATCTTCAATTTTATACGGCATATAAATGACCCGGAATCCACAGACGCACTATGTATTGTCATACGAGATTGGGTGGGATGTCGTTCCCTGACCTCTATAAATACTATGTTGCTGCTAGGGTCTCACAGATCTGCGCAATTTATAATGAGATGGACTGCCCACAATGGGTTATCCTGGTCGCGCTGAACTCCCTATAGGCTCTGCTGTGGACCCCGTGATTGACATCTCACCTGATCCCAGCAACTGCTGAAGTAACAAATTATATGTTACAACTGCAGCAAAGAATTCGTTATAGTTTTCAGTTACAAAGCCCAATTTCCCTGCTACTCCCTTTGTTTCATAATCCTCTCTCTCCCCCTGGCCTATCTCCCGAGATGTTCATGTGGTGGAGTCACGCCAGTTTCAGGCTCGTTATCGACTTCCTCTGTGACTGGCGGGCCTTCACTAAGAACTATTTTATTAGTACGCATACCCCACCCCTTTCAGAGGCCTACAGAACTACTTAGGTTTTTCACTTCCTATGCTCTCTTGCCCCACTGCTGCAACCCAAATGGAGGGAACCAGAGGATGGGAGTAGTAGTGGTGGATGACGTGCCACTAGATAGGCTGAGCACACTCAACCATGCTCCCCAGCTCTGCTCCTGGGCCAGACACCACTGAGGGAGTTTCTGCAGCACTAACTGATGGTGATCGTAGTTTCCCCCAGGGCACTTCCAGTTGGAGAGGGGACCTCTCTACTCTGACCCAGAGTGAAGGAAGTTGGAAAGACCTTGATGGTAAAGCAGGAATGACTCAGGCAGCCAGTTGTGCAGTGAAACAGGATAACACTTTATTCAGCAACTCTGCAAGTACAACAAGCAGCTTCCAAAATGGGGGGGGTAGTAGTTTCTCAGTGTCCAACTCCCCAGCCTTGGTCTTAGGAGGGTGCCAAATGGATAACTCCACTCTAACTACAACTCCTCTCATGCGCCACTCCCAGCTGTGGACACTGAGGACTGTAGTGCAAGGTAGTACTGACAGGGATCTGATTACCTTTTGATAAGGTGCCGAGTCAACTCTTCCTGTTACAGGGCTCCACTGCTCCTCCTGGCACGGAGTCCAAACACCTGACAGCTGAACTCCCTTTCTCAGGGCTGTCTCCTGATGAGACTTGGGTTATATTCTCTTCCTAGAGGCTGTATGGATGACCACTGAAATCCAGTCTCAGTGTTGGCAAGCTCACACTCCTCTGCACAGTATCTTAACTGCAACTAGACTGAGACCTCAATGGTTGTCCAGGAGACAGAAGTCTCCTCAAACCCCTCCCAGCGGCCTGTGATAGGCCAGGGCTGTAGCAAAGCTTAAGGTTTGAACACTGGGGAAAAACAACAGGGAAAGCTGCATAACAATGTATATACAAGACAGGACATACCAACACAACTCAGAGGCACAAGAGACAATTAAAGCTGTAACACTCCGGGATGCTGCACCACTTAACCTCGAGATCACCTCCACCAGCTTTGAAAGACTGCGTCTACATAGGGCGGCTGATAGAGGTTCTCTTTGCTTTATCTATAGCATACTGAACGCTATCCCAGGTTTGTCATATTGTCTTCGGCTCTGATTCATCATTAGGGTTAAATGTTATATTTATGTCTTTCCCCTTTAACAGGGCTCCCTTTACCTTTTTTCTTTTGCTATATGCACTATAGCACTACCCAGTCCTCCTTCCTCCCTATTGTGTTCGTTATTAGTTATTTGCCCTTTTTTTATCTTTACTATTTTACAGGACTCATCATTCTGAACTTGTCATCATATTGTTGTATACATACTACTATGCATATTTTACTTTCTGGAATGTTTTTTTTTTTATTGATGTCCTTTCATTTACTTCTCTGTTGTATTTTCGATGCCGTTAAATAAATACCTTTGAAACTAAAGAGTCGTCCTGATCAGTGAGTATTAGACTTGAACGCAGTACATGAGTTAGCTTGGATTTTTGCAGTGATAATGGCAATTTTTCTGTACAGGTTGACAAAAATCACTATTTCATAAAAAACTGTACTGTAATTCTCATTTTATTTATTTTTGCCAGGGGGAGTAAGTCTGTCATACCTGTACTCAATGTTGTATATAGAGCTATAGCATTTGCCACAACAGGATGGTCACTTCAAATTACTATCTCTCTGGTTTTATACCACCTAGAAAAATGGGTCTTTTACGACATATTATTATTATTATTATTATTATTATTATAGCCCCAACATATTTCGTTGCACTTTACAAATTGTAGGATTTTGCTTACAATCTATGAGGTAGAGGGGGTGACATAAGACATAGCAGGGGCGGCATAGTAGGTAGCATTGCTATACACTGGAGAAGCAGTTTATGTGATAGAGGTTACTGTCATTACACATAAATAAAGCTGTATGAGCAGTCACCAGTCAGTGTCCTTTAATGTGCAGATGGTGCCTGGACATATAAAGTTAGTCTGATATGGCATCATATCCTGTAGGATATGTGGGGGCGTGAAGATAGGAGGGTTTGTTTTTGGGATTCTAATTGTGGAAGGGCTTAGATTAGGAATTGTGATAGGCCTGTCTGAAAAGATGTGTCTTGAAGCTGTAGAAATTGGTAGTTAATCTGATTG
Organism: Leptodactylus fallax; assembly: GCA_947044405.1. Classification (NCBI taxonomy): domain Eukaryota; kingdom Metazoa; phylum Chordata; class Amphibia; order Anura; family Leptodactylidae; genus Leptodactylus; species Leptodactylus fallax. The sequence goes on from CAMRHE010000322.1 coordinate 390,495, forward strand.
TCCAGGGTAACACATGATATGACAAAGTAGGAGAAGATAAAAAAAAAAAAAAAAACTGGAGATATCACTAGTTAAACACACTGTAGGGAATGTAATTTTTATATGCAGCATGAACTGCTGCAAATAAAGCCCAAATTCCCAATTGTGTTTTTTTAATAAGAAATATCTGGTGGTTTTATAGCTAGTACTGCAGTTTTCTTGAAGTACATGAAAACTGAGAATTTCACACATACCAGGATCATTTTTCTAGGTGGTATAAAACCAGAGATACAGCCATTTGAAGTGATCATTCCCTTTGGCAAATGCTACAGTTCTACATACTGGCAATACAAATGTCTATGGATTTTCTCTGGCAACAGCTCAGTTACAGGGTTACCAGGAAGAACTGTAGAGCCTGTTTTCTATTAAAAAGAAGTTAGATAGGTTGTCAAGGTCTTAGGACAGAACCTGGCTCCTCCTCTCCCCCGGGAACTGCCCAGGACTGAGGTCTTGAAAACCTTTTATAGGCCTTTAATAAGGCCCAGCTCCCACCTGTGACTGAAGGCCCCTCCCTAGTAGGACAAAAAGTGGTTAACAGAAAAGACCTTCTCACAGCTGAGGTTTTGTTACAGATATCTATGTTGCAACCTCACTAACCATACATAAGTGAGGAATCTGGGGGAGATATAGCGACCTTCCAGAACTTTACTTGTCACAATATATATATTTATTTATAAGGAGAGACTATTATTAATAAGGCTAGGGGAACTATTATATAAGGGGGGTATGTATAAAAAGGAACTACACACGTGGACATAATTGTTGGTACCCCTCATTTAATGAAATAAAATCCCACAATGGTCACAGAAATAACTTGAATTTTCTAAACTACATGTTGACAAGCCACAAAACTTCTGGAAGAATGTCCTATGGACAGATGAGACAAAAATCAAAATTTTTGGCAAGGCACATCAGCGCTATGTTCACAGACGGAAAAATGAAGCATATCTTGAAAAGAACACTGTCCCTACTGTGAAACATGGAGGAGGATCTGTTATTTTCTGGGGCTGCTTTGCTGCATCTGGCACAGGGTGTCTTGAATCTGTGCAGGGTACAATGAAATCTCAAGACTATCAAGGGATTCTAGAGAGAAATGTGCTGCCCAGTGTCAGAAAGCTTGGTCTCAGTTGCAGGTTATGGATCTTGCAACAGGATAACCCAAAACACACAGCTAAAAACACCCAAGAATGGCTAAGAGGGAAACATTGGACTATTCTGAAGTGGCCTTCTATGAGCCTTGATCTAAATCCTATTGAGCATCTTTGGAAGTTGCTGAAACATGCCGTCTGGAAAAAGCACCGTTCAAACCCGAGACAACTGTAGCAGTTTGCTCATGAGGAGTGGGCCAAAATACATGTTGAGAGGTGCAGAATTCTCATTGACAGTTACAGGAATCGTTTGATTGCAGCAATTGCCTCAAAAGGTTGTGCAACAAAATATTAAGTTAAAGGAACCATCATTTCTGTCCAGGCCTGTTTCATGAGTTTTCTTTTTTTAAAAATTATGTTAAAGCATGGTTGAAAAGCAGTGTCTGACTTTCATTTGTTCATTTTCATAGAATTTTTATATATTATTACCTTTGTCAGATTCAAGTTATTTCTGTGACCATTGTGGGTTTTTATTTTATTAAACGAGGGGTACCAATAATTTTGTCCACATGTGTGTTAATAGTAAATCTAGTGGGGGGACTATTATAAATTTTTTAACAATAACACCCTTTTATTTCACCTAGATTAATAAAACTTTTCCTTACCTAACCACGCTCCAGCACTGAGTCCTGATGCCGAGGTCTCTCCCTGCTTGTGTCCCCCAGAGCCGGTCTGGCACGGGGGGGAGCGATGCAATGACGTCTTCGCGCCGCGTCTTCTACATAATCATCGATGTCAGAGCAAGGATGTTATAGCTCCCTGCGCTAACATAGATTTCTATAGTATCGCTGATACACTTGCTATTGAGGCTGACCCGATCCGGGTCACCAGACCAAACATCTGGTGCTGCAGATCCTGGGGCCCCTTTGGAGACCGGGGCCCTATGCATTTGCCCAGTTTGCACTCACCCCCCCCCCCCCCAACACCAGCCCTGCATATACATATACACAGTCTATAGCCAGAAAGAGGTAAATAACACTGGATACAAAGCTTACTGCACTACATCCATATCTGGCCAGAAAGGAGTAAATACTACAAAACTTTCTGAACATATGATAATAATCAAGTGAACGTTATAAAAATAGCCAGATAGTGAATAAGTTAATGGCCAAATACTGAAGGCAGCACAGCATATAAAGATTATAGATTACAGATCAATCCAGCAAAGTAGATAAACAAAAAATATCCACAGGATTATAAATAAAGCATCATATCAAGAGTGTATTCTTTTAATATAATACCTGTAGATGAGGTGGACATGGTGAATGCAGACCCCAGATAAAGATCCCAGTGTAGAGGCGCCACCTCTACACATTCCACCAACCTGGGTTCCTCAGGAGGTGTACCTCACATTAAAATGGAGGGTTTATATATGTATATGTGAATCCTATAATGCAGCTCACCTGAGATGAATTGAACAGATGATCCCCACCGTGCATGTCCAGAAGTGACATCACACATGCAATGTTGCGAGAGGTCACATGACCGCTGTAGCATGGGAGGATCGACAAGAAGTCAGTGCATGTGCACCATGCGTTCAACATACCAGAAAGCAGCAATCAGATATATGTAAGGAAGGTGTTAGGCACCAAAAATAGAAGAAATGCAAAAGAATGAAACTAATATGGAAAAGAAAATGTGAATGACAACAGTGAATAGTGAGTAATTAAAGTGAAAAGAAAAGTATATAAATTTATATATGTCAATTAATAAGTATAGAAGATGCAGAAACTGCATCAAGTGCAATCAATGCGAAAAGCAAGTGTAAAACATGAAAGTTATAAATTTATAAAAATCCTTATAGCAAACAACATAGCATAAAACAAGTTGGGAAAAAAAAACCTTTAAAATACAAATTTTTTATTTTTATAAAAAAAAAATTTTCTTTCCCTCCCTTTCAACATTATAAAAAAGATCATATGAAGGCATATAATTCTTCTATATTGTGCTCAACGTCAAAGATCGATGATTCATGACGATAACGCCCCCAAAGATGATAAGTAGAAATGAGAGAATTTCTCAAAAGTTCGATTCAGCAGTTTGATTCGAAGTTCCAAAAAAATTTGCTTCGATCCAAATTACTTTGTGGCGAATATCGCTAAAAAATACCTATTTCCTAGTTTCAGAGAGCCTGTATAGTGGTGTAGAACACCTTGCAGTAACACGCATAGGGAGCCTAATGTGGTAGTCAAACAATACTGTGAGTCTGAATGACACGCACATGACAGGCGTCACTCTTAGAACCGCTGCACACTTTACTTATTTGGACAGTTATGGGGCCAAAACTGACCAACTAACTCAAGTGTGAACCCAGCCTTACAGGTCCATGTTAGTGCCAGGTAGAAAGAACCATGCAGAGACCCAACATCCTACTGTAGAGTGAAAGAGCGCACTCCTTTTACACCGTCGTCTGTTGATTCCACATATATGTCTACAGAGTGGCAAGGCGACATAATGTGGAGTTGGCAGCAGCATCAGGAAACCACAGAGTGGCAAGGCGACATAATGTGGAGGTGGCAGCAGCATGAGAAGGCCATACAGTGACCCAGTGGCTGTGGCTTGAGGAGGCCATACAGTGACCCAGTGGCAGCGGTATGAGGAGGCCATACAATGATCCAGTGGCAGCAACATGAGGATGCCATACAGTCACCCAGTGGCAGAGTGCGAAGGTGGCAGCAATGTAAGTAGGCCACAGAGTGGCAAGGTGATATAGTGTGTAGGTAGCAACAGCCTTAGGAGGTCATACAGTCACCCAGTGGCAGTGGTATGAGGAGGCCATACAATGATCCAGTGGCAGCAACATGAGGAGGCCATACAGTGACCCAGTGGCAGCAACATGAGGAGGCCATACAGTGACCAAGAGGCAGCAACATGAGGAGGCCATAGAGTGACCCAGTGGCATCAACATGAGGGCATACAGAGAACCCAGTGGCTGCGGCATGAGGATGCCATACAGTCACCCAGTGGCAGAGTAGGCCACAGAGTGGCAAGGTGATATAGTGTGTAGGTAGCAACAGCCTTAGGAGGCCATACAGTCACCCAGTGGCAGAGTGCGGAGGTGGCAGCAATGTGAGTAGGCCACAGAGTGGCAAGGTGAAATATTGTGTAGGTAGCAACAGCCTTAAGAGGCTATACAGTCACCCAGTGCAGAGTGTGGTGAGGTAGCATGGATCATTTAATCTGCTGCATCAGGCATTGGTGGGTGGAAATCCTGGCTGATCCATGCCTGATTCATCTTCACAAAGGTCAGTCTCTTTAAATTTTGAGTGGATAGGTGAGTTCTCCTTGGGGTAACTATGGCCCCCGCTGCACTAAACACCCACTCTGATGCCACACTACTAGCCAGGCAGGACAGCAAACTCGGCCAATTGAGGCCACAAATCCAGTTTGGCTAAGTATGCCACCACCTGCTGGTTCTACTTCTGCTCTGTGTCTAGCGGCTGATGAGCAGCTTCTTCACTATGCGGGTGAAGAAAGCTGCTCATCAGCGACTCTAGGCTCAGTCTGCTGCTGATGGAGCCAATACTGCTGCAGCCACCCCCATCCCCTACCACAGCTGCCATGTCAGTGCAAGTTGAGCGCTCCAGGCCCCCCGGTCGGACATGCGAGAGGATGGATGATGGCACAGATAGGCAGTGGCCAACTTGCTACATAGCATATCTCTATAGTAGTTCAGTTTGTCCTCACTCTCAGCAGGTGTAACAAAAGCCCCCATTTTCCCCTGGTAGCGAGGGTCTAAAATGGTGGAGAGCCAGTAGTCATACCTCTGCCGAATGGTAACAATTCGGCTGTCACTGTGCAAGGACGTCAGCATGCATCGGGCCATTTGTGTAAGTGACTCCGAGGGACTCCCTGCATCGATCTCCACTGCATATGGCCACGGTGTGTCTTGGTAATCTACCTCATCCTCCTCATCTCCCTCTGGCTGTTCTGGCTGCTCCTGCTCCTCCTCTCCACCCATTTGGCTACACATTGTTTGTGCTCCAATGTCCTCCTCATCCTCCAGTTCAGCGCCCACAGGGCTCATTTGGCCTTGAGATGTAGACGCACATCACGAGTCCCCTGACCAGCCAGATTGATAAGCATCTTTTCCAGGATGTGAATCAGTGGAATGAAGTTGTTCTTCCATAGTCTTAGTGATTGACTAACAAAGTGGCCTCCTCAAAGGGAACTAACAAACGGCAGGTGTCACGCATGAGCTGCCACTGGCTAATGTCCGCTTGGATCATCAAGAAATCGTTTATGGCTTTTCTCTGTTCATATAGTCGATCCAACATATGGAGGGTTGAATTCCAACGGGTGTAAACATCGCATATCAGCCTATGTTGTGGGAGGCTATTCTGCCGCTGCAGCTCAAGGAGGGTGTGCTTGGCGGTGTACGAGTGGCTGAAGTGCATGCAAAGTTTCCTTGACATTTTTAGGATGTCTTGCAGATGGGTGGAACACTTAAGGAAACGCTTGACAACCAGATTAAACATGTGGACCATGCAGAGCGCATGGCTCAGCCCTCCTTGTCACAGCGTCATGTTCTTCCTGTTGTTAGTCACCATTGTTCAGATTTTAAGTTCTCTTGGAGAAAGCCAGGATTCGATTTCTTGATTGAGGACACGGAGCAGTTCCTCCCCTGTGTGACTTCGTTTGTCCAGGCAAATGAGGTGTAGAACAGCGTGACAACGCTGTGCCCTGCACATGTGGTGTGCTGGAGGAGCACTGGGAATTGTTCCTGCAGTGGAGGCTGAAGAGACAGTGGAGGATGAGGCGGACATTGTTATAGGACCAACGGCATGAGAATGTGGAGGCAGAAGCTGCGTCAAGTCACCTGTCCAAGTTGCTGGTGTGTCTGGACAGGCACCACATTAACCCAGTGTGCCATAAATGACATATATTGTCCTTGACTGTAGTTACAGCTCTACACGTCAGCGCTGCCGTGCACTTTGACAGACACCGACAGACTCAAGGACTGGCCCACCTTCTCTTCTACATATTTGTGCAGGGCTGGTACTGCCTTCTTGGCAAAGAAATGATGGCTTGGGACTCTCCACCTCGGCTCGGCACAAGCCATCAGTTCTCTGAAAGGTGCAGAGTCCACCAAGTGGAAAGGGAGTGCCTACACACCAGCAACTTGGACAGGAGCACGTTCAGCTTCTGCAAAGTTGGATGATTGCATGTTTACTGTTGTCTCTTAGATATACAGTACAGACCAAAAGTTTGGACACACCTTCTCATTCCAAGAGTTTTCTGTATTTTCATGGCTATAAAAATTGTAGATTCATACTGAAGGCATCAAAACTATGAATTAACACATGTGGAATTATATACTTAACAAAAAAGTGTGAAACAACTGAAAATATGTCTTATATTCTATGTTCTTCAAAGTAGCCACCTTTTGCTTTGATTACTGCTTTGCACAGAGACAACAGACTCAAGGACATATTTCCAGTCCCCTCTCTCCTTTCCTTTCGACAACCACCAAACCTGAGGCATATTATCGTCCGGAGTGCCCTGAAGGTCCCAGCAGCCATTAACAGAGACAGTCTGCTCACATATAAAAAGACCCAGAAAGAAGCCCGAGTGCCCCTAGTTGTCACCTACAACCCACAGCTGGAGATCCTACGAAGGATTGCCAAGGCTCTCCAACCTGTGCTACATAGGGACAACAGACTCAAGGACATATTTCCAGTCCCCCCTCTCCTTTCCTTTCGACAACCACCAAACCTGAGGCGTATTAACGTCCGGAGTGCCCTGAAGGCCACAACTGAAAATGGCACCTCACCTTGCCTACATAAAAGGTGCATGACCTGCAAGCACATCCACACCGCTGACAGTGTATCTATCCCACAGTCACAACAGATGCACAGAATTAGGGGGACATTTTCCTGCAGGTCTTCCAATGTGGTGTATCTCATAATGTGTGTGCAATGTCCCACCACAGGCCTGGGGGAAACAGGGCAGAGACTTAGTCAACGAATGAACTCACACAGATCCAACATTAATAACAGCAGAACCGATCTCCCAGTGGCCGCACATTTCTCCGGAGAAAACCACTCTATTGAAGATTTTCGGGTTGTGGTTTTAATGGGACATTTTAAGACGCAGGAGAAAAGGAAAGAATCGGAGTACAAATTTATGCAAAAATTTCAAACTCTGCAATTTGGACTTAATATTCATGCCAGATTCATGTCACACTATGTATGACCTGTGAGGGTCACAAATCACCACCTGATAGCAAACAGATAACAGATCCCTCTGTCACGCAGCACAACTTTCCAGATTGTTTTTTGACCTGTTGTAAATAACTTCTCTACTTAGATTGCATTTTGTTTTGTTTTTTTTAAGGACTCTAAAATCCTTTGAAGACCATGTGTATAAAAATCTGTGAATTCTCAGTTCTTGTATAACACCATGTCTGATGAAGGGAGCTAGTACTCCTGAAAGCTTACTTATAAATATACTCAGTTAGCCTCTAAAAGGTATCGCCTCATTTCTTCACTCTTGCACACTCTTGGCATTCTCTTGATGAGCTTCAAGAGGTAGCCACCTGAAATTGTCTTCCAACAGCCTTGAAGGAGTTCCCAGAGATGCTTAGTACTTGTTGGCCCTTTTGCCTTCACTCTGCGGTCCAGCTCACCCCAAACCATCTTGATTGGGTTCAGGTCTGGTGACTGTGAAGGCCAGGTCATCTGGCGTAGCACCCCATCACTCTCCTTCTTGGTCAAATAGCCCTTACACAGTCTGGAGGTGTGTTTGGGGTCATTGTCCTGTTGAAAAATAAACGATGGTCCAACTAAACGAAATCGGATGGAATAGCATGCCGCTGCAAGATGCTGTGGTAACCATGCTGGTTCAGTATTCCTTCAATTTTGAATAAATCCCCAACAGTGTCATCAGCAAAGCACTCCCACACCATCACACCTCCTCCTCCATGCTTCACGGTGGGAACCAGTGTTAAATAATATTTGACATGCAATATTCAAGACCTTTAAGGGTTAATTGTATTCTGCTGACATAACTCTTGTAACTTATGGTACATGGGTGTGGATAGACTATGACTATTTTGGTATTGGCCAAATACAGTAGTAGAAAGTATGAGGATGTTGGGAAACACCCCCTTTCATGTATATAAATGACTGACAGACACAACATATGTCTGGGTCTCACTACTCGGTGGGGGTCTCCCTCTCCCTGTGGGGATCTGTCCCTGTCTCTGTCTCTCACTTTGGGTGTCTCTCTCTCCAAACCTGGCTACTTCCTCTAAGACCTTGAGAAGGATGGCGGAATCGTCCTGCAGAAGATCAACACACCTTGATGAATAAGCATGAGCCAAGATGTCTGCAAGGGATCCATCTTGAAGAAACCTAATTCCTATGAAATGTAAGACATTGACTGATGTTTCTGTTATGCTGGAAGTTTTCCATATATCTGTTTCCCATGAAGACTTCAATAAATCTCCATGTTTTATATGAAGCAGAGTCCTCCAATAATGTTACCTTAGGGGTCAACACGTGAGTAAGGATTTCATTGAATTGTAGACTATTTTATAGTTTACGGACAGATATTATTTTACAACCAGGCATGTAGAGTCCATTCGTTCACCTTTTCTGCGTCGCACAAAGACACGGTGGTTGGAACCAAAGATCTCAAATTTGGACTCATCAGACCAAAGCACAGATTTCCACAGGTCTAATGTCCATTCCTTGTGTTCTTTAACCCAAACAAGTCTCTTCTGCTTGTTGCCTGTCCTTAGCAGTGGTTTCCTAGCAGCTATTTTACCATGAAGGCCTGCTGCACACAGTCTCCTCTTAACAGTTGTTGTAGAGATGTGTCTGCTGCTAGAACTCTGTGTGGCATTGACCTGGTCTCTAATCTGAGCTGCTGTTAACCTGCGATTTCTGAGGCTGGTGACTCGGATGAACTTATCCTCCACAGCAGAGGTGACTCTTCGTCTTCCTTTCCTGGGGCGGTCCTCATGTGAGCCAGTTTCTTTGTAGCGCTTGATGGTTTTGGCCACTGCACTTGGGGACACTTTCAAAGTATTCCCAATTTTTCAGACTGACTGACCTTCATTTCTTAAAGTAATGATGGCTACTCGTTTTTCTTTACTTAGCTGCTTTTTTCTTGCCATAATACAAATTCTAACACTCCATTCAGTAGGACTATCAGCTGTGTATCCACCTGACTTCTGAACAACACAACTGATGGTCCCAACCCCATTTATAAGGCAAGAAATCCCACATATTAAACCTGACAGGGCACACCTGTGAAGTGAAAACCATTTCAGGTGACTACCTCTTGAAGCTCATCAAGAGAATGCCAAGAGTGTGCAAAGCAGTAATCAAAGCAAAAGGTGGCTAATTTGAAGAACCTAGAATATAAGACATATTTTCAGTTGTTTCACACTTTTTTGTTAAGTATATAATTCCACATGTGTTAATTCATAGTTTTGATGCCTTCAGTGTGAATCTACAATTTTTATAGCCATGAAAATACAGAAGACTCTTGGAATGAGAAGGTGTGTCCAAACTTTTGGTCTGTACTGTAGATAATGGATATCAGACAAATACTGCACCGGATTATTGTATTTCTTACTCTCCATGTGTAGCCGGTGACTTACAGTCTGTATCCGGATAAGTATATGGATTACTATTATTATATGTTACTGTGGCATCATATACAGTACTGCAGCAGCTCCCATCCCTGACTATGACATATACTGTGATAGCTAACTAGCTGAGTGATCTAGTACAATTGGAAGAGAGGACCCTGTCTGCCTGGGCCTCCAATCTTTAGGCCAGTGTTTTACACTGTTATTGTCAGTGGCCTTGCCTTATTATGTAACCCCATAGGGCAAGGTTGCTTAGGATTGGGACGTGTACAAGTGCCTCCAAGCCAGTATGTAACTTTTGTAGCTGGTGGTTTGGGATACACTAACAAACTAATTTTGCCATTTCTTGACTGTATGTGCTTAACAGAATGTAATTCAGTTATTTACTGTTGTGTTTTTTGATTTTTATACTTTAGCATTATAATTCGCACTAGGGAAAATAAATATATATTTTTTTTTATTTATTTTTATGGGTCCTTGAAGTTACTTATAATTTGGCCAGTAATGGGCAACCACCTCAGGTGTAGCCCAGTGCAGGTACCTCAGGTGTAACCATCGGAGGTATGGCCCCCTGGTGTGGAGGGGTAACCATCGGAGGTATGGACCCCAGGTGTGGAAAGGTAACCATCGGAGGTATGGACCACCTGGTTTCTGAAAACCAATTATTCATTTAAAAAAAAAAAAAAAAAAAAGACCCTGTTAGGGTAAGTCCCTAGGGTCATGGCTATCAGTTTTCACATGTCTGTGCAATAAGTTGAGCCCTCCGAGCCAGTGGTGGTTGCAGCTGGAGGGAGGAGAAAAAAAAAAAAAAAATTAAAATAAAGCAGGCATGTTTTTGATAAAAATCTATAGCTTCAAGGACCATTTCTGTTGACTTGTAATTTTTCTTAATGAAGATAGATTACCATTTATATTGCCCAATTCATATTTCTCTTTAGTTTGCCGACAGTGTGATACAGCAGATGCAGTAGAGTGTCTATCGTAGCCAGCTAGCGAATGGAGCCCAGCACTGCTTATCAAGATAACCCCATGCTCTGCATGCAGGAGCTATATAATCCTGTAGCTCCTATAGCGGAACGGGCAGCATCAGGATGGTGCTGGCCCAGGTCCAGCGAAAGAGAGAATTTTAGCTTCAAATTTCAGTCTCAGTGCCCTTGGGTCGGTGCTTGCGGCTATGGGTAAAGGTCATCAAGTGCTCTGAAAATGATTGAGATATGACAGGAGAGGATCTCTCACTGCCTTCAAAGACTCCTGTAAATCAAGCATATCATGGGCTTATTCTCATCATTATAAGCATCATTTAATAGCTTGTTTTACTGTTGATGTGGTTGGGACCCATCGAACAACAATGGTGAGGTTTTTTCACTACAGTAAGTGCTCGGTGGTTGCTGTGTATCTGGAGAAGCTGAAGCACAGCAAGTACTTTTCTCTTCCCTTCTTTATACTCTCTATGTCTTTCCTGGCAATATAAGTGGGTATAGCGTTACCAATAAATATAAATGGACAGTCCTAGTTTTTTTTTTTTTTAGGGGCAGAGGTATTCTTTGAAGAGATGTTATCTCATACATACTATATACATCTATATAATTTGTTTACATTTACCACCATGAGTGGGACCCCACATAACATAAGTGGAAAGTATATACTTATATGCATAAATGGTTGGCAATTACATGTGTGTGGTATGGCGGAATCCCCCACGTACAGTATACTGGTTTATGGTAATTTCAGTATTATAGTCTATTTCTTCTTACTGGTTTCTAATTACAGTCATTCACTTTAGTTGCATTTTCAGCAACATTCGTAGCTTAGTATTGTAGAGAAGATGGTATAGGACTAGTATAAAAAGTTTCTAGAGGGCTTTTGCATTACTAATCAGTTTGGTGGTGGTCGAGTCCATTTAAGGTGTCAAATGGCCTCTCTGTGGCGATTAAGGAGTCAGGTGGAAGTTGCAGGCAAGTTATTGTGGACTTATTTTAACTAATAGAGGAGGTTAAACCTCATGGTGGTGAACAGGCTGAGCTTTGGAAATGGCCAGCCTGAAGGATGTCGTACTAGTAACGTCATCCAGGGGCGGGCACAGGGGTTAAGCACAGGGCTGTTGGTGCCCTTAAAGTGTACTGGCTCTGCTAGAATTGCAAGCCAGAGCATGCCGCCCCTTTTATTGCTGTCTGGCCGGCTGCTGTTTGTCAGACAGCTGGGGATCTCACAGTATTCGTGAATCCCAATGGTCTAGCATTTCACCTGACTCCTTCTGTGATTATTTTAGTTCTGTGATTTAAATAAAGCTGTGGCCATTTTGACACCCAAAATAAAGTGTTTTGTGTGCTTATTCCAAAGTCAATGTTTACTGTAGTTTGGATGGTTTTAGGAAGGAGTGAGGGTCCATCCCATATCCAAAAATCAAGACACCCCCAGAGCCATCAGCAAAGGGGGACATGACTTTGGGATGGGGGAACCAATAACTCCTGCAGTTTCATCTTTGTGCAGTAATTTTGTGGATTTATACAGGCTGGTTAAGATTTTAGAGTATATGTGTGTATATTCAGCTTTAGGAGTATATATATGTGTATATTCAGCTTTAGGAGTATATAGTGCCTAGTGTGTTACTGTAGGGAGGGAGGAGTTTAGGAATAGATGTAACTTCCTGCCTCATTCATCTCTTTCTCTTTCTCTCACCACAAGGACTGGAGGAAACATTTCCCTCCCACCCGCCCTCTTTTAATCACTATTTTACAATTGCTTTTTTCACGTTTATCTGTATAATGTATGTATTATTGTATCATTTCTTTGTTTGATACCTCAATTGTGTTTCTGGCCATATATACAATTCTAAGATGACTTTTATGAGTTAAAGTTGGCGTTATCCTTCTAAGCCCAAGGGAAGGGCAGTCCTCCAGTCATGGTTCCCTAGAGGTTTCCTCCAGAGGGGGTTTTTCCTCTCCTGAGTGCTGTAGGATGACTCTTCGTGAGTCGGGGGGTTTGCCATGTTTAGTCCATATTTCATAGTATTTGCCTGAACATTTAGTTTTAAGTTATTTGTTCATGGCATTGTTAATAAGTGTGGAAATTAATTGAAATAATATTAATCAAAAAAAAAAGAAAAAAATTATAAAGGGAGTCAGTTATATGTAATAAAGTGTTACATGTCACATGGTCCATTAGTAAACTGTCACAGCTTTACTTTTGCAGTTGAGGAGTCAGGTAGAAGTTGCAGGCAAGTTATTATGGACTTATTTTAACTAATAGAGGAGGTTAAACCTCATGGTGGTGAACAAGCTGAGCTTTGGAAATGGCCAGCCTGAAGGATGTCGTAATAGTAACGTCATCCAGGGGCGGGCACAGGGGTTAAGCACAGGGCTGTTGGTGCCCTTAAAGTGTACTGGCTCTGCTAGAATTGCAAGCCGGAGCGTTCCGCCCCCTTTATTGCTGTCTGGCCGGCTGCTGTTTGTCAGACAGCTGGGGACCTCACAGTATTCGTGAATCCCAATGGTCTAGCATTTCACCTGACTCCTTCTGTGATTATTTTAGTTCTGTGATTTAAATAAAGCTGTGGCCATTTTGACACCCAAAATAAAGTGTTTTGTGTGCTTATTCCAAAGTCAATGTTTACTGTAGTTTGGATGGTTTTAGGAAGGAGTGAGGGTCCATCCCATATCCAAAAGTCAAGACACCCCCAGAGCCATCAGCAAAGGGGGACATGACTTTGGGATGGGGGAACCAATAACTCCTGCAGTTTCATCTTTGTGCAGTAATTTTGTGGATTTATACAGGCTGGTTAAGATTTAAGAGTATATGTGTGTATATTCAGCTTTAGGAGTATATATATGTGTATATTCAGCTTTAGGAGTATATAGTGCCTAGTGTGTTACTGTAGGGAGGGAGGAGTTTAGGAATAGATGTAACTTCCTGCCTCATTCATCTCTTTCTCTTTCTCTCACCACAAGGACTGGAGGAAACATTTCCCTCCCACCCGCCCTCTTTTAATCACTATTTTACAATTGCTTTTTTCACGTTTATCTGTATAATGTATGTATTATTGTATCATTTCTTTGTTTGATACCTCAATTGTGTTTCTGGCCATATATACAATTCTAATATGACTTTTATGAGTTAAAGTTGGCGTTATCCTTCTAAGCCCAAGGGAAGGGCAGTCCTCCAGTCATGGTTCCCTAGAGGTTTCCTCCAGAGGGGGTTTTTCCTCTCCTGAGTGCTGTAGGATGACTCTTCGTGAGTCGGGGGTTTGCCATGTTTAGTCCATATTTCATAGTATTTGCCTGAACATTTAGTTTTAAGTTATTTGTTCATGGCATTGTTAATAAGTGTGGAAATTAATTGAAATAATATTAATCAAAAAAAAAAGAAAAAAATTATAAAGGGAGTCAGTTATATGTAATAAAGTGTTACATGTCACATGGTCCATTAGTAAACTGTCACAGCTTTACTTTTGCAGTTGAGGAGTCAGGTAGAAGTTGCAGGCAAGTTATTATGGACTTATTTTAACTAATAGAGGAGGTTAAACCTCATGGTGGTGAACAAGCTGAGCTTTGGAAATGGCCAGCCTGAAGGATGTCGTAATAGTAACGTCATCCAGGGGCGGGCACAGGGGTTAAGCACAGGGCTGTTGGTGCCCTTAAAGTGTACTGGCTCTGCTAGAATTGCAAGCCGGAGCGTTCCGCCCCCTTTATTGCTGTCTGGCCGGCTGCTGTTTGTCAGACAGCTGGGGACCTCACAGTATTCGTGAATCCCAATGGTCTAGCACTTCACCTGACTCCTTCTGTGATTATTTTAGTTCTGTGATTTAAATAAAGCTATGGCCATTTTGACACCCAAAATAAAGTGTTTTGTGTGCTTATTCCAAAGTCAATGTTTACTGTAGTTTGGATGGTTTTAGGAAGGAGTGAGGGTCCATCCCATATCCAAAAGTCATGACATGCTACATGTTTGAAACACACAGCACCATACAGTTTGCACTGCAGGTTTGTTTCTGTGGTTTTCATCCACTACACTGGTACTGTACTTACCAGTGGGTTAGGTGCCCATGATTTTTCCAGCAGCTAACCCACTGCGAGTAAGGTTGAGCTATTAAAGAGAACCTGTCTGCTGTTTTTTTCACCATAAACTGGCCATATGTACAGAATCAAGTAATTCCCTTTCCATTGGTGTCCTTTGTGATCTTTCTGTTGCATCAAAGTGAAGTTATAATTGTTTGAAATGACCCCAAGTAGTCACGGTGGGCGGGGAGAAGCTTCAGCCTAGTCACACTGTCACCTTACTAATCACACCTCTAAGGTGTGACTGACAACTCCCTCGTGACATCAGTGAGGAGACTGTGAGGAAGATGTCAGGCACTATGGTTTTATACAAAGGGTTGCAAGGATTTAGCAAAATGTGCATAAACTTGTCCAAATTTATTTTTGTAATGTTTTTTATTGCGTTTTACTTGATAAGTACCTGTCCATACACATTGATGGTCACCTGCTCATACCAAATTCAGTGGATTGTAACAACATTCATCTAATGTGTATGGCCTCCTTAAGACATAGCTGATGTGTTATTACAAGCCTCAGCACAGACTTACCCAGCATACACACAGAGTTAACCCGCATTAGCATGACCGAGTTTCAGTATGCTGGGTGAAGGGCTCCTAGCATTGTAGTTATCTGTGATTCTAGGAGTCCCTGCCTACCAACAATATACTGTCCCGTAATGATTATAGTTTCATGGCTAAAACTCGGACATGTGAATACGGGGTTAGACTATTGCTTCCCCATTTTGCTTTCAGCAGTCTCCAGGCAGTAATACCAGCTGGGCTGGTGATTTACCAGTCTAGTGTCAACTCTACTTGTATACCAACCAATATAACATTTGCCATCTACCCAGTGGATGGTTGATAAATGTTTTTGCTGCTATAACCCCTTAGATCAAACAAAGAGGACGGCAGGCAAGTAAAAGACCAGGTAGACTAGATGAGGACTGATACACCTTGAATAGAGAAGCCTAGAAGATTAGATCTAATTCTGACAAGAGAGTTTATATATCTGGTGCGGAGCTTTAAATGATAAAATTCTTCACCTGCACTTTTATGTATGACTGACCAGAGATATAAATGTGAGGTTCTTAGCGCACACTTTGGTGAATTGTGCGAGCCCATCTGCCACGTCAAGGCGATCTCATTCAGATGGGTCCCTACACTAAGACTTTATTTCTATAATAAATACTATACTCCCCCTATAGATAAGATACTAGGAGACTGTAACATTCTTAGAGACAGCACTGTAACAGTGAGTTTAGAAGAAAGTTATCTCCTGCCCCAAGTGTTAGTATAGGGACCCATCATAATAAGGCCACTAAGTGCTTGATGGGCTCTATATACACATACCGTATATAGAGATTTTTATTACTATAATATATATACTCACGTACTATATAAACATAAATTTATGTTTATGTTAGTTGTCTTCTTCCATTGTAGAACTTGGAATACTCTGCACCTGTTGAGATGTAATACGCATGGTAAGGTTCTGGTGTCTATGACGTTATAAGTTCTGCAATGTCATAGCTACTCATTTTCCAACCTTCTAACAAGTTGAATATCTGTCAGGGGTATAATCACAGGCTGTCAATATTTTTATTGCACTGATATACCAGATGAGGCAGGAAGTAGACAATTTATAGGACATTTAAAGGGATTTTCTAGGAGTGTGAATTTGATGACCTATAGATAGATATCTATAGATTTTGGATATCAGGTCGGATGAAATCTGTCATCAAACACTCCTGCCAAGTACTTGAGATTTTGGTGTTGGAGATGGAGTACTTAATTTGAAGCACCCCATCTCTCCTCCCTTATGTGTGAACAAGGGTGAAAAACATTAAGTGAATAAGCAATATATACCTAGAACTGTCCTCAAGATGTCTTCCTCAAGTGACAAAGTCTGCTTCTGATTTAGAACATTCTATTCACTTACCTGTTGTCATGCACATTGTGATGTCATGGGTCTTGTGATGTCATGGGTCATGTGATGTCCTTACAACATTCCAGCCAATTTGAATATGGCAGCAGGGTGAAACTGCAGTCTGTGGATATTTTTATTGCAATTAATATTTCATATTTTTCTCTTTATTTTAAGACATATTATGAGTTGTACCCTTACAGAGGAGTCCATATCTTCCACAAATAAGTGTCTAAGCTGCTTCTTTTGAGAAAATCCTTTTAAATGTCTCTTATCAGTAAAGTTCCCTTGAAACATACCATCTGTGTCCACCTACATATATGTGTATGCCTTAAAGTAACCATCTGTGTCCTCCTATATACAGTATATGAATTCTGCATACACAGATATAACATACATGTTTAGCAGAGTCAGCCATGAATGATTAGCTGAATGATAAGCTATGCCAGTGGACCTCAACCTGCGGTACGCATACCCCAGGGGTACACACCTCAACCTCAGGGGAACGCGCTAGGGCTGAGAGGAGGATCACTGCACGTTTGTTGGCTCCAGCCCTGGACTCCTGCATATGTGTGTGCTAGCTTCTGACATAGATGTATGTAGGAGCTGTTCTAGGTCCTCCAAAGCTCCTCAGGCATTCAACGCTACTTCTAAAGCTAGGTTCCACTTAAAACTGGCAGAGAGAAAAATCCTATGGGGTTCGTGGGTTTAAACGGACAGGGTCTCCGTCTTTCAGGTCCCCATGTGGACTCGGACACAAGTGTGATACACTAGTGTATCAGTTTGATCCTATCTGCTCTGCAAATATGGCCTTGGATTAACACTACTACTCTTATTCTGCAAATATGACCTCTACACAGCATTGTTACTCTTATCCTGTGTATGTGGGTAATGCATAGCACTACTACTCTTATCCTACATATATGACCTCTACACAGTACTACTACTCTTATCCTGCATTTATGGTCTCTACACAGCACTACTACTCTTATCCCAAATATATGACCTCGACACAGCACTACTACTCTAAATTGCAACATTAAAAAATCATACGAACCTCCCATATCTGTATATTTTCTTAAAGTAGACACATGCAGCATTGTCAAAATGCCACTTAGTACTGTATACGAACAGGCACCTTCATGCAATTTTGATTTAAAGTGTATTTTTGATTTAAAAAAAATGCAAATAAATGTATATTAGTTGCTAAAAGTGGAAACCAAACAAAAAGTTATATGCACCAAACCTCCTAAAAATAAGAGTTCAACATGTGCAGAGTTCATTCATAATACTAAGGTCTACACCTGCATGCACATATTTTCATAACATAACCAGAACTGGAAGGGACAAAAATCTGCTTTGAAGCTGGAAATTTTATAAAAGCATCATCCTATTAAATGTAGTGATTGCACACTGTGAAAAGCAAGTGCACTCCTAAACCCTATATATTTCTTGAAAGTAGACAAACTGAAGATTACATGTGTCTCAATGGGCTATCAATAGCCATGCCCACCTTCATGTAACTTTGTCACAAACACAAATAATTTTTGAAAAATGCACCTATACACATGTATTTGCAACTAAAACTCCTATTCAAGCGTAAATTCACACACAAAACACATTTAAAATAATAGATCAAGGTGTACACAATTTATATATACCACAAACATCAACTACAACAAGAGCTCGTACTCTCAAAAACACTGATACAGAAGACAAGCTATATTTTGATGTTATTCACTAACATATTAAAAATCTATATTGCACATAGCAAACTGTGACTGTGATACCAAAATCTAACTTTTTGAGATTGCACAGCATTCCGTTTATAAAAACACAACTTGATATTTCAGAGATTACAAGCAAGAATTGCACAAAAATTCAAATTTGTCACTAAAGTGCAAGATCAAGCAATCCCTTTCCGCAAGCAAAATGTACTTTCCAAAAAACTGCAAGATGCGAGGAATTCATACATACCACATAAATATATATTTACAGGTGCATGTGTTAAAGCAAAATTGGAAAAATTGCAGAAATGTGCCAACCAATTTTGTGCATGCAAATTAAATAGGAGCTTACATAAGAATATAATTTTCTATCCCCCTATAAAAAGTGTAGAAATGTATACGTTCATCTCTACTGATAATCGTTATTGCTGTTATTTTAGTGTGTAACGGATATCGCTAGAGAGGCGTATTTTACTCTATAAAGATCAGGTATGGACAGGGTCAAATGCAAACTTTATTGATGACTTTGTGTATTTGTTGTATAAATGTTTGGTGCAACACTTTTGGTAAATGTCTGGGTCGCAGCACCAATAAACTTCCTGGTTATGTTCGGAGGGGTATTAGAGAAGAATACCCCTCTGTTTAGGCTCAGAAGGGTGTTACATTATCTCTCTATGTGACAAAAGTATAGTATTCTCTCAGATTGATAGGAGAGGGGATAACATGTACAGAAGTCCATGTTGCCTCTCCCCCTGGGATCACATACAGGTTATGCACAGATGATGATTTATCATTGTCTGTGCAGTCTGCAGCTCTGCTCCTTCCCACTCCTTCCTCCTTCTTCCTTTAGACGCAGCTCTAAGATGCTGCCAGAGGCTGGAGCGGGGAGGACACTTTAGATCCCCATATCTCAGGAACTGTTAGGGCTATGGAGATGAGCTTGGATTCATTTTAAAGATAAGCATGATAGCCCTTACAGATTTGGAGCGATACGCTGTCAGGAATTGTGATCTGCATTGGGATCTCAATGACATATAGCGTTTTCACCAACGAATTGCTCTGGATCTGTAAGGACTATCATAATGATCTTGGATTCATTTTAAACAAGAGAATATCATCTTTAAAATGATATCAAGCTCATATCATAGCCCTAACTGATCCTGAGATATTGGCATTAGTAGTAAGGACGTATTAGATATGTCCTCGGCTACAAAAGTGCCACCCTGGGAGGACGTATAAATACGTAGGTGGCAGGGAAAGGGTTAAACTGGGGGAAACTCAAGGGGGATAATAAAGTGGGGCTGCTGGAGGAGGACATTAAACTGGGGGAAGCTGGAGGGGGACATTATGCCGTGGGGGTAGCTGGAGGGGGACATTAAACTGGGGGCAACTAGAGGCACACATGTCCCCCTCCAACTACCCCCATGGTTTAATGTCCTCCTCTAGCTGCCCCCAGTTTAATGTCCTCTTCCAACTTTCCCCAGTTTAATGTCCCAGTCCAGCGACTCCCACTGTTTAATGTCCCCCCTCCATCTGCCCCCAGTTTAATGTTCCCCCTCCATTTGCCCACAAAGTTTAACATAATAAAAACACTGATACTCACCTCTCCTCGCTCCTCTGCTGCTCTGTCTGCAGTCTTTTGTCCCAGAGTGTACAGGGAGTTGCAGCACGATGTGAGTGACATCGGGGCATGTGCTACAGGGATGTGCTTCACACAGAGTGGTGAAGCAGGAGCTGTCTGCAGACGGCTCCAGCTTCATTATTGTATTTAACGGAGGACTCAGATGAGTTGATATCGGGACATACCTCCCTCTAAGCGGGACAGCGGGACAGGACCCGGAATCCGGGACTGTCCCGCTGAATCCGGGAGGGTTGGTAGGTATGCTGGTGGGCACTAGGCACAATAGTCTGGCACTGACTTAGTTTATACTGCAAATGATTCATTTAAATGATGTGATCATGACCCCAATGTGTGGTATACGTATGTGGGCCTTTGTGTGATATGTGTGCCTGAGCTGGTTTTTAGTCCCAATCTAGTCTAGTCTCATAGAAATAGATTTGACTCTCATGTGTGATATCAGCTGCATCAGCTTGCCATGCTTGATTCAGTCTCACTACTAGAATGTATTGATGTAGCTAAGTTGTTCATTGCTGATACAGTCCAAAGAACTGTAAGTCCTATTCAAGTGAATACCAGAAAGAACAGAAATGGTGCTGCTTACAGGAGATGCTATTTTTTAATCTCTACAATCCTTTTAATGCCACCAATTATGGTCTTAAACACGACTTGTGAGCTCTCCTGTAAGTGCAATAGAGAGAACCTGTCAGACGTGACAGCTCCTCTGTGCCCCCCACATACACTGAAAGCATACATGGGGACATTTTCAATCGGAGTATGCCAAAATTGTGTCCTCACAACATTTTTCTCCCATATAGTCTAGGATGTGATGTGAACAGGTCCTAAATAAGTAGAAAATGTATGTAGTGCAGTCAGAGTTGGCTTTTAGTCCCGATGTACCCCTGTTTGATATAATGAAATAATGACAAGGGAACCCAGGAGTGTTGAACATAGGGGGCACATGATGTCATAATACCACTCCCATAATTTTATTTGACTAATGGTGGTTATTAATGGTGGGTGGTATTTTCCAATTTTGTTCATTTAAGTATCCCAATTTTATTTGTCTTTGGTTTATTTCTACCTCCCCTTATTTTATATTCCCGTGTGGGGGCTGTGTGGAAGATCAAGTCATAGAGAAGCAATCACCCATACTCCCAAATTAAGTCTAGAGAATGGACTGTTGCGATGTCTTATTAGTGAGGTTTTTATTCTTAGGCTTCGTTCACATCTGAGTCGGAGTCTCCGTAAGAGACTCAGATGCAGATTCTGCGAGGACTTTATTCTCCACTGGTTTCAGTATAAAACCAGAGAAAACACTGCGGTCCTCATGAAAGTATATGGGGTCCACGAATGTCCGCAGGTAACTGCTGTTTTAGCAGGTGGGCTCTCCGTCGTTCAGGTGCTCGCAAGAGCTTACATTCTATGAAGAGATAGGGGGGACACAAGAGGTCAGATGGCTTGTTTGATACCATGGTCCAGCCGTCTTTTAATAGAAAAGGTTATGTAACTGAAGCTGTATGAACCCGTCATCAGCCTGTACCTGTGAATAAACAGAGACTAAGTGCAAGGAGTGCAGTGTAACTTCTAGAAGGAGAGGACAGAATCTGAGGAACAGAGGAGGAAGGATAAAAGGTGTTATTGTTGTCAAGCTCCGCACACTACGCTGTGATCAGGTCACGTGATAAGACTGACCATACAGATGTGATTTTAGGGCAGTTTTGAAGCTGCTGTAGTTGGGGATTAATCGGATTGCCTTGGGTAAAGCATTCCAAAGCACTGGTGCAGCTCGACAAAAGTCTTGGAGACGGGAGTGGGATGATCGGATAACAGTCGGATGCAAGTCTAAGGTCATTGACAGAGCGGAGAGGACAGTTAGGGCGGTAGAAAGTGACGACAGAAGAGATATAGGGGGGCGTAGCGCTATGGATGGATTTGTGGGTAAACAGTTATACTAACCTTGCCTCACATCTCCTGGGCATCCTTGCAGTGTCCAGCGGTCCCCTGGCGTTCTCTTCTTTCCTCTTGTGTCCACTGAATGATGTCACATGCAGCAGGCCATTGCTGAGGCCTGTGATTGGGCGCATATGTGTGGTGCACCGACGTCATGACGCTTTGGACCAGAAAAATAATGGTTGGATAAAAATGCACAATCTGTTTGCATCTGTTATATAATGAAATCTAATGTTAAAAAAATGATTCCTCATTGATCCATTTTTTTTTGGAAGACAGAAAGCTGTGGTAGGATACAATTTTCTGTCTGTCAAAAAAGTATCACGATTGTATAGCAATTTTCATAGAATTGCAACTTAGAAATGTCCAGAGTTAACAAGGATGCATGCACTTAACTAGTAATTTGGGATATATTCAGACTTGGAGCCTATGGCAGCATCACCTATAAACACAGCTCAAGGAAAAGCAGGCACAACAGCTGTAAAATGTATATGTAAATCACTAAGTAACAGAATAAACAAAAATTAAATATACTGGCCAGGTGTATGATATGTATAACAATTACTGTACCTTAGACACTTTGTTTTCTGTGGTACCATGTTTTAACTTGTACTCAGGTAGTTTAGGGGGATATGCCCCTTCTCAGACTTTGGCATTTGTGAAATATGTTCAGAGTGTGTTGGTCAGAGACTGTACGTATTACTCAATTGAATTGGGATCAGATTCAACAATGAATTTGTGGACCTGGGATGGAAGCTGCAGTATAATAGTGAGCCATTTCTGTCAGTAGATCTGGGGTAAATATCTCCATACCTTGGGCATCTTTTTGTATTAAAGCTTGTAGAAAGCAGATCTTTGTCAAAGTTCAAAGTGAATTGCACTTGTAAGGCCCCATGCACATGACTGAGTGTGCATTCGATGTGGGGCAGAGTTTGCAGCGGAGTGCACTCAGATCACACTCGGAGTGACATCTGAGTGTATTCTGTGATGTACTCACGTCTATGGGAGCTTCCGACTTATTCTGTTCTGATGTCACTGATTATTAGAATGCGGGTTCTATCCTGCTCCCTGTCATAGACACTGAGAAAACTCTGCAGACTTCCTGTGAAAAACGCTGCGGAAAAAAAAACGCAATGCGTTTAGGCCTCTTTCTTTTATGCAGCGAAATTTGGCATCGGTTCGCCGGGTGGAGCTTTAGCGTTAAGGCTATGGCCACATGTAGCGAGATGCAGCTAAAAAGTGTTGTGGAGAAACACAGCTCAGTTGATAATACCCCTTTAATACACCATAATGTAGCTGTAAGTAATGTTTTTCTTACAAAGAGGCACCATGATGTACAGTTAAGTTATGGTAACTGGGTGGGCACAGGAGCTGTGATTGTGCTATTACCAGTGTCGGACTGGGATGTCTAGGGCCCACCAGTGGAATTTTTTCTAGGGGCCCACCATCTGGACCTCTGCAGATCAGCGGTACCGAGACAGGGCGGCTAAAGGTAATAACATGCCGGGAGCCATGCTGCTCACCCACTATACCATGTGTACCACTGCACTACCTAAACCTACTGCTACACCTTGTATGGCAAGTGAACAGCGTGGCTCCAAGAATTGTTACCTTTACCTGTAGCTGCACTGTCCTGGAAAAGCTGATCTGCAGAGGTCCTGGCTGTTGTATCATCGCAGATGTAATATTGATGGCCTATCCTAAGGACAGGACATCAATATTAGAAAGATGGATAAATCCTTTAAAGAGGAATTGGAATTGGAGCAACCAATGTAGCTGGTGGGAGGTGTAAAGTAAAAAATAAGTAAATTATAAAGCATACTCGCCTGTCCCCGGCGGTCTGTTGTCCGCTGCCAGTATCCATTCAGTCTCATGCCAGCGACTCCTTGCTGGGAGTCCTGCACCTCATGTGATCGCTAAGACCAATTAGATACAGGATTTCCAGAAATGAGACGCCGTGAGACCGAACAGACACAGGCAGGGGACAATGGGGTGCTGGGGACAGGTGAGTATGCTTTTATTTTTTAATTTTCTTATTTTTACACCTCCCTGGCGGCCGACACAGTGGTCGCTCCAGTTTATGGACAACCTCTTTTAAGGGGTTGTCTGGGCCAAATTTTTCTATGGTCACTTCACTGGTCCCCCCACATAGTGGCCTCTTCACTGGTCCCCCATACTGTATGGGGAACAGGGATGGGGCCATTATATTGTGTGGGGGCAGTGATGGGGGCTAACATCCTGTGGGGGGTGGGACATTAAACTGTGTGGGGCATATTAAAGGGGTTGTCCAAGGTTAATCTTTTTTATGGCCTATGCTCAGGATAGGCCATAAATACCTGATCAGTAGAGGGCTGACACACGGCCCCATCAGCTGTTCGGAGCCACTTCCGGCACCTGATCTGTACACAACACAGGGGCGGAAGCAGAAAGCTCCATCCGCTGTATAGCAGCCCGGCGCCTTCACTGCAGCTCAGCTCCCACTGACTTCAATAAGTGCTGAGATGCAGTGAAGGCGCCCGGCTAATATACAGTGGACAGAGCTTTCTGCTTCTGGCCCTGTATTGTGTACAATACGGGCATCAGAAGTGGCTCCATACAGCTGATCGGTCTGGGGTCGGCCCCCTACAGATCAGGTATTTATATCCTATCCTGAGGATAAACCATAACAAATTATGCCTGGACAACCCCTTTAATATACCCACAAGGGCACCCCTAATGCGCCACACTTTAAAGAGGTTGTCCAGTATAACTTTTTTTCTTTTTTATAATTAGCCTTGGGGAGGTGAATACCCCCTACCCCCCCCCCCCCAAAAAAAAAAAAAAACACACTAAACATACTCACCTGTCTCCGGTGCTTCGGTGTCCTCCCAGCACGGTCTGGTCCTGCAGCTCCGCTGTCTTCTTTTTGCCACAATTACTCACTGGCTGTGATGACCCAGGTCCCTTCCCTTAGGCCGCTGATTGGCCTCAGGGGTCACATGACGTCACAGGTAGTCATGTGCAGGGGGAACTTCAGCTGGAAGAAAACAACAGAACTGCAGGACCGAACCGCACTGGGAGACACTGGGGACAGGAGAGAAAGTTTTGTTTTGTTTTTTTTGTTTTGTTTTTTTCACCTGCCCCAGCGTAATTTAAAAAAAAAAATGAAGGAGCCACTGTATGGAGTATAAGCTCCACAGTGGCCCCCACAAAGTATTATAAGCTCCACAGTGGCCCCCACCCAGTACTATAAGTTCGACAGTGACCCCCACACAGTATTATAAGCCCCACAGTGGCCCCCACCCAGTATTATAAGTTCCACAGTGGCCCCCACACAGTATTATAAGCTCCACAGCGGCCCCCACACAGTATTATAAGCTCCACAGTGGCCCCCATACAGTATTATAAGCTCTATAGTGGCCCCCACACAGTATTATAAGCCCCACAGTGGCCCCCATCCAGTATTATATGCGCCCAATAGCCCCCCTCCGCTTCAGTGCTATTACTATACTCTGGGGTCTCCTCAGACCCCAGAGTATAATAATCGGAGACCCCAGGGAAGGTGATTAAAAATAACAAACCGTTATACTCACCTTGTCTTACCTTTCCTTGGCATCCTCGCTCCATCCTGCCGTCTTCAGCGTCTTCAGGCCCTTTTCTGACATCGCTGCTGAGGCCTGTGATTGGGCCTCCGCGGTCACGTGGTGGCGCACTGACATCATTACGCGGCCGCGCCCCATGTGACCGCTGGGGCCTAATCACAGGCCTCAGTCATGACGGAGGAGCACCGAAGAGGACGCTGCGCCCAGGAGAGGTGAGAATATGTGTTTATTATTTTCAGTCACCTCCCCTGGGCTGCCATCTATTGGAAAGGGGCCTGCAATATGCCAGGGTCCCTTTCCAATAACAGTATGTATAGCGGTCGGGGAAGCAGGCTTTCCCCGACCGCTATCATAGTGGTCTGGGAACCGGCCATCTCCAGCTGGCCACGGGCACCATACCCCGCTGAGCCCGGTTACGCCACTGGTCAGGGGCCCGATCGGGATGGTCAGGGTCCCTTACATGAGGACTAATAGTCGGGGCTCGGGGCCCACCGGTGGATTCACCGGTTCCCCGGTGGGCCAGTCCGACCCTGGCTATTACCATGGCAACCTGGTGGTGACTGTCAGCTGGGTTTGTACTGTAATGGTCAGGATCAAGTAACCTCTGATCATGGCTGTTTAAACCCATTAGAAGCAATGAAGTGATGACAGCTTCAAGTCTCCGAGAGGCACAAAAAAGTAAAGTCAAGGTGAGCAAAGCTAAGTAAGTTTCCCATCAAAAATGTATCAAACATATTTTTCAGCCTTTATTCAAATAACGATAATTTTATTTTCAAAAAGAATTCACAATAACAAATACATATACTGTAGAATAAAATTAACTAGCTGTAAACAGCTACAATATAGTAAACAGCAAAAAAAACAAAAAACCCAGACATTGTTTTTTTTTACATTTTTTTAATAAATACTCCCTCTCAAATTTATAAAATTAATCAATAATTGAAGTTTCAACAAACCTTCATACATGTAGTTAAAAAGAAATATTACATAAAACAATGGTGAAATAACTATTGTTTTGCACTCTTCAATTATGAAAATGATTCATAAGACCAGTAGATGTTCCTGTAAATTAGAGTGTTCCTAACCCCGCATTCAGATGGCCGAGTTTCACCTGTGAACATTATGTCGGGAGAGGGACCCTTAGCAGTATAGTTATCTATGATGCTCAAAGTCCCTGCCTCTCCTCTACATACCGTCTTGTAATATGCAGTACAGGACAGTATGTCGCTGGGTTAGTGTAAGGCTCAACATGTCCGGTCCATTGTGGTATGTCCACAACAGACAGCCTGCAGTTGATTCAGTTGCAGCAAAAAATGCAGCCAAAAACGGCTGTTCAGTGGTTTGCTCCAGATTATACCTTTGCTTTACAAAGGTTGAAAGCCACAGATGAAATGACAGCAATAAAGGACATGCTACATGTTTGAAACACACAGCACCATACAGTTTGCACTGCAGGTTTGTTTCTGTGGTTTTCATCCACTACACTGGTACTGTACTTACCAGTGGGTTAGGCGCCCATGACTTTTCCAGCAGCTAACCCACTGCGAGTAAGGTTGAGCTATTAAAGAGAACCTGTCTGCTGTTTTTTTCACCATAAACTGGCCATATGTACAGAATCAAGTAATTCCCTTTCCATTGGTGTCCTCTGTGATCTTTCTGTTGCATCAAAGTGAAGTTATAACTGTTTGAAATGACCCCAAGTAGTCACGGTGGGCGGGGAGAAGCTTCAGCCTAGTCACACTGTCACCTTACTAATCACACCTCTAAGGTGTGACTGACAACTACCTTGTGACATCAGTGAGGAGACTGTGAGGGAGATGTCAGGCACTATGGTTTTACACAAAGGGTTGCAAGGATTTAGCAAAATGTGCATAAACTTGTCCAAATTTATTTATGTAATGTTTTTAATTGCGTTTTACTTGATAAGTACCTGCCCATACACATTGATGGTCACCTGCTCAAACCAAATTCAGTGGGTTGTAACAACATTCATCTAATGTGTATGGCCTCCTTAAGACATAGCTGATGTGTTATTACAAGCCTCAGCACAGACTTACCCCGCATGCACACAGAGTTAACCCGCATTAGCATGACCGAGTTTCAGTATGCTGGGTGAAGGGCTCCTAGCATTGTAGTTATCTGTGATTCTAGGAGTCCCTGCCTACCAGCAATATACTGTCCCGTAATGATTATAGTACAGGACAGTATGTTGCCGGGAGGCAGGGACTCCTAGCATCATAGATAACTGTATTGCTAGGAGTCCCTTTCCTGGCATACTGTTCAGACAGGTAAATCCAGCCAACACACGGACCTTGAGTTTCATGGCTAAAACTCGGACATGTGAATACGGGATTAGACTATTGCTTCCCCATTTTGCTTTCAGCAGTCTCCAGGCAGTAATACCAGCTGAGCTGGTGATTTACCAGTCTAATGTCAACTCTACTTGTATACCAACCAATCTAACATTTGCCATCTACCCAGTGGAAGGTTGATAAATGTTTTTGCTGCTATAACCCTTTGAATCAAACAAAGAGGATGGCAGGCAAGTAAAATACCAGGTAGACTAGATGAGGACTGATACACCTAGAACAGAGAAGCCTAGAAGATTAGATCTAATTCTGACAAGAGAGTTTATATATCTGGTGTGGAGCTTTAAATGATAAAATTCTTCACCTGCACTTTTATGTATGACTGACCAGAGATATAAATGTGAGGTTCTTAGCGCACACTTTGGTGAATTGTGCGAGACCATCTGTCATGTCAAGGCGACCTCATTTATATGGGTCCCTACACTAAGACTTTATTTCTATAATAAATACTATACTCCCCCTATAGATAAGATACTAGGAGACTGTAACATTCTTAGAGACAGCACTGTAACAGTGAGTTTAGAAGAAAGTTATCTCCTGCCCCAAGGGATAGTATAGGGACCCATCATAATAAGGCCACTAAGTGGTTGATGGGCTCTATATACACATACCGTATATAGAGATTTTTATTACTATAATATATATACTCATGTACTATATAAACATAAATTTATGTTTCTGTTAGTTGTCTTCTTCCATTGTAGAACTTGGAATACTCTGCACCTGTTGAGATGTAATATGCATGGTAAGGTTCTGGTGTCTATGACGTTATAAGTTCTGCAATGTCATAGCTACTCATTTTCCAACCTTCTAACAAGTTGAATATCTGTCAGGGGTATAATCACAGGTTGTCAATATTTTTATTGCACTGATATACCAGATGAGGCAGGAAGTAGACAATTTATAGGGCATTTAAAGGGATTTTCTAGGAGTGTGAATTTGATGACCTATAGATAGATATCTATAGATTTTGGATATCAGGTCGGATGAAATCTGTCATCAAACACTCCTGCCAAGTACTTGAGATTTTGGTGTTGGAGATGGAGTACTTAATTTGAAGCACCCCATCTCTCCTCCCTTATGTGTGAACAAGGGTGAAAAACATTAAGTGAATAAGCAATATATACCTAGAACTGTCCTCAAGATGTCTTCCTCAAGTGACAAAGTCTGCTTCTGATTTAGAACATTCTATTCACTTACCTGTTGTCATGCACATTGTGATGTCATGGGTCTTGTGATGTCATGGGTCATGTGATGTCCTTACAACAGTCCAGCCAATTTGAATATGGCAGCAGGGTGAAACTGCAGTCTGTGGATATTTTTATTGCAATTAATATTTCATATTTTTCTCTTTATTTTAAGACATATTATGAGTTGTACCCTTACAGAGGAGTCCATATCTTCCACAAATAAGTGTCTAAGCTGCTTCTTTTGAGAAAATCCTTTTAAATGTCTCTTATCAGTAAAGTTCCCTTGAAACATACCATCTGTGTCCACCTACATATATGTGTATGCCTTAAAGTAACCATCTGTGTCCTCCTACATACAGTATATGAATTCTGCATACACAGACATAACATACATGCTTAGCAGAGTCAGCCATGAATGATTAGCTGAATGATAAGCTATGCCAGTGGACCTCAACCTGCGGTACGCATACCCCAGGGGTACACACCTCAACCTCAGGGGAACGCGCTAGGGCTGAGAGGAGGATCACTGCACGTTTGTTGGCTCCAGCCCTGGACTCCTGCATATGTGTGTGCTAGATTCTAACATAGATATATGTGGGAGCTGTTCTAGGTCCTCCAAAGCTCCTCAGGCATTCAACGCTACTTCTAAAACTAGGTTCCACTTAAAACTGGCAGAGAGAAAAATCCTATGGGGTTCGTGGGTTTAAACGGACAGGGTCTCCGTCTTTCAGGTCCCCATGTGGACCCGGACACAAGTGTGATACACTAGTGTATCAGTTTGATCCTATCTGCTCTGCAAATATGGCCTTGGATTAGCACTACTACTCTTATTCTGCATATATGACCTCTACACAGCACTGTTACTCTTATCCTGTGTATGTGGGTAATGCATAGCACTACTACTCTTATCCTACATATATGACCTCTATACAGTACTACTACTCTTATCCTGCATTTATGGTCTCTACACAGCACTACTACTCGTATCCCAAATATATGACCTTGACACAGCACTACAGTACTACTCTAAATTGCAACATTAAAAAATCATACGAACCTCCCATATCTGTATATTTTCTTAAAGTAGACACATGCAGCATTGTCAAAATGCCACGTAGTACTGTATACGAACAGGCACCTTCATGCAATTTTGATTTAAAGTGTATTTTTGATTAAAAAAAAAAAAATGCAAATAAATGTATATTAGTTGCTAAAAGTGGAAACCAAACTAAAAGTTATATGCACCAAACCTTCTAAAAATAAGAGTTCAACATGTGCAGTGTTCATTCATAATACTAAGGTCTACACCTGCATGCACATATTTTCATAACATAACCAGAACTGGAAGGGACAAAAATCTGCTTTGAAGCTGGAAATTTTATAAAAGCATCATCCTATTAAATGTAGGGATTGCACACTGTGAAAAGCAAGTGCACTCCTAAACCCTATATATTTCTTGAAAGTAGACAAACTGAAGATTACATGTGTCTCAATGGGCTATCAATAGCCATGTCCACCTTCATGTAACTTTGTCACAAACACAAATAATTTTTGAAAAATGCACCTATACACATATATTTGCAACTAAAACTCCTATTCAATTGTACATTCACACACAAAACACATTTAAAATAATAGATCAAGGTGTACACAATTTATATATACCACAAACATCAACTACAACAAGAGCTCGTACTCTCAAAAACACTGACACAGAAGACAAGCTATATTTTGATGTTATTCACTAACATATTAAAAATCTATATTGCACATAGCAAACTGTGACTGTGATACCAAAATCTAACTTTTTGAGATTGCACAGCATTCCGTTTATAAAAACACAACTTGATATTTCAGAGATTACAAGCAAGAATTGCACAAAAATTCTAATTTGTCACTCAAGTGCGAGATCAAGCAATCCCTTTCCGCAAGCAAAATGTACTTTCCAAAAAACTGCAAGATGCGAGGAATTCATACATACCACATAAATATATATTTACAGGTGCATGTGTTAAAGCAAAATTGGAAAAATTGCAGCAATGTGCCAACCAATTTTGTGCATGCAAATTAAATAGGAGCTTACATAAGAATATAATTTTCTATCCCCCTATAAAAAGTGTAGAAATGTATACGTTCATCTCTACTGATAATCGTTATTGCTGTTATTTTAGTGTGTAACGGATATCGCTAGAGAGGCGTATTTTACTCTATAAAGATCAGGTATGGACAGAGTCAAATGCAAACTTTATTGATGACTTTGTGTATTTGTTGTATAAATGTTTGGTGCAACACTTTTGGTAAATGTCTGGGTCGCAGCACCAATAAACTTCCTGGTTATGTTCGGAGGGGTATTAGAGAAGAATACCCCTCTGTTTAGGCTCAGAAGGGTGTTACATTATCTCTCTATGTGACAAAAGTATAGTATGCTCTCTGACTGATAGGAGAGGGGATAACATGAACAGAAGTCCATGTTGCCTCTCCCCCTGGGATCACATACAGGTTATGAAAAGATGAAGATTTATCATTGTCTGTGCAGTCTGCAGCTCTGCTCCTTCCCACTCCTTCCTCCTTCTTCCTTTAGACGCAGCTCTAAGATGCTGCCAGAGGCTGGAGGGGGGAGGACACTTTAGATCCCCATATCTCAGGAACCGTTAGGGCTATGGAGATGAGCTTGGATTCATTTTAAAGATAAGCATGATAGCCCTTACAGATTTGGAGCGATACGCTGTCAGGAATTGTGATCTGCATTGGGATCTCAATGACATATAGCGTTTTCACCAGCGAATTGCTCTGGATCTGTAAGGACTATCATGATGATCTTGGATTCATTTTAAACAAGAGAATATCATCTTTAAAATGATATCAAGTTCATATCATAGCCCTAACCGATCCTGAGATATTGGCATTAGTAGTAAGGACGTATTAGATATGTCCTCGGCTACAAAAGTGCCACCCTGGGAGGACGTATAAATACGTAGGTGGCAGGGAAAGGGTTAAACTGGGGGAAACTCAAGGGGGATAATAAAGGGGGCTGCTGGAGGAGGACATTAAACTGGGGGAAGCTGGAGGAGGACATTAAGCAGTGGGGGTAGCTGGAGGGGGACATTAAACTGGGGGCAACTAGAGGCACACATATCCCCCTCCAACTACCCCCATGGTTTAATGTCCTCCTCCAGTTGCCCCCAGTTTAATGTCCTCTTCCAACTTTCCCCAGTTTAATGTCCCAGTCCAGCGACCCCCACTGTTTAATGTCCCCCTCCATCTGCCTCCAGTTTAAAGTTCCCCCTCCATTTGCCCACAAAGTTTAACATAATAAAAACACTGATACTCACCTCTCCTCGCTCCTCTGCTGCTCTGTCTGCAGTCTTTTGTCCCAGAGTGTACAGGGAGTTGCAGCACGATGTGAGTGACATCGGGGCATGTGCTACAGGGATGTGCTTCACACAGAGTGGTGAAGCAGGAGCTGTCTGCAGACGGCTCCAGCTTCATCATTGTATTTAACGGAGGACTCAGATGAGTTGATATCGGGACATACCTCCCTCTCAGCGGGACAGCGGGACAGGACCCGGAATCCGGGACTGTCCCGCTGAATCCGGGACGGTTGGTAGGTATGCTGGTGGGCACTAGGCACAATAGTTTGGCACTGACTTAGTTTATACTGCAAATGATTCATTTAAATGATGTGATCATGACCTCAATGTGTGGTATACGTATGTGGGCCTTTGTGTGATATGTGTGCCTGAGCTGCTTTTTAGTCCCAATCTAGTCTAGTCTCATAGAAATAGATTTGACTCTCATGTGTGATATCAGCTGCATCAGCTTGCCATGCTTGATTCAGTCTCAGTACTGGAATGCATTGATGTATCTAAGTTGTTCATTGCTGATACAGTCCAAAGAACTGTAAGTCCTATTCAAGTGAATACCAGAAAGAACAGAAATGGTGCTGCTTACAGGAGATGCTATTTTTTAATCTCTACAATCCTTATAATGCCACCAATTATGGTTTTAAACACGACTTGTGAGCTCTCCTGTAAGTGCAATAGAGAGAACCTGTCAGACGTGACAGCTCCTCTGTGCCCCCCACATACACTGAAAGCATACATGGGGACATTTTCAATCGGAGTATGCCAAAATTGTGTCCTCACAACATTTTTCTACCATATACTCTAGGATGTGATGTGAACAGGTCCTAAATAAGTAGAAAATGTATGTAGTGCAGTCATAGTTGGCTTTTAATCCCGATGTACCCCTGTTTGATATAATGAAATAATGACAAGGGACCCCAGGAGTGTTGAACATAGGGGCACATGATGTCATAGTACCACTCCCATAATTTTATTTGACTAATGGTGGTTATTAATGGTGGGTGGTATTTTCCAATTTTGTTCATTTAAGTATCCCAATTTTATTTGTCTTTGGTTTATTTCTACCTCCCCTTATTTTATATTCCCCTGTGGGGGCTGTGTGGAAGATCAAGTCATAGAGAAGCAATTACCCATACTCCCAAATTAAATCTAGAGAATGGACTGTTGCGATGTCTTATTAGTGAGGTTTTTATTCTTAGGCTTCGTTCACATCTGCGTTGGAGTCTCCGTAAGAGACTCAGATGCAGATTCTACGAGGACTTTATTCTCCACTGGTTTCAGTATAAAACCAGCGGAAACACTGCGGTCCTCATGAAAGTCTATGGGGTCCACGAATGTCCGCAGGTAACTGCTGTTTTACCAGGCAGGCTCTCCGTCGTTCAGGTGCTCGCAAGAGCTTACATTCTATGAGGCGATAGGGGGACACAAGAGGTCAGAGGGCTTGTTTGATACCATGGTCCAGCCGTCTTTTAATAGAAAAGGTTATGTAACTGAAGCTGTATGAACCCGTCATCAGCCTGTACCTGTGAATAAACATAGACTAAGTGCAAGGAGTGCAATGTAACTTCTAGGAGAGGACAGGATCTGAGGAACAGAGGAGGAAGGATAAAAGGTGTTATTGTTGTCAAGCTCCGCACACTACTCTGTGATCAGGTCATGTGATAAGACTGACCATACAGATGTGATTTTAGGGCAGTTTTGAAGCTGCTGTAGTTGGGGATTAATCGGATTGCCTTGGGTAAAGCATTCCAACGCACCGGTGTAGCTCGACAAAAGTCTTGGAGACGGGAGTGGGATGATCGGAGAGGACGGTTAGGGCGGTAGACAGTGACGTCAGAGGAGATATAGGGGGGTGCAGCGCTATGGATGGATTTGTGGGTAAACAGTTATACTAACCTTGCCTCACATCTCCTGGGCATCCTTGCAGTGTCCAGCAGTCCCCTGGCGTTCTCTTCTTTCCTCTTGTGTCCACTGAGGCCTGTGATTGGGCGCATATGTGTGGTGGACCGACGTCATGACGCTTTGGACCAGAAAAATAATGGTTGGATAAAAACGCACAATCTGTTTGCATCTGTTATATAATGAAATCTAATGTTAAAAAATGATTCCTCATTGATCCATTTTTTTTTGGAAGACAGAAAGCCGTGGTAGGATACAATTTTCTGTCTGTCAAAAAAGTATCACGATTGTATAGCGATTTTCATAGAATTGCAACTTAGAAATGTCCAGAGTTAACAAGGATGCAAGCACTTAACTAGTAATTTGGGATATATTCAGACTTGGAGCCTATGGCAACATCACCTATAAACACAGCTCAAGGAAAAGCAGGCACAACAGCTGTAAAATGTATATGTAAATCACTAAGTAACAGAATAAACAAAAATTAAATATACTGGCCAGGTGTATGATATGTATAACAATTACTGTACCTTAGACACTTTGTTTTCTGTGGTACCATGTTTTAACTTGTACTCAGGTAGTTTAGGGGGATATGCCCCTTCTCAGACTTTGGCATTTGTGAAATATGTTCAATTAGAGTGTGTTGGTCAGAGACTGTACGTATCACTCAATTGAATTGGGATCAGATTCAACAATGAATTTGTGGACCTGGGATGGAAGCTGCAGTATAATAGTGAGCCATTTCTTTCAGTAGATCTGGGGTAAATATCTCCATACCAAGGGCATCTTTTTGTATTAAAGCTAGTAGAAAGCAGATCTTTGTCAAAGTTCAAAGTGAATTGCAGTTGTAAGGCCCCATGCACATGACTGAGTGTGCATTCGATGTGGGGCAGAGTTTGCAGCGGAGTGCACTCAGATCACACTCGGAGTGACATCTGAGTGTATTCTGTGATGTACTCACGTCTATGGGAGCTTCCGACTTATTCTGTTCTGATGTCACTGATTATTAGAATGCAGGTTCTATCCTGCTCCCTGTCATAGACACTGAGAAAACTCTGCAGACTTCCTGTGAAAAACGCTGCGGAAAAAAAAAACGCAATGCGTTTGGGCCTCTTTCTTTTATGCAACGAAATTTGGCATTGGTTCGCCGGGTGGAGCCTTAGCGTTAAGGCTATGGCCACATGTAGCGAGATGCAGCTAAAAAGTGTTGTGGAGAAACACAGCTCAGTTGATAATACCCCTTTAATACACCATAATGTAGCTATAAGTAATGTTTTTCTTACAAAAAGGCACCATGATGTACAGTTAAGTTATGGTAACTGGGTGGGCACAGAAGCTGTGATTGTGCTATTACCATGGAAACCTGGTGGTGACTGTCAGCTGGGTTTGTGCTGTAATGGTCAGGATCAAGTAACCTCTGATCATGGCTGTTTAAACCCATTAGAAGCAATGAAGTGATGACAGCTTCAAGTCTCCGAGAGGCACAAAAAAGTAAAGTCAAGGTGAGCGAAGCTAAGTAAGTTTCCCATCAAAAATGTATCAAACATATTTTTCAGCCTTTATTCAAATAAAGATAATTTTATTTTCAAAAAGAATTCACAATAACAAATACATATATTGCAGAATAAAAATAACTAGCTGTAAACAGCTACAATATAGTAAACAGCAAAAAAAAACAAAAAACCCAGACATTGTTTTTTTTTTTTTTTTTTTCAATTAATACTCCCTCTCAAATTTATAAAATTAATCAATAATTGAAGTTTCAACAAACCTTCATATATGTAGTTAAAAAGAAAAATTACATAAAACAATGGTGAAATAACTATTGTTTTGCACTCTTCAATTATGAAAATGATTCATAAGACCAGTAGATGTTCCTGTAAATTAGAGTGTTCCTAACCCCGCATTCAGATGGCCGAGTTTCACCTGTGAACATTATGTCGGGAGAGGGACCCTTAGCAGTATAGTTATCTATGATGCTCGAAGTCCCTGCCTCTCCTCTACATACCGTCTTGTAATATGCAGTACAGGACAGTATGTCGCTGGGTTAGTGTAAGGCTCAACATGTCCGGTCCACTGTGGTATGTCCACAACAGACAGCGCGCAGTTGATTCAGTTGCAGCAAAAAATGCAGCCAAAAACAGCTGTTCAGTGGTTTGCTCCAGATTATACCTTTGCTTTACAAAGGTTGAAAGCCACAGATGAAATGACAGCAATAAATGACATGCTACATGTTTGAAACACACAGCACCATATAGTTTGCACTGCAGGTTTGTTTCTGTGGTTTTCATCCACTACACTGGTACTGTACTTACCAGTGGGTTAGGCGCCCATGATTTTTCCAGCAGCTAACCCACTGCGAGTAAGGTTGAGCTATTAAAGAGAACCTGTCTGCTGTTTTTTTCACCATAAACTGGCCATATGTACAGAATCAAGTAATTCCCTTTCCATTGGTGTCCTCTGTGATCTTTCTGTTGCATCAAAGTGAAGTTATAACTGTTTGAAATGACCCCAAGTAGTCACGGTGGGCGGGGAGAAGCTTCAGCCTAGTCACACTGTCACCTTACTAATCACACCTCTAAGGTGTGACTGACAACTACCTTGTGACATCAGTGAGGAGACTGTGAGGGAGATGTCAGGCACTATGGTTTTACACAAAGGGTTGCAAGGATTTAGCAAAATGTGCATAAACTTGTCCAAATTTATTTATGTAATGTTTTTTATTGCGTTTTACTTGATAAGTACCTGCCCATACATATTGATGGTCACCTGCTCATACCAAATTCAGTGGGTTGTAACAACATTCATCTAATGTGTATGGCCTCCTTAAGACATAGCTGATGTGTTATTACAAGCCTCAGCACAGACTTACCCCGCATGCACACAGAGTTAACCCGCATTAGCATGACCGAGTTTCAGTATGCTGGGTGAAGGGCTCCTAGCACTGTAGTTATCTGTGATTCTAGGAGTCCCTGCCTACCAGCAATATACTGTCCCGTAATGATTATAGTACAGGACATTATGTTGCTGGGAGGCAGGGACTCCTAGCATCATAGATAACTGTATTGCTAGGAGTCCTTTTCCTGGCATACTGTTCAGACTGGTAAATCCAGCCAACACACGGACCTTGAGTTTCGTGGCTAAAACTCGGACATGTGAATACGGGATTAGACTATTGCTTCCCCATTTTGCTTTCAGCAGTCTCCAGGCAGTAATACCAGCTGGGCTGGTGATTTACCAGTCTAGTGTCAACTCTACTTGTATACCAACCAATCTAACATTTGCCATCTACCCAGTGGAAGGTTGATAAATGTTTTTGCTGCTATAACCCTTTGGATCAAACAAAGAGGATGGCAGGCAAGTAAAATACCAGGTAGACTAGATGAGGACTGATACACCTAGAATAGAGAAGCCTAGAAGATTAGATCTAATTCTGACAAGAGAGTTTATATATCTGGTGCGGAGCTTTAAATGATAAAATTCTTCACCTGCACTTTTATGTATGACTGACCAGAGATATAAATGTGAGGTTCTTAGCGCACACTTTGGTGAATTGTGCGAGCCCATCTGCCACGTCAAGGCGACCTCATTCAGATGGGTCCCTACACTAAGACTTTATTTCTATAATAAATACTATACTCCCCCTATAGATAAGATACTAGGAGACTGTAACATTCTTAGAGACAGCACTGTAACAGTGAGTTTAGAAGAAAGTTATCTCCTGCCCCAAGTGTTAGTATAGGGACCCATCATAATAAGGCCACTAAGTGCTTGATGGGCTCTATATACACATACCGTATATAGAGATTTTTATTACTATAATATATATACTCACATACTATATAAACATAAATTTATGTTTATATTAGTTGTCTTCTTCCATTGTAGAACTTGGAATACTCTGCACCTGTTGAGATGTAATACGCATGGTAAGTTTCTGGTGTCTATGATGTTATAAGTTCTGCAATGTCATAGCTACTCATTTTCCAACCTTCTAACAAGTTGAATATCTGTCAGGGGTATTGCACTGATATACCAGATGAGGCAGGAAGTAGACAATTTATAGGGCATTTAAAGGGATTTTCTAGGAGTGTGAATTTGATGACCTATAGATAGATATCTATAGATTTTGGATATCAGGTCGGATGAAATCTGTCATCAAACACTCCTGCCAAGTACTTGAGATTTTGGTGTTGGAGATGGAGTACTTAATTTGAAGTACCCCATCTCTCCTCCCTTATGTGTGAACAAGGGTGAAAAACATTAAGTGAATAAGCAATATATACCTAGACCTGTCCTCAAGATGTCTTCCTCAAGTGACAAAGTCTGCTTCTGATTTAGAACATTCTATTCACTTACTTGTTGTCATGCACATTGTGATGTCATGGATCTTGTGATGTCATGGGTCATGCGATGTCGTTACAACATTCCAGCCAATTTGAATATGGCATCAGGGTGAAACTGCAGTCTGTGGATATTTTTATTGCAATTAATATTTCATATTTTTCTCTTTATTTTAAGACATATTATGAGTTGTACCCTTACAGAGGAGTCCATATCTTCCACAAATAAGTGTCTAAGCTGCTTCTTTTGAGAAAATCCCTTTAAATGTCTCTTATCAGTAAAGTTCCCTTGAAACATACCATCTGTGTCCACCTGCATATATGTGTATGCCTTAAAAGTAACCATCTGTTTCCTCCTACATACAGTATATGAATTCTGCATACACAGACATAACATACATGCTTAGCAGAGTCAGCCATGAATGATTAGCTGAATGGTAAGCTATGCCAGTGGACCTCAACCTGCGGTACGCATACCCAGGGTCGGACTGGCCCACCGGGGAACCGGTGAATCCCCTGGTGGGCCCCGAGCCCCGACTATTAATACTCATTTTGCCAATGGAAAGGTCAAGGGTCTGATCGGGACAGTCAGGGGCCCAACCGGCTCCTGACCATCCCGATCGGCCCCTGACCAGTGGACAGTGGCGTAACGATCGTGGTCGCAAGGGCTGCGACTGCGACCGGAGGGGTGCGGGGCCCGTGGCCAGCTGGAAATGGCCGGGGCCCCGGACTACCATGATAGCGGTCGGGGAAGGCCTGGTTCCCCGACTGCTATACCTATTGTTAATGGAGAGGGGCCGGGCCCCTTTCTATTAGATGCCAGCCCAGGGGAAGTGACAAAAAAAAAAAAAAAAAAACTCACCTGGATGTCCTGGGCTCAGAATCGCTTCCGGCACCTTTCCGGCCTCACTGCAGGGGCCTGTGATTAGGCCCCAGCGGTGGCATGGAGCGCGCCAGCGTAATGACGTCATCGCGTCCCACGTGACCGCTGAGGTGTAATCACAGGCCCCAGCGGTGACGTCTGGGGCACAGGACGTGTAGACCAGGGGACCAAGGAAGATGGGAAAGACAGTTGGACAGAGCAAGGATGCCCCGGAGAGGTAAGACAAGGTGAGTATAAGTGTTTGTTATTTTTAATCACTTCTTTTGGGCCTCTACTTATTATATTCTGGGGTCTGAGGAGACCCCTGAGTATAATAATAGCATTGGGGGTGGGGGGCACTGTGAAGCATCTAATAGTGTGTGGGGGCCACTTTGGGCATATTATACAGTGTGGGGGCCAGTGTGGGCATATAATAGTGTGTGGGGGCCACTGTGGGCATATAATACTGTGTGGGGGCCAGAGTGGGCATATAATAGTGTGTGGGGGCCACTGTGGGCATATAATACTGTGTGGTGGCCACTGTGGGCATATAATACTGTGTGGGGGCCAGTGTGGGCATATAATAGTGTGTGGGGGCCACTGTGGGCATATATTACTGTGTGGGGGCCACTGTGGGCATATAATACTGTGTGGGGGCCACTGTGAGCATATAATACTGTGTTAGGGCCACTGGGGAGCATATAATGCTGCTTGGGGGCCACTGCGGAGCATATAATGCTGCTTTGGGGCCAATGCGGAGCATATAATGCTGTGGGGGGGCCACTGTGGAGCATATGATGCTGCTTGGGGGCCACTGTGGAGCATATAATGCTGCTTTGGGGCCAATGTGGAGCATATAATGCTGTGTGCTGTGTGGGGGCCACTGTGGAGCATATTATACTGTTCCAGTATTGTTTACATGCCGGGTGCTGCACTGCACATTCACCATGATCTTTCAACTTCACTGACCACTCTGATAACTACAACCCCTAACAACTCCAGATGCTCTGGGTCTGTTGAGAGTTGTAATTCCCCCCCTCTCACCCCAGCTAGTTTCTCACTGTATTGTTATGCTGGTACCTGCTCTAGGGCTCCAACATAACAATACCTAAGTCGCAGAAACTCCAATACTGCTATAGGGAAGACCAGTGAAGGGGCCCCTTCAATATTCCCCCCACCCCCGTACAGTGGCCTCTTCACTGGTCCCCTATACTGTATGGGGACCATTGATGGAGTCATGGGGGGGGCAGTGATGGAGGCCAATAGCCTGTGGGACATTAAAGGGGTTGTGCAGGATAACATTTTTTTTTTTAATTACACTGGGACAGGTAAAAAAAACTTTCTTTCCTGTCCCCAGTGTCTCCCAGCGCGGTTCGGCCTGCAGCTCTGTTTTCTTCCAGCGCAAGTTCCCCCTGCACGTGACGTCACATGAACCCTGAAGCCAATCAGCGGCCTAAAGGAAGGGACCTGGGACGTCACAGCCAATGAGGAGTTCCGGCAAAAGAAGACAGCGGAGCTGCAGGACCGGACCGTGCTGGGACCTGCTGACACCGGAGGATCGGGGATAGGTGAGTATGTTTAGTATGTTTTTGTTTTTTTGTTTTTTTTTTGGGGGGGGGGGTTTAACCTCTCCCGGACTATTAGAAAAAATACAAAAATTATACTGGACAACCTCTTTAAAGTTTGGCTCATTAGGGGGGTATATTAAAGGGGTTGTCCAGGCATAATTTGTTATGGTTTATCCTCAGGATAGGCCATAGATAACTGATCTGTACAGGGCTGACCCCGGACCGATCAGCTGTACAGAGCCACTTCTGGCACCCGTCCTGTACACAATACAGGACCAGAAGCAGAAAGCTCTGTCCACTGTATAGAGGCTGGGCGCCTTCACTGCATCTCAGCACTTACTGAAGTCAGTAGGAGCTGAGCTGCAGTGAATGCGCCGGGCTGCTATACAGCGGATGGAGCTTTCTCATTCCGGCCCTGTGTTGTGTACAGAACGGGCGCCGGAAGTGGCTCCAAACAGATGATAGGGCGTGTGTCAGCCCCATACTGATCAGGTATTTATGGCCTATCCTGACCATAGGCCATAAAAAAGATTAACCCTGGACAACCCCTTTAATATGCCCCACACAGATTAATGTCCCCCCCACAGGATGTTAGCCCCCATCACTGCTCCCACACAATATAATGGCTCCATCACTGTTCCCCATACAGTATGGAGGACCAGTGAAGAGGTCACTGTATGGGGGGACCAGTGAATTGGCTATAAAAAAATTTGACACAGACAACCCCTTAAAAGAGGTTGTCCATAAACTGGAGCGACCACTGTGGCGGCTGCCAGGCAGGTGTAAAAATAAAAAAAAAATTTCAAAAAAGCATACTCCCCTGTCCCCAGCACCCTGTTGTCCCCTGCCTGTGTCTGTTCGGTCTCATGGTGGCGTCTCATTTCTGGAAATCCTGTACCTAATTGGTCTTAGCAGTCCCATGAGGTGCAGGACTCCCAGCAAGGAGTCGCCGGCATGAGACTGAATGGACACTGGCAGCGGACAACAGAGCACCGGGGACAGGTGAGTATGCTTTTTTATTTATTTATTTTTTATTTTACTCCTCCCGCAAGGGAAATAGGTTGCGCCAATTCCTGGACAACCTCTTCAAAGGATTTATCCATCTTTCTAATATTGATGGCCTGTCCTTAGGATTGGCCATCAATATTACATCTGTGATGATACAACAGCCAGGACCTCTGCAGATCAGCTTTTCCAGGACAATGCGGCTACAGGTAACAATTCTTGGAGCCACGCCGTTCACTTGCCATACAAGGTGTAGCAGTAGGCTTAGGTAGTGCAGTGGTGCACATGGTTTGGCGGGTGAGCAACATGGCTCCCAACATGTTATTACCTTTAGCCGCCCTGTCTCGGTACTGCTGATCAGCAGGGGTCCTGATGGTGGGCCCCTAGAAGCAATTCCACTGGTGGGCCCTAGACATCCCAGTCCGTCACTGCGCATACCCCAGGGGTACACACCTCAACCTCAGGGGAACGCGCTAGGGCTGAGAGGAGGATCACTGCACGTTTGTTGGCTCCAGCCCTGGACTCCTGCATATGTGTGTGCTAGCTTCTGACATAGATGTATGTAGGAGCTGTTCTAGGTCCTCCAAAGCTCCTCAGGCATTCAACGCTACTTCTAAAGCTAGGTTCCACTTAAAACTGGCAGAGAGAAAAATCCTATGGGGTTCGTGGGTTTAAACGGACAGGGTCTCCGTCTTTCAGGTCCCCATGTGGACCCGAACACTAGTGTGATACACTAGTGTATCAGTTTGATCCTATCTGCTCTGCAAATATAGCCTTGGATTAGCACTACTACTCTTATTCTGCAAATATGACCTCTACACAGCACTGTTACTCTTATCCTGTGTATGTGGGTAATGCATAGCACTACTACTCTTATCCTACATATATGACCTCTGTACAGTACTACTACTCTTATCCTGCATTTATGGTCTCTACACAGTACTACTACTCGTATCCCAAATATATGACCTCGACACAGCACTACTACTCTAAATTGCAATATTAAAAAAATCATACGAACCTCCCATATCTGTATATTTTCTTAAAGTAGACACATGCAGCATTGTCAAAATGCCACTTAGTACTGTATACAAACAGGCACCTTCATGCAATTTTGATTTAAAGTGTATTTTTGATTAAAAAAAAATGCAAATAAATGTATATTAGTTGCTAAAAGTGGAAACCAAACAAAAAGTTATATGCACCAAACCTCCTAAAAATAAGAGTTCAACATGTGCAGAGTTCATTCATAATGCTAAGGTCTACACCTGTATGCACATATTTTCATAACATAACCAGAACTGGAAGGGACAAAAATCTGCTTTGAAGCTGGAAATTTTATAAAAGCATCATCCTATTAAATGTAGGGATTGCACACTGTGAAAAGCAAGTGCACTCCTAAACCCTATATATTTCTTGAAAGTAGACAAACTGAAGATTACATGTGTCTCAATGGGCTATCAATAGCCATGTCCACCTTCATGTAACTTTGTCACAAACACAAATAATTTTTGAAAAATGCACCTATACACATATATTTGCAACTAAAACTCCTATTCAATTGTACATTCACACACAAAACACATTTAAAATAATAGATCAAGGTGTACACAATTTATATATACCACAAACAACAACTACAACAAGAGCTCGTACTCTCAAAAACACTGACACAGAAGACAAGCTATATTTTGATGTTATTCACTAACATATTAAAAATCTATATTGCACATAGCAAACTGTGACTGTGATACCAAAATCTAACTTTTTGAGATTGCACAGCATTCCGTTTATAAAAACACAACTTGATATTTCAGAGATTACAAGCAAGAATTGCACAAAAATTCAAATTTGTCACTCAAGTGCGAGATCAAGCAATCCCTTTCCGCAAGCAAAATGTACTTTCCAAAAAACTGCAAGATGCGAGGAATTCATACATACCACATAAATATATATTTACAGGTGCATGTGTTAAAGCAAAATTGGAAAAATTGCAGCAATGTGCCAACCAATTTTGTGCATGCAAATTAAATAGGAGCTTACATAAGAATATAATTTTCTATCCCCCTATAAAAAGTGTAGAAATGTATACGTTCATCTCTACTGATAATCATTATTGCTGTTATTTTAGTGTGTAACGGATATCGCTAGAGAGGCGTATTTTACTCTATAAAGATCAGGTATGGACAGAGTCAAATGCAAACTTTATTGATGACTTTGTGTATTTGTTGTATAAATGTTTGGTGCAACACTTTTGGTAAATGTCTGGGTCGCAGCACCAATAAACTTCCTGGTTATGTTCGGAGGGGTATTAGAGAAGAATACCCCTCTGTTTAGGCTCAGAAGGGTGTTACATTATCTCTCTATGTGACAAAAGTATAGTATGCTCTCTGACTGATAGGAGAGGGGATAACATGAACAGAAGTCCATGTTGCCTCTCCCCCTGGGATCACATACAGGTTATGAAAAGATGAAGATTTATCATTG
This sequence comes from Leptodactylus fallax, assembly GCA_947044405.1. NCBI lineage: Eukaryota > Metazoa > Chordata > Amphibia > Anura > Leptodactylidae > Leptodactylus > Leptodactylus fallax. The sequence continues at coordinate 435,207 of CAMRHE010000322.1, forward strand.
TCTGTGCAGTCTGCAGCTCTGCTCCTTCCCACTCCTTCCTCCTTCTTCCTTTAGACGCAGCTCTAAGATGCTGCCAGAGGCTGGAGGGGGGAGGACACTTTAGATCCCCATATCTCAGGAACCGTTAGGGCTATGGAGATGAGCTTGGATTCATTTTAAAGATAAGCATGATAGCCCTTACAGATTTGGAGCGATACGCTGTCAGGAATTGTGATCTGCATTGGGATCTCAATGACATATAGCGTTTTCACCAGCGAATTGCTCTGGATCTGTAAGGACTATCATGATGATCTTGGATTCATTTTAAACAAGAGAATATCATCTTTAAAATGATATCAAGCTCATATCATAGCCCTAACCGATCCTGAGATATTGGCATTAGTAGTAAGGACGTATTAGATATGTCCTCGGCTACAAAAGTGCCACCCTGGGAGGATGTATAAATACGTAGGTGGCAGGGAAAGGGTTAAACTGGGGGAAACTCAAGGGGGATAATAAAGTGGGGCTGCTGGAGGAGGACATTGAAGTGGGGGAAGCTGGAGGGGGACATTAAGCCGTGGGGGTAGCTGGAGGGGGACATTAAACTGGGGGCAACTAGAGGCACACATGTCCCCCTCCAACTACCCCCATGGTTTAATGTCCTCCTCCAGTTGCCCCCAGTTTAATGTCCTCTTCCAACTTTCCCCAGTTTAATGTCCCAGTCCAGCGACCCCCACTGTTTAATGTCCCCCTCCATCTGCCCCCAGTTTAATGTTCCCCCTCCATTTGCCCACAAAGTTTAACATAATAAAAACACTGATACTCACCTCTCCTCGCTCCTCTGCTGCTCTGTCTGCAGTCTTTTGTCCCAGAGTGTACAGGGAGTTGCAGCACGATGTGAGTGACATCGGGGCATGTGCTACAGGGATGTGCTTCACACAGAGTGGTGAAGCAGGAGCTGTCTGCAGACGGCTCCAGCTTCATCATTGTATTTAACGGAGGACTCAGATGAGTTGATATCGGGACATACCTCCCTCTAAGCGGGACAGCGGGACAGGACCCGGAATCCGGGACTGTCCCGCTGAATCCGGGACGGTTGGTAGGTATGCTGGTGGGCACTAGGCACAATAGTCTGGCACTGACTTAGTTTATACTGCAAATTATTCATTTAAATGATGTGATCATGACCCCAATGTGTGGTGTACGTATGTAGGCCTTTATGTGATATGTGTGCCTGAGCTGGTTTTTAGTCCCAATCTAGTCTAGTCTCATAGAAATAGATTTGACTCTCATGTGTGATATCAGCTGCATCAGCTTGCCATGCTTGATTCAGTCTCAGTACTAGAATGTATTGATGTATCTAAGTTGTTCATTGCTGATACAGTCCAAAGAACTGTAAATCCTATTCAAGTGAATACCAGAAAGAACAGAAATGGTGCTGCTTACAGAAGATGCTATTTTTTAATCTCTACAATCCTTTTAATGCCACCAATTATGGTCTTAAACACGACTTGTGAGCTCTCCTGTAAGTGCAATAGAGAGAACCTGTCAGACGTGACAGCTCCTCTGTGCCCCCCACATACACTGAAAGCATACATGGGGACATTTTCAATCGGAGTATGCCAAAATTGTGTCCTCACAACATTTTTCTCCCATATAGTCTAGGATGTGATGTGAACAGGTCCTAAATAAGTAGAAAATGTATGTAGTGCAGTCAGAGTTGGCTTTTAGTCCCGATGTACCCCTGTTTGATATAATGAAATAATGACAAGGGAACCCAGGAGTGTTGAACATAGGGGGCACATGATGTCATAATACCACTCCCATAATTTTATTTGACTAATGGTGGTTATTAATGGTGGGTGGTATTTTCCAATTTTGTTCATTTAAGTATCCCAATTTTATTTGTCTTTGGTTTATTTCTACCTCCCCTTATTTTATATTCCCCTGTGGGGGCTGTGTGAAAGATCAAGTCATAGAGAAGCAATCACCCATACTCCCAAATTAAGTCTAGAGAATGGACTGTTGCGATGTCTTATTAGTGAGGTTTTTATTCTTAGGCTTCGTTCACATCTGCGTCGGAGTCTCCGTAAGAGACTCAGATGCAGATTCTGCGAGGACTTTATTCTCCACTGGTTTCAGTATAAAACCAGCGGAAACACTGCAGTCCTCATGAAAGTCTACGGGGTCCACGAATGTCTGCAGGTAACTGCTGTTTTAGCAGGTGGGCTCTCCGTCGTTCAGGTGCTCGCAAGAGCTTACATTCTATGAGGAGATAGGGGGACACAAGAGGTCAGATGGCTTGTTTGATACCATGGTCCAGCCGTCTTTTAATAGAAAAGGTTATGTAACTGAAGCTGTATGAACCCGTCATCAGCCTGTACCTGTGAATAAACAGAGACTAAGTGCAAGGAGTGCAGTGTAACTTCTAGAAGGAGAGGACAGGATCTGAGGAACAGAGGAGGAAGGATTAAAGGTGTTATTGTTGTCAAGCTCCGCACACTACGCTGTGATCAGGTCACGTGATAAGACTGACCATACAGATGTGATTTTAGGGCAGTTTTGAAGCTGCTGTAGTTGGGGATTAATCGGATTGCCTTGGGTAAAGCATTCCAAAGCACTGGTGCAGCTCGACAAAAGTCTTGGAGACGGGAGTGGGATGATCGGATAACAGTCGGATGCAAGTCTAAGGTCATTGACAGAGCGGAGAGGACAGTTAGGGCGGTAGACAGTGACGACAGAAGAGATATAGGGGGGCGCAGCGCTATGGATGGATTTGTGGGTAAACAGTTATACTAACCTTGCCTCACATCTCCTGGGCATCCTTGCAGTGTCCAGCGGTCCCCTGGTGTTCTCTTCTTTCCTCTTGTGTCCACTGAATGATGTCACATGCAGCAGGCCATTGCTGAGGCCTGTGATTGGGCGCATATGTGTGGTGCACCGACGTCATGACGCTTTGGACCAGAAAAATAAGGGTTGGATAAAAATGCACAATCTGTTTGCATCTGTTATATAATGAAATCTAATGTTAAAAAAATGATTCCTCATTGATCCATTTTTTTTTTGGAAGACAGAAAGCCGTGGTAGGATACAATTTTCTGTCTGTCAAAAAAGTATCACGATTGTATAGCAATTTTCATAGAATTGCAACTTAGAAATGTCCAGAGTTAACAAGGATGCATGCACTTAACTGGTAATTTGGGATATATTCAGACTTGGAGCCTATGGCAGCATCACCTATAAACACAGCTCAAGGAAAAGCAGGCACAACAGCTGTAAAATGTATATGTAAATCACTAAGTAACAGAATAAACAAAAATTAAATATACTGGCCAGGTGTATGATATGTATAACAATTACTGTACCTTAGACACTTTGTTTTCTGTGGTACCATGTTTTAACTTGTACTCAGGTAGTTTAGGGGGATATGCCCCTTCTCAGACTTTGGCATTTGTGAAATATGTTCAATTAGAGTGTGTTGGTCAGAGACTGTACGTATCACTCAATTGAATTGGGATCAGCTTCAACAATGAATTTGTGGACCTGGGATGGAAGCTGCAGTATAATAGTGAGCCATTTCTTTCAGTAGATCTGGGGTAAATATCTCCATACCTTGGGCATCTTTTTGTATTAAAGCTAGTAGAAAGCAGATCTTTGTCAAAGTTCAAAGTGAATTGCAGTTGTAAGGCCCCATGCACATGACTGAGTGTGCATTCGATGTGGGGCAGAGTTTGCAGCGGAGTGCACTCAGATCACACTCGGAGTGACATCTGAGTGTATTCTGTGATGTACTCACGTCTATGGGAGCTTCCGACTTATTCTGTTCTGATGTCACTGATTATTAGAATGCGGGTTCTATCTTGCTCCCTGTCATAGACACTGAGAAAACTCTGCAGACTTCCTGTGAAAAACGCTGCGGAAAAAAAAACGCAATGCGTTTGGGCCTCTTTCTTTTATGCAGCGAAATTTGGCATCGGTTTGCCGGGTGGAGCCTTAGTGTTAAGGCTATGGCCACATGTAGCGAGATGCAGCTAAAAAGTGTTGTGGAGAAACACAGCTCAGTTGATAATACCCCTTTAATACACCATAATGTAGCTATAAGTAATGTTTTTCTTACAAAGAGGCACCATGATGTACAGTTAAGTTATGGTAACTGGGTGGGCACAAGAGCTGTGATTGTGCTATTACCAGTGTCGGACTGGGATGTCTAGGGCCCACCAGTGGAATTTTTTCTAGGGGCCCACCATCAGGACCTCTGCAGATCAGCAGTACCGAGACAGGGCGGCTAAAGGTAATAACATGCCGGGAGCCATGCTGCTCACCCACTATACCATGTGTACCACTGCACTACCTAAACCTACTGCTACACCTTGTATGGCAAGTGAACGACGTGGCTCCAAGAATTGTTGCCTTTACCTGTAGCTGCACTGTCCTGGAAAAGCTGATCTGCAGAGGTCCTGGCTGTTGTATCATCGCAGATGTAATATTGATGGCCTATCCTAAGGACAGGACATCAATATTAGAAAGATGGATAAATCCTTTAAAGAGGAATTGGAATTGGAGCAACCAATGTAGCTGGCGGGATGTGTAAAGTAAAAAATAAGTAAATTATAAAGCATACTCGCCTGTCCCCGGCGGTCTGTTGTCCGCTGCCAGTATCCATTCAGTCTCATGCCAGCGACTCCTTGCTGGGAGTCCTGCACCTCATGTGATCGCTAAGACCAATTAGATACAGGATTTCCAGAAATGAGACGCCGTGAGACCGAACAGACACAGGCAGGGGACAACGGGGTGCTGGGGACAGGTGAGTATGCTTTTATTTTTTAATTTTCTTATTTTTACACCTCCCTGGCGGCCGACACAGTGGTCGCTCCAGTTTATGGACAACCTCTTTTAAGGGGTTGTCTGGGCCAAATTTTTCTATGGTCACTTCACTGGTCCCCCCACATAGTGGCCTCTTCACCGGTCCCCCATACTGTATGGGGAACAGGGATGGGGCCATTATATTGTGTGAGAGCAGTGATGGGGGCTAACATCCTGTGGGGGGGGGGACATTAAACTGTGTGGGGTATATTAAAGGGGTTGTCCAGGGTTAATCTTTTTTATGGCCTATGCTCTGGATAGGCCATAAATACCTGATCGGTAGAGGGCTGACACACGGCCCCATCAGCTGTTCGGAGCCACTTCCGGCACCTGTTCTGTACACAACACAGGGGTGGAAGCAGAAAGCTCCATCCGCTGTATAGCAGCCCGGCGCCTTCACTGCAGCTCAGCTCCCACTGACTTCAATAAGTGCTGAGATGCAGTGAAGGCGCCCGGCTAATATACAGTGGACAGAGCTTTCTACTTCTGGCCCTGTATTGTGTACAGTACGGGCATCAGAAGTGGCTCCATACAGCTGATCGGTCTGGGGTCGGCCCCCTACAGATCAGGTATTTATGGCATATCCTGAGGATAAACCATAACAAATTATGCCTGGACAACCCCTTTAATACACCCCCAAGGGCCCCCCTAATGCGCCACACTTTAAAGAGGTTGTCCAGTATAATTTTTTTCTTTTTTATAATTAGTCGGGGGGAGGTGAATCCCCCCTACCTCCCCCCCCCCCCAAAAAAAAAACACACTAAACATACTCACCTGTCTGCGGTGCTCCGGTGTCCTCCCAGCACGGTCCGGTCCTGCCGCTCCGCTGTCTTCTTTTTGCCACAATTACTCACTGGCTGTGATGACCCAGGTCCCTTCCCTTAGGCCGCTGATTGGCCTCAGGGGTCACATGACGTCACAGGTAGTCATGTGCAGGGGGAACTTCAGCTGGAAGAAAACAACAGAACTGCAGGACCGAACCGCACTGGGAGACACTGGGGACAAGAGAGAAAGCTTTGTTTTGGTTTTTTTGTTTTGTTTTTTTCACCTGCCCCGGCGTAATTTTAAAAAAAAATGAAGGAGCCACTGTATGGAGTATAAGTTCCACAGTGGCCCCCACACAGTATTATAAGCTCCACAGTGGCCCCCACCCAGTACTATAAGCTCGACAGTGGCCCCCACATAGTATTATAAGCCCCACAGTGGCCCCCACCCAGTATTATAAGCTCCACAGTGGCCCCCACACAGTATTATAAGCTCCACAGCGGCCCCCACACAGTATTATAAGCTCCACAGCGGCCCCCACACAGTATTATAAGCTCTACAGTGGCCCCCACACAGTATTATAAGCCCCACAGTGGCCCCCATCCAGTATTATATGCGCCCAATAGCCCCCCTCCGCTTCAGTGCTATTACTATACTCTGGGGTCTCCTCAGATCCCAGAGTATAATCATCGGAGACCCCAGGGAAGGTGATTAAAAATAACAAACCGTTATACTCACCTTGTCTTACCTTTCCTTGGCATCCTCGCTCCATCCTGCCGTCTTCAGCGTCTTCAGGCCCTTTTCTGACGTCGCTGCTGAGGCCTGTGATTGGGCCTCAGCGGTCACATGGTGGCGCACTGACGTCATTACGCGGCCGCGCCTCATGTGACCGCTGGGGCCTAATCACAGGCCTCAGTCATGACGAAGGAGCGCCGGAGAGGACGCTGCGCCCAGGAGAGGTGAGAATATGTGTTTATTATTTTCAGTCACCTCCCCTGGGCTGCCATCTATTGGAAAGGGGCCTGCAATATGCCAGGGTCCCTTTCCAATAACAGTATGTATAGCGGTCGGGGAACCAGGCTTTCCCCGACCACTATCATAGTGGTCTGGGGACCGTCCATCTCCAGCTGGCCACGGGCACCATACCCCGCTGAGCCCAGTTACGCCACTGGTCAGGGGCCCGATCGGGATGGTCAGGGTCCCAATCGGGCCCCCATTACATGAGGACTAATAGTCGGGCCTCGGGGCCCACCGGTGGATTCACCGGTTCCCCGGTGGGCCAGTCCGACCCTCGCTATTACCATGGCAACCTGGTGGTGACTGTCAGCTGGGTTTGTACTGTAATGGTCAGGATCAAGTAACCTCTGATCATGGCTGTTTAAACCCATTAGAAGCAATGAAGTGATGACAGCTTCAAGTCTCCGAGAGGCACAAAAAAGTAAAGTCAAGGTGAGCAAAGCTAAGTAAGTTTCCCATCAAAAATATATCAAACATATTTTTCAGCCTTTATTCAAATAAAGATAATTTTATTTTCAAAAAGAATTCACAATAACAAATACATATACTGTAGAATAAAATTAACTAGCTGTAAACAGCTACAATATAGTAAACAGCAAAAAAAAAAAAAAAAACCCAGACATTGTTTTTTTTTTACATTTTTTTAATAAATACTCCCTCTCAAATTTATAAAATTAATCAATAATTGAAGTTTCAACAAACCTTCATATATGTAGTTAAAAAGAAAAATTACATAAAACAATGGTGAAATAACTATTGTTTTGCACTCTTCAATTATGAAAATAATTCATAAGACCAGTAGATGTTCCTTTAAATTAGAGTGTTCCTAACCCCGCATTCAGATGGCCGAGTTTCACCTGTGAACATTATGTCGGGAGAGGGACCCTTAGCAGTATAGTTATCTATGATGCTCAAAGTCCCTGCCTCTCCTCTACATACCGTCTTGTAATATGCAGTATAGGACAGTATGTCGCTGGGTTAGTGTAAGGCTCAACATGTCCGGTCCACTGTGGTATGTCCACAACAGACAGCCCGCAGTTGATTCAGTTGCAGCAAAAAATGCAGCCAAAATCGGCTGTTCAGTGGTTTGCTCCAGATTATACCTTTGCTTTACAAAGGTTGAAAGCCACAGATGAAATGACAGCAATAAATGACATGCTACATGTTTGAAACACACAGCACCATACAGTTTGCACTGCAGGTTTGTTTCTGTGGTTTTCATCCACTACACTGGTACTGTACTTACCAGTGGGTTAGGCGCCCATGATTTTTCCAGCAGCTAACCCACTGCGAGTAAGGTTGAGCTATTAAAGAGAACCTGTCTGCTGTTTTTTTCACCATAAACTGGCCATATGTACAGAATCAAGTAATTCTCTTTCCATTGGTGTCCTCTGTGATCTTTCTGTTGCATCAAAGTGAAGTTATAACTGTTTGAAATGACCCCAAGTAGTCACGGTGGGCGGGGAGAAGCTTCAGCCTAGTCACACTGTCACCTTACTAATCACACCTCTAAGGTGTGACTGACAACTCCCTTGTGACATCAGTGAGGAGACTGTGAGGGAGATGTCAGGCACTATGGTTTTACACAAAGGGTTGCAAGGATTTAGCAAAATGTGCATAAACTTGTCCAAATTTATTTATGTAATGTTTTTTATTGCGTTTTACTTGATAAGTACCTGCCCATACACATTGATGGTCACCTGCTCATACCAAATTCAGTGGGTTGTAACAACATTCATCTAATGTGTATGGCCTCCTTAAGACATAGCTGATGTGTTATTACAAGCCTCAGCACAGACTTACCCCGCATGCACACAGAGTTAACCCGCATTAGCATGACCGAGTTTCAGTATGCTGGGTGAAGGGCTCCTAGCGTTGTAGTTATCTGTGATTCTAGGAGTCCCTGCCTACCAGCAATATACTGTCCCGTAATGATTATAGTACAGGACAGTATGTTGCCGGGAGGCAGGGACTCCTAGCATCATAGATAACTGTATTGCTAGGAGTCCCTTTCCTGGCATCCTGTTCAGACTGGTAAATCCAGCCAACACACGGACCTTGAGTTTCATGGCTAAAACTCGGACATGTGAATACGGGATTAGACTATTGCTTCCCCATTTTGCTTTCAGCAGTCTCCAGGCAGTAATACCAGCTGGGCTGGTGATTTACCAGTCTAGTGTCAACTCTACTTGTATACCAACCAATCTAACATTTGCCATCTACCCAGCGGATGGTTGATAAATGTTTTTGCTGCTATAACCCTTTAGATCAAACAAAGAGGATGGCAGGCAAGTAAAAGACCAGGTAGACTAGATGAGGACTGATACACCTAGAATAGAGAAGCCTAGAAGATTAGATCTAATTCTGACAAGAGAGTTTATATATCTGGTGCGGAGCTTTAAATGATAAAATTCTTCACCTGCACTTTTATGTATGACTGACCAGAGATATAAATGTGAAGTTCTTAGCGCACACTTTGGTGAATTGTGCGAGCCCATCTGCCACGTCAAGGCGACCTCATTCAGATGGGTCCCTACACTAAGACTTTATTTCTATAATAAATACTATACTCCCCCTATAGATAAGCTACTAGGAGACTGTAACATTCTTAGAGACAGCACTGTAACAGTGAGTTTAGAAGAAAGTTATCTCCTGCCCCAAGTGTTAGTATAGGGACCCATCATAATAAGGCCACTAAGTGGTTGATGGGCTCTATATACACATACCGTATATAGAGATTTTTATTACTATAATATATATACTCACATACTATATAAACATAAATTTATGTTTATGTTAGTTGTCTTCTTCCATTGTAGAACTTGGAATACTCTGCACCTGTTGAGATGTAATACGCATGGTAAGGTTCTGGTGTCTATGATGTTATAAGTTCTGCAATGTCATAGCTACTCATTTTCCAACCTTCTAACAAGTTGAATATCTGTCAGGGGTATAATCACAGGCTGTCAATATTTTTATTGCACTGATATACCAGATGAGGCAGGAAGTAGACATTTTATAGGGCATTTAAAGGGATTTTCTAGGAGTGTGAATTTGATGACCTATAGATAGATATCTATAGATTTTGGATATCAGGTCGGATGAAATCTGTCATCAAACACTCCTGCCAAGTACTTGAGATTTTGGTGTTGGAGATGGAGTACTTAATTTGAAGCACCCCATCTCTCCTCCCTTATGTGTGAACAAGGGTGAAAAACATTAAGTGAATAAGCAATATATACCTAGAACTGTCCTCAAGATTGCTTCCTCAAGTGACAAAGTCTGCTTCTGATTTAGAACATTCTATTCACTTACCTGTTGTCATGCACATTGTGGTGTCATGGGTCTTGTGATGTCATGGGTCATGTGATGTCCTTACAACTTTCCAGCCAATTTGAATATGGCAGCAGGGTGAAACTGCAGTCTGTGGATATTTTTATTGCAATTAATATTTCATATTTTTCTCTTTATTTTAAGACATATTATGAGTTGTACCCTTACAGAGGAGTCCATATCTTCCACAAATAAGTGTCTAAGCTGCTTCTTTTGAGAAAATCCCTTTAAATGTCTCTTATCAGTAAAGTTCCCTTGAAACATACCATCTGTGTCCACCTACATATACAGTAGATTCTGTGATCGACTGCTGATGCAATAACTGACTAGGAGGAGGAGCAGGAGCATCACGACCAGAAAAAGATGGGAAGGACACAGCTTCCTTCAGCTGAGGTGGTGGAGCCTTGACTGCCTGAAATGGGGTGCGTGCCACAGCGGTTGCTGCGGCAGGCTGGACTACCACATTGGTGCCACGGCTATCCCAGGCCACTTTATGGTGATGCTGCATATGTTGGCGCAGGGCTGTGGTGCCAACATTAACACCCTGGCCATGCTTCACCTTCAGCCCACAGATTGAACATATGGCCATGTTCACCTGTTCTGGCGGCTTTACATAAAACTGCCACACCGCCGAGTAGGTGATTTTACCCCCAACACTCCGCAATAACTGACTGCTACCACCATTGCCTCCGTGAACCACTGCTTTCTGGGCAGATAGGCTGCTATGAAGTGGTCTAACCCGGGCACATTTAGCTCCCGACCTCACACTGTTGCCACCCTGTTGACTCCCCCGCTGCCTCAAGCGCAAGCTGCATCCCTCTTCTCCTGATGACGATGAGGCCCATTAGTCACCCGACTCCCAATTACGATCGGCTACATAGTCATCCACTACTGTCTGCAGGTCACTGATGTCCTCCTCAACACCAGCTCCCATGCCACTCTCCTAATCACTACTTGCCCGCCTACCGCAGGAAGCAGCGGATGTCTCCTCCACATCTTGGCTAAGCAGTAGCTGCTGTCTGTCCTCTAGTACCTCCTCCTCACTGTACAGTGGATCTGAGCCCACAGCATAGAGTACTTCTCTAGCTGAGGGAACAGAAAAGGACAGAGGCAGGTTGAGGACAGGTAAGGGCACAGTGCCTGCTGCCAGGTCATGCCAACTAAGGGTTGTGTCTGATGAACCCACTGACTCTTGGCTGGTGGTGTCTGATGTGACTTGGGATGAATTGGATGACCGAGTCAACCAGTCTACAACCATTGGGTTGCTCTTCAAGACACCACCGCTACTTGACACTGGGAGCTCAGTCCTCTGTAAATGATCCCTGCTGCCATGTCCCCTTACTCTGCTGCGACCTGTGCCTGCGCCAGAAACATTTAGGCCTGCGGCCCTCCCCTGTGCATGGCCTCTCACTTCTCTGTCTGACATACTGTTCAATGAAAAAAAAACTTAATTGTAAAGGGCAAAAAGGCCTGTTATTTTCTACTTTGAAGAGAACAGCAAATACAGTGGGTACAGAAAGTATTCAGACCCCTTTCAATTTTTTCACTCTTTGTTTCATTGCATCCATTTGCTAAAAGCAAAAAAAAAGTTCATTTTATTTCTCATTAATGTATACTTAGCACCCCATCTTGACAGAAAAAAAAACAGAAATGTAGATATTTTTGCAAATTTATTAAAAAAGAAAAACTGAAATGTGGTATCCCAGAGGATGCAGGTGTTATAGTAGGACCTAATGAGGGTAATAGTCCCTCTGGTAGGTGATGCTATTGAAATGGTCACGGTAGCTGTAGTCGTGGTCCACACTGTGGGCCCCTCTCATGGACACTCAGCAAGTCAATTTTCAAAAGTAGAATAGCAAAAGACACAGTCCTTTGTTAACCAAAAGTTTCTTTACTGAGGAGCATTTCCATAAAGTGCAGCCATACCTTACAACAAAACAGTCTCTCATGTACAATACAGTGGGATGCATGTGAGGAGGATTCCCTTGCAAACTGACTGGTAAGAGCTGAAGCTGACACACAACTTTCCACAGATTTTTGTAGTCTAGGATTTTGAGGAGACACAGTCCAGATTATAGCTACAGAAAAGGGATTTTCACCGGTTGGCTCCCGGCGGGTGACTAATTTGGGATAAATGTAGTTACTGACGGTTACTGGGCCGTGGTATCCGGTAGTCGGACGCGGACCTAAGAGACACGTGGCCTGGAAACCACGGAGCACTGAACTTGACCAGAGGCCTACTTTAAGGTCCAGGAATGCAGAAAGCCTCCTTTATATCTGCTCCTTTTTGTCAGGATTCACTCCTTTTTGGAGGCAATAGAAGTGTGCTTGTTATCCCTTCTGTATGGACTGGTGAGATTCACCATGCAGCTCCTAGGTTTGGCAGGAGTAATCTGAAAATCCTGCTTGGTGTTGGCCTAGCAGGAGTTTACGTTACCTCACACACTACACACTCCAGAACATGGCTGGACTGGTTTCCTGTCCCCTGCTAAAAAGGAAGGCTGGGCTAAAGTCTCCACCCACAGCTTGCTAGAAGCTTCTCTGTAGAAGCTCGTGTGGTGTATGGAGTGTTTGGGATCCTACCATCACATGCACCTACATACAGTGAACCATAGGTGTCAGCAAAGTAGTACATGGCAATGAACACAGTGTATGCACACAGGAAATGCATATTATGCAACATACATAGTGATACCCAGTATTGGTACATTGTGAGAAACCCTCTGCCATACGACAACTACTCCTATCAAGGCAGGAAGGAGTGTACTGGGACACTACAAATCTCCCCCTCTTTAGGCAAGTTGGAGAATGGTTCCTGACACAACAGAAGGAGAGGAAGAACAAGGAGCTTGAAATCGTCACTTACAGAGCACTGCTCTAGTAAAAGAGTATCTTGGGCATTATTAGCATAACATCCATAAGAATAACACTTCTGTTAGTCCATAGAAAGTAGGGTAGCAAACAAAAATCCCCAAATGCTCTCTGGCACTATATATCACTAAGTGTCCATAGATAGGAAGAGTCTCTCTGAAGAAAGATATTGGTTATGTGCACTAACAACTTGGGTCATAGTTTGAAGCTTAGCATAGCTTGAAGCCAGGCACAAATGCTTAAAAACGTTACATAAAAAGACAACAGCTTGGCTTTGGGGCCAGGTACTTTGGCATAAACAATTGCATGTAATATAGCAACAGGTAAATCATAGGTATTTTAACCATAAAGTACAAGTGAATATATTTGACAAAATGCAAAATGCTTGTAAACATGACATAACTTTTTACAAGTTAGGTTGGGGCCTTTTGGGCCTACAGTAGTTACTGGAATGACATGGCTTAGTCTTTGTACCGAGCAGGCGGCATGCCTTTGGTACTATGGTCTGACCTCCTAACTGAGGCAGTTTCAGGCTCAGCAGTTGATTCATTGCCTCTGAATTCTGCTGGTGGTTCAATGATTTCTTCAACAACAGTGGGGTCATTTCTGTTATATCCAGGTAGGATGATATGAGGAACCCAGATGAGGTCATGAGGTCCTGGAAGCACTCTTGGTGAAACAGGTGAAGAACTTTCTCCAATGGAAGGTACTTTAAGAGGTTGAGACTCCAACTGTTCTTATGGCAGTGCATTTTCTTTTACACACGGCTTCAGACGATTTCGGTGAACAATCTGTGGTCTCCTTCCTTCTTTAGTAATCTCATAAACGTCTGATTCTGGGAATGGGATAGCAGTAATTGTATATGGTTCAACTTCCCATTTGGTATCCAATTTTCCTGTACGGTGATTGTTTTTGAGCCAAACTCTATCACTTGTTTGGAATGGTTTTGTGTGAGCATATTGGTTATAGTCGTCCTGTTGTCTTTGATGGACAGCTTTAATGCGGAGGTCCACAATTTCTTTGGCATCAGCCATGCGTCTCTGATGTTCATGTACCCAATTTTCTTGAGGCAAAGGATTGATGGTATCTGGTACTTGTACACCTAAAGCCAGATCTGATGGCAATTGACCTTGATGACAAAACATCAGGTAGAACGGTGTGTAACTTGTAGAACAATGTATGGTGTTATTGTATGTGTACATCAGTTCTTTGAGCAGTTCAGGCCATTCATTCTTCCGACCCAAGGAAGATGTTCGTAGCATATTAATGATGATCTGACTGATTCTCTCGCATAGTCCATTTCCCTGAGGATGGTAGGCAGTTGTCCGCAATTTTCTGCAGTCATGATACTTGCAAAGTTCCTGGAACAATTGAGACTCGAAGGCAGATCCTCTGTCGGTGAGAAGTTGGTTGGGACACCCATAATGATAAATGAATTCAGACCAAAAGACTTTGGCAGCTGTTTTGGCTGAGAGGTCCTTTACTGGTACTGCTATAGCAAATTTGGAATAGTGATCCACAATGGTACGTGCGTATGTATGTCCAGAACGAGTTGGAGCCAGTTTCACATGGTCCATGGCAACAATATCTCCTGGCTTGTGGGACTTGATTGGGTGGAGTGGAGCTCTTTGCTCACGACATCCATCTCTGTTTAGATCACAAGCTGGGCACTCTCGACACCAATTCTCAATGTCCCCTCGCATACCAATCCAGTAAAATCTTCGTCGGATGGTAGCCTCAGTTTTCTTTACTCCAAAATGGCCTGAGCGATCATGGTAGGCTTCAAGGACCATCCTAGCATCTCTTCTTGGGATGAGAATTTGGTGGAGTCGATCTCCGGTAACAGGGTCTAAGGTATTCCTTAGTATAAGACCCTTTTGAATAAACAGGCGCTTGCGTTGCCTCCATAAGCGAGCGAGTTCCGGATCAGCACAACTTCACCGAAGACGTGTTGGAACTCTTCCACTCAAGGTAATCTTGTACTTCACCAAGTACTCAGCTCTCCTCTTGGAGGGATTTCCACACAGAAGATTCTTGCAGTGGGTCAGATGGAAGACTTAAGGAAGGCTTTTCACTCTCAGTTGAAGCAGTCATGTTATTCTGCTGGGCAAACTGGAGTAAAAGGGTGGCATCTCCACTTCTTCCCACTCGTCATCTTGAGGTGGTTCTTCTCCAGTAGGTAATCTTGACAACGCGTCAGCGTTGACGTTTAACTTTCCACTTCGGTATTTAACTGTAAACTTTAGCTAGTCTTGACGCCCACCTTTGTTCAATAGCTCCTAGCCTTGCGGTATTCAAGGGGTTATCGTCTGTGTAGACAGTAAAAGGTGTAGCTGCCAGATAGTCCTTGTATTTCTCAGTTACAGCCCAGACAAGAGCAAGGAGTTCTAACTTAAGTAAATGAGCTGTAGTTCTTTTCATCCTTCTCAGCTCCTCTGAGGCTCCTACTGGCATAGGCTATCACACGCTCTGTATTGCCCTGTACTTGTGATAGTACAACTTGCATTTGTGTATAGCTTGAATGACTGACTAATCTGGGTAACCCAGAATAGGTGGTTGGGTGAGCGAGCTCTTCAGGGTTTGAAATGCCTTCTCTTGACGTTCCCTCCAATCAACAGGAAGCTTGCGGTTGTACTGCTCCCTGGGACATCCTCGCAACAATTAAGTCAGTGGTTCTGCATCTTGGGCGAAATGAGGTATGAAGCGGCGGTACTAGCCTGCAAATCCTAGAAAGCTTCTTACTTCCTTTATGGTGGTTGGCCTTGGCCAATTCCGTACCACAGCAATCTTCTCCTTTTTCTTAAAAGGACATTGTCACTTATCTTCACACTGCTGCTCAACAACATGTTCGACCCTAGCAACAGTGACCAGTCTGGTGCCAGTGCTACTCAACCACCTGCAGCCTGCGCCATGCCCTTAAGTATGCCATTTTATCTTGGTTCACCATGGTTACCACGCTACAAAGGGGAGCTGCACACCCTCAGAGACTTTAGGTAAAAAATGACTGCTTTATTCAAGTTTTATCCTCTTTCTCCCAAACAGCAGGTACAATTGCTGCTGGGCCAGCTTGAAGGTGTTGCTGCCAGGGAAGTCCAATCCTGGCCATCCTCTTTAGGATGAGCACTCTCCACAGTAGCTGATGCACACTCTGCAGATGGAGGACTGGAGAAGATGTTTGGCAGCAGCTGCAGACGATAAACTCAGTTCAATTCAGATAATACTGGCAAATAAGGAGTTAGTGGTGTGGCATCCCCGAGCTGGCTATGGCTGGGCTGAGGGTGATCTCTGTGCATTGTATTATTTCCTGTTGCTTCATAGCCTGTGTGACATAGCAGGGGGTCCTGAGTCTCACACAACACAGCGCCACCTAGTGAGCCTCACACATGCATTACACCTCCCATAGGATTGAATAGTAACCAAATGTCCAATGGGAGGACATCGCCTGGGAAAAGGGGAGGAGTCAGATGATCACTGGGTCCCCATGGTAACACCCCTGCAGGAAGGTCCTGCGTGTGAGGAGTTAGAAGTGTGGAGTGTTAGGAGGAGGAGGTGAGGAGATAAGTGTGATGTCCTGTGAAGAAAGCAGTGAGTTTAGTGCAGGAATCTCAAGTCCTAGACAGGCCCAGGAAGGTTGGAGAGCTGACATACTCCAGCTATTCAGAAGATCCTGTCCCCTGTCTGCCTAGCCATCGCCCTGAAGGAAGTCAAGCATCATTATCTTGTCAGCATGAGACTGTGGAGAGAACATTCTGGAACACGTGCTCCATAGCAAGTATCACAGGATCCAGGAGCCAAGGCCAGATCTGTGGAATATCCTGCCACCCTGACTATTGCACCCCGAAACTCTGAGCTATCAGGACCACATAACGTGAGTGGGGAATATTATGAACTAGTATCATGGTGGGCATCCTCCTATGAGCCAAATAGGAGCCCAGATGCACCTTAGGGCTGTAACACTGAAGTATAAGGGGCTAGGAACACCTTTCATCAAGTCTACCCTGCACCCCAGGACTTTGCTGTGTCACCAGGCGTACCCCGTTGTTTTGTATTGAAGAAACTGTTTAAGCATTTGTGCCTCCACACCCATGGAAGTAAAAGTTCAACTTTACAACCGTTTCTGTGTCTGACTCTGCACCGACAACATCAGGGCGCCCCAAACACCACCAGTCGGCACAGTATAGGGGAAGCGCCCCGGGGGAACAATCACCACCAACATTTGTGCAGCCCCCTCATCACCGGTACCAGTGGTGGTAATGTGGGACAGCACCAGCGCTGCGCCCTCGTGCCCAGAGACCGTGACAAGTCTGCGCTGTTTGCACCCAGCTATCCCAACTGCAGCGTTACCTTCCATCTGGTCACCGCAGTGGCACTTGCCTACTTATTAGGCACACTGAGGTGTATCCTGTTTGTGACGCCAGAAAAAAATCGGCTTCTGGTATCCCAGAGGATACAGGTGTTATAGTAGGACCTAATGGGGGTAATAGTCCCTCTGGTAGGTGATGCTATTGAAATGGTCACGGTAGCTGTAGTGGTGGTCCACACTGTGGGCCCCTCTCATGGACTCACAGCAAGTCAATTTTCAAAAGTAGAATAGCAAAAGACACAGTCCTTTGTTAACCTGTCCCTGCAGCTGAAAAACACCTCCATAGCATGATGCTGCCACCACCATCATTGTTGGGATTGTATTGGGCAGATGATGAGCAGTGCCTGGTTTTCTTCACACACACCGCTTAGACTTAACGCCAAAAAGTTCAATCTTCGTCTCATCAGACCAGAGAATCTTATTTCTCATAGTCTGGGAGTCCTTCATGTGTTTTTTGGCAAACTCTATGTGGGCTTTCATATGTCTTGCACTGTGCAGAGGCTTCCTTCGGGCCACTCTGCCATAAAGCCCCGACTGGTGGAGGGCTGCAGTGATAGTTGACTTTGTGGAACTTTCTCCCATCTCTCTACTGCATCTCTGGAGCTCAGCCACAGTGATGTTTGGGTTCTTCTTTACCTCTCTCACCAAGGCTCTTCTCCCACGATTGCTCAGTTTGGCTGGACGGCCAGGACTAGGAAGAGTTCTGGTCGTCCCAAACTTCTTCTATTTAAGGATTATGGAGGCTACTGTGCTCTTAGAAACATTGAGGGCTGCAGAAATTCTTTTTTAACCTTGGCCAGATTTGTGCCTTGCCACAATTCTGTCTCTGAGCTCCTTGGGCAGTTCATTTGACCTCATGATTCTATATTTGCTCTGACATGTACTGTGAGCTGTGAGGTCTTATATAGACAGGTGTGTGCCTTGTCTAATCAAGTCCAATCAGTTTAATTAAACACAGCTGGACTCCAATGAAGGAGTAGAACCATCTCAAGGAGGATCAGAAGGAAATGGACAGCATGAGAGTTAAATATGAGTGTCACAGCAAAGGGTCTGAATACTTATTACCATGTGATATTTCACTTTTTCTTTCTTAATAAATTTTCAAAAATATCTACATTTGTTTTTTTTTCTGTCAAGATGGGGTGCTGAGTGTACATTAATGAGAAATAAAATGAACTTTTTTGCTTTTAGCAAATGGCTGCAATGAAACAAAGAGTGAAAAATTTAAAGGGGTCTGTATACTTTCCGTACCCACTGTATGCCCCTTATTTCTTCACCCACTAATGAACACCAATAAAACAAGTGTGATAAAGGCAGAGATTTGTGGCTCAGAATTATTGAATTATTGACAATATTATTGATAAATGGCCAGCAACTTTATACTGGTAACAAAATGGCGAATATGGTCCTTTTTATGTGTTTTGACACTAATAAACAACTTTACATAAGTGATAACCGCTAAAAATTATTGAAATATTATTGACAATACTGTTTTTAAATATTGCCTGCAACTTTATACTGGTAACAAAATGGCAAATATGGTTCTTTTTATGTGTTTTGACACTAATAACCACCTTTAAATAAGTGATAACCGCTAAGAGTTATTGAATTATTATTGTATTATTATTAACAATACTGTATTGAAAAATGGCCTGCAACATTATACTGCTAACAAAATGGCGTATATGGTCGTTATTTCTTTCCCCACGTTAAAGGCCTTTATTACAGATACTTGCAGATATTATTGGATGATAATTCAGTTTTCTTTAGCACAATAGTACTGAATAATGTTATGCCTTGGAAGAACAGTGAATAAGCCCCTTATAATAAACGCCTTTAAAAAGGCTTTTTTTTTACAGATACGTGCAGCTATTGCTTTAGCACAATAGTACTGAATTATGTTATGCCTTGGAAGAACAGCGAATAAGCCCCTTATAATAAATGCCTTTAAAGAGGCTTTTTTTTTTTTTTAACAGATACATGCAGATATTAGTGTATGCCATTTCACTTTTTTTGCTGTACTGCACTGCAAAAGGCTTGTTGTGTTCCACCTTGACGACACAGATATAAGTAATGAGCAGCAGTATAACGGCAATGACTGCTGCAATGTGAATTATGATGCAAATTCTTGCTGTGCATGAGCCTGCAACCACCCCAAATTCTTCTCTCAATTCCTCCCTATGCTTTCCCTACAGTTCTAAGGCTCAGCCTCTTTCCCTGAACTTCTATATGTTTTCTAAGTCTTTCCCTAGCTCCTGCCAACCTCTGTCTCTACAGTAAGAGTGATGTGGAATGACTATACTTAAAATGGGCGAGGGTTTTTATAGGGCTGTGACATCACAGGTCCTGCTGGCTGCACGCTTGGCATTGTGGGTGATCCCGCGCTCCCAGAATCCCTTCCCCCTTGTCCTAACATGAGCAGTGGCCATTTTATTAAAAAAATGCAATTCGATGCATCGAAGCGTGAGGAAATCCGGAATCGTGGCAAATCGAAGATTTCCTGAAATTCGGCTTGAATTCCACTTCTGCAGAATCAATTTGCTCATCTCAAATGATAAGACACAAGTCATCGCTGCCCGAGGATATATTCCTCTTTTGGCTCACTTCCTACCAAGGAAATCTGGTATATAAGGTGAACTGCATATAAAGATAAAACACAAGAATAACCATCATGACAAACACAGTAAAAATAAAATAAACCCTACCAAAAATTTTTAAAAACAAAAAAACAACAGACACTGGGGTTAAAAAAAAAAAGGGTTTAACCCCTTAACAACCCAGGGCGTAATAGTACGTCCTGAGTCGCATGACGATGTATGGAGCACGCTCAGGAACTGAGTGCTCTCCATACACCGCTGTATAATACAGCCAGGACCCACCGCTAACAGTAGCGATCGGTGCCTGCACCAATCGCGGCTGTTAACCCTTTAGATGCCGCGGTCAAACGGGACCGCGGCATCTAAATTGCGCAGCCGCCATGGGCGCCGCCATTTTCCTTGATCGCCGCCCCCCAGAACGTCATCGGAGGGCGGCGATTAGTTGCCATGACAGCCGGGAGCCTATTGAAGGCTCCCAGGCCTGTCATTACATTACAGCTATTATGCGATGCCAGAGGCATCGTCTAATAGCAGTGAAGGCATTTTGCTGTTCACTGCGATACAGTAGTATCGCAGTGAATAGTATCATCGATCAGACCCCCTAGGTTTCAAGGTCCCTAGGGAGTCTGATCATACAAGTTGAAAAAAAAAAAAGTTTTTAAAAGTATGAAAAAAATAAAAAAAACACAAAAGTTCAAATCACCCCCCTTTCCCTAGATCAGATATAAAAGTAAATAAACAAAAGTAAACATAAACACATAAGGTGTGCCCCTGCTCCAAAATGCCCGAACTATTAAAATATTAAAATATTTATCCCATACGGTGAACGGCGTAGCGGGGAAAAAAAAATCAAAAATGGCCAAATAGCGTTTTTTTCAACACTTTGCCTCCTATAAAAAATTGAATAAAAAGTGATCAAGCCATCAGATCTTTCCCCAAATGGTATCAATAAAAATGTCATGTTGTCCCGCATAAAAAGACGCCTTATCCAGCTCTATACATGTAAAAATGAAAAAGTTACAGGTGACACAATATGGCGACACAAAATTTTTTTTTCTATTTAGCAAAGTTTTAAACTTTTTTAAAAGGTATCAAAACATTACAAATACTATATAAATTTGGTATCGCCGTGTTCATACTGACCTGCAGAATACAGGTAACATGTCATTTTTACCACACAGTGAATGCTGTAAAAATTAAACCCATATGAATTTGGCGCAAATGCAGTTTTTCTCCAATTGCACCTCATTCTGAATTTTTTTTAAGCTTCCCAGTACATTGCACAGCATATTGAATGGTACCATTACAAAGTACAATTTGTTTCGCAAACAATAAGCCATCATGTGACTCTGTGAATTGAAAAATGAAAAAGTCATGGCTCTTGGAATGTGGGGAGGGAAAAATTAAAATGCAAAAACAAAAAATGGTCCGGTCATTAAGGGGTTAAAACTAACTGCCTCATTGAGACCAAAGGGGGAGGCTGTGTTAAGTGTCACAATCCACCTAACCTAATTCTGTAATAGTGCCCTTTCAATGTTACCCCCTCTTGCCCCTAAATGGACTCTATCGATCCCAAAAGCTTTAAAGCCCCTGGGGTTACAATTATGATATTCTTTGAAGTGGTGAGGTATAGTTTACAATCTATCCACATCCTGAACTGTAGCAGCTGTCTGAATTTTACTAATATGTTCTGAGATTTTGAACGTTATGGTGGTCATTCCAATATAAATAAGCTCACATGGACATGTGGCATAATAGATTACAGCCTGTGTGTTGCATGTGATATTATGTAGGATCTTAAATTGTTTTTTTTCCTGAAGAATCACAAAAATGAGTGGATCTTACCATGCAACAACACATACTGCAATGGCCACATGGAAAAAAGCCCCACCTACGACCACTGCTACCAAACATATTTCCAATGGGTTTAGGAACATAATGGCTATATGTCAGTATATCACGGAGATTCTTAGATCTCTGCCACGTTATGCTAGAAAATTCTGTCAAGAAGGGGACCAAATCACTGTCTGTCGAAAGGACAGACCAATGTTTGCCCAACACCTGATGTATCTCCCGCCATCTAGAGTTATATGTTGTGATAAATCTAGCCCGTGAAGAATGGCTCAATATACAGTTTCTCTCCTTACTTACCAGCAAGGAATTACATGTGGAGTTTTTGTATCCCCTTGCTTGGAATCGGGTAGTAAGATCTTGCGCTTGCTGTTCGAATTTACTATCATTAGAGCAGATCCGTTTAACACAGAGAAATTGTCCGATGGGAATAGCTTCCTTGACTTTGTAGTAATGTGAAGAGGAGGCATGTATCAAAGAATTAACTGCTGTTTTTTTCCTAAAAACATCAGAGATTGAGCCATCAACATCTCTTTCTATCAAAATATCCAGCAATTCAACAGATATTGGACAATAGTGCCAAGTAAGTCGTATGTTGAGAACATTCATGTAAAGAAGAACCACCCAAAGATCACTGTGGCTGAGCTCCAGAGATGCAGTAGGGAGATAGGAGAAAGTTCCACAAAGTCAACTGTCACTGCAGCCCTCCACCAGTCGGGCTTTATGGCAGAGTGGCCCGAAGGAAGCCTCTGCACAGTGCAAGACATATGAAAGCCCGCATAGCGTTTGCCAAAAAACACATGAAGGACTCCCAGACTATGAGAAATAAGATTCTCTGGTCTGATGAGACAAAGATTGAACTTTTTGGCGTTAATTCTAAGCAGTATGTGTGGAGAAAACCAGGCACTGCTTAACACCTGCCCAATACAATCCAGACAGTGAAACATGGTGGTGGCAGCATCATGCTATGGGGGTGTTTTTCAGCTGCAGGGACAGGACAACTGGTTGCAATTGAAGGAAAGATGAATGTGGCCAAGTACAGAGATATCCTGTTAGAAAACCTCTTCCAGAGTGCTCTGGACCTCAAACTGGGCCGAAGGTTCACCTTCTAACAAGGCAATGACCCTAATATTTTAGCAAATGCTGCAATGAAACAAAGAGTGAAAAATTTAAAGGGGTCTTTCTGTACCCATTGTAAATATAGTCTTTTTGACTTTTTCCCTTGTTAATGAAAAATAAAAAAAAAATTAAAAAATTGGTATTACCAATTTTATCCTGCGGAGGATAAGTTCATCCGAGTCACCAGCCTCAGAAATCGCAGGTTAACAGCAGCTCAGATTAGAGACCAGGTCAATGCCACACAGAGTTCTAGCAGCAGACACATCTCTACAACAACTGTTAAGAGGAGACTGTGTGCAGCAGGCCTTCATGGTAAAATAGCTGCTAGGAAACCACTGCTAAGGACAGGCAACAAGCAGAAGAGACTTGTTTGGGCTAAAGAACACAAGGAATGGACATTAGCCCTGTGGAAATCTGTGCTTTGGTCTGATGAGTCCAAATTTGAGATCTTTGGTTCCAACCGCCGTGTCTTTGTGCAACGCAGAAAAGGAGAACGAATGGACTCTACATGCCTGGTTCCCACCGTGAAGCATGGAGGAGGAGGTGTGATGGTGTGGGGGTGCTTTGCTGGTGACACTGTTGGGGATTTATTCAAAATTGAAGGAATACTGAACCAGCATGGTTACCACAGCATCTTGCAGCGGCATGCTATTCCATCCAGTTTGCGTTTAGTTGGACCATCATTTATTTTTCAACAGGACAATGACCCCAAACACACCTCCAGACTGTGTAAGGGCTATTTGACCAAGAAGGAGAGTGATGGGTTGCTACGCCAGATGACCTGGCCTCCACAGTCACCAGACCTGAACCCAATCGAGATGGTTTGGGGTGAGCTGGACCGCAAAGTGAAGGCAAAAGGGCCAACAAGTGCTAAGCATCTCTGGGAACTCCTTCAAGACTGTTGGAAGACCATTTCAGGTGACTACCTCTTGAAGCTCATCAAGAGAATGCCAAGAGTGTGCAAAGCAGTAATCAAAGCAAAAGGTGGCTACTTTGAAGAACCTAGAATATAAGACATATTTTCAGTTGTTTCACACTTTTTTGTTAAGTATATAATTCCACATGTGTTAATTCATAGTTTTGATGCCTTCAGTGTGAATCTACAATTTTTATAGTCAGGAAAATACAGAAAACTCTTGGAATGAGAAGGTGTGTCCAAACTTTTGGTCTGTACTGTATATATATATATATATATATATATATATATATATATATATAGAGAATTTTTTTTTTTTTTTTTTTAAATATATATAGTTTTTCCTCTGAGTTTTTTCCTTCCCCTATTAAATATAAAATTCTTGAGATTCTGCAGCTAAGGCAGGGTTCACACTACCGTTGGCTTCCATTATGAAGGTGTACGTTAACAAAAAAAAAAACAAAAACGGACACCTATCATAACAGACACTAACTGATGTTAATGTGTCCGTTTTTTTTAACTGATCCAATTAATGGATCAGTTAAAAAAAACGGACACATTAGCATCAGTTAGCATCCGTTTTTTAACACTGTCCGTTTTGTTTTTTTTTGTTTCTGTTTTCTAAGCATGCGCAGAAAAAAAACGGACATAAAATAAGGGACAATAACTGATGGTTATCATTTACTGTCCTTTATAAGTCTGTTACCCATAGACTTCAATGTTAAAAAAAATAACGGACACTTGCTGTCTGTCAAGAATCCGTTTTTCCAAAGAGACAAAAAAGTCCTGCATGTACGATTTTTTGTTTGCGGAAAAAAAAACGGACTTTTGATGGATTGGGTGTAAACGGACAGAATATAAAGACCCATTGAAATGAATGGAAATTTTAACGGATTTCTGACGGTTCAGCTAGTGTCTGATGCTAAAATCTTGTAACGGACAGTACTGACGGTCACCAACGGTAGTGTGAACGCCCCCTAAAATTAACATGCTGTGTTTCTTCCTGTTTCCACAGATTTTTTTTCCCCCTACAATGTGTTGATGAAATCACATCTCACTCACTTTGCTGATACTGTAAGATGCAGGATGGGGCCTTAGACTTAATTGGTTCCCTTAGCATAATATTATGTGTTACAATGAGATGCAGCAGAGTTAAATTTGCCAAAGCGTAACGTGAAGATCTGGTGCCCCAATGCAAAGTCTCCTAGGCTACATTCATACTACAGAAAATAAAGAGGAAAAATATTTGAGGTGGACATTTGCCTCAGATTGCTCTCCATTTTTCATCCCTGGCTCTCTGCAGCAGAATACCAGAGCAGAGATTAAGCTTGCCGCCGCTGATTCGGGCGCAGATGAAAGGGCTTAATTAGTGGAGTGTCTCAATCAGGGGCGCACAGCTAATGAGGAGAAGTGAGGCGGCTGCCTCGGGCGGCACTGTCCGTCACTCTCTGGGGGGCGGCATTTTTACTATTTATTCAATGTAAACCAGCCCAGGACAGGCCGCTTTAAAATGGGCTGGTTTACGAGACATCGCATCTCAGCGCAGGCGGCGATACAATGACGTCATCACGCCGCCTACGCTGAGACACAGACGTCGCTGACAAGAGGCGGCGGCTCCATCAAGGCATCGCAGGTAGGTAAGGAGAACTTTATATATATATATATATATATATATATATATATCCCGTAACCTGCTGGAGTAACCAGGGGAAGTAACAGGGGAAGTGGATGCCGCTGTGAGCGGCCATGGGCATCGGTAAAGTGAGGCCGCCGGCCGCAAATACTACTATTATTATGCTCCGGGGTCTTTTCAGACCCCGGAGTATAATAATCGGACACCCAGGGGAGATGATAAACATAAAAAATAGTGTTACTCACCTCTCCAGCGATCGGTGTTAGTCCGAGCAGGCTTGGGGCCTCTGGTGACGTCATCAGGTCGCGTCACCGGCCTGATCACGTGACGTGTGTGCGCGATTAAACAGGGCCGAAAGCTGCAGGGAGTGCACCGGTGTCCAGGATAGGTAAGTACCACTGGTTTTTATGTTTGTCCCATCCCCTGGGTCTCCGATCATTATACACGGGGGTCTGAAAAGACCCCCCCCGAGTATAATAATAGTTCATGGGTGGGCAACTATGGGGCATAATACTATGTGCAGGGGCTACTGTGGAGCATAATACCAGTGCAGGGGCCACTATGGGGCATATTACAGTGTGCAGGGGCCAATGAGGAGCATAATACCCTGTGCAGGGGCCACTGTGGAGCATAATACCGAGTACAGGGGCCACTATGGAGCAGAATACCAGTGCAAAGGCCACTATGGAGCATAATACCAGTGCAGGGGCCACTATGGAGCATAATACCAGTGCAGGGGCCACTATGGATCATAATACCAGTGCAGGGGCCACTATGGAGTATAATACCAGTGCAGGGGCCACTATGGAGCATAATACTGTGTGCAGGGGCCACTGTGGAGCATAATACCATGTGCAGGGGCCAATATGGAGCATAATACCGTGTGCAGGGGCCAATATGGGGCATAATACCGTGTGTAGGGGCCACTAGGGAGCATAAAACTGTGTGCAGGGGTTGCTGTGGAACATAATACCGTGTGCAGGGGCCACTATGGAGCATAATACCGCGTGCAGGGGCTGCTGCGAGGCATAATACAGTGTGCAGGGGCCACTATGGAGCATAATACCGTGTGCAGGGGCCGCTGCGAGGCATAATACAGTGTGCTGTGGGCTGCTGTGGAACATTATAGTGTGTGTAAATGGGGCGTTATAAACAGGGGCTATGGTGCCTATTTATATCATACGCTGTCTGTTTATAGTGGCCGTGTGATGTAATTCCAGCCTTGTCACATAGACATGTATAGGACGAGGCTGTAGTTACATTACATGGCCGCTATGAGATGAATGACACTATGTAAACAGAGATGCGGTCACGGCGCTTACACAGGTACCATTCACACAGCTGATCAGTAGGGGTCCTGGGTTTTTGAGCCCCACTGATTAGTTTATTAATGACCTGGAAAACCTTTTAATTAGTTAAAACCTGGGGCATTATTAATAAGGGGCACTGTTTATACAGGGTACACACAAACATTATTAATATAAAGATGCACTTGGGAGTTATTCATTAGCAAATTTCTCCATTTGAACAGGCCCTTATAGTGCCCTCTAACTACCACAATTTATTTATAGTTTTGGGCTGTGATATTGGGCAGAAGTGACTTTATTTAATTCATTGCTGGGTCTAGGCTCAATCTCTACACCCCCTACAGTCACAGTTACTTGGTCAAAGACAAGACAACTAAGAGCAGGATAGGAAAATAGGAGAATGCCTTTACAAACCAACACATCTTTTAGAATTTGGCAAAAGTTCTAAGGCCAGGGTTCCTCATTACAAAAAGCTGTGTTTTACAGTACCTGCAAAGTGGATGCGGAAAAGCTGTGTTTTGAAAATCGCAGCATGTCAATTATACCTGGAAAAACACTGTCGTATATTAGGGGCAAAAAGTCTGCGAACTTACTGGGAAAAACGGAAAACACTATGCATTTCCACCATGGTGTTTAATGCAGCATTTTTTTTTGCTGCAGCTCGCTACGTGGGGCCTTAGCCTCACTGAGATCTACAACAACTTTTAGGTGGTGTAGGTTTAAGGTTCAAGGTTCTGGTGGAGTGGTTTTAAGGTTAGGTTCACACCTGCGCCTGCTCTCCGCTGGGGGATTCAGTTTGAAAAATGAGGAGAGAACGGCGCTGCAGGCAGTGCTTTTCTCTCCACATTTTTTGCCCTTTTCGAGCAGAAATGCGGCGGACCCATTATAGTCTATGGGGTCCACGGGTTTTTTTTGTTGGTAACCACTTTTTTAAGCAGATTAGGTTTCCGTTCAGGAGGTCCCCAAGCGGACCCCCCGCACGGAAACCCGAACACAGGTATGAACCTAGCATAAGGCAGGCATAAAATGTGTCATAATTAAGAAACATGCTTTTCTTAATTATTAAGGTTCATCTGGCAGTTACAGGAAATAGATTAAGACTGGGATAAAACAATTAATGAATTTTCCCTACAGTCCCATGGATAACCACAGATCGTACATCATTCTGACATCATATCCCACCAACTACACTTACTATCTTTTTATAGTTATACGTTCCTGCCAAGTGCCAGACCAGTTCCACTGACCACTTATCACGAAAACAAGATGTCACCACTAAGATGCATTAAAACGCTTTAAACTTTAATATTTAATTATTTATATTTACAAAAATGTGTAACTTAGTTTTCTACAAATCTCATGGATAGGTTCATGGGAATATCCCTTTAAGCTAAGATACATTCTTTCACTATAATTACATTTCACCTGTCATCTGAAAACAGTCTAATAAAAATCAGAATTAAAATAAAAAACAAAACATTTTGCACAAAAATGTATATGAACAGCACCAAAAGTTACATTTATCGCAAAACCATGTATAAGGGTCACAATATAAGACACATACTTTATATACAAAAACATCTGTGGACAAATAGAAACACAAATGCTATTTTCACATAAAGAAGTGAAAGTCTAAAATAAATATGAAACTGAAAGAGTGACCACAAAAAGACACATAAAATACATTAGGATATATTCACATGAGCTGTTTTTGCCACTGTAGTAAAAATTATAGCAGCGGCAAATGTTTTATTAAGATGCATTAACTATTTTGTAGAGCTTATCTGTTACAATAAAACCCCACATATACTAGATATACTTACTTTTACTGATAGTTTTCGCTTGGTGTAGTGGGAATCTTAGGTGCCACCCCAATAGACCAGACCCTATGCGAGCATGCCCTTCAGGCTCATTTTAAAAAGTTCCATTACACTAGTAGAGAGATGAGACTTCTCTCAAATACCTCACTTTTGTGACTTTTATTATTATTATTATTATTTTTATTTTTTTTTTATAAAAAGGATATCCTGGTGTTAAAGAGCAACAACTTTTGATTTTCTGGCAGTATATTTGTCACTGATAAATTTTATAATATACCTTTATTAAGAAATGGCTTCTTTCAGTGAAATCCTGCATTTCTTTATTCTTTTCCTTACTTTTCTTTTGAGAAAGGTACCCGGCTTCTCACTGTATAGGCATGTGTGTAATGAAAAGAAAATGAGGGTGGGGGAGGGTCATTCCAAACCATATGAAAGGGGAGATTCATGCATTATAATTGTGTATTATACTGTGATTTCAGTTGATATATCCATTATACTTTTTCTCCTCTTCTGGTTTCAATTTACAAATACTGATGCAAAATACTGAGTAAAATGCAGCCAGGAACTAATGGGGTTAACCAGATTGACCCACATCTATCAGAATTTCTGTAGGTGCTTAAGGAGGCATTCAAATTTCACTTGGAAGTCCATTATGGTAGGGTCAGTTAAAAAAAAACAAACAAAAAACGAATGTCTATCATAACAGACACTAACTGATGTTAATGTGCAGCTTTTTTAACTGATCCAATGGATCAGTTAAAGAACATTGACATTAACTCATGTTAATGTGTCCGTTTTTATTTTTTTATTATACCGTCCATATCTGCATTGCCGCCGCGGTTTTTCCCGCAACGTGGGGCCTTAGCCTTAATCAGTCTTGCTAAAGCAAGAAAGACTGCAGCTTACTGTGGTGTTAGATTACATAGAAAATTAGAGAAAAAGAGGAGGAAGGAAAGAGCGAGCAGGAGCTGAGTGAGAGTGGACAAAGACACAGACAGGAATAATACAGTTAAATAGGAAGTTTCTCTCTCACCCCAAGTGCTGTAGCCAAACCAATACAGGCCAGTACTTTATTATGTTTTATTTTATTATCCTGCTGCTGTGTCTGAGTGAGTGAGTGAGTGAGTGAGTGAGTGAGAGTGAGAGAGTGAGAGATCGAGAGAGATTGTGTGTGAGAGAAAGAGAGGGTGGTTAGATAAAACAGATTTTACTCTGTGTCTAGTGCATCAGACACATTAAGGCAGCTAATCTCCATCCACCAGTTTTCAGGACCAAAACGTAAAGATGGAGCATGTAGAGAAAAAAAAAACTGCTAAAAATGAGAAATATAAGTTATATAATGGCCAGAAATAATGTTACTTATGTACTTTACAAACACCAAACATTGCACTACAGATTTATACAAAGTTTGTTGAAAATTTAGGTATGCTTTGATGTAGGACAAATAACAGATTATCAATAGACCCAATGGCTTCTTTGAAGAGCCATTATAAAATGTGGTTTAGGAATATATACTGTAGGTACTTACTGTTTTTAATTAAAAAACACTAATTAAGCTTAACCTTATCATAAATTACTAGAAAGAAAAGTTTTGAGCTGTAACAATTCAGATACTGAGAAATCTGTATTATGAAAGAAACTAAGAGCAGTAAGAAGTTCAATGTCCTTGACACGGGCGACATGCAACTGGAAAAGTTCCTCGATCCATGTTAATTCTTTATGTTCCTGTAAATGCAAAAATATAAAAAACTAGAATAAGTAATAACCTTTTGTCATTCCAAGGAAATACCACATGTTTAATGTGTTTCTTAAGCGTGTGACATGCTAAAATGAAAAGACAAAATTAATGAAAAGCAGAGACAAACAATTGTGCCATTATTTCTATGTCTAATTGATTCCATCTTAATGACCAAGCCAGTTCTCATACTGAATGGAAACCAGGGGTATATCAAACCTTTCCATTAATTAAAGGGGTTTTCCCATAATCCTTTCCATATGCAAGTTTGTAAGTTTAGGGGCGGGGCATGTTGTGGCTCCTAGCATAGCTAATGGCGGGGACCTGGTCTACAGCGCTGTACAAAGAGGTCCCGCGCCATTAGCTATGGTAGGAGCCACAACACTGTGGCCAGATCGCCAACTCGCCCTACATAATGTGCCCGGGAGCCGCCTTTACTGAGGCCAGCCCGCCACCCCACGTACCAGCAAAAGACCCAACGGCCTGGTCCCGGTCCGCGGACCAGTGGTTGGGGAACCCTGCTATAGACTATATCTCCTAGGGTATGTTGGAGGGTGGGCCCCTAAAGTCATTTTATCTGGTAGGCCCAAGGAACCTTAGTCTGATACCGGATATGAATATAAACTGACAGGACCTGTTTATGGTTGCACCAATCTCTGGTTTATGGGTTCATGAGAAAACCAAGATAAACTGGGGTAATTTCTAAAAATATTTGCATGGTCCAAATTATGGTTGATGTGTCCCCTGTTTAACTGACTAAATAGCCCATTTCTACACTATTCAACTATGCCTAGTACATGATGTTAGACTTTAGTTAAATTAATGCTTCAGAGAAATGAAAATTGATGAGTGAGAATAGATGGAATTAAAGAGGACCTTTCAAGTCCTCATGTATATGCTGTTTTACATACCTATAGAAAGCCGACAGCGCGCTGAATTCAGCGCGCTGCCGGCTTTCCGGGTATGTGCCCCGGGGGCTGGAGATATTGGTGGTCTTAGTTTCACGGTTCACCATCAGAAGGGCGTTCCTGACAATCTAGCTGGTCTGTGAGGAACGCCCTCCCTGACAGTACTCGCCCATAGACTTGTACTGGGGGGGGGGCCTTCCTCACAGCTCAGCGTCATCGCTGGGCTGTAAGGAATACCCCCTCTGACAGTACAGCGCTATGGATGGTGACAGAGAGAGGGGCGTTCCTTACAGCCCAGCGATGACACTGAGCTGTGAGGAACGCCCCCCCCAATACAGCGCTATGGAGGAATACTGTCAAGGAGGGCGTTCCTCACAGACCAGCTAGACTGTCAGAAACGCCCTTCTGATGGTGAACGGTGAAACTACGACCGCCGATATCTCCAGCCCCGGGGCACATACCGGGAAAGCTGGCAGTGCGCTGAATTCAGTGCGCTGTCGGCTTTCTAGTGGTATGTAAAACAGCATATACATGAGGACATGAACGGTCCTCTTTAAGGGATAATAAGAAAAAAAAAGACAATAAATTATAATCAAAGTAAAGACCATTATAGTATGGACACACGTTGAAGCACCTGTGATGGCAAATAAAGTCTAAAAATATTTTTTTTTTTTCTGTGGAATATCTGTGAACTGCTATATAATTCCAAGACTTTACATCTGGGTAGTCAGCATTTAACTCTGCAAGGATGTGCCTGTATGTTTTGGAACAGTTAGCAGCAGCATGAATTATGCAACTGTAGGGCCACAGAGCCGGCAGTTAGCGGCATCCTTGCCTTCCTATTTGCTGGATACACAGTGCACAATAAGCTCTGTGTGTACAGCTATGGGATCCACTATGATCCCCTGGGAAAGGGGCAAGTACTATAATAGGGTTAGTTCTGAATTGTATACTAGGAGGTTGTATTCCTCCTGTAACTGGGACTAATGTACCCCATAGTTACAAAGCAGATATGATATAAAAAAAAATTCTCCACAAGTTTGTTATTACTATAGGGGGACACAATATGCAAAAGAAAAAAATTAAGACAAAAAATTAAAAAAAAAAAAAATATATCACTACCACACGATCACAGGTTCTAGCCACATCCCCAGCAACATAAAAATTATGTCAGCTACATAAAATGCTCTGTAATGAAAAGGGAAAACTTAAAAAAAAAAAAAAAAAAAGTTTTTCGCTCCTTTTTTACATTTATCTGGATATAACAAACAAAAACACTAAAAAATTATATAAAAATAATGCCTTATGTATTTGATCGATTAAAAGGTAACAGAGTTGTAATGAAAAGTTGGAATACGTGCAGGGTCTTGAAGGGCAGTCTGTTCTATAACTGTAGAAGCCTTCATACATGATGCCCTATCAGTTTTTCTACTGCTAATGTCACCATTTTGGCTGAAGCGCATTTGGCATTTTACTTTGAGGCTGTGGGCATGTACAATAAGGAGCACTGCCCATCGCCTCTATCCATTATGACAACTAGTTTAGTTTGTTTACATGCAATTTTTCCAGGAGCAACTGTTAAAAAGCAACAGATAGCTGAGAAAAGCTCAAGAGACCATAATATAGGAGATCCAGGAACAGAGAACTGAAAATATAGAGCAGATACCCACTACCATGCAGGTATAACACAGGAAAAGAGCATTCTATGAGCGCAGTTAGTAAAGCTGCTTGCTGTTTGTGAATAATATCCCATCTGTAACCACACAAGTAGCCAGATGTACATACAAGTACATAGAAGGCTTTCATACATTATCAGCTGTGAAATACTGCATAAGGCTGAGGCCCCACGTTGCGGAAACGCAGCTTTTTTTTGTTGCAGATTTTGCTGCGTTTTTTTCAGCCAAAGCCAAAAGTGGCTACAAAAGGAATGGGAAATACAGTGCCTTGCGAAAGTATTCGGCCACCTTGAACTTTTCAACCTTTTGCCACATTTCAGGCTTCAAACATAAGGATATAAAATTAAAATTTTTTGGTGAAGAATCAACAACAAGTGGGACACAATTGGGAAGTGGAATGAAATTTATTGGTTATTTTAAACTTTTGTAAAAAATAAAAAACTGAAAAGTGCGGTGTACAATATTATTTGGCCCCTTTACTTTCAGTGCAGCAAACTCACTCCAGAAGTTCAGTGAGGATCTCTGAATGATCCAATGTTGTCCTAAATGACTGATGATGATAAATATAATCCACCTGTATGTAAACAAGTCTCCGTATAAATGCACCTGCTCTGTGATAGTCTCAGGGTTCTGTTTAAAGCACAGAGAGCATCATGAAGACCAAGGTGGGAGAGTCTGTCCAAAGGACAACAATCAGTCGTACACTGCACAAATCTGGCCTTTATGGAAGAGTGGCAAGAAGAAAGCCATTTCTCAAAGATATCCATAAAAAGTCTTGTTTAAAGTTTGCCACAAGCCACCTGGGAGACACACCAAACATGTGGAAGAAGGTTCTCTGGTCACTTTTTGGCCACAATGCAAAACGATAAGATTGGTGTAAAAGCAACACAGCTCATCACCCTGAACACACCATCCCCACTGTCAAACATGGTGGTGGCAGAATCATGGTTTGGGCCTGCTTTTCTTCAGCAGGGACAGGAAGATGGTTAAAATTGATGGGAAGATGGATGGAGCCAAGTACAGGACCATTCTGGAAGAAAACCTGTTGGAGTCTGCAAAAGACCTGAGACTGGGATGGAGATTTATCTTCCAACAAGACAATGATCCCAAACATAAAGCAAAATCTACAATGGAATGGTTCACAAATAAACGTATCCAGGTGTTAGAATGGCCAAGTCAAAGTCCAGACCTGAATCCAATCGAGAATCTGTGGAAAGAGCTGAAAACTGCTGTTCAAAAACGCTCTCCATCCAACCTCACTGAGCTCGAGCTGTTTTCCAAGGAAGAATGGGCAAGAATTTCAGCTGTAAAAGGTGGCGCTACAAAGTATTAACTTAAGGGGGCCGAATAATTTGGCATGCCCCACTTTTCAGTTTTTTATTTTTTTACAAAAGTTTAAAATATCCAATAAATTTCGTTCCACTTCATGATTGTGTCCCACTTGTTGTTGATTCTTCACCAAAAAATTAAAATTTTATATCCTTATGTTTGAAGCCTGAAATGTGGCAAAAGGTTGAAAAGTTCAAGGGGGCCGAATACTTTCGTAAGGCACTGTATATAGGGAGCTCATATACTTCTATTTTCTGTTCAATCCACTCCTGGCTTTGGCTCAAAAAACCGCAACAAAAAAAAAAGCTGTGTTTCTGCAACGTGGGGCCTTAGCCTAAGCATCAGTCCTTGTACTTTGTAGGTATGTGTGAGGCTGTGAGTAGAATCAGCTCCTCCCATCTGCATTCACTGTGTGAAGAGAAAAAAAAAAAACCTTGCCCCTCACCTCACTGTCTTTGTCTTGCTCATCTAATTTATCTAGGAAAGTACATCCCTAGCAACAAATGAATCAACTATAAATTATCTAGAAAAGAGACACCTAGTGGCAGGATCTAAAGAGAGGTTTTTTTTTGGGCAAAAAGCAGCAACATTTTTCATTAAAGTTCATTACATGTTGGTCCAGAATCCATGCTCTATGAAATGAGACTAAGTTGTCTGAAAAGTTAGTGACCATTTAAGATAAGCATAAAAAATATTTCAATAATCCAAACAGAAAGTTAGAACCTTCAAAACTGCATGTGCCAGAAAAAGAAAAAGCAAAAAAACAGGGAAGCAAAGAACTAGAGAATATGTCCCAGTTATGAAGTGCTTAAAAAGTACTCTGTACTAAAATACAACAATAAATGTAAATTCAAGCAAGGTACGGTATCTTTATCATAGAAATGATAAAAAGACACTTAGAGCAGAAAATACATTAACATTATGAATCAATGTTTGAGCTTTCTGAATATATTCTTTACCAAGCTATGCTGTCGTTTTCCACCAGGAGAGGGTGCCAATTGCACACAAATACATATCTGAAGTGTTTAAGAAACTGAGGTCATTTTTCAAGAGGTTAGTGCACACCAGAAGCAAATACACATATAGTTAACTTCTTGTCAACTTACCTAGTTATTCATATGGGGCAATACACATACATTCACACGGAGCAGTGTGCGGGAGACATATTCCAAATATACACAGGACATTACATTTTTGTCATGGTTTTACTAAGATTGTGGTTTTCTATACCTCTACCACCCAGTGTAAATGGGTGTAAATGTACCCTAACAGAGTAGGCATAGCACAACCCAACCCTGAGTATTCTAGGGACTGGAAAGGAAAATATCTGATCTACACAATACTCAATGAAGTCAAAACTTACAGCACAGCTTTCACTATAGTCTTCTCTGTGTGGTAAAATGAAAGATATGACCTCCATAGGGGTAGAACACTGCTCAGGAGTCTCGGAGAAATTCTTGCAGTTTGTCAAAAGTATAAAGTAGTGAGTTGGAATGTAGACATCTGAATTCTGTCCCATCCTGCAATGAAGGATACAATATTTTGGATCTAATCATTTAAGATTAAACAATGGCAAGAATGAAGAAGTATAGCCCAATAACAATATGTAGCGATATCCAGGCATTTAGATACTATAAAATGCAACCACAGAATTAATTTAGGCTGAAACTATAAAAATACCAGGAAACAACTGAATACAATTTTCATAGAGTCATAAAATCTCATATCTTCATAATATAGTTGTAGGAATCCATTCAACCAAAGCAGCAGTTCTGGTTTAATAATCCCCAAGCAGTGATCTAGGGAACCATATCTGCAGAAGAAAATGTCCATAGATGTAGGCTTTATCCAAAGAGATCTGTGTGGTAACCACATAGATGAGTACTATTGTACAGTGGGGAAAAAAAGTATTTAGTCAGCCACCAATTGTGCAAGTTCTCCCACTTAAAAAGATGAGAGGCTTGTAATTGACATCATAGGTAGACCTCAACTATGGAGAGACAAAATGAGAAAACAAATCCAGAAAATCACATTGTCTGATTTTTAAAGAATTTATTTGCAAATTATGGTGGAATATAAGTATTTGTCAATATAAGTCAATAATATAAGTCAATATCAAAAGTCCATCTCAATACTTTGTTATATATCCTTTGTTGGCAATGACAGAGGTCAAATGTTTTCTGTAAGTCTTCACAAGGTTGGCACACACTGTTGCTGGTATGTTGGCCCATTCCTCCATGCAGATCTCCTCTAGAGCAGTGATGTTTTGGGGCTGTCGCTGGGCAACATGGACTTTCAACTCCCTCCAAAGGTTTTCTATGGGGTTGAGATCTGGAGACTGGCTAGGCCACTCCAGGACCTTGAAATGCTTCTTACGAAGCCACTCCTTCATTGCACTGGCGGTGTGCTTGGGATCATTGTCATGCTGAAAGACCCAGCCACATTTCATCTTCAATGCCCTTGCTGATGGAAGGAGGTTTGCACTCAAAAATCTCACAATACATGGCCCCATTCATTCTTTCATGTACACGGATCAGTCGTCCTGGTCCCTTTGCAGAGAAACAGCCCCAAAGCATGATGTTGCCACCCCCATGCTTCACAGTAGGTATGGTGTTCTTTGGTTGTAACTCAGCATTCACTCTCCTCCAAACACAACGAGTTGTCTTTCTACCAAACAGTTCTACTTTGGTTTCATCTGACCATATGAAATTCTCCCAATACTCTTCTGGAACATCCAAATGCTCTTTAGCAAACTTCAGACGGGCCTCGGATATGTACTGGCTTAAGCAGGGGGACACATCTGGCACTGCAGGATCTGAGACCCTGGCGGCGTAGTGTGTTACTGACGGTAGCCTTTGTTACGTTAGTCCCAGCTTTCTGCAGGTCCATTCACTAGGTCCCCACGTGTGGTTCTGGGATTTTTGCTCACCGTTCTTGTGATCATTTTGACCCCACGGGGTGAGATCTTGCGTGGAGCCCCTGATCGAGGGAGATTATCAGTGGTCTTGTATGTCTTCCATTTTGTATTTATTGCTCCCACAGTTGATTTCTTCACACCAAGCTGCTTGCCTATTGCAGATTCAGTCTTCCCAGCCTAGTGCAGGTCTACAATTTTGTTTCTGGTGTCCTTCCACAGCTCTTTGGTCTTCACCATAGTGGAGTTTGGAGTGTGACTGTTTGAGGTTGTGGACACGTGTCTTTTATACTGATAATAATGTCAAACAGGTGCCATTACTACAGGTAATGAGTGGAGGACAGAGGAGCCTCTTAAAGAAGAAGTTACAGGTCTGTGAGAGCCAGAAATCTTGCTTGTTTGTAGGTGACCAAATACTTATTTTCCCACCATAATTTGCAAATAAATTCTTTAAAAAAATCAGACAATGTGATTTTCTAGATATGTTTTCTCATTTTGTCTCTCATAGTTGAGGTCTACCTATGATGTCAATTACAGGCCTCTCTCATCTTTTTAAGTGGGAGAACTTGCACAATTGGTGGCTGACTAAATACTTTTTTTCCCCACTGTATGTAAACTACACACCACAGCAGTGGTTCTCAGCATCATCTAATATTTATACAAAGTATGACTTTCCACAGAATTGTGTACTAAACTGTATTTGGGTATCCATATTAACCACCACCTTCTACTGCACCAAACGTACATTATTTTAAGGTTTTATGGTCATTTAGACTGGTTTAGTGGAAAAGCACAAGGTTCGAGTGCAGCCTTAACATCGAGCTTAAAATGTGCCACGATAAAAGTGAAAATGACAAAATATAGTACTTGGAACACTGCATTCCTAATATAAAAAAAAAACAAAAAAAAACACAAATATTAATACAAGCCTGTAAAATCACTTGAGATCTTATACAACAAGAAAGAGAGGTACAAGATAAAGGTTATATTTCAGGGTCCATTGACAGCAGGTTTTGCCATCTGTTTAATGGATCTTCTTCAAAGGTCTACGAAATAAAATCTAATTTACATTGAGTTCAATCTTTATGGAAAAAAAGGACCAGTTTTTAATTTATCTACCATAAAATCATAGTGTACCACACATGTACAGTCATGGCCGTGTGTTGGCAACCCTGAAATTTTTCCAGAAAATTAAGTATTTCTACCAGAAAATTATTGCAAATACACATGTTTATTTCCTTTGTGTGTATTGGAACAACATAAAAAAAAAAAAAACCTGAGGAAAAAAAAAAAAGGCAAATTGGACATAATTCCAAAAATGGGCTGGACAAAATTGTTGCCACCTTTTCAAAATTGTGGGAAAATAACTATTTCAAGCTTGTGATGCTTGTTCAAACTCACTTTTGATTTTTATATTGCCCACACCTGTTACTTGCCACACCAGATAAAAAGGAGAGAAGTTGACTCAATCTTTGCATTGTGCATCTGTGTGTGCCACACTACCGTAAGCATGGAGAACAGAAAGAGGATAAGAGAACTGTCTGAGGACTTGAGAACCAAAATTGTGGGAAAATATCAATCTCAAGATTACAAGTCCATCTCGAGAAATCTTGATGTTCCATTGTCCACAGTGTGCAATATTATAAAGTAGTTTAAAAACCACTTTAGTTAATCTTCCTGACATGGACAGAAGAGAAAAATTGATAGTTGATAAGCAGCCCCAATCAAGTTTCAAAGAAATTCAAGCTGTCCTGCGGGATCAGGGTGCATCAGTGTGAACACAAACTTTTAATCAATATTTGAATGAAAAAAAAACACTAGGCGGCCCCACTGTTGACACAGACATAAAAAAGCTAGACTGCAGTTTGCTCAAATATACGTCAGTAAGCCTAAATCCT
Organism: Leptodactylus fallax; assembly: GCA_947044405.1. Lineage (NCBI taxonomy): Eukaryota > Metazoa > Chordata > Amphibia > Anura > Leptodactylidae > Leptodactylus > Leptodactylus fallax. The sequence goes on from CAMRHE010000322.1 coordinate 474,101, forward strand.
GGGAAAACGTCTTGTGGACAGATGAGACCAAAATAGAGCTTTCTGGTAAAGCATATCATTCTACTGTTTACCTAAAATGGGATGAGGCCTACAAAAAAAAAAAAAAAAAAAAAAAAAAAGAACACAGTACCAATAGTCAAATATGGTGGAGGTTCAAAGAGGTTTTGCTGCCTCTGGCACTGGGTTACCAAAGGATTTTGGGTCTCAATGTAGGGCCCATTGTCACAAAGCTGGGTTTGCATCCTAGGTCATGGGTCTTCCAGCAGGACGATGACCCCAAACATACTTGTAAAAGCACCCAGAAATGGATGGAAAAAGCGCTGGAGAGTTCTCAAGTGACCAGCAATGAGTCTGGATCTAAATTGCATTGAACACCTGTGGAGAGATCTTAAAATTGCTGTTGGGAGAAGGCACCCTTCAAATATGAGAGACCTGAAGCAATCTGCAAAAAAGAAGTGTTCCAAAATTCTAGTTGATAGGTGTAAGAAACTTGTTGATTGTTATAGGAAACAATTGATTTCAGTTTTTTTTTCCAAAGGTTGTGCAACCAAATATTAACTTGAGGGTGTCAGTAATTTTGTCTGGCCCATTTTTGGAGTTTTGCGTGAAATTATATAATTTTTGGCTTTTTTCTCAGATCTTTTTTCCAGTACACACAAAGGAAATAAATATTAGTGAGTATAACAAAATGTGTAATTGCAATAATTTTCTGGGAGAAATACTTCCATTTTCTGGAAAAATTTCAGGGGTGCCAATACTTCCGACCATTTTTTTAATTTTCTATTAAACAAAAAATTGTTTTTTCATAGGCCTTCTGAAAGGAAAGCAAAAATTTGATGTGAAGGTTCCCTTAACCAGTCTTCCATGTCATCAAAGTCTGGGCAGGTGATAAATGGTGGCTGTGGGAAATCCATTTAAGGCCGAAGTCCCATGTAGCATAAACGCCGTGGAAAACACCGTGGCACTGTACAGTCACAGCAAAGTGGGGATGGGATTCTAGTGAATCCCATCCCCACTTTGTGTTAAAATACGCACTGTGGACATGCGGCAATTTCCTAAACCATCACGGTTTTGGAAATTGCAGCATGTTAATTATACCTATAGAAACGCTGGTGGTTTCCCTATAGGTGTAATTGAAGCAGAAAGTCCACAGAGGAAAACTCTGCAAACCTTCTGTTAAAAGCGCAGCGGGAAGAACTGCGATGTGTTGCGGCTGTGGTTTTTAGCCTCAAGCAATTTATACTTTGCTTCTGTGAAAATAAAAAAATTATTAAGTTAACATTTTAGCAGTATAACCCTTTACTTACTGTTTAATTTGCTCGAAAGTGTCAGATCGGCCATCGAAATCATAGTCAAATATTGGACCACTAACAACATTGATGCCATTTTTCTCCTTTGCATATTTTGCCAACAACATGTCATGAAAATATTTCCAGACCCCTAAAATGGTAAACAAAACAATTGTAATTAATATTACAATAATTGTAATCTTTAGTGAAAGGGTAGGCAACCTTTTTTTTTGTACAGGAAGCCAATTTAAATAAATAAATATATAAATCAAGGCTGAGGTACTCTCTGTGCTGTAGGATGTCAACCCCTACATAAAAGTCATATACACTGATGAACAAAAGGGTAACAATGTTTTGAATTCACCATCCACTAAAGCTTCGAACTTGAGATTACCATCATTTTATAGACAATCATCTTGGCTATCTCATACATAAATTTACTTGCAACTATTTAGCAATAATTAGTTATGCAGATTCTTGTCATGTAACTACATTGTTACGGTTTTGCTCCTGGTGGTGGAAAAAAAATATTTTTTTCTTGTATATTACAAATTACAACCTGTTCTCACATTCTCTAATAGATTAGTGTGTTATTAGGTTATTTCCAAAGCGAAAGGTTTCAAATTGAGGATCAGCCAGGAAGATGATTTCCCAAAAAAAGTGAAACATTATCATCTAGCCGTTGTGTCTAGGTGTTGGATAGTTGAACAAGATAAATGGTGGCCTCAATGCTGAGCTATATGTGAGTATCCTACAAGACACTTTGTACACTTGAGTACTATGGGTATGAAAAGGGTAACAGTGTTCCAGCAGGACAGCGACCCAAACCATACGTTGAGAATAGTTAAGAAATGGTTCAATGACAATGAAGTAGAGGTGCTGGATTGGTCCCTACAGTCCCCAGACCTTAACCCAATTGAACACTTGTGGGTAGAGTTGAAGAAAAAACCGTATTCATACCCAAGTGAGTCGACCAGTATGTTTTTAGGAGCAAAACAGTAACAATGCAGTTTCATGACAAGAATCTGCATAACTAATCATATGCTAAATAGTTACAAGTCAAATTTATGTATGAGAGTGCCAAGATGATTGTCTATAAAACTATGGTAGTCTCACATCTGAAGCTGTAGAGGTTGGTGAGATATGGAGCCTGAAAGTCAAAAGTTCAAGTCATTGTTACCCTTTTGTTTGTTAACGTAACAGGACTTATAACTGTAATACAGAGTATATATTATCTCAGTATTACACCTGTGTGAACCAGGCCAAATATTTGCATTGATTACTCTATCAGAAGCTTCCATTGCAAGTTAAAATATATATATATATATATATATATATATATATATATATTGCAACATACTGCACTATTTTGTGCATAGCATACCAGGTCACCTATACACAGTATGATGCCTCATTGTTGCCCCTATACACACTATGATATCCCACTGTTGCCCTGAACACAGTATGATGCCTATTGTTGCACCTATACATAGCATGATGATGGGGAATCATACTATGTAAAGGGGCAACAAAGACACTTCATACTATGTATAAGGGACAATAATGGGGCTTCATACACAGTATTGCCCCATATACATAGTATGATTCCCCATTGTTGACCAGGATCAATATCTGCAGGTGCCAGAGTTTATAAAGCACCCATTCTGTCAAAGAACCAGGTCCAGAGGGGGAAGTTGCATGCCATAGAGTAATGGATTGCGTGCCACTCTTTGCACACTTGTAGATTAAATCTGACTGGGGAATATATGCATTCCAAAAATATACTGATAGATTAACTGTCTTCATACTATATGAGATATAAAAATTAAGAAAATTAGTTGAATATCTTGAATGACAAATCTACCTAGACATTTTTTTATCATGGGAACTGTAATATATTATATTGCCATACAGATTTGAATGAAAATGTAATATGGCTTCTATAGATGTTTTCAAACCTTCTACTGTACCACTGTATGCTTCTGTTTTCATATATAGGCATACAAAATCCAAAATGATAATCACAATAAACTTGACAGGATTAATACATAACTTTTAATAATAAATCAGATAAAAAGTGCATAGGCCGCACCCAAGTAGAAAAAATTCAACCCTAAGCCAAAATAAATGACCTGTTGGTAGCACAATATTAAATAACCCAAACACGGCAGCCTGGAATGGTAAAGATAAATAATAATATCCAGGATTTACCGTGATTCAGATGAAACCAACATGAACGACACAAAGAATGGTGGATGGGTGAAAGGCTGCCAGGGCAGGTATTTGTTGATCACAAGAGGCTGATAAGGGACCCAAAAGCAGGTAGAAATCTTACCCTTAAAACAATACCCTACAAGTATAGGAGAGGCATGGTATACCCTAAAAGCTTATCTCGGGGCCACCGCCCTAAATAGCATGCAGCCCCGACCAGAACCTGACCCTAATATAGACAATCCCTATATTCACCCTAACCAATATATAAAAGTGCTAAAACAACAGGTGCAGTATAAAAGTGCCTCTGTTACAAAAATGCAAATTTAAAAAATTCCAAACAATCCAGACATGTAATTCCGACATGCATGTTTCGTTAATCTCATCAGGGAATTAAAATGGTAGGAAAAGTTTAAGTATATAAATATGCCATACTAAATGTGAAGACGTAGCAGTTATTTAATGCCAAATTATCTACACAGAATTTCACAAAAATAGCCAAATGCACTAGAACCATAACAACCCATAATCATACAGACATAATCGTCAATAGTCCCAATGCAAAGAGAAGGGAAGAAATAGTACAGTTAGAACGCTATAAAAAGTCTCCCCCCAGGATATATGGAGTGCCAAACATACCTGTGGACATGAGGGACGCTACTTACTTAAGTAGTAATCAATGCAGGTTGAATAAACGTGGTGGACATGCGCAGTATAGAAATTCAGTGCACATGCCCTATAGCAGAAGAACAGGGAGCACGTAGTGTGCGTAACCTGACATTCCCCGGTCCACGCATGCACAAAAGGAAAGTGAAAGAAAAAAGCGCTCGCTGACAACAATCAAGGTAGCGCTGCCAGCGGGTGTCTATGGCTGCATACGAGTATATATACTGATGAATGCCAACCCACCATGTGTATTACTGATCCCTCTATAAGTAAAAGCTAAATAGCAACAAGAGGCCATATAAACACACAAACAATGCAGGCACTGAATATAAAACATGCCTGCAATATATAATCGTTGATTATATTGTTAATCTGTTTTCCCTTAGTCCTAACAGCAGCACAATATGGGGTATCTCTGCGCCTTTGTGTTGTCTAGGACAGGTGGAACTTTTAATTAGCACCAAAAACGTGCTTACTAACCTGCCCTATAGGAGGGCACGAGAGACCTCCCTCACCTGTGTAAATTATAAAGTAAAAGAAAACAAGATTTTAGGGAGGGAAGCCTTGTGCTGCTGTTAGGACTAAGGGAAAACAGATTAACAATATAAATCAACAATTCCCTTACGTTCTACAGCAGCATAATATGGGAATATAGCAAGTAATTCCCCTAGGGAGGGTTTCCTCGCCTTACAACCTCAAGAACTGTCTGACCAGTTGCCTTGGAACTGTGGATATCCAAACGATAGTGTTTAACGAAAGTCAGCTGGGATGACCAAGAAGCAGCCGCACAAATTTGATCTAGTGGAAGCGAGCGATTCTCAACCCAAGAAGTCGACACAGCCCTGGTCGAATGGGCTGTACAAAAAACTGGAGGAAGCAAACCTTGAGCAAGGAAAGAAAATTTTGATTGCCTCCTTACTCCACCTGGACAAGGAGGGTCTGGAAGTTTTAAAACCTCTGTCTTTACCATACATGTTGATTAGGAGATTTTCAGCTCTCCTGAAAGATTGTGTCCGCGATAAGTAAATTCGCAGACACCTTACCACATCCATAGTATGAAGTTTTACCTCCTCCTCTGAAGATGGATCCGGAAGGATAACAGGCAAAGAAATCAGTTGATTAAAATTATTACGTGAAGGAACCTTAGGAATAAAACCAGGCAAAAACCTAAAGGTGGACCCTATCCGAAAAAAATACAATATAAGGTTCTTTGGAGGAGAGCGCCTGAAGCTCTCCTACCCTTTTGGCAGATGTGATGGCTAACAAAAAAAGTAGTTTTAAAGGCTAAAAATTTTAGCTCCACAGCTTTCAAAGGTTCAAAAGGAGGACCACAAAGGCCTGAAAGGACTGTCGCAATAGGAGAATAGGAGAAGATACCGCAGGTTTCAGTCTCATCGCTCTTTTGAGGAATCTTGCAACCAGGGGATCATGGGACAACCGTCTGTTTAAGTGGGCGGATAAAGCCGATACCTGTACCTTTAAAGTAGCAGGGGCAAAGCCCCTGTCCAAACCATCCTGAAGAAAATCCAAAACATCAGAAGTCAAAGGAGTAGAAATATCAACATCTGTTTTGGAGCACCACTCCAAAAAAAAAAAAATCTTAGTCGTCCTCTGGTAATTCCTTTTGGTGGATTCAGCTCTCGAACAGGAAAGCGTCTTCAGGACGGCTTCTGACAGTCCTCTATACATTCGTAGGGACTGGTCAACCTCCAGGCTGTCAGGTTGAATCTCCTCAGATCCTGGCACTTCAGTGATCCTTGGGAAACCAGGTTCTGGGTGGGGGGGAAGCCTCCAATATATCCCTCGACTCATCACCATGAGCTGGGAAAACCAAGCTCTTTTTGGCCAGAATGGAATGATGGCTATTACAGAGGCTTGGTCCTGTCTTATTTTTATCAATACTCTCGGTATCATAGGAATTGGAGGGAAAAATGTATGACAGCCTGGACCTCCAAGGGATGGACAGGGCATCCACTGCCAAGGGATTGTCCTCCTGGTACAGGGAACAGAACGTCTCCACCTTGGCATTGAGTCGGGTTGCCATGAGGTCTATCTCCGGGATATCGTATTTCAGGGTAATCTGATGAAAGACTTCTGGATTGAGTGACCATTCTCCTGATACGGCAAGACCCCGACTCAACCGATCCACTACTGAGTTCAGGGAGCCCTTGATGTGAACCGCGAATAGATGGGTGGGATGATGATCTGGTGCCTACCTGTCTGTTCACATATCATACCGTCGTCATGTTGTCTGAGCAAATCTTGACTGCTCTTCCCTTGAGGAAGAAATGGAGTAAGGCACGGTACACAGCTCTGAGCTACTTCCAGTTGGACAACATCCTTCTTTCTGGAGCGCTCCAGACTCCCTTTATGGAGTTTCCGTCCAGATGGGCTCCCCATCCTGTAAGGGATGCATCTGTAGTCAACAGGGCCCAACGAGGTTGGACCGTGGACCTTCCGTCCATGAGGTGCAACCACCATCTGAGGGAAAGACGAGTCCTGGGGGAGAGTCGAATCCTCCTGTTGAGACCAGGAAGAGAGCAATTCCAAATTCCTAAGATTTCCATCTGAAGAGGACGTAGATGCCAAAAGGCCCAAGGAACCACCATGATGGAAGATAACATCAGACCTAGGATCTTCATCAAAGTTCTGATGGATGCTCTCGGCCTCCCGAAAAGTTGCCGAACCGCTGTAATTAATTCTTCTTTCCTTGCAGTTGTCAAGGAGATTTCCAGCCGGTCTGAATCTAGGAAGTAACCAAGAAACTTCCTTTGGGTTGAGGGGGACAATTTCTGACTTCTCCCAATTTATGAGCCATCACAGGCTTTGAAGCAGGGATATGGCAATCTGTAAATGCTGGAGCAGAACAGACACTGACTGGGCTTTTATTAGCCAGTCGTCTAGATAAGGGACCACAAAGAGTCCCTGAAGCCTGAGGGCGGCTACTATGGGAGCCACCACCTTGGTAAAGGTGTGGGGAGCCGAGGAGATCCCAAAAGGGAGGGCCGAGAACTGATAATGCTTCCTGTGGCCGGAAATTATAACCGCAATCCTTAGGAATTTCCTGTGCGAAGGGTAAATTGGCACGTGCAAATAAGCATCCTTCAGATCTAGGGTGACAAAAACGTTGCCCTGGAGAAGAAAAGAAGAAACTAAGTTTATGGTTTCCATGCGGAACCGTTTTTTTCTGATGAAATGGTTCAGATACCTCAGATCTATAATCATCCTCCATCTGCCTGCTGGCTTTGGCACTAGAAAAACGGGAGAATAAACCCCCAAACCTTCTTCTAGAGAAGGAACTTCTAGAGCTCCTTTGTGGATGTACTCTTGAATGGAGCGTTCCAAAATACCCTGCTGAGACACAGGGAGACAGCGAGTTAGAACAAACCGATCTCGGGGAGGACAGAGAAACTCGATTGCATATCCTCGCTGAATTAACTGTAAGACCCAAGGGTCCTGAATTTTTTCCTGCCAAGGGCTGAAGAAAAGGGAGAGACGACCCCCGACAGGAATCTCGGCCATAGGAAGACAGCTTCTCATGTCAAAAACTGGGCTTCCTTCTACACTCAGTCTTGGGGAATCTCGTCCAGAGCCTCTAGAGTAGTACCTAGAGCCCCTCTGGAACTGCTGACCACGTCGAGGTGGATAACCTCTGCTGCGGCCAGGGCCAAATCTACCCCTAAAAGACTGAGGCAGAGTTTTGCCTTTTTTATAAGCCAAGCCCTCTAAAATTTCATCCAGGCTACTGCCAAAGACTCTTCCTGGCTCAAATGGTAAAGCACAAAGGTTATACTTGGAGATAAAATCGGCTCTCTAAGGTTTTAACCATAAAGGTCTCCTCGCCGCCGTGGAAAGAGCCAAGGACTTTGACGTCAGCCTTAGTTGATAATGGGAGGCCTCAGCTAAAAATTCTGCCACCAAAGAAGTCGAACTTAAAAAGAAAGTAGCTCGTATCTGGAGACACCAGAATCGACGTTCCTCTCAAGTTGGAGCAAATCAGCCCGTAGTTTGGCTGTGACTTCACATGACGCAACAGCGACCAAAGTCTGGGCAGAGGCCGCTGAGTAGGCCTTCTTGAGAGTATTCCCCATGCGTCTATCCATAGGATCGTGTAAATTTGCTCCATCCTCAGATGGTACTAAAGTACTGCGAGATAACTTGGTTACCGCTATATACATTTTTGGGGAAGGACCCCACTGATCCAATTGAGACTCTGCGATGGGGAACAAGGTCTTAAACCTACCAGTAATTACAAAGGGTTTCTCCGGAAATTTCCACTCTGAAGACATAAATTTTTTTAATGTCTCGTCCACTTGGGGAAGCCTCCACGTCCATCTATAGAGGGCCCAGAGTCTTCCATCAACATCACGGTCCGTAGACCGGATGGATTTCAGCAGCCTATTAATTTTCTCGAGTGGGAAGAGAGGTCTGCTGGCATCTTCAGCTGAGTCATCAGAGGACAAAGTTTCATCCACAACCTGAAAATCTTCGTCCGAGACCCACAAGAGAGGATGTTTTTCAAGATGTGGTCTCTTGGCGATTTAGGAGATAGAATTTCGGATTTCTTTGAGAGAATCCTCCATGTATTCTTTCACCCATGTCACAACCTCACGTATGGATGGCTCCTCAGAAGGGGGGCCACGACACTGGCGACAACGGGTGAATTCGTAGCCGTCAGGCAAGGAAGTCTTACAGTCTAAACAGGCTAAATGTTTACGCTTGGAGAATTTCTTCCTCCTAAAATCTCCATCACCAGAGTCAGAAGCAGAAGAAGACATCTAAAAAAAGACCACAAAAAGTCACAGACAATAACAATACCAATATTACAAACCGCAACCAGAAAAAGAGGGGTACCTTAAGGAGGTCAGTTGTCGCAAAAAAACGCAGCAACAGTATACGCAGTAGTAGAGTAGAGTAATCTCTGAATCACAGAAGGGAATATTACTACTCCTTAACAGTAGAGAAGAGCCAGAAAAATCACAGCCCACAGCCCAAATGGACTATGGGACATTTTAAAGGCAACCATAAGTGGAGGAGGAGCCAAACACAATTAAAATATACATAGAAACTCCATGCAGAGCAAGCCCAGCGATATGAATAAATAATTCATATAACACATATAAACAAGAATAAATAAAAATGTAAAAATAAATATTACTTACCCTCCTGAGCTCTGCTGAAAAAAACAGAAGTAGGCCGCGAAGGAGTCCGGCGAAATCCGGCCCCAAGGATACCCAGACGCTGAGAAGGGTTCTGGCCAGCCGCAAAGCCCGACGTCACTTTCGGCTAGGCCGAAGCCTACCGCTGGCCGAAGATTTACCGGCAGAAGAGCACTGCAGAAGAATGGACGCAAGCTGGCAACAGAAGGAGACCGACCACCTCAAGAGAGGTAAGAGAAAAAAAACCCTTACAGCAAGAGAGGTCACAAGATACCTCCTCCACCTGTCCCACACAGGACAGAAAAAAACACAGGTGAGGGAGGTCTCTCATGCCCTCTTATAGGGCAGGTTAGTAAGCACGTTTTTGGTGCTAATTAAAAGTTCCACCTGTCCTAGACAACACACAGGGGCAGAGATACCCCATACTGTGCTGCTGTAGGATGTAAGGGAATAGGTATTTTGCCAGGAGAAAAACTGGATATATCAAAAGAGACAACATCACCAATAGTATCAATGGCATCAAGATAAAAAAAACAATCACAAGAAAATGAACTAAATTAAATAAATGATGTAAAGCATAGCTGTTCATTCAAGCCACTAGGGGTCAGTGTGCAAACGAAATATCCACTTCGTTTCTGCCTGGGTAACCAACCGGTCCCAGTTGCCACGACGTACAGGAGGTTTAATCAAATCTATGCCTACCATTTTAATCCACTGATGAGATTAACGAAACATGCATGTCGGGATTACATGTATGGATTGTTTGGAATTTGCATTTTTGTAAGAGAGGCACTTTTATATTGCACCTGTTTTAGCACTTTATATATTGGTTAGGGTGAATATAGGGATTGTCTATATTAGGGTCAGGTTCCGGTTGGGGCTGCATGCTATTTAGGGAGGTGGCCCCGAGATAAGCTTTTAGGGTATACCAGGCCTCCGCTATACTTGTAGGGTGTTGTTTTAGGGTAAGATTTCTACCTGCTTTTGGGTCCCTTATCAGCCTCTTATGATCAACAAATACCTGCCCTGGCAGCCTTTCACCCATCCACCATTCTTTGTGTCGTTCATGTTGGTTTCATCTGAATCACGGTAAATCCTGGTTATTATTATTTATCTTTACCATTCCAGGCTGCCGTTTTTTGATTATTTAATATTGTGCTACCAACAGGTCATTTATTTTGGCTTAGGGTTGAATTTTTTCGACTTGGGTGCGGCCTATGCACTTTTTATCTGATTTATTATTAAAAGTTATGTATTAATTCTGTCAAGTTTATTGTGATTATCATTTTGGATTTTGTATTGTATTATCTTTATTCTATCTTTTGTATCGTAGTTTTTGGGGATTTCATATATAGGCAAGCACAAAAACGTTGCGCTGTTTTAGCTATCAGTACTACAGAAGTATAGCTGAAATATGTTGCCCTGTAATATACTGCCCCTAGATTTTGCTGACAGATCTACTTTAAGTTGGGCTACATGCAGAATTGATTTTACAATTTTATCTACAGTAGTGACTTCTGCAGATGAAAGGATTACATAAAGTTGCAGTTGTCACCCAATAATCAAAGAAAAATCTCATTACAAGTTTTTGTGCAGCCGGTGATAATTTATAACAAATCTTATTGATCACATTTAAATGGAGAGGAAATTCATTGTTCATTCCAAACCTTGTATCAGCTTATAGTATGAGTGCTGCTGCACAAAGCAAAGATCCACAAGACTTTGCCCCTGAGAATCTTAATTATACTACTCTAGGGCACAATGCTGAAAAAAATAATATGATAATATGAGCAATGACACAGAACATGCAAAAATATAAAGAAGCGATAAACGTGTATATTGAACACACCAGTACTAAGAAACAAAGCTAACCTTTAAATGCAGGATACATTGGAACCATATTGCTGGTTGTAAGTCCTGAATAACCATCATCAGAAGATCTTTTGAGGCCTAAAATAAGAACCAAAATCATAATAGTATCAATAATATAAAACATGTCTGACTGTCCAATATGAATTGTACTGCTCCTGGCTTAAATATCCTGGAAAGAGGGTATTTTTATGGCAACATATGCCATATGCAGTGTTACAACCAGGGACAGAATGGCTCTCCTGTAAACCAGAGGATTCTAGGGTGGCTGAGATTCTGACAATAAAAGACCCATAAATATAACAGTGTACAAAAGGTCTAACAAATGACAACCCAGATTGGAGCCAGTCATTTACCACTAGATTCTATTTGTTATGAGTTTATTCACAACTAATCTTTCATCTCTGTATAGATGGTCTTTAGAATCATTTTGTTTAATGAACTTAACCACTTCAATACCGGGCCAATTTCTGGTCCAGGACCAGACACATCTTCGGGTTTTTTGTATGTGCGGTTTTGAGGGCTGTAACATTTTTATCATATCCGTTATTCAACTAATTTCTGCGTATTTTTTCGGTGACACATAGGGCTTTATTTTTGTGTTTTTATTTTTGCATGTGTTTTAAATTTTTTTCTATATCCGGGAAAATATAAACAAAAGAGGAGGGAAAAAGTGTCTGTTTTTCACTTTATTTTTTTACATTTAATAACAAAGTGCTACTTAACAACTTTATAAAAGAGTTTTTCCTCTCCGTTACGGTAATTTTTATTTTTTATGGTGTCGTAGGGGGTGGGGCTATAACCTGTAATAAGGGCATTTTATTGGCGTATTATTTAATTTTTTTTTTTAATTATTTTACTTTTCTATTTTTATTTTTTTTTTTACATTGTGTCCCCATAAGGTCATAATAGACCTTTGGGGACATCTGATTACTTTTTTTGTTGTTGGAGAGGCTGATTTCCCCTGTGACTGTGTATGGTACGTTTAGCCCCAGTTGCAGGAGGAATACAGCCTCCTGCATGTTACTTCAACAATACTATAGAGCTGATCTTGGTCCTGTAGGACCCAACAGCTCTTGCAGACGCTGATTCCAGCAGATCACATGACGTATGCACAGTGATCGGGAAGGCAGGGAAGGTAATAAACCTTCCCTGTCTTCTCTCTGGGAGTTCCGGCTGAAGTTACAGCCAGAGCTCCCAGTTTCAGTAGCTGCACGATTTCGTGCAGCTACTGAGTTCTGCTTGGACATACCGGTAAGTCCTTGCAGAAGTAGACAACCACCCATTGGACGTATATAGTTTATGGGCAGTACGGAAGTGGTTAAAGAACTCCAGTCTGACTCTGTACAGTACACAAGCACTCACGCAACTTTGTGAATGGAAAAATATAAAAAGTTATGGTTTTTGGAAGGCAGACAGAAAAATATGACTACACCAAAAAATAAATTAGAACACTTAAAATATAATTTTTAATAAGTTCTCAATGAAAATGGCACGGATATGCCTAATATATTAAAAAGGTATCAACAAGGTTTAGATAAGGCTTTATAGCCTAAATTACTAGTATTAATCCCACCATTATAGTCACAACTCTATATCCCATACTCCAGGGCTAATATTCCAGCCTGAGCAGGATACAATAGATCAGTAGGGGAAACTGGCTTACTAGCCTGAATTGCTAAACTTAGATCCCACTGCTAGAGCCTCCTTTGTCTAAACCTTATTTCTAGGCTGAATAACTAGCATAGACCAAGTCAGAGAAACTGTTAATGACGCGTTTCTACTTTCAATTTTAACGTTTCATCAGAGGCATTGTTATAATTGAGAGCTGATTACAATAGTGTTTAACTCTCACCCACAGCCCACGGAACGGCTATGCAACAAAATATAAACCCTATGCTCCACACACTTCCATGACGACATTGGGAGGAGTGGCCAATCGCCTCACGCCATGTGTCCATGACCCCAAGGGTACTGACCCACACCATACTAGACTGGAAACAGGGGCTGGGTGCAACGTGATCAGCATCCCTGGTTGCATGGCAACTCTAGCGGTGCCTAAAGTTGGAGGCCAATCATCTTTAATAGTGAAGCGGCAGCACAACACATAGAAGCATCAGAATGGTAACAAATATGCGATCAGACAGGTAGAGAGTAGACTAGAATCTACATAGACTACATCAATCTGGACTTTAGAAGGTAAGTATATGGGAAGACAGGGGCTTCCAATATACTGGTTTCCCCCAAATTCTCCTAGTGGTGTATTCTGTTATGATTCCTGCAGCCTCCCAATTAATCTCTCATTGCCTGTTTGTGATTTGTGATTTATGATTTTGAGACTTGTTTATTCGGACTATGTGGTTAGATGGTCTTTATTGAATTGTACTAATTTCTATCTAATTTTGAACAGATCAGTTTTTCTCTAAATAATTATTTTCAAGAAATTAATTTTCCCTAAATCTACCTTCATAATTTAGAATATGCTGGTACTTTTCCAAATAATCATTTTCATTGAACCATCCCTAAATATTTAGTGGCCGGGAGGGGGGGGTCTGTGGTCTCTATTTATGTGTAATCTTGAGATTACCACCTCCTAATATACAGGCTAAATGAATTAGTGGCTATGTAAATTTATGCAGCTATTTGAATAGCCAGACGTAGTGCGCTATTAGTCTGTTGACTTTTTATCGATAGCGCAGGAAGATGTGTTCACTGCGCATGTATGAGAGAGATCAACTGTCTGTTTTTTTAAATCGATGCACACTATGAGGAATTCCCGTGTTGTGCATGCGCGAGGTTTGCCGCTTTCCTGCGAGAACTGAGTCTTGGGACTTCAGCTTGTATGTGGGGCGGGGCAGTCTGCCTCCATTCAGAGGAAGTGCCGGCTGGCATCCCACGTGGAATAATGTTGACATACGGATGAGTGAAAAGGTGGGCTTTGCCCCTAATTTGGGTGTGTTTAAGCCACATTATAAAAGAGTCACCTGGGTATGTGTAAGCTGCTACTGCCATTGTGAATTGAGGTAGCGAGAGGATTATTTTCTCTAATTGCTGCTACTAATGGGGTATCTCGATATTTTGGGATTTTTTTAACCCCCTTATATAATGGACACCTTGTTTATTTTGTCATTTAACAGATGTAATTAGGTCCCATGATGAGTGGTGCAGATGCACCGTGAAACGCGTAGGGACTGTTAGGGTTAACTTTTCTGAGGGCACAGAGTGGTACTGCCCTTGTCAGGACAGGAACAAACGGGATTGAGGGACAGTCCCTTAGGGGCAATATAGGGACTTTCTTCCTTTGGACCCCATTTACTACCTGTTTCTTGGCTACCGTCTTTGGACTTCTGATTGGGTAAGATCCATCCTTTTTATATGGGATCGGTTTCTTGTTGCTGCCTTTTGCTTGTGGTTGACCCCAGTAAACTCTTGTGTGTAACACTTTTGCTGGCATGTGCAAATTATCTTTTTATTAAGTGTATTTGTATTGTATCTATTTTTTTTTTTTTAGGTTTATATTATTAAATGTTAAGTTTTATGAGTATTCATCAGTGCTGACATAATAACCCCGAGGTGCACCTAATCACCAGGGAGTCTCGAGCCGCGGAATCTACGCCAAGATCGAGGTGGTCACTTATTTTTTCAGCATCAATCTGGTCTGGTATGTGCCCCCAAATCCTCTGCGTAAATTTACGGAAGGATACATTTGTAGATGCGCACACACACTGGTTGAATTGTTATTTTGCACAATTTGCAAAGGTGAAAAGGTGAGAGCTTTGACCAGTGTTGTCATAGGGACAGAGTACAGTTATTGCAACAGGTTTGTAACTTGAAACACAACCAGAAATTCAGAATTCCAAATCTTTTTCCTGTACAAAGACACTTCATATAAATGTTCTCTTTTAAAAGGTGACCATTTACCTGCATAGTGTATAATTAGTAGTAGTAGTAGTAGTAGTAGTAGTATTACTAAATTGTATACTTACTTGGAGGGAAGAGAAACCCAAATTTCAGAGACTGCTGAACATGATAATATTGACAACTTTGGCTTTTTCCTTGTGGGACTCGAATATCCACAAACAAACAAGAATCATTTTCCACAATAGCTGGCACAATTTCCTAAAAACCATTAGACCACAAATAAATAAAACACAAATTAGTTAGTGTGTGATGTAGCGCAATTGTAAGACACAAGTGTGCAGCAGGAGGAAGGACTTACTTTCCCATTCAATTGTTTACTTTGAAGCCTTGAAATTCTTAAACTAACATTTATGTTGTGCCAGAAAAGACATTAGCGAAGCAAAGCCTGGAGCTTTAATGAGTTTAGCATGTCTTCCCTGGAAAAATATTCTGTGCCAACATGAAACCTTATGCTCCACAGATTATGTCATGTGTGACCCGTTCAGGTATATGTAACTTTGTGCTATTGTTCTACATAACCCTTTAACCCTTAAGCACACAAGGCACTACTTACAGATCTGTACACTACATCACAAATTCTACATGGTATAATTTTTTTATTGTAAGGAAAAAAAAAAACGTACTTCAAAGCTGTCCACATGGAGATGCATATAGGGGTGGTTTCATTGTTCCCCTTGTGCTCCGAGCACAGCACCGTCACAGCATGTGCTGTAGTGAGAAGTGCTGCTGCTAACGCAGCGAAGAATAAGAGGAGGATATCTTCGCATGAAGGGGCGTGCAGCAGCAAGAGGAGGTGGAATACTGGCTATGAGGGTGCTGTGATCAGAGCACAGGAGGAATGCCCCCTGTGCTCCATGCACAGAATTAGCATATAATAATAAAGTATTTATTTCAAAAACTGTGTTGGATAAAAGCTAAGAAAGGCAGGGATAGAATAACTTTTCTAAAGGCTATTCTAACATGTCACTAGGCAAATTTGCCTAAATATAAGAATCCCTTTAAAGGACTAGGATTAGAATTTATTAATTCTGATGATCTGTGCAGTCAGACCTTCATAGTCAATAAGTGATATTAATAGAATAGTACTTACATTTTTTCCTAGGGTGTAGGAACTCCACAATGGCATCTTTATATCATAGCTAAATCCACTCACATATTTATTATGGTACAAGATGCAGTAGCTGCTATTTTGCAAAACCACTGGTCTTCCATATGGTAGATTAAGCTTTTTAGTTTCAGATTCTGTAAATTGTGCAGATGATACATTCACAACCTTTCAAGAATAATTGCTACAATCATACAATCCATAAATTTAGTACATATCCATGAAATTAAAACTACTTAAATACGTATTCCCATCCCAGTTATGGCTGAGATGAGGATAAATTTATGTAAATTCTGACCAGCAGGTCAGGAGTTGGATGTGGTTGTTCTATGCTGTTTCCATAACTTCTGTAGCAGTAAATAGGAGTCATGGAAACAATGTAGCTGAATCTGACACTTGTAACTTTTTTATATTTCCATCTACAGAGCTGTGCAGTTTTGTTTTTTTGTTTTTGTTTTTTTATTTTGGTTATGCAGGACAAGCTGTACTTTTTAATGGCAGCATGTTAAAAGACCTAACATCTGCTGATTTTGTGGTGTCACTAGCAATCTCAAAAAAGTTTGCTCTCTAAGTTTTCTGCAGTGTCTCATATCAGTTTCTTCATTTATGATGAGCCGCTAATTAATCTGCCAATAAAAGCAGTCCAGATAGAGTAGGTGCATGATAAATTTTAATACCTATATTTTGTTAACATTCATGTCATCGGGCATAGTGTGGATCATTGAACATAGTAAATTAGAATATTATTCTATACACTACTGAATCACTGAATAGCTTTGGGCTAGATATGTATATAATGAGTCACAACAACCTTCATCCACATTGGATCTTTGTAATGAAAAGATGACCCATTATCTTAGTAATTTTTACTTTATTATACTTTTTACAATGCTTACCTTGTTGAGGTGTAAGTGTTAACTGTCTTTTATATTCAGCTTCTGTCTGCAAGAGAAGAACTATTAGGGCATCTACATACAGTATGTTAAAATAAATAAACAAACAGGGTTTCAGCCAAGTAATTTTGCACAGTAGGCATAAATATCAAAAAAGCTGCATGCAGTTCTAATGCACCAGGAAAATAAGCAAATTAAATGGAATTCAAGGATTTAGGTATAGATGACCTATCCTTAGAATAGGTCCTCAATATCAGATTGATGGGTTTTTAACACACAGCAGATGATCAGAAGTACATAGTTCCTATTTTATAGTGGTCATACTGGGTTTCTGCAGTTCAGCTTCTATTCACATCCATATTAACTATTAAGCGTGAGAGTCACTTTTTATTGCTGCTCTCCGCTTTTTAATATATTAGGCTCCAGTATTGGGGGCATTCGTCCTCAAAATTCCCAAATTTATTTATTTTTTTAAGAAATATGTTTTCAAAAGCATAAAAGGAAGTTGTTTAACATATTCTGTTGTACTTACCAGTGAGTCACAGAAGCACCCAAAGCTGTTCACCTTGGCTCCATGGATAACAGAGCACTGGAAGGGTTCAGAAAGCTCTTTTGATAGAGATGGCTCATAAACTGGCCTCTTCAGTAAATGGTTAAGACTTCCATGGGTTCCATTATTGGGTGCAGGTTCAATGTCTAATAAGTCTGCAAAACATACCAGGTGTGAATATGTATTTTTTTTTTTAAATATTATAAAAGTAACAAATATTAGAAAATAAAATGACTTACCACACATCAAGTTATAAATTTCTATGTTCTCAAATGGCTGCACTTCTATGCCATGCTTTAACTTAGGTCCATAACCAATGAAAAGAGCCTGCAATAAAAGTTATAATAAACATATGAACATTATATAGCAACACTGTTCAAATTTGCACCCCAGTGTTTGTTGTCCTGGTCCGGCGAAGGTCCAGAACAACGGACACACAGACTGCTATTTGGGGTGCTTGGTGGACCCCATTGACTATAATTGAATCCATCGGGTTTCTGTTCTTTTAAACTGAAACCGCTGTATGAAAAAGTTGGACTTGCAGCACTTCTGGGCAGCGATTTATGACAGTCACAGCAATGGAGTCTCCAAAGTACACTCCGACGCAGATGTGAAACCAGACTATGGCATACTATACTGTGTGGAGGTGCCACTATAGAACATTATACTGTGCACTGTGGGACATTATTCTTAAAGGGGTTGTCCAGGAACTGGATAAACTTCGGAGGGGCCTAGTGCAGGTGGCATCTTAAAGTTACTAAAACTGTCTATATGGTGGCATATAAAGAGGGCACTTACTGCATGGGAGCCAATAAAGGGGCTGTATACTCTGGGGGGAGAATAAAGGAAGCAGCAAACTGTATGGGGGGCCAGTGAGAGAACATACAGGATAGGATAATATACAGTGTTGGGGGTAAGGGGATGCTTTATACTATTTGGGGCAAGAAAAGGGAGCAATATATCATGTGGGGGTCAGTAAATGTGGTGTTATACTACATGGTTGCTGGTAAACGGGGCGTTATACTGTATGGGAGCCAGGAAATGGGGGAGTGTGGGTGGGGGCCCAGTCAAAAAAATGTTTGCTATGGGGCCCAGTCTTTGCTATTTATGACCCTGGGCATGTGGGAGGGACAAAAAGAAGCCATATGGAAAACAACATTTTATTTTAGCCACATGAAATCTCAAATCAGATCATGTGGTGTGGTAGGATTCAGCAATACCCTCTGTTTGTTGCAAATTATGGAGGCAAAAAATCCCTGCACTGAGAGCCTTAGGCATGTAGTGATCTGCTAGAGTGACGAACTAAGCAGAGATGTCAGTAATGTGCAACAATGTGAATCCCAATAGTTGAGAGAACAATGACAAACGACAAGAAACAAACATCTGCATGGACGGATTGTCTGATTAGAAGAATAACACATAGTGCTCCATTATATAATGCAAGGGAAATTGGAGATCACATCCCAAGCTTAGGGCTGCACTTTTCAAACAAACCATCAGAAGGAATTTGTGCAACACTGGGCTATGAGCCAGATGTCCAGCCACAGGTGTTCCATTGACCTCACGCCACCACTCAAAGGCCATCATGTTGCACAGCAAGACAGCAATGGAGGCTGGAATAGAGGTCTCCACTCTTCAGCGATGAGTCCCGCTTTTGTCTCGGATGAAATCAGACAACCAGAGATTGGTCTGGAGATCATGTGGGCAATACCATGAAGAGGCTTTGACAAGGAATCGTCACATCCCCTACTATTGGAATTATGGTGAGGAGTGGCATAATGCATGGTAGTCAGACCCTTCTAGTCTTCATTTTAAGTATGCTGAGAGTTACCATCTGGTCATGGAACCACTGGTATGGCCATTTCTTCAAAGTGTCCCAGAGCCATTTTTAAAAAGGACATTGCTAGGCCACATTTTCCTTGCGCTACTGTGAGCAACCTGCATGGCCTAAATGTGCTACTATGGCCTACAGAATCTCCGGACTAGTCTCCCATTGAGGACATGTGGAACATCATTGATTGGCAATTGCAAAGGGAGCTGCCAGGAATCAATATTCATTATTTGCTTGTCCAAATGCATTCAGCATGGTTTAATATTCCTGACAACCATTATTAACCCGATTGTTTAGCATGTGACAGTCATACTACAGTCATTCTCTATACATTGAGAAGTTTTGAATATTTTGTTTCCATTTTTTATCATTAGCATATCATTAACATGTCTATAGATCCTTTGATTTCTATAATTCCAAGAGTTTTCCTTCTTGGTGTTGCAAATTCAGTGTTGAGGAGTGTATAAGGCTGCTACTTTTAATGTGTTTGAAATCTGACTCCTATTGAAGTAGTAATTGTTCTACAAGAAAAGAATCTTGAAAAACAATACATGGTGTATGGTGTTTTGTGCCACCTGTAATGTCCAGAAAGATCTCCATAAAACTTGTTGCACCAAATACAGTAGATAGTACCTATAATTATTGCTTTTATGACTTGTAGTATGTAAATGTAAAAAGGGTATGCTGGGGAAAGGTAAGCAAGTGTATAAATTAACAGGCATCAATCGAACTCTAATTTGGACAACAGGTATTCCTTTCAATTTCCCAATACCCTTCCCGATATATAGAAATCAAGGGTAGGTCCAAGATGGCAGCTACACTGGTCATGGTGTCTTTTGGCTCAAATCTTCCTACAAACCCTAGGACAGCATAGTGACGAGGGGATCACACTGAGGTGATGGCAAATTATCCCCTGGGGCACTCCCTGCTACTTCTCTCCCATGTTATGGATGTAAAGGAACACCCTTGGTTTTAGAGGTGGATGAAGGCATAGAAGACAGGTTTGCAGTTCTACCAGGCGATGCACGAATGTGGCACACTTTACTTAGCAATGTTCATCCAGTTACAGAGCAACATGAAGACACATTTACTTACAGCAGCAGGTTCCACAAGTATGGCAGTTTACATATATAGACAAGAGTGGCTATTGCTCTTCACCCCAGTCTCAAGTCCTCAGACCTTTTCCACTGTGATGATGACTGAGACCTAGTCCTCATTTTCCAACGACAGCCAAAATGCAGGGCACATTTCTCAATGAAATTGCAGTGGAGATGTGCAAAATATAGAGTTCAAGATGGCTTGGTTTTGCAAGCAGGGGGGTTGGTATAATGGGACCACATGTTGTACCCTTAACTGCCACTGACTATCCTGAAGAATTAATGGTGCTCTTGCACAAGCTAGTGTCCTGGTCGAAGGCTAACTAATATCTGACCTGAACAGGAAGGAACTCCATAGCTAAAGACTGGGAGCTCCAAGCAACCACTAAACTCATCCCACCTTCTAGAAGCCCCTTCTGTGTGTGCGGCAATACAAAAATGGCCAGTTCATCCTAGAAAGTCCAATATAAGGCTGTAAAGTGCAAAAGTCAGTATTAAACAGTATAAAGCAGTGTAAATCACAATGCTCATCAATATAATAGTCCAGTCTTGTAAGAGGGGAGTAAACTGCTTCCAGCCTATTTTGGCAGTGGGTTTTCTTCTCAAACCAGGAGTTCAGGCATATTCAAATCCGGCTACCTGATCCTGCTTATCTTCCTCAATATCTGCTGTCTTGGGGTCCTGTCAGTAATCTGTTGCTTAGCACTTGCCTAAAAATAGGGCCATCGATGGTGATTGAGGCTACTGCAGTGTGGCTAAGAAGATGTGGCCAGGGAAGAAGGATACTAGTTGGCATGACTCTGCACCTAGATGTCATTTCAGCTGACCAGTGTGTCTACAGTATATAAAATATACTAGGTAGTTTCTTATGTAGTATCTGCCTGGTATGTTATACAGATGCACAGCCTGGCTGAGATGCTGTACAATGAGAATCTGTACCAAGTACAAGGAGTGTACTGTGCCATGCTAGGGTAAGCTGGGGGCCCACTAGGAGATCCACCTGTTCTCCTGTGGGCCAGTTCAAGCCTGGCCTTATCTAGACCTCTGGTAAAAACAGAACCATCATTAAATTAAGACATGGCTGAAATGACTAGAAAGTAAAGAAAAAAAGACTGAAAAATTCTGGTCAGCCAAAAATATAGTTAAACATGATCTGAGAGATATGTTACCTGCATGCTCTTGAACAGGTTATCAGAACCATGAAAGCCACCACTGCATACTTTTACTTCCTCACGTGACCTACAATTTAAAATAGACAAATCTGAAAACACATTATAGATTAGATTTAAAAAAAAAAAAAAATAAATAAAAATCAGAAACCGGTGTGAAACCGTATACCACCTTACTGCTATATGGCTTAGTAGACAAGGCTTTGTCTCAACCAGTGGAAATAGTGGAATAACTCTTTCACTGACTTAGCCCCCTTGCACATGACTGTATGAATGGTCAGTGTGCTATCAGGGTTTTTCCTGGATAGCACACTGACGCATTCATTTCTATGGGCCGGTACACATGACTGTGAATTACACAGTCCCATGTGCGGGCCGACAGTCTGGGACACAAAATATGGAACAGGTCCTATTCCTGTCTGATTTTTCGGCCCTGCTTCCACAGCTCCTAATCATTGAATGTGTGTCCCCTGTGCACCTCTCGTGCCGTTCATTAACAGCAGCAGGTCGTGTGGAACCAGCTTTACTATTACTATTGCATGCACACTAAAGACGAAAAGAGTCAAATAGATACTACACTTCTATAGAGAAGTCATGATAAGAAATTCACAAGAACAGAGACTATAAAACTGAATTACAATCCTAAAGGTTTTCAGCCATGTACACAATTTTTCTGATCTAAACAAAAACTAAAATGACAAATTGATATCAGTTTGCACTAGTCACCCACTGATCAAATAAAGAAAAAAACAAAAAAAACAAAACACACACCACACGACTCTGAAAAGACTAAATTATGAAAGAATTGAAGACTGATGAAAACTTAGGATCTTTATCATCGGTTTCAGTCCCACAGTAATTTCACTGATAGAACAATTATTTCACCTTACTTTGTTACAGATTTAATTGCTTCCAGTGATCAGTTGACTTGCCATGTATGTAGGACAGAATATGTATTTAGTCTATTTAGTGTTCTTAAAGGCCTTCAGTTTTTTGGGGATCTTTTGAGAAGCAGGAGGTGGAGTTAAGCACGGTCTTTATCAGATATGGATAAATATCTCACTTACTTCACAACTTGCCATTTTGGATCACTGTAAAAGTGAAGTGATTCAATTCTATCATTCTTGGCGAAATGGAAACGTTTTGGCAAGTTCTGCTTCAGAAATGGCTTAAAATGCTGATCAAGTTTTCTACACTGAGGAAAAGAAATATAGTAAATTATAATAAACAGCATACAGATTATGTAAAAAAAAATTCCTACACCCCAAAGAAAGCTGTAGAATGAGATAGTTTTGGTTTGCTGAAAAAACAACAAGTAGGAGTCAAGATAACTAGTTATAAAACTGCAGGTCTAATAACCTAAGCTAGCTGCATCACATGAATTTACAATGTACAAAGGGCTCAACCCTGTCACTAGTGAGCAGCAGTCCCACAAGTCTTGGCAACCAGACAGGCGCTGGGATACAGGAAGCACAGTCCAGAAGAGGAACCCACTTGATCAATGGGAAAGTGTGCAGTCAATTCACACACAGATGACAGAGGATGCAAAATATAAAATATTCTTTATTGGTATAGAAAGACAACCAAATCTGGCAGGCAGCGTTGATCATTAATATAACAGATAATATCCAGACGTTTTGGTCTGATACACAGATCTTTTTCAATGGATATCTATAAAAGCAATATAGTATGGCTGTTACTAGATATGTAGATATACAGTGGCTTGCAAAAGTATTCATTACCCTTGAACTTTCACATTTTGTCACCTTACAACCACAAACTTAAATGTTTTTTATTGAGATTTTAAGTGATAGAACAACACAAAGTAGCAGATAATTGTTAAGTGGATGAATATGATACATGGTCTTCAAAATTTTAATCAAATGAAATCTGAAAAGTGTGACATGCAAAAGTATTCAACCCACCCTATATCAATACTTTGTAGAGCCACCTTTCACTGCAATTACAACTGCAAGTCTTTTGGGGTATGGCTCTATCAGCTTTGCGCATCTAGAGACAGATTTTTGCCCAATTCTTCTTTGCAAAATAGCTCAAGCTCAGACAGATTGGATGGAGAGCGTCTGTGAACAACAATTTCCATGTCTTGCCACAAATGCTCAATGGGATTTAGGTCTGGACTTTGGGCCATTCTATCACAAATATTCTTTGATCTAAACCATTCCACTGTAGCACTGGCTGTATGTTTAAGGTCATTAATCTTATTCCCAGTCTCAAGTCTTTTGCAGCTGTTATGGAAATGTGATGTCTCTTTCATTTCTAGCTTGCTTTTCTCAAAATCATAGAAATGCATTTAGCACAAGAAGCCTACAGTTCTTCCCTGCAATACGTAGCTCTTAGGACTAATATGCTTTGATTATGAAGATGAGCAAGGGGTGTGTCAAGACACTCCTCCCGCCAATGATCAATCATGATTACCGGTTTCTGCGCATTCTGTATTATAATTGACACGACCATATACTTTCCTGTATAAAATCTTATGTTTTCAATAAACAAACACAAAACTTGCTTAACACCAACTGTGTGTGTCAGGCCAGTTCTTTTTCCGTGAGCTCACAACATTAGATAGATAGATCTCTCTTATATATATATATATATATATATATATATATATATATATAAATTTCTGTCTGTTCTTTATGCTCGACCAAACAACTGGGCCGATCCTCACCAAATTTGGTACACAGGTACATCAGGTGTCTGGGAAGATTTTAGACTGGGTCTCGGCTCTCTAGGATGTACCATTCCTGAGATACAGTATTCCCAAAACATGACCTGCATTAGCTAATACAAGCCTGCAAGTCTTTCACTCATATTCCAACTGCCATACACACGGTCGCATGTCCCACCAGGACCCCTAATGTCCCAGTCTCTGTGGCAGCCGCTACCTCTGTATTTACACCACTGACTGGCCTGCCATACTGGATGTCAGCATTCTTATAAATTGAAATGTTTTTAAACTACTCATGCCCCCTGCAGCAAAACACATGGCTGCTGCTCAAGCTAATGAAAACTCTCAGCAGACCCAAGCCTGTCTTCAATCTGACAAGGTATGTCACAGACAACAGCGAGCTGCTGAAACAACCCAGCAGACCCAAGCTCGCCTCCAATCTGACAAGGCATTGTCAGCCACATGCACACAGCTGCACTCCATATTTCCTTAACAAGCCAGCCATTTTTCTTCACTGCTGTAGGTCAGTTTTAAAAGGGGCAGGGCATTGTGGATGACACTGTTACACAAGGTCACATACACACAGCTTTACTCCAGGTTTTCCATAACAACCGATGGCAGGTTTTTCACTGATATCCAAACTGAGATACACATGACGCTTATGGACCAATGGAAAATCGCAGGTTCTTCAGTCTTGACATCTACACATAGCTTTACACCAGGTTTCCATAGCAACCAAGCTATTTATGACCTGTATGAGTCAACAGAAGTTTGCAGGTCCTTAAATATTCAGTCATATGACGTGCATCAGCCAATATAAGTTCACATTTCATTTACCAGGTTTCCATAACAATACAGCTATACTGGACTGCCATACAGGATGTCAAATGCAAAACTAGCCAGTTCTTATGGGGCCACTACACAAACAGAAAATGAAATCTACCCGTGTGAAGCCAGGTCCTTCTGCTAAAATATATATGTGGATTACAAATAATTTGGCACCACTTCACAATCAGAGTATTGAATCCGGTTTGGGTTTCAATAGCACATGTTTTCTTCCAGGATTGCCCTGTATTTAGCTCCATCCATCTTGCCATCAACTGACTAGCATCCCTGTCCCTGCTGAAGAAAAGCATCCCCACAGCATGAAGCTGCCATCGCCATGCTTCACAGTGAGTATGATGGTGTGCTCAGGGTGATGAGCAGTGTTACATTTCTGCCACACAGAGCTTTGCATTTAGGCCAAAAAGTTCAGCTTTGGTCTCATCTGATCAGAGCACCTTCTTCCATTTGTTTGCTGTGTCCCCTATATGGCTTGTGGTAAACTGCAAACAGGACTTATGTCTTTCTTTCAACAATGGTTTTATTCTTGCTACTCTTCCATAAAGGCCAGATTTGTGGAGTGCACAACTTCTAGTTGTCCTGTGGACAGATTCTCCCACCTGAGCTGTGGATTTCTGCAGCTTGGGCCTCTTGGCTGCTTCTCTGACTAATGCTGTTCTTACTCGATCTGTCAGTTTAGGTGGACAGCCATGTCTTGGTAGATTTGCAGTTGTAGAATACTTTTTCCATTTTTGGATGATGGATTGAAGAGTGCCCCTTGGGATGTTCAAAGCTTGGGATATGCTTTTATAACCTATCTTTACATGTCTCCAAAAATTTATCTCTGACCTGTCTGGTGAGTTCCTTGGTCTTCATGATGCTGTTTGTTCACTAGTGTTCTCTAACAAACCACGGAGACCTTCACAGAACAGATGTATTTATATTGAGACTAAATTACACACAGCTGGACTCTAGTAACTAAGTGACTTCTGAAGGCAATTTATTGCCCTGGATTTTATTTAGGGGTACCAGAGTACAGGGGTTGGATACTTTTGCATGTCACACTTTTCAGATTTTTATTTGATTAAAATTTTGAAAACCATGTATCATTTTTGTTCCACTTTGCAATTATCTGTTACTTTGTGTCGGTCTATCAATTAAAATCTCAAAATACATTTAAGTTTGTGGTTGTAAGGTGACAAAATGTGAAAAAGTTTGAGGGGTATGAATTCTTTTGTAAACCACTATATACACAATGGTATGCTGCATACTATGAGATGCATGATGGTATTATGTATGTTACAACAGGAACTAATATATATATATATACACACATACACACACACACACAGCATATAAATAAATCACAAATAGGCAGCACTCCAAAATAGTGAAAAAGAACTAATGTGAATTTATTCAAAGAACTACGTTTAGGTTCTGTGAGATGTCTCACAGTACATAACAAATTGGTAATTAAATCAATTAAGAATATATACAGTATTACACACACACATACACACACACTATGTTTATATATAAAATCGGTATAATCTACCGTTAGTCAGAGACCCAACGTCCAATAGCGGAGGTTTCCTCCACCCTATCACACCCAAGGTATCATTGACACCACAACCCAACTTTTTCTAACAAAAGAGCCACCTGTTTTATATTCTACCCAAAGTACATAAACGGTTACATAATCCCCCAGGTAGACCTATTGTGGCATCAACCAATTCTATCCTCTACCCTCTGGCCATATATCTGAAGAAGATTCTCACCCCTCACCTCTTATCAAAAATGCTGATTCATTCTTACTCGATAACTCAGACTTTCTATCTAAGATTATTACCATTACAGATCTTCTACCGGATTGCCTCCTAGTGACTCTAGATGTGAATAATCTGTACACATCTATAGAACACAATAAAGACATTCGTGCCACGGGCAAACTCCTATCACAATACTCCACATTGAGCTCCATCCAACAAGACTTCTGTCTCACATTACTGAGGATTATTTTAGAAGAAAATTATTTCCTATTCGTTCACAAACATCCCAGATTGCCTGTGTCACCACTTCTCAACCGTTACTACCTAAAATACTCCAATGCCTTCGCAAGCATTGTAATATCCTAACATGACCTTTCCCACAAGTGGAGGCATTCCAACAACCTCCTCTTTCTTGCTATAAAAGAACCCCAACCATACGGAGCAAAATTGTGAGAGCCAATATTGGACCCTTTATAAAGGCACGAATGCAACGATTCCTTAATACTCCACATTATGGCACATTCCCGTGCCTTCACTGTGCACAAAGCTCCATCACTACCAAAGTGTTATACGTGTTACATCCACACTCAAGCAAACGTTTTCAAATTAATGGATATTTTACATGCGAATCATCATATGTCAACTACCTATTGAAATGTCCCTGTGGCCACTGGATATTGGGGAAACCACACAACATATTCGCAACAGAATGTCCAAACACAAATTTACCATTTGCAATAAGAATCTTCTACTTCATGTACCTCATCACTTCTACGAACACAGGATGGAACAAAATGGAACACAGGATTACACTACTATTCATTCATAACCAGGTTAAGTCAGTCAGTAAGGCAAACAGTATTTCATGTCTGATAAGTTGTAAGATGATCATCTAAAATAAATAAATCCGTGTACAGCGATCGTGTTAGACGCTGACACGAATACTTGCAGCAGTAGCAGGCTTTCCCTTCTGGCCTCTACAGGTTGGTGTTCCATTCTTTACTTACGTGCAGCAGTGGCAGGCTCTCTCTTTCCCTCCATATATCGCCAGTAGTCCTTACTCCTTAGGACAACCTAGCCATCTTCTCCTCCTCAATCTGTTCATTCTTTGGGCAGCAACAAGCTCTCTCCATATATACCTTTGGAATTACTATATTAAGACATTTCTACAAACTCTTCCCCTTCAACCTGTCTATTCTTTCCCACAGCAGCAGGTTCTCTCTCTGCTTCTCCCTATGTTTATTACATAACCCAGGCACCTTACTGTCTATTTGATATATCCGCTTAATCCAGTTTCTGTATATTATTCATTTACATGACACTAATTATACTATTACTAGACCACTGATATTCCTGGATATTGTTTGATATTTGTTTATAGTGATGCTTCACTGGTCTCGTTTTATATGTAATATATACTGTATATGTTCATGTGGTAACATACATAACACCATCCTGCATCTCGTAGTATACAGTATACCATTGTGTGTGTATATGTATATATATATATATATATATATATATATATTACATATCTAGTAACACCTATACAACTTTGCTTTTATAGATATTCATTGAAAAAGGTAAAAAGGTCAGACCGAAACGTCTGGACATTATCTGTGTTATTAATGATCAACGCTGCCTGCGAGATTTGGTTGTCTTTCTATACCAATAAAGAATATTTATATTTTGCATCATAAACTCTAACAGGTGCCGTCAATTTCTACACATTGGTGTAAACTCTAACAAGGCCGTGTCGGGCCCTGACTGGCACCTAAGTTACAGAGTGCAAACCTATGTTCCTTAAGTTTGATTTCTCCAAGATGGGGCAAGTGGCACGAGCTCTCACCCAGGGAGCAGGCCTGGAGGTGTCCATCTTGGAAGCGGGAATGTGGATGCGACATATGGAGCCACAGTTGTACATTATATCCGGTTACCACTGGAGTGGCCTGTTTCATCACTATGCTCAATGTGAGGGAAAGGGAGACTTCCTTTGCACAGGCCAGGCACCAAAGATAGAGGATCTACTACTGATTTTCTGAGTATTGTTGCTACTTGTTAAACTGTTCCATTACGTTAAAGTGACATTTATTCAAATTAATGTAAAAATTTTGATAAGCATAATTGATAAAATGTATTCTGTAAATCAGATTACATTTATACTTACTGATAGGTTCTTGGCAAGCTCTGCATAGTCAACTGAAAAAGACATTCTGGAAGATTAGACACCTGAAGTTGAAAACATGTTGTATAAAGTGAAATATATGTATACAAAGCAAGTTTACGGTTCATTATTGTTCTTGCCAGGTTGCTTCATTTACACTACAACACTTCTGCCGATTTCCTTTTTTAACAGTAAACATAGAATTACTTGCTATCCTATTCCATGGCTATTACTGTTCCTGCCATTCTGATCACTGTATACACAGCTTTCAGTGAGCGCTGTCTGAACAGCTATGGGAGCAGTCATGATGTGGATTTCCTCCTGGCCCAGTGGTCATGTGATTCACCAGGGGGCCAGAAACTGCAGGAGCTGTGGGGTGCTAGAGAACCTAGATTAGGCTAGATTCACACTAACATGCAAGGAGGACTTTTCTCTCCGCTGGTTTCAGTATGAAATCGGCGGAAACCGCAGACCCTATTATAGTCTATTTTCCACGTCTAACCACTTTTTAAGCAGACAGGGATTCTGTCTTTTGGGTCCCTATGTGGACCCGAAGGACAGAAACCTGAACACTAGTGTGAACCTAGCGTAAGCTATGCAGTTCGTGTTAGGAGGCCATATTCCTCCTGTAAATGGGGCTAACGTATCAGCTTTAGTTACAGGAGAAATAAGAAAAAAATAAAGTTACCAACATATTTATACAATGTTCTAAAGATAGATGGTTTCTTTGTTGTCTACTAAACGTTAAATAACACACTTTTTATAATAATAGTCCTTTAATAGTCCCACAGTGGGGAAATTCAGTGTGTTACAGCAGCAAAGATAAGATAAGCAGATACAACCCTATATAACCAGTTCATGGCCAATAAATGATCCCTGTGCAGTTTTATACATACATATGCAAACTATGTTAGGCTAGGTTCACACCTGTACTTCATCTCCGCTGGGGGATTCTGTTCCCCATTCAGATTTAAAAATGCAGAGAGAAAAGTCCTGCAAGCAAAACCAGGCAGACACCATTATAGTATATGGCAGGGATAGGCAACCTTTTTTGTTTGGTGTGCCGAATTTAATTGAAAAAAAAAAAAAAATATCAAAGATGAGTTACTTGGAGTGCCAGTCAATAATTGTAAGTCTGACGACCCCTAAACTAAAATCATATACCACAAACCGTAAAACAGAAGTGCTGCCACCAGGCTTTAGGACACATGCGTTTACTGCTATTTCCTGGGACGCTCCTGTACTTTCCGATTAGAAGCAATTAATGTACATGTGCAGCCCCCAATTAGTGGTAAATGTAAGTGTCCAGGAGCACCGTATGGCAGCATCCCTATGGTGGAAACACACTATTTATCTGGATGCAGCTATATTCTTAGGCCACTGGCACTTTTACTTAGATGTAAAACTGCGTTCACATGGTGCATTTTTGCACAAAAAAAGCGCGCTGAGTTTTCTGTGCAAAAACACAGCCTTAATACAGAAAACACACCATTATACAGAATAATGTCCCATAGCGGCCCCTGTGCACAGTATAATATTCTAACTTTTATAATATTCCAATTTTCGCCACTCACTAGTTATTATATTGTGGGGTCTCTTCAGATATCCATGAAGGGAAACCCTGAACACAGGTGTGAACCAAGCATAAATTATTAAATTACATTTGTATATCAGAACAATGCATTGTAGAAATATACTATCTAGAACATAAAAATGGAACAGGATTACACTATTATTTATTTATAAGAAGGCTGATAAGTCAGTCAGTAAAGCAAGCAGTATGTCATATCTGCTAAGTAGCAAGATGATGATATAAAAGAAACAGATAAGAACGTACAAGAGAAATACTCATCTGGTAATCGCACAGGTCTCAGACGTGCTGCTGGTCCATATACCACAATGTAATCATTAGAGGAGTTTACAAAAGAGGTTAGATAAGCAATATTTTCACAACGTGCCTCCTCCATACCTGATATGTAAATAATATAGACAGCTAATATCAGTAAATTTAACAACACATATAGATATAAAACTTTTCTCACAGTATTTATTCCACCCACTTGGCTGTAATTTCAGACACTAATCCATTTCCTGCTTCCTATTAACAATTCATCCCATTATTCTAGCTGAGAACTGAACAATTACTCTCGGGCATAGGTTAAGGTGACCATACACCTCAAAAAGCTGTATAACAAACTTGTTTGGACCGCAACTTTCCCTCCTGACTACTCAGCTGACCAAGCATACATGTGTTTTAGTGGTGAGCAAATGGACACATTGTCTTTTTTTCTGCCAGACATCCGCAATCGGGCAAAAACTCCTATATACATTACAAAAATAAGTAGGTTCAGATGCCTTTCCTCTAATGTCAATGTGTGCCATGGCCCACAAATGCTGAAATTTGTATTAAAAACAGGTAACACATTACTTTACTTTATTAATATTACTTTTAGTAAAGTGTTTGTCTCAAAAAAAAAAAAAAAAGAAAAAAAAAAGGGCATCATTGATTAATGCGGCTGTTCCCCTCATATGTCATGGGCCTGTAACCTATGAATAAGTACATCAACAGGACAGACAGCTCAGGAAAAGGTAGCATGCAGATGGCAGCAAAAAACGAGAGTAAGATAAGCATTTCTTAATTTTTTAATCGGTATGTAGTCTATTTCACTTGGATGTACACTGAGGAAGCATTCTTACAATGGGGGCAGAATTACTAATGGGGCACACTTGGAGAACATTATTACTATGATTATTAATTGGGAGCACTATGGAAGTATTGTTACCAGTTAGGTACACTGGGGAGGCACTCTTGGCCCACATTCATCAGTTTTGCACCCGAGGGGTACTTGTTTTCAAGTATCCCTCATACCTTGCAGTGTATGGAAGGATCCGAAAATACAGAAAAAAAAAAAAAATTGAACGTGACCTATATTTTGACAGTTCATTACAATGGGCCATCAAAATATGTTAATAGACCCTATTCACATGCATAGAAATTAATGTGGGCCTACGGATACAGGGTTTTTACCTTTTGTACCTTTTTATGTACTTTCGATTATCCACAATATTTTGATATTCATAAGATGAATGCCGCCCATTTGTACCCCTGGGCAGTCTTTTAGATATTTTTATATATATAGGTGTATTTATATGTATAAATTTGTGTGTCCATCCATCCATCTTTATGTATGTTACCTACATATGTGTTTGTATATATATGCAAATTTATATGTGTATATATAGTATATAAGAATATGAATGTGTATTTGTATATATTTTGACTGAGAAAGTCTTTAAAAGTATAATCACACAATCTGGTGTGATATAAAACTTCCCAGTAAGGATGTGTTCACATGGTACGTTTTTGCTCAAACACTCATGCATTTTTATCAGAAACCCACGTGTTTTTAAAAATGCATGCAGTTTTTGAAATCCAGACGTTTTTTAAAAACCACACACATTGTTCAAAAACATATGCAGTTTTCCGATTAAACGCAAAACGCACCATGTGAACACAGCCTAAGCAGGACCCTTTATGATGCTGATTAAGCATTCAAATCTTTTGTACATGTTGCTCATCTCCTTCATTCTCCTTATACATCTACCATGCTGCCATACCCTCAGTGTATATTACAAATTTTGAAATCAAAGTCACTGATTATAATACCCCTGATGAGACGATGTACAATTGAAAAGCATAGGGTTAGTGTTGACTGGGGAAGTGGAGTGTAGGGATAGTACAGTGGAGCATTTGCCTGAGCTCTCTGGGGACTTTGGTCTATGTACTTTCCCTAATAGACACTTAGCTCCCTGAGTGAAGGTGTCGGCATTCTGTGAGTGCATCACACAGGTTATTGGCACTCCATTGCAATACCTTCTCCCATTTTTATTGAAATTAGCTTTTTTGTTTTGTCTGTCATCACATTATGGGAATACACTACAGGTGTCCATTTTATTGAGACTTTAATAAAACTTACATTTTATCTTATTAGTTATAAGTCCTACTCAGACCCTCAGTGTCCATAAAACTCTCCTCCCACTTACAGAAGAATGCAGAAAGAAAGATTAATTTTGTGTTCAGGTTTGGTGACTCGGGTCCCTAATTCGTGTCAGGTTCGGTACAAACCACACCTTAAATTGACTTAAAACTTAGGGCTCCTAAGAACCTAATTTGTAGCTCTCCAAGACAAACACAGCCAAAGTTATGTCAAATTGAAAAGTGACATTATTATATACTCTGGCATCTCTTCTGACTCCAGAGCATAAACGGTGGAGGCCTAGGGAGACCATTAACTCTTTGGGCCTTCTCGCAACATCCGGCGCTCTCCTGGTAATGTCCTGCGCCCTTCTGTGGTGTCATCGGCCAGGGGTCACGGCTGATGCCTGTAATTGGGATACCAGTGGTCACATGGGTGCACCTAACATCATGATGCTCAGCATGCCCAGGTCACTACTGAGGCTCAATCACAGGACTTCGCGCCCAGGCTGATGATGTCACAGGAGAGCACCAGACATCATGGGGAGGCCCTAAATGGGTAACAGAAGTGGGGTATGAATATATATATTTTTTTCTGACCTAACCTGAGCCTCCACCTTTTATACTCTAAGGTCTGAAGAGACCCCAGAGTATAATGTGGTGGCCATTTTAGTTTATCCGAGATGAATCTCCAGTTATTCAGTTGATTAAAAAAAGCAAACAATTTGGAATATTCAGGTCGAACTTGGCTCAACCTCTAGGCTTGAAGTACTACAAATAAAGATTTTTTTTTTTTTTTTTTTATCTACCTGTTCCTGCAAACTTCTCAGATGATAAGGACCAGCCCCCACCACCTCCTGGTTGCTCTGGTTTAGACAAATGCTGCTTTCATCAGCAATGACAAAAGTCATGTGCACAATTAAATAAGTGATTGTAACAGATTGTTTTGCAGAGTTGTGTGAGCAACACAGTAAAATTTTCAATTAGAAAAAATTATTTCAGCAGATTTTTTCTCCATCTATAGCAAAAACACCACCTCAGAAAAAAAAACCCTTTTAGTACAACAAAACTTCTAATAAAACATCTTTTTTTCTTGTGCCCAGGTCTAGCTTAGCATTTACAAGTTATGATTATTACAATCTTGACACTTTCTTACCATGGTCAGACAGAAGCAAAATATTAACACATTTGTCTAGATTCATTTGTTTAAGTCCATCCATCAACATTCCTACAATTCGGTCTACATTCATAAGGGCTTTTATTACCTGCATGAAAAAAGACATGAAGGAAAACTGGTTTGCATTATAAGAAATATGCATAATGCATCAAATATAGTCAAACCATTACAGAAGGCAACTCCTTTGACAAGATCTTAAAGATCATGTTTTTCAGTGACCGATTTTCCTCCAATTATACCCTTTAGAGGTTACCTCTTTATAAAGTAGCCCATCCCTTATTCAAAGACCACAACAATGTATACCCCGCAACAAAATGGGCATTCTTTGGTATTACCAGTTGGGCTTTAAAAGGTGTTGTCTAGGATAAACCATTTTTTTGGCAAGGAAACTGGGGAAGGTAAAAAAACAAAAACAAAAAAAAAAAACTGTTGTCCCCATCAGGCCGGTCCTGCTACTCTCGGTGCTTCTTCTCGTGGAAGTCCCTGCCTAAGTAAAGAAGTTGTGACGTCACTCGCATACGTCACCTGTAAAGTCCTGTGTCCTTTCCTTAGGCCACTGAGGCAATTGAAAGGCCCCAGCGTTCTCGTGAGGCAGGAACTTCCCCCGAAAGAAGCAGAACCGAACAGAAGTGGGAGATACCAAAGTACCAGGAACAGATGAGTATGAATTGCCCAAGTATGAGTTTTTTCCAGGAAAAACAAGGAATAAAACTTTTATTATTATTTTTTTTTTTATCAAACAGGCCATGCATTACTGGAAAGTTGGCAAACTAAACTCCTTGAAATAGTAATAAGTTAAACGTGTATGCAAGTATGAACCAGCGACATGCAATGTGAATGCTGTAATGTATCTAGTGCCAGAATTCTTGTATTTTGGCCACAGTGCTCCTCAAAATAATTGAATAAAAAGCAATCAAAAAGTCATACGTGCCCTAAAATGGTACCAATAAATTATAGGTTGCTCCACAAATAAGACCTCACACAGCTTCACTGATGGAAACTGGTATAGGAATATGGTGACACAGGAATTTTTTATTAAAAAATTTATTTTTTTAGCTTGCAAAAGTAGTGATGCATTACAAAAAATGTATGAAGGTTATTAACAAGCAACAAGTGTTTATTCACATGAAATCTCTCTAACTTCTGGTTTACTAATATTTGGGCAATTTTATGTTTTGGGAGCAAAATATGAGGAAAGCGCTAGAGACCTCATCATTCTAGACACTAGTCAATACTACATCATCAGCCTTCATTAAACTATTGAACAGGCAAGTATCATCTTGAAATACTGCCCAATAGCAGACCTTTCTTTCTGTAACATGGGCTGCAAGTGGAAACTAGAGCTTGTAAATAACCTGCTTAGACTCATCAGCATCATCATGCACAATGAAGTGATAGACATGGAAAAAAACATTTAATGGTAGTACTTACAGCACTGCTGACTGGACCATGCATGTGTCCTGAAGAGTCTGGTTCTTCTAAATACAGAGTGTAAAAGTGTGGTCTAAATCAAACAGTGCCAAGAACGACACACAATTGTCAATTATTTTGAAAAGACATTCCAGCATTCTAAAATAAAGGATTAAACTAAACATTCAACATGTTAGAATGCTACCAATAAACGTGTAGCTCTTTAAAGGGAGTCTGTTAGCAGCAAAAATCGGTATCAGACTAAAGACAGTACCTTGTAGGGCTGCTTCTAAACTTTCCAAAGTTGTCATTCTTATTCTGCACTGCAGCTCCACTTTCATAAAAATCAGTTTTTTCTTATGCAAATTAGCTGAAAGAGAGTTTCTTCTCTTGCTAGACGCTTCACTCTCTGATCTAGATAACCACCTCAAACTGATGCCCACCTCCACATTGCTTGAGTGGCATCTTCCAATCTTTCACTTTGTCTGCACTTCGGGTCGGTTATCTAAAGTGGAGAGCAAAGCCTTGGCAGGAGAAGAAATGCCCCTAAAACTCTTTTCAACTAATTTGTAGTGTTTAGGCCGACTTATATACAGTAGATATGCCGCAGTTCTGCTTATAACTGAAAACAGGTATAAAGATTTTCACAATTGTAGTTCATTGGCACAAAACTGCAAGATTGTGATGCCCACTAAGATTCTCAGAAAATTGTTGTCTTGCCTTTTTTTTTTCTTTTATTCACAAGCCTCTTTTTATTGTTAAAGACAATGGGAACACCCATTTGTCAATATATTTTTATGTTTCCAGGAGAAAACACATTGGAGAGTTCTAGGAAAAGATGCTCTAGGGTTGTTATTTCATATCCATGTTCGTAAAAAAATTTTTTTTTGAACTCCTTTGCGGGTGTTTCCTAACACATTCTGAGATGGTCCATCTGTCTGAGCTGACAAATGATCAATGTATTCATAAATATGCAGAAAGAGCTACAGGTGATAGGCACAATACAGAGTTCTAAGAAAATAAATTATTGTTATTTCATGGGGTATTCAAGTATTTACCAAAAGAAACATGTCAAGAGTAAAAAAAAAAAAAAAACAACCCTAACTTTTTTTTATTTGTTCAGATACCAAAATAATTTGTGTTATTTTTTTCTACAACTTCTAGAGCTGTTTTTGAGGTTAAACTATCAAAAAGTAAAATATATTTTTAACTTCAACAGATAGTATTTTTAACAATTTGCAAAGTGTATTTTAATGGGTTCCCTACTGTATTACAGATGTTTTGATATTTTATAATATAGTCTCTGATGGATAGGGTGTTTATGTGTGTATGTATGTATGTATGTATGTATGTACGTATGTACGTATGTACGTGCATATAATACATAATATGTCCTACATGAGGTCATAATATACCCCTGGGGTACATTTGCACTTCACTATTTGTGCAATAGTTTACACTAACTGAGGCAACCATAGGAGCCCCAGTTACAGGGGAAAACAGACTATTGTGACAACAGTCACAGGCTCATCTAGGTCTGCTGATACCCAGGTCAAGGTACCCAGCATTCACCTGACCCCCAGCTCTGCTACTTCCTCTCTTATTCAGAACTATATAGTATGTAAAGGGGAGGACAGAAGCCACTTCTGTCTTATCCGACACCACCTGTACAGTCTCTACCC
The DNA here is from genome assembly GCA_947044405.1 of Leptodactylus fallax. Classification (NCBI taxonomy): domain Eukaryota; kingdom Metazoa; phylum Chordata; class Amphibia; order Anura; family Leptodactylidae; genus Leptodactylus; species Leptodactylus fallax. Next base: position 511,550 of record CAMRHE010000322.1, read on the forward strand.
TCACCTTCTGTCTCTATCCCTCTTCCCTCATAGATTGTAAGTCCTTGTGGGCAGGGCCCTATATCCCACTGTGCCACTTGGTCACTGTTAGTATTATATTTGTTTTGTATATCTTGTGTACCGTATGTAAATCGCCATGGAATTAATGGTGCTATAAAAAAGAAAAAAAAAAAAAAAAAAAAGAGAAAGAAGTCTCCAACTGTCTCTGAATTCAGGAGACCCTAACTGTTCCTGCTATATTGCAGGAGAGTAAACTGCAGTGATGCCAAAAACGTTGCTGAAGAGTCAGAGCATGAACTGTCCACCATCAAAAGAGAGCGCGTTGTCACTATTAGGTTAAATAGGCTTCAGTAAAACTACAAGCTAATGCTATGCTCACATACAAACTGTGTAAATAATTCATAATGCAAGATCAGAAATCAGAATCTGAATTGCCATACAGAGCAGGACTGGCTCAGGTAAAGAGGATGAGTTGACCATCCAATTCCTCATCGCTGTGTTATCTGATATGGCTAGCATAAAAAAAAAAAAAAAAAAAAAAAAATTATATAATAATAGTATTCACAGATTTCAAGTATGGCTTGAAGTCTGGCTTGGTTATGGCTTTGTAAATAAAATTTTCCATAACTGGAAAAATTCTGTATCATCGTCCCTGAATTACAGAAAGAATCATTCGGATTACAGAGAATTGTTATTTATTATTATTATTAATTAATTAATTTATTTATTTATATATAGCACCCTTAATTCCATGGTGCTTTACATTTGAGGGTTTACATACGGTATACAAGATATACAAAACAAATACTAACAGTGACCAACTAGCATAGTAGGATAGAGGGCCCTGCCCACAAGGGCTTACAATCTATGAGGGAAGAGGGATAAAGACAGAAGGTGGGGGTAGAGGCTGTTCAGGTGGTGGTATGGAGACAGTAGTGTTATTGGAGGTTGTAGGCCTTCCTGAATAGGTGAGTCTTCAGGGCCTTCTTGAAGCTTGTGATTGTAGGGGACAGTCTTATGTGTCTTGGTAATGAGTTCCAGAGTATGGGGGATGGTGGGAGAAGTCTTGGAGACGATTGTGTGAAGAGCGGATAAGAGCAGAGTGGAGTAGGAGGTCTTTGGTGGATCGGAGGTTACGTGTGGGCAGGTAGTGGGAGGTTAGGCTGGAGATATATGGAGGGGACAGGTTGTGGATGGCTTTGTATGTCAGCGTTAGTAGTTTGAACTCTATTCGCTGGGCAACAGGTAGCCACTGAAGGGATAGACAGAGAGGAGCATCCGATGAAAAACAGGGGGAGAGGTGTATTAGGCAAGCAACACAGTTTAAGGTGGACTGGAGGGGGGCAAGAGAGTGTTATTTGGGAGGCCATGGAGAAGGGTGTTACAGTAGTCTAGGCGGGAGATTAATGAGGGCGTGGACTAGCATCTTTGTAGTTTCAGGGGTGAGGAAGGAGCGGATTCGATGCATGTTCTTGAGTTGGAGGCGGCAGGAGGTGTTGAGGGTTTGAATATGCAGCTTGAAGGATAGGTCAGCGTCTAAGGTTATCCTAAGGAAGTGGGGCTGTGGGACTGGGGTGAGAGTGGTTCCATTAATTTTGATAGATGGGTCAGGTGGGGGGGGTAGTGCGTGGAGGGGTGAAGATTATGAACTCCGTTTTCTCCATGTTGAGTTTGAGAAAACAGGAGGAGAGAAAGGAGGCTACGGCTGCTAGACATTCTGGGACTCTGGACAACAGAGAGGTAATGTCTGGTCCAGAGAGATATATTTGGGTGTCGTCAGCGTAGCAATGGTAATGGAAACCATGGGATTCTATGAGTTGGCCAAGGCCTAGGGTGTAGATGGAGAACAGGAGGGGTCCTAGGATGGAACCTTGGGGGACACCTACAGAAAGAGGGCATGGCAGGGAGGTGATGTTTGAGTGGGAGACGCTGAATGTGCGGTTGGTGAGGTATGAGGAGATCCAGGAAAGGGCCAGGTCTGAGATGCCAAGGGATGAGAGCGTTTCTAGCAGGAGGGAATGGTCGACTGTGTCAAAGGCAGAGGAGAGGTCGAGGAGGAGGAGGACTGAGTAGTGACGCTTGGCTTTGGCAGTTAGAAGGTCATTAGTGACCTTGGTTAGGGCAGTTTCTGTGGAGTGATGGGGTCTGAAGCCTGACTGTAGTCTGTCAAAGAGCACATTGGATAAGAGATAGGAGGATAGTTCGGAGTAGACGTGTTGCTCCAGCAATTTAGAGGTGTACAGAAGCAGTGAGATGGGGCAATAGTTGGCTGGAGAGGATGGGTCGAGGGAGGGTTTCTTAAGCATAGGTGTTACGGTAGCATGTTTGAAGGCGGAAGGGAAGGATCCATTGGTGAGGGATAGGTTGAAGAGATGGGTTAGGGCAGGAGTAATGACTTCAGAGAGTTTGGGGATGAGATGTGACTGGATCGGGTCGAGTGCGCAGGAGGTGAGGTGGGATTTAGAGATTAGGTTGGAGAGCATTTCATCAGTGATGGTGGAGAAACAGGTTAGAAATGAAGAGCACAGGACAGTTGGGTGGGGTGGTTGTTGGGGGTGTAGGGTGACACTGTCTCTGGTGTCAATTTTGCTTTTGAAATAAGAGGCAAAGTCATCAGCTGTGTTAAGTGATGTCGAAGGGGGCACAGGAGGACGGAGAAGGGAGTTGAAGGTAGTGAACAGCTGTTTGGGGTTGTGGTATAGGGCAGATATTAGTGTGGTGAAGTAGAATTATTGGATTATTAGTACTTGATGTTAAATAAATATAATAATTTGTGAATTTTCGGCATCCAGATATATAGAAACATGATTAAACTTTCTAGACTATTTAAAAGTCACTCACTATGCTAGATGAATAAGGATAAGGGTGTTACTTAAACAGTATTTTTATTTTTTTACAGTTTTCAAGAAAGCATATTGTGTAAAAGAAAAATACACCCTCCGCCTAGGCAGCAAAAGTCTATGGTAGTGTCTACCATAGTACAGCATGATATTAAAGTACACAACTGATCATATGAAAAAGGTATCTCACCTAACATCTTCAGGTAGTTGCAGCCATTTAAGAACAGACATGACCCTAGTTTCAAAAGGTACAGATCTGCAGAAAGAAATGTACTATTTTTAATATTCATCAACAAGTTTTGCAGGAAAAAAAAACAAGAAAGGATAGGAACTAGATGCAATATCACAAAAGATAACTGCATAGTGTTTGCAGGTTAGCAAAAAGAGAATGAAGATTGAAGAAAGAAGGGGCCCTATTACAGCTGCAGATTCAGGCACAGAACAAGCTTCCGTTGATATTACAGATATCCAGCAACGCTGGTTTACATCAGTCTATTACCGTAAATAAATGGGCTATGTAATAGGTATGACTGCAGCATTATCCTACACATATGGTTTGTTTGTAGTACAGTAGGTGAACACTGAGCATGCATACAGTATGTATGATTGGAAACTGTACATTCAAAGCAATAGGATATTATTGATCAAGAATCCTCAAACATTTCGTTTTCACTTTAACTGCACTAGAGCAGGGGTCTGCAACCTTTTTACAGTTTTTAGAGCTTCATGCAATAACTGAAATTGACATGAAAGTAATATAGTCATATAATCAGGTTATTAAAATTATATTTCAGTGTGAAGATTGGATTGGATTTTGGCTAACCAAAGAACTCAGGCCTCATGTACATGACCGAGTGTGCAGCCCAAAGCTCCTCTGAGGGGGGGTTCTGATGCTCCGTTCCTTTCTGATATTTACAGTCATATGAAAAAGTTTGGGCACCCCTATTAATCTTAATCATTTTTAGTTCTAAATATTTGGGTGTTTGCAACAGCCATTTCAATTTGATATATCTAATAACTGATGGACACAGTAATATTTCAGGATTGAAATGAGGTTTATTGTACTAACAGAAAATGTGCAATATGCATTAAACCAAAATTTGACCGGTGCAAAAATTTGGGTACCCTTATCATTTTATTGATTTGAATACTCCTAACTACTTTTTACTGACTTACTGAAGCACAAAATTGGTTTTGTAACCTCACTGAGCTTTGAACTTCATAGCCAGGTGTATCCAATCATGAGAAAAGGTATTTAAGGTGGCCAATTGCAAGTTGTTCTCCTATTTGAATCTCCTCTGAAGAGTGGCATCATGGGCTCCTCAAAACAACTCTCAAATGATCTGAAAACAAAGATTGTTCAACATAGTTGTTCAGGGGAAGGATACAAAAAGTTGTCTCAGAGATTTAACCTATCAGTTTCCACTGTGAGGAACATAGTAAGGAAATGGAAGACCACAGGGACAGTTCTTGTTAAGCCCAGAAGTGGCAGGCCAAGAAAAATATCAGAAAGGCAGAGAAGAATGGTGAGAACAGTCAAGGACAATCCACAGACCACCTCCAAAGAGTTGCAGCATCATCTTGCTGCAGATGGTGTCACTGTGCATCGGTCAACAATACAGCACACTTTGCACAAGGAGAAAGAAGCTGTATGGGAGAGTGATGCGAAAGAAGCCGTTTCTGAAAGCACGCCACAAACAGTCGCCTGAGGTATGCAAAAGCACATTTGGACAAGCCAGCTTCATTTTGGAAGAAGGTCCTGTGGACTGATGAAACAAAGATTGAGTTGTTTGGTCATACAAAAAGGCGTTATGCATGGCGTCAAAAAAACACAGCATTCCAAGAAAAATACTTGCTACCCACTGTAAAATTTGGTGGAGGTTCCATCATGCGTTGGGGCTGTGTGCCCAATGCCGGCACCGGGAATCTTGTTAAAGTTGAGGGTCGCATGGATTCAACTCAGTATCAGCAGATTCTTGAGAATAATGTACAAGAATCAGTGACGAATTTGAAGTTACACCGGGGATGGGTATTTCAGCAAGACAATGATCCAAAACACAGCTCCAAATCTACTCAGGCATTCATGCAGAGGAACAATTACAATGTTCTGGAATGGCCATCTCAGTCCCCAGACCTGAATATCATTGAACATCTGTGGGATAATTTGAAGCGGGCTGTCCATGCTCGGCGACCATCAAACTTAACTGAACTGGAATTGTTTTGTAAAGAGGAATGGTCAAAAATACCTTCATCCAGGATCCAGGAACTGATTAAAAGCTACAGGAAGCGACTAGAGGCTGTTATTTTTGCAAAAGAAGGATCTACTAAATATTAATGTCACTTTTCTGTTGAGGTGCCCATACTTTTGCACCGGTCAAATTTTGGTTTAATGCATATTGCACATTTTCTGTTAGTACAATAAACCTCATTTCAATCCTGAAATATTACTGTGTCCATCAGTTATTAGATATATCAAATTGAAATGGCTGTTGCAAACACCCAAATATTTAGAACTAAAAATGATTAAGATTAATAGGGGTGCCCAAACTTTTTCATATGACTGTATATAGCAAGTCCTATCCCACTCCATGAAAACAGATTGGAATGGAACTTAGCCCCCCATGAATTCAGCAGAGTGTGGAAGGCACTCAAAAGATTTTCCATTACTCATTCAGGTGCATGAGGCCTCAGATGGTCTCCAATAATCCTGCTTTGTGAGGGTCAGAGGATGCCCCTCACACAGCCCTGTCTTTTTGTTGAATAAATCCATACAAACCTGTCTAGCCTTGTTGGAATGAATGAACAACCGGTTTAGCATGTTCAGCTCCAATATTTTATTGTACTTTTGCCTGCAGCAGCATTGCTCCCTATTTAAAACAGCAGAGAGTGCCCTGTGGTAGGTAAACATACCTGAAGTAGGGACCTTGGCACTGGTGCCGGAGGTAGCTAACCTCAGCACTAAAGCATAAATGGTTGTCGATAGTGCTGCTAATATTCTTGCATCGTGTATGCTGCATAAATATGGAGTCAACCAAAAACATCTGCTTTTTTGTCAGCTTATCAGTTGCACTATCAAACAAGGCATTTATTGGGAACTAATGTTTTTCCCAATATTGGCCTAATAATCCTTTAATGTATTAGGCCCTTTATTTTCAGGTAGGGTGGACAATGTAAACAATACAGTGCAGTCTGCAAGAGTGCTGAATATAGAACACTGACGTTTACATTCAGTATAAAGCAGCTATACAATTTAGAGAGGTATCTGGCCCTACTACCTCATACACATAGGCTTGGCCTGGCTTAGTAGTGTATGTGTGCTGAATTGGAGAGAGGGAAAAATACTTCTAAACACCTCTGGCAGTGGCTTATCTCCCAAAGAGCAAAAGCATCAACAGTTCACATCCAATAGCCCAATCTTTTTCACCCCTGGTATCCGCTGTCAGGGCAGTGTTGAGAGGTCCCTGTACACAGAAGATGGCTGTAATTTAATACAGTGAAAAATTAAGTATGTTGATGTATACTCATCCAGTGTATGCCATAAGGACATTTTCAGTTCAGTGAGGTGCCATGGATACATTTGGCATATGTGTCATGAGCTTTCCCAGTGCACGCGCCAAATGTAGCAGATTTTCTGCTTCAATTATACCTATAGGGAAACAGTCAGCCTTTCCGTAGGTATAATTGACATACTCCGATTTCGTTTTTTAGAAACAAACGGTTTTAGAAATCACAGCATTTCCACTGCAGGTATTTTTCTGCATTGTGTGGATGGGATTCGCAACTTTGCAGATACTGTAAAATGCTGCGGGTTCTGCCACGCCCAAACCGTGGTGTTTACGCCACGTGGGGCCCCGGCCTAAAAGTGAAATTATTTACCTAGAACATAGTGTAATTTCACTTACTAAAAGTATCTGAACAAAACCAGTCTTCTAAGTTCTAAGATTTAAAGGCGCTTTCCCACAAACATAACCTTATTAAAATTTGCAGACATTTAATAGGTAAACATTTTTGCAAATATATGCAATAAAAAATTTTTGTAGTCTTTTGTCATGATATGTTGCCATAGTTGTCATAGAACTTTCTATGATCTGGCACTTGATAGACCATAATTCCCTTATTGTGCCAGGGTTATCTTCATAATCTGTTTCCTACACAAGATGATAATCTGGTCACAATATTCAATTCATGGCTGGGTTTCTGACAAGTGTATAGAACATGTGTGCATTCATGGTCATATCTAGAGAGGAGTGAAGTTTTCAAAAATTCGATTCGGCAACTTTGCGAATTTTCCAATATGATTCTATTTGATCCGAATTAATTTGCGACAAATAAACAGCTATTTCCTGTCTACAGAGAGCCGGGGTGGGCGGCAAAATGGCAGAAGCCCTTGTATGCCGTGGTCATGTCTCTCTATCTCTCTCCAGTACGGACAACTTTTATTCATTTGGAAGGATCTGCTAACAATCAAAGACACGCCTACCCAATCACATCACTAGAGAATATCTTGTGACCGTCTGATGGCACAAAGGTCCTTACTACCGTTCTTGTGATCATCTTGACCCCACAGGATGAGATCTTGCGTGGAGCCCCTGATGGAGGGAGATTATCAGTGGTCTTGTATGTCTTCCATTTTCTAATTATTGCTCCCACAGTTGATTTCTTCACACCTAGCTGCTTGCCTATTGCAGATTCAGTCTTCCCAGCCTGGTGCAGGTCTACAATTTTGTTTCTGGTGTCCTTCCACAGCTCTTTGGTCTTCACCATAGTGGAGTTTGGAGTGTGACTGTTTGAGGTTGTGGACAGGTGTCTTTTATACTGATAATTTCAAACAGGTGCCATTACTATAGGTAATGAGTGGAGGACAGAGGAGCCTCTTAAAGAAGAAGTTACAGGTCTGAGAGAGCCAGAAATCTTGCTGGTTTGTAGGTGACCAAATACTTATTTTCTACCATAATTTGCAAATAATTTTTTTTAAAAAATCAGACAATGTGATTTTCTAGATATGTTTTCTCATTTTGTCTCTCATAGTTGAGGTCTACCTATGATGTCAATTACAGGCCTCTCTCATCTTTTTAAGTGGGAGAACTTGCACAATTGATGGCTGACTAAATACTTTTACCCACTGTAAGCCCTACTCCAAAAATAAGCCCTAGCTAGTTTAACCCCTTCCCGACATCCACTGTGCGACTACGGCAGATGCCGGGTCCTTAAAGATGGCGGTCGCTCTGCTGCAGAGTGGCTACCATAGCTACTGTATCGGGTCTCCGCTGTAATGTACAGCAGAGTCCTGGAGTTAATGCCCGCGATCAGTGTTTACTCTGAGCGCGGGCATTGTTGAGTGTGACCTCCACCCCCAAAGTTTTACAACTGCTGCGGGCCAGTCTGTGATCACCCCCCTCCCCCAAAGCAGTACCTTTCTAGTTGCAGGCCGGCAACCAGGCCTGTCATAGGAATATTACTATTGAGGCTGGTCTATTACCAGCCTCAATAGTAATGTGGAGAATCTCCCATAGACAGCAATATGTTGTATTGCAGTCTATGGGACGAATGCAGGTTCAAGCACCCTAGGGGGGGGGGGGGAATAAAAGTTAAAAAAAAAACAAAAAAACAAAAAAATAATAAAAGTTCAAGTCCCCCCAATTTCACTAGAATACATATAAAACTAAAAAATTACTGTAAAACACATACACATGAGGTATCCCCGTGTCTGAATATACCCGGTCTACAAAGTTATAAAAAAAATTTTCTTGTATGGTGAACACCGTAGCGGGAAAGAAAAAAAATCAAAAGTGCCGAACCATTGTTTTTTCACTGTTTCACCTCTGATAAAATTTGAAATAAAAAAAGTGATCAAATGTGTGACTACTGTTCATGGAAAGACCTACCCCGAAAATAAGCCCTAGCTCTTTTTTCGGAGAAAAAAAAAAATATTATAAGACCCTGTCTTATTTTCGGAGAAACACAGTATTCACATTCATGTGGACGTGAAAGGTCCTCCTGAACACTTCCCCTTCATTGCATTCAAATACCCTCTCTTCTCATAACTGACCTTGATGGACATGTCACATTTTCATACCTACTAACTACGTAGATATTTCAACTCAAGTCAAGTTTCCAATAGTAGAACACACCAGATCTACAAAGCTTTATCAAACATCTTTCAGGCATGTTCAGCTGCTTTGTCTAGCCATGAATGCCAGCATTTTAGACAAAAAAAATTCTGACTTTTTTTTTTTTTTTTTTTTTTTTACTTCCGTGTCGCCTTTGCCACTTTCCCGAAATGGGACAGGCAGGAGGCAGGCCATCGGCCCTACCAGATTTATCAAAATTTATGCCAGAAATTTGCATAAATGATAGGGAAAATGTACACCAGCTACAAGAATGGCACAGCCAGCGGAGGATATGCCTCATTTAGGAGAAGGCTTGCGATTCATCATATATGAGGTGCACCCTCCACCTATTCCGGGGCTATGAAGACTGGAGTGAGTAACAGCAGTCTTCATAAATCTACTTCATTATGTATACTGAAGAATATTGTTAATAAATGCACTTCAGCTTGTAATTACCGATTGTACTCTTTATAAAAATTTGGATATGTTCCATTTATCTTCACATCCGATCCTGGCCAGAAGAAAGTTGCTGTCTTTAACCCTTGGTTCATGGCAGTTATCCAAACCTACAAATGCAAAATGATAAATAGAACTAGATGGCATCAGAAACATAGATGTCTCCATTCCTGAAATTACACAATAGGGCATTGCTGTATGTATGGATATGTCTGAAGCTTTGCTAGAAGGCCAAGTTCACAAGGGACAGACCAGTCCAGTATATCTGGACAGGGTTTGTAAATATCACATGCTGATAACAACATTTAGATGTATGGAACAGGTTTATTATCTGCACAAATTTCTGCAATAAATCTCCCTTACACAAAGCACTTTTCCCCTTGTGACAAGGTAGCACAAATGGCATGATAAATTTGGTGCAACTGAATAGGCATGGTAGTCAGAGAAATCTCTTATGTCTGGCATGATTGGATGCTTTTAGCAGATAAGACAATCTGCACACACTCAATGTGCTTTTGTTTTTCAACTAAACAGCCCTCTTACGATGCAAACTATTCCATCATCACTTGGAGTGCCGCATGTTGGCCATCCAAAATCTAAAGTCTATGGCCGGCCCTACACAACCTTATGACAGTCAGGAACCATAAATGGCACCATAAATGATACAAATTTATTAAATATTATTTGTGAAAGAATTTATGTTACTTAGCAATTTTCCCTCCATTATGTCAGTTCTGATAAGTGATTTAAACACCTGCATCTGGTCCATGTAAACAATATTATTTTAGGGCATTCTATGAGTCATTGCGATACATGCACTGTATTGTTGGAAACTGTCTGGTATTTTAGCATTAAGTATATCCCGCTAAAGGGGTATAATAATCTCCAGGATCATTTTTAAACTAAAAAATAGCTTAACCTATATGAACTGTTTTACGTATTCCATTGCTTTATCTATCATGCTCCATTTGATAGTTATTGCTGAAAGTCTCCTCACAGTACCTTACCTAATTTTTAGACCACCTCTGCTATCTAGCAGCAGTGATTGACTGGTGACGTCTGTTCCCGTTCCCAGCCCAGAACAGTGGGCTTGATTAGTGCATCTATTATCTCTGTATGTAAATCCAAAGATAACTTGTAGTTTAGAACAGTGTTCTTGGGAGCATACTTATGGCCTGAACTGTAAATCACACAGGCTAAGCCAGCCCACCAGTTTGTCACCGAAAGCAGGAAGTGGAGGGGAGAGAAGAGGCCAGGTGAAACCCTTAGATGGGAAAACCCCTTGAAGCATCCAACAAACAAATGATATGGCATAAATCTCATCCCCGAATATAAAAAACAAACAAAAAAAAAAAAAAAACACAACATGGACATCAAATAAAAACACAGGCAAGATATACAAAGATCTTAAACCATTAATGACCAATGTAAAGACTTTCTATATTGTCACTAACAGGCCTTATTCCGATGCAACTGACTTTGTACCTCAATTACGTTGGAATAATGTGGGCTTTTTGACACAATTTGAAGCAGGTGCCAGTCTGTATACTCAGTCAGGCAACTGCTCCTAAGCCTCGGATCGCAAAATCAACGATCCTGAGCATTTAACCCTTTAGATGATACAATGCTACAGACAAAAAAAAAAAAAAAAAAAAAAGCAGAACCGTTTTATATTTAAAAAAAAACCAAAAAAAAACAAGCAAGTCAAATCATAATAAAACATTAATCCCCCATCCCACAATAATAAATTAAAAACATAATACACATATTGAGTATTGCCGTATCTGCAATGACCCAAACAATACAACAGTAATGTTCATTTTTCCCACATGTAGAATGGCATGGAAATAATCTAAAAAAGAACAATGCTAGAATAGCCACTTTTTGCAAAAGTAGTAAAACTTAAAAGGGATTGTCCAGGAATTTCAGTACTGAGCCAAGAGGCTGGGGAAGGTAATTCCTATCAGGTCATCTAAAGAGAACCTTTCACCACCTCCACCAACTCTTTGCATTCTTCAATAGCCTCTGCTCCACTGATTCCAGCACAGTTGGAATTTTCTCTAGTCCCCACTGTTACTGAGTAATCATTTGTTTTAGTTTCATCACCCAATATGGTAATTTAGCACACTACTGTCAGGTGGGCAGTTCTAAGCTGGAGCAGGTAGACATGGACTGCCCACTTGACAGTATAAGCCAAATTAGCATATTGAGGCAAATTAATTAAGACTGGTGTATCGTACACTAGTCTTAAAGAGCCCAACTGATGCAGGGACCAAGAGATTTATAAAGAGGCTGCGGTCTCTTCATAAATGTGTCTGCCATCCCTGCGACAGAATTGAAGTCTAACCCAGCTAGGTGTAGATTTCCATTAATAAATCTATCAGACTGTGGCACAGATGCTTCGACTGTCCCTAATCTCTGCTCCCACACTACCCACATTTGCACAATGTGGCAGATGAGGCACGGATCGGATCTTGTGCCTTAATATCATCCAAGTTTTCTGTCCCAGGAGGGGACTATAATGTGCAATATTCTGATCAGAATATAATACACTGTAGTATTAATAAGCTGCAGTGTATTATGACTGTTAGCTAAAAAATGTTCACAGCCTCTAGCAGGATCTAACAAAAGCATCCCTGGCTTCAATGGAAAGCTTCAAAACCACCACCATCACTGTGCTTTTGAGGCTGGTGTAGGGGATTTAGTTGTTGGCAGCTCCTCAACTGCCGTGGTTGTTATTGAGAGTGGCATCTAAGTGGTTAAAAACCTGCGATCACAGTTATTGGCCATCAGATATGTTGCAAAAAGCAGTCAGCATAAACCACAAACTGAGCTGCAATTCTGGTTCATTTAGGTTAGTAAATCTTTCTCATAGTTCTAGAATTGCATCTATTAAAAAGCTTGTATGGTATTTTACATGGCCTTAACATTGGAATGAGCTAATTCCAATTAGAATGAAAATAATTACAAGGACTCAAGACGATTTTGAATGCGTAGAGAAAAACTTAGAGAAGAGCATTTTCCTTTTTAAAATGCTGTTTATGGTTTAAGCTAGAAAAGTGACATACTGGTTTTACTGACAATATGTAAGTGTATATGCAGTATACATACTGGTTCTCCTTGGTACCATGATGGATGAAATTTTTCAGTGCTTCGTAATGTAAAAGATGCATTCCGGTAAGGATCATACATCTTGTTGTCAACAAGCCCATGAGATTCTGGATAGAGACCCTGCAATCAAAAAAAAGGAAAGTGGGAGACTTGGTCTATGTTGGTAGTTTTATATATATATATATATATATATATATATATATATATACACACACATACATACAAACAGTTCAGACCAAAAGTTTGGACACACCTTCTCATTCCAAGAGTTTTCTGTATTTTCATGACTATAAAAATTGTAGATTCACACTGAAGGCATCAAAACTATGAATTAACACATGTGGAATTATATACTTAAAAAAGTGTTAAACAACTGAAAATATGTCTTATATTCTAGGTTCTTCAAAGTAGCCACCTTTTGCTTTGATTACTGCTTTGCACACTCTTGGCATTCTCTTGATGAGCTTCAAGAGGTAGTCACCTGAAATGGTTTTCACTTCACAGGTGTGCCCTGTCAGGTTTAATAAGTGGGATTTATTGCCTTATAAATGGGGTTGGGACCATCAGTTGTGTTGTTCAGAAGTCAGGTGGATACACAGCTGATAGTCCTACTGAATTGAGTGTTAGAATTTGTATTATGGCAAGAAAAAAGCAGCTAAGTAAAGAAAAACGAGTGGCCATCATTACTTTAAGAAATGAAGGTCAGTCAGTCTGAAAAATTGGGAAAACTTTGAAAGTGTCCCCAAGTGCAGTGGCCAAAACCATCAAGCGCTACAAAGAAACTGGATCACATGAGGACCGCCCCAGGAAAGGAAGACCAAGAGTCACCTCTGCTGCGGAGGATAAGTTCATCCGAGTCACCAGCCTCAGAAATCGCAGGTTAACAGCAGCTCAGATTAGAGACCAGGTCAATGCCACACAGAGTTCTAGCAGCAGACACATCTCTACAACAACTGTTAAGAGGAGACTGTGTGCAGCAGGCCTTCATGGTAAAATAGCTGCTAGGAAACCACTGCTAAGGACAGGCAACAAGCAGAAGAGACTTGTTTGGTCTAAAGAACACAAGGAATGGACATTAGACCTGTGGAAATCTGTGCTTTGGTCTGAGGAGTCCAAATTTGAGATCTTTGGTTCCAACCACCGTGTCTTTGTGCGACGCAGAAAAGGTGAACGAATGGACTCTACATGCCTGGTTCCCACCGTGAAGCATGGAGGAGGAGGTGTGATGGTGTGGGGGTGCTTTGCTGGTGACACTGTTGGGGATTTATTCAAAATTGAAGGAATACTGAACCAGCATGGTTACCACAGCATCTTGCAGCGGCATGCTATTCCATCCGGTTTGCGTTTAGTTGGACCATCATTTATTTTTCAACAGGACAATGACCCCAAACACACCTCCAGACTGTGTAAGGGCTATTTGACCAAGAAGGAGAGTGATGGGGTGCTACGCCAGATGACCTGGCCTCCACAGTCACCAGACCTGAACCCAATCGAGATGGTTTGGGGTGAGCTGGACCGCAGAGTGAAGGCAAAAGGGCCAACAAGTGCTAAGCATCTCTGGGAACTCCTTCAACACTGTTGGAAGACCATTTCAGGTGACTACCTCTTGAAGCACATCAAGAGAATGCCAAGAGTGTGCAAAGCAGTAATCAAAGCAAAAGGTGGCTACTTGGAAGAACCTAGAATATAAGACATATTTTCAGTTGTTTCACACTTTTTTGTTAAGTATATAATTCCACATGTGTTAATTCATAGTTTTGATGCCTTCAGTGTGAATCTACAATTTTTATAGTCATGAAAATACAGAAAACTTTTGGAATGAGAAGGTGTGTCCAAACTTTTGGTCTGTACTGTGTATATATATATATATATATATATATATATATATATATATATATATACACACATATATATACACACACATACACACACATACACACACACACACATACATATACATACACACATATATACATACACAGACACGCAATATTTGACTAAAAAAAATACTTACTGTAACAATACTATAATGGTTGGGAAAGGTTTTTGATGGATACACTGGCCGTAAAGAACGTGAATATGTTCCACATTGCTCTAAAATGTATGCAAAACACAGGAAGTCAGAGAGAAGTAAAATTACAGGACCTAAATATATGTCACTATATGCGTGACCCAGGAACAACAAGAACCAATATGAATAGGTGTATTGTCTATACAGTGGTTCTCCAACAATGGTTTATTGATGGTGACTGGGATATGCATGTTGCTGCCATCCATCTCCTATCACGGATAAAAGTACCTGTGTGCCTGTGATGTCATGTCAAGTTCTTCTCTCCCTGTTACTGTAGGTGCCAGGTAATTGTAGAGCTTGCAGCACCAGTGGTGTACTGGTGAACGCTGTCCCCCCACATGGTTAGCCTGACCTCTGACATCCCTGCAATACAATATGTGTGGCAGGCAAGCCGGCCAGTAACCACAACTCTGGAGTAAATTTAGCATTTCGGCTGGTTGCAGCAGTAGAATTTTATGGTGTCCTTTCCTCCCCCAGGTGTTTTTGGTAGTTCTGCAGTTTGTTAGTGCCCTGTTTGTTAACCCCTTGTTCTCCATGTGTGCAGAAGCTTATTTGTGTAAATTAATTGTGAATACTTGTCCCTCTTCCCCCCCCCATGTCTCGTGTAGCAGATAATGCAACCTGTCAGGATGGTTGGCACCACTAAACCACCACCATGCCATTAATAAAGCTGGGGTTTAGGACCCATACCTCTTTATCATACTGTCTTTTGCTATCAGAATCCTTAGAAATACAAAGTGCCCTTGAAGGATTTCTCTCAGCAGACCTTGGGCATCTTTAAGTTTGCAATCCTAAGGATACTGTAAGAAAACGGTAGTTTTTCCCGCAGCGCTTTCTTGCTGCGAGACACCATGTGGGGCCTTAGCCTAAAGGGGGTTTTCCAGGACCACGTTTTACTTCTCCCATCTATCACACCCAACTGGCATCTTTGTTATTATATTTTAATATTGGTATTTTAGTATTTTAATGTTTTATAAAATTTCTAGCGTCCATAGGCTGGTGAAATTCTTGAGTTCCAGTGACGTTCCACTCTCATTCTCTGTTCCAGTCTTTTTTTCTGGTTAGAGGCAAGAATGATAACGTCACTAAAGGGGGATCAGTGTGAGCAGGGCCTGCATCAGCACCTGGCAAACCCAGGCAAGTGTTGGGGATCCAAGCTCCTGCCCAACTTGGTCTCCACCCATCCATCTTTTCTGTGGGGACCCAATCAATTTCTGCATTGAGCACTTCCATTAATACAGATGAAAGCGTGAATTGCTGTTCATTGAAGAGTATCCGGCCCCATTCACACTGTGGAATCTGGTGCTGATTTGTGGTGGATCTCACCACAAATCAGCACCATTTTATTTATTTTATAACACCTAATTTTGGTTTAGTTTCTGCAAAAATAAATGTGGCAAATTTTTTTTTGGGTGTAATGGCGCATCTTAAATTTCAAGGTAAAGTCAAGGTGAGCAAAGCTAAGTAAGTTTCCCATCAAAAATGTATCAAACATATTTTTCAGCCTTTATTCAAATAAAGATAATTTTATTTTCAAAAAGAATTCACAATAACAAATACATATACTGTAGAATAAAATTAACTAGTTGTAAACAGCTACAATATAGTAAACAGCAAAAAAAACAAAAAAACCCAGACATTGTTTTTTTAAAATTTTTTTAATACTCCCTCTCAAATTTATAAAATTAATCAATAATTGAAGTTTCAACAAACCTTCATACATGTAGTTAAAAAGAAATATTACATAAAACAATGGTGAAATAACTATTGTTTTGCACTCTTCAATTATGAAAATGATTCATAAGACCAGTAGATGTTCCTGTAAATTAGAGTGTTCCTAACCCCGCATTCAGATGGCTGAGTTTCACCTGTGAACATTATGTCGGGAGAGGGACCCTTAGCAGTATAGTTATCTATGATGCTCGAAGTCCCTGCCTCTCCTCTACATACCGTCTTGTAATATGCAGTACAGGACAGTATGTCGCTGGGTTAGTGTAAGGCTCAACATGTCCGGTCCACTGTGGTATGTCCACAACAGACAGCCCGCAGTTGATTCAGTTGCAGCAAAAAATGCAGCCAAAAACGGCTGTTCAGTGGTTTGCTCCAGATTATACCTTTGCTTTACAAAGGTTGAAAGCCACAGATGAAATGACAGCAATAAATGACATGCTACATGTTTGAAACACACAGCACCATACAGTTTGCACTGCAGGTTTGTTTCTGTGGTTTTAATCCACTACACTGGTACTGTACTTACCAGTGGGTTAGGCGCCCATGATTTTTCCAGCAGCTAACCCACTGCGAGTAAGGTTGAGCTATTAAAGAGAACCTGTCTGCTGTTTTTTTCACTATAAACTGGCCATATGTACAGAATCAAGTAATTCCCTTTCCATTGGTGTCCTCTGTGATCTTTCTGTTGCATCAAAGTGAAGTTATAACTGTTTGAAATGACCCCAAGTAGTCACGGTGGGCGGGGGAGAAGCTTCAGCCTAGTCTAGCAAAATGTGCATAAACTTGTCCAAATTTATTTATGTAATGTTTTTTATTGCGTTTTACTTGATAAGTACCTGCCCATACACATTGATGGTCACCTGCTCATACCAAATTCAGTGGGTTGTAACAACATTCATCTAATGTGTATGGCCTCCTTAAGACATAGCTGATGTGTTATTACAAGCCTCAGCACAGACTTACCCCGCATGCACACAGAGTTAACCCGCATTAGCATGACCGAGTTTCAGTATGCTGGGTGAAAGGCTCCTAGCGTTGTAGTTATCTGTGATTCTAGGAGTCCCTGCCTACCAGCAATATACTGTCCCGTAATGATTATAGTACAGGACAGTATGTTGCTGGGAGGCAGGGACTCCTAGCATCATAGATAACTGTATTGCTAGGAGTCCCTTTCCTGGCATCCTGTTCAGACTGGTAAATCCAGCCAACACACGGACCTTGAGTTTCATGGCTAAAACTCGGACATGTGAATACGGGGTTAGACTATTGCTTCCCCATTTTGCTTTCAGCAGTCTCCAGGCAGTAATACCAGCTGGGCTGGTGATTTACCAGTCTAGTGTCAACTCTACTTGTATACCAACCAATCTAACATTTGCCATCTACCCAGCGGATGGTTGATAAATGTTTTTGCTGCTATAACCCTTTAGATCAAACAAAGAGGATGGCAGGCAAGTAAAAGACCAGGTAGACTAGATGAGGACTGATACACCTAGAATAGAGAAGCCTAGAAGATTAGATCTAATTCTGACAAGAGAGTTTATATATCTGGTGCGGAGCTTTAAATGATAAAATTCTTCACCTGCACTTTTATGTATGACTGACCAGAGATATAAATGTGAGGTTCTTAGCGCACACTTTCTGAACCTTTTTTGCTTTTCTGAAACTTTTTTGAATCTCTGTACAGCTGTTTACAGGGAACAGGGTACTCACTTAACTTGCTGATGAAAGGAAGGAGGCCACCCCACGTTTGTAAATACTCTGCTCTAAATCCATCCAATGAAATTAAGATGACCGGAGACCGAGAGAACCTATAAAAAAAGTTATATAAAAAGTTAAAACTGTTGTACAGAATTACAAAAGCATGGCTGGTTTCTTCCAGAAAACTTCACAACTTTCCATACAATGGAACAGACTTAATAATAATAATACAGTCTAATAGTTTGCAAACTTAAGCTATACAGTTTTAAACTGTGCCACATTTATTACAGTGACTACTGATGGTGGATCTTTAACTGTCTGATCTAACTTTATTTTTGGTTATTTTATAACACCTAATTTTGGTTTAGTTTCTGCAAAAATAAATGTGGCAAATTTTTTTTGGGTGTAATGGCGCATCTTAAATTTCACCCCTTTTAGGATGAGACGCAAAAAGACAAAATAAAACAATTAGTAAATGCGGTGTAAGGCAGGTACAGGTTTTTCAGAATACTGGTGCATGTTCATTAGTAAATCTGCTACACTGACTTGGATATTGCAACCCAGAAACCCAAGAAAAATAGGGCTGCTTGCAGCAAAAATGAGTTCTAAGGTGGTTGGAAGAGGAAGGGGGACAAAGACCTGGCAAAGGTAACTATGTCTGCCTTCGGCTTCTAGCTATAAGGCCACATCCCCTAGTGGGACATTATTCAATTTATACATTACACAAAAAAGTAATATTAATTTAAATAGCATTTTAAAAAAAATAGAAGTCCAAGTAAATAAAAAACACATTTTAATTACCTTAACCTACAGTATATGGCTTAAGCTATGTTCACATCTGCATCTGGTATCGGCCCAGTGTGAATCCATCTAAGGCTAAGGCCCCATGTAGCAGGCTGCAGCAAACAAGCACTTTGGGAAAAACCATGACGGCAACGCATCGCTGTTTTTTCCCGCAGCGCTTTCACAGAAAGGAAACCTCTGTGGACATCTGCTTCCATTATAACTGTAGGGAAATTTCCAATGTTTCCATAGGTATAATTGACATGCTGCGTTTTCCAAAACAGAGACGGTTTTTGGACATCTGTCTGCTGCGCGTGTTTTTCCGCAATGTGTAGATGGTATTTGCTACAGTCACCTTGCAGTGACAAAAATGCCACGTGGGGCCCCGGCCTTAAAATGACAGTGGATTCGTCAGAAACAAATGGTTGCACAGCGCATGTCTGTTTTTGCAAGAGTACACTTATGCTTTAATATGACAAAAACTTCTATTGCATAAAAGCCTTTATTTTGCAGTATATAACCTTTTTATAATGAACTGCAGCACTTGAATATATGACCCTCTTGGCATTCACAAAGAAATTATAGTGTTTAACTCACCCAGCTGGGCACACTGGTGTTTGGATATCCTCACATTTCTCTTCTACCCAACTCTTGTTGCCTAATAAATAAAATTATAGACAATTATTGACTGGTGTTTACCCACCAAACCTGGCTAAACGTTTACCATACAAACCCTCTAATTGACCCCAGCATATGCTTAAAGGAGTTACTGCCACCAAGAATATCTATCCTCTATCCATAGGATAGAGGATAAATAGCTGATTGGAAGTCAGACACCTACCAAGACCCCCACCGATCCTAAGAATAGTGGGTGTTGTCCCCCCCTTTGTGCATTCAGTTTGACCGCAGCCAGCCTTAATGTAGGCTGGTCTCTTGGTAGACAGCGCTCTCATTCACTTCAATGGGAACGCCAGAGAGTTTGCTATGGGGCCCAATCTTTGCAAGTTACGCCCGTGGTTCAGAATGTCTAAGCGTACACTTATTAAATTGCTTAGAGCAACACTGCTTTTTGTGCAAGTTATTAATGTGTCTAAAAAGTTTCTAAAACACTTGTAAAATGTGTCACATGGCATAAAATCTCCCCCATTGTTCTGGGTATCTCCTGCTTTCAGACTAAACAAGTGGGAAATATTAATGCAAATAAATATGTTTTCAACTTTCACTTGCCTACATGTGTCAAAACTGTTTCTTCTCCACGGGCTATAAAAGTCTAAAAGATCAAATACTGTTAGAAGCCTTACCATAGTCTACCATATTTGTACTTCTTTTGTTCAGAGCTCAAGGTCAAGGACAAAGTTAACATTCCTTCTTGCAAGATTTTCCACTACAACCCATATTTAGCAACTGTTGTGAGGCATCATGAGATGATTCAAAAGAGAGCTGTCAATAAGTGGTCAATATAAAGATCTGTATCCTGGTCTATTTGCACCCAAAATTGTAACTATAGGACATCCACTACAAATACAATTAAAAAAAAAAAAGTTTCAATATAGAAAAGGGTTCTTTACTGTAAGAGCAATGAGACTGCGGAATCCTCTACCAAAGGCAGTTGTGATTGTGAATTCATTGACCTAGATGCATTTTTCTCAATAGTTGTAACATTACAAGATATGGTTATGAGACACTGCTTTATTCAGTTTGCTACATTTGAATTTGGGAGTGATTTCGTTATTGAAAGTGTAGAAAACTGACTACAGCTCCAGGGATTGTTTTACTGTCCGGTGGATCAACAATGGAGGAAAATAGTTTGAGCAATTCTGCCTGCAAAAGGGGTTCCAGGAAGCAGCTTCTTCACTAATATAATTTAAAGGACAGGACACAGGTACTGATAGCACTGCAGACCCAATGCAGACTAACCCATCAAAGAATTATTCAAAGGAAGGCTATTGTGATGTATAGGTATATGAGAAAATAGTTGGAAGATAAAACTTAGCTTTTATTAAGCCATTAAAAATAAGCAGGATCCTGACAAAAAGCATAAATCTAATATAATATTAATGCGCAGATGAGGTATTAGAATAAGGGTAAAGTTATATAGTTTTCTGTAGATCATATAAGATATACTGATAGATATATATGAGAAATAATTGTAGGATAAAACTTATCACATGAAAGGACTGGCTGCATTATCAGCAATGTGTCTTTGTTACTTTCATCTTTGTATGCTTACTTGTACTGTTTTATGCAAGTGTACGTTCTGTAAAACTTCAAAAACTCATTTAAAAATTATGAACCCAAAATAATCAATCAACTAAAGACTCTAAACTCAAAATAACCAAAAACCCATAGAAAGTGTCACTTCCCAAAAAGAGTACTTCCAAAATGTAATCTTTATTAATATTGTCTAAAAAGATAACCATAAAAAAAGCAAAAGCTCAAGAGCAAAATAGTTTAGATATGATAACAGGGTCAGCAACAAAAGTACCTAGAAGTTGCCCCCCATTGTTAGTATCATATAGTAACCATTGCATTCAGAGTGAGAGGCTCAGTAATATTAATTGGTTAACACCAGGAGAGGCAATAGGAGCCAATACAAAGACAAAAGGCTGCTCAGCCAGTATCAACCTCCTAGTGAATGCCTAAACCTCAACTAGTTTAATAGAGAGGGGACTCAGGTATCTGTACCCATGAGTTACTAAAGACCATCCCCCATCATATATTGAGTATAGCCCATTGGGTCAAATTTCTGATGGATGTCTGTACATGTCTGAGTCCCACTAGGTGTCTATAGTATTTCAAAACACCTCCCTAGTGGTCAAAACAGTACACCTGACGTGTTTCTAGGACAGTATTAGCCACTGTCCTGTCATCAGAGGCATAAATTTACTATATATATATCTACTGTCAGAGAGCTATAGTATCCCCTCTGCTCCCCATCAGCTCTGATACATCACTGCAAGAGGTAGCAGAATTATCAGCCTAATATGGCGCTAGCTTCACCCACCAAGTCATCAACAAGCAATCAGGGGGCGTCGCGTGACCATCAGCGTCATAGCAAAGGCAGGACTTCAAGCAGTGCACATCAACACATGTGCACTAGCCAGCCAATCACGGAGTACGGGGGGTGTGCCTAACAACTAGCCATGCTCCCCGGACACGCTGGTCGCTGTAAACAAACAACACTAGCAAGTGACAGCTGGCACTTGCTAGAACAGAACAAAGGATCATTTTCACAGGTAAATATAAGTCTAGCACCAAAACAACAACAATGTGGCCATGAAAGGCATCAAAGGGATCTCATAGAAATATCACTATGTACCAATGCAATACACAAAATAAGGGATTGCATTATTGAAATAACATATCCATAAAAATAAAGCATATCAACATCATGATCATCTACTAATTTCTCCAATGGATAGATGTATAGAAGCAAAAGGAGGAAATACACTATATACAACTGTCAAAAAGTACAGGCAGTTGGGGTGTTTAATGCAGTAGATCCCAGAAATACAAAACTGATCAAAAATTCATAAAAAGCAGGACTATGAAAGTGTCTCATTAAGCCCCCATGGCTTAACCGTCTGCATAATAAAGGTCCAACGTGCTTCACGTTGCAGAACCTTCTGATCCAAGTTCCCACCACGGGGAGAAGGAAAGACTAATTCAATACCCTGGAATTTAATGTGAGAAGCTTCCCCCTGTTTGTTCCAAATATGTCTGGCAATAGGTGTATCATTGTGTCTTAAGATATTATTAACATGATCACGAATCCAACTGTGGAACTCCCTGATGGTTTCCCAATGTATTGGGTTCCACAGGAGCACACTGGTAGATACACTATACCTTGGGACTTGCAATTAATGAAATTTCTGTTTCCGAAACTCCCTCTGAGTGGTGGTACTGCGAAAAGATTTACTGACCAAGATAAAATAACAGGCCCTGCAGTTTCCACTCAAAAATCATTTAAAAATTACAGGTGTTTGAGAAAAGTTAAAGTACTGTGTGTGATATATGTAGAAGCTGTGTCTTAGCCTGAGGCTCCACGTTGCAATAAAGCAGCTTTTTTTTTGTTGCAGATTTTGCTGCCTTTTTTTGAGCCAAAGTCTGGAGTGAATTTAGCAGAAGGGTATAGTACAAGTGCTTCCTATAAATTCCCCATTCCTATTAAAGCCATTGCTGGCTTTAGCTAAAAATAAATAAAAAACAAGTTTTCCCACAATGTGGGGCCTCAGGGTTATTCCGGGGCCTAACGTGGCGTAAACGCCACAGTTTTACAGTCCCTACAAAATGGAATCCCATACACACATTGCAGAAAAATATGTGCAGCGGATACGCTGCGATTTTCAAAAACATCATGGTTTTGGAAATAGCATGATGTCAACTATACCTACAGAAACGCCGGCGGTTTCCCTATAGGTATAATGGAAGCAGAAAGTCCACAGAGGAAACCTCTATGGATTTTCAGTGAAAAGCACTGCGGGAAAAACTGCAATACGTTGCCACCACGGTTTTTCTCACAGTGCTTTTATGCTGCAGACTGCTATGTGGAGCCTTAGCCTTAAGCAGGACTTTTTCCTTTATATGTCTGTTTTTAACCTTCACTTAAAGGAATGTGCTTAATCTCAAAAGTGTGGGAGGCGCCTTTCAAAGCAAAACTTTAGGAAGCTGTAACATTTCAGTTGTCACAGAGAATGAAAGTGCACAGAGCACTGGAAAATTAAAATAGTGAAAGCACTAAATATATTGCTCTTTATCATTTACTGATTTTATTTTTTTTATTATGTCACTTTTGAAAAGCTCTGAAAAATGATTTTTCCCCATCCAATGTCTTACGTCAAAAATTTATGCATCATACTACAAGTGAATGTATACTGTTTTCTATTAAAACCCAGTTAGTATCAAAAGCTGGATAGTGTCAGTAAAGAGTGAATGTGCATGAGCAGATGCCAGTCATCAGAAAATTTACATCTTACGTTTATAGCCTCTCTAACTGCAGGGAAGGGTGGGAAAGCTTGAAGAGGGCAAGCAAGAATTATAGGTTGCAAGGGGGAGTGCGTTCCAAAAAATATAATTTGCTTTGGCTATTTGAATAGAGGGCTGTAAAAGTGTAAAAGCAAACAGAATCATATGCCCCTAAGTGAAAAAAGCCTAGCTACAAGGCTGCGAAATAAAAGTCTATACCCTCAATTGATAAATTAAAAAAACATTTGATGTCAAACATTACTTAGGTTACAAGAAGACTGTACTGCCCCATGTACTCACCTCTGCAAACCCCATCATAGTTAACACAGCAGTCATTTGTGTCCTTGCAGTCATAAGAACAGGAGCATAGACTGCGAGGAAGCCTTTTTTTCTCCACATCTTAATTTTTCACAAGTCCATATGTAAGCTAGGTAGAAAGAAGCATCAATATAGTAACAATGTTTATAGTTACAGTTCTTCCCATTACAGACATTTATCCCTATGCATAGGATAGGGAATGAGTGTCACGGGTCCCCCAGCAATTAGGAGTGCATCCTCAATGTGAATGAAGCACCAGTAAACTTGCATGACGGCACTCCATTCAGTGGTATAGGACTATGGATAGGGGATAAGAAAATTAAAAGGGTTGTCCCATTACAGTCAACCACATAATATATCTTGGAGATCTTTTTAATCTTTCCATTTGGTACAAATCACTTTGCTACATATTCATGAATTCAGCACCATCTCAGTATCCAGCACTAACATACAAGTTAATCAGTTTATTATCACGGACAACAGATACTCTGTCATAATTATTAATCACGTGTTACATAGCCATCATTACCATCAAAAGATATCCATATTGTGAACAGTCATTCCTTCTAGAAGCTACAACCTGTGAACAATAGTGGGGGTACCAAGTACCACTCTATTATGCCCTAATTATACTGAGGCTTGGTGACCAGTTTGGTGAAACGAACTATGAGAGATCTGATAATTAAACACCATTACAATTTTTAGACACCTGAAATATTGTTAAAAAAAAAAAAAAAAAAAAACCCACACACACCACACAACCTGTGCCAGATTTACATGACAGTCTAAAAGACTCACAGTTCAGCTTTGATTTTTCTAGAGCACCATAAGCAGGCCCTGTGTATTTGACTGATTTTTTTTACACTCATAATTTTTTGACTGATTAATGTAAACTGATGCAAATTAAAAACTTCTTCTGTTTTCGTCCTTCATACCCATAGAGTCAACAGTGGAGAAAAAACTGAAAGCTGTTTTCTGTCAGGTATCCATTTTTCCCAGGATAGAAAAAAAAATGCAAAACAAAACCTGAAGCCAGAAATGTGAACAGAGCCTAAAAAATAAATATGTTCTGCGACTGGTTGCTACAGACAAAATATAGTTTTTCTTTTAGACACTTTCATAAATCTCCCCATTGTGCTTTAAGGTGCTAAATATTTACATATTGTTTCAGGGACTTTTCCATTTGAACTGAAAACTATGTACTTTTGGCAGACAGTTTGTAGCAAAGTAGAAACCATTTCCAATTCAGCCCTCATAATCTGGTTAAAATCCAAAGCAGATTCATTCAAAATCATTCCCAGCAGTGAAATTCTTCTATTAGATAATGTCAAATATTCCTATCAGTATAAATTGTAAAGCAGGACTACCCTTTTGTCTACTTCAAGATACCATACAATAAAATCCCATTCTATTCTAATTACCTTGGGCAATGAACATTGCATTTTAAGTTTCTATGTGTTTTCTTACCTGGTTGTATACATACATCTTCATAATCTAAACAGCAGTTTCCAAGTTCAACACAGGCAGTATCGCAGCGACAGCTACCAAATTTACGTTCAAAACAGCGATTTTTGCAGCTATTGACTAGAATTGAAAGACAATGAATACAAATTGTTAAAGAACCTTGTAACTTCCTAATTGTAAATAACTTTCAAAAATAAAAGCTTTTACGAGAAATAATCTTAGACCAATAAAACTCAGTGGCTACAAAATTTACATTTACCTATTATATATGTATTTATTGGGGGGGGGGGGGACACAGACAGGACAACCAGATACAGTAGCTTAGCTTCATATGGGGGTTGCTGAAGTTACAACAAAGCCCTGAAGCTTTGAAGAGGTCCTCTACTCCATATAAAAGAAATGCTATTAATAACTTACTTTAGGAAGAATGTAGTTACAGATTTTGCACTCAGACGCAGGAACTTCAAACTGTGTGCTTCCAGCAAAGACAATAGTATATGTCATTAAAGGGGAGTCTGCTATAAGGAACCGCTCGTTCTCTCTTTGGCACATTTCCATATTCCCTATGTAGTACAGCATGCAGTTCCATGTGCTAGAAACAGTTTACAAGGCAGATGCAATTTCCAGTACTGTGATGGAAACTGATATCTCCAGACCAGTGCTTATACCCCCAGATTCTCTTCTAAGACAGATGCCAGTCCCAAAAGTTTCAAAATGAGTATCAGGAATCTAGTCTAATTCATTTATTAACTTTTTATTTAATGTGAAATGTGGTGAAAGATACAGGTTCGTTGGATAAGTTTTAGTCAAACCAGAGGCTTGACACACACTACACTAAGGGAGAGACTGGTGCTCTACTTCCACATTATTACTAAATCTCTCCCATTATTTTTAGTTTCACAAATAAGTTCTGAGATCAAACAATAATCATGTGAAATACTTATTCTGCTAGCCAAGTATATCAGATACTTTTACCTTCTCAAGTATACCATATACTTTTACCTTCTCTAGAGCAGCTTGGCTTCAGTCCAAATATACACCCGAGGATAGCGGTTAATATGCACACACAAATTACCTAGTGAAAGAAACAAAAGAGGTATTGTGTATTGTGCAATAAAATGCTAAGAGGATATTCACAGCTTTTTTTTCTTCTTTTTTTTCCCATTTTTGAGTCACTCAAATAATCACTATTAAATGCGTTGTTCTAAAGTTTAAGTTTGAAGGGGCATTCCAGTTATTTTTTTTCATTTGTCTATACGACAGGTTTTTTGTTTAACCACTTCAGTATCGGGCCAATTTCTGGTCCAGGACCAGACACCTTTTCAGGTTTTTTGTATGTGTGGTTTTGAGGGCTGTAACATTTTTATTATTTGGGTTATTCAACTAATTTCTGCGTCTTTTTTCTGTGACACAGGGCTTTATTTTTATGTTTTTATTTTTTCATGTTTTTTTATTTTTTTTTTTTATATCCGGGAAAACGTGTGTTTTTCACTTTTTTTTTTTTAAATAGCACAAAGTGCTACTAAAAATTTTTTTTAAATAGTTTTTCCTCTCCATTATGGTAATTTTTATTTTGTATGGTGTTGTCGGGGGGTGGGGCTAGAACCTGTAATAAGGGGGGTGTTTTTGACGTATTAGTTTTTTTTGTTTTTTTTTATTATTATTTTATTTTAAAAAAAATTCTCTTTTCTATTCATTTTTAGGTTTTTTTTTTACATTGTGTCCCCATAAGGTGATAATAGACCATTGGGGACATCTAATCACTTTTTTTTGTGTGGGAGGCTGATTTCCCCTGTAACTGGGGCTGGTACATTTAGTCCCAGTTGCAGGAGGAATACAGCCTCCTCACATTACTATAGAGCTGATCTGGGTCCTGTAAATCCATGTGTTTGGTTGGCACACAGGACACATCCATGGGAAAACTAATAGGACTAATGATGGAAAAAGATCTTTATTCTAACAACTAGTACATGGATGTCTGTCTTTAGGTGATTTGTTACATGTTTATCTGTATCTAGGTGATGTCATATTGTTATAATGTTAACTGAAAAAAAAAAAAAAAATCTACCGAGGAGACAAGAAGAATAAAAGTTTTCTTCTTCACAGACATAATGATGAGATGCTGTAGTAATACTATATTAGGAAGATTTATTTAAATGGTCTAAAAGCAAAGCAGTCTTAGTTATCCAGAGCAACCAATCACAATGCAGCTTTCATTTCTCAGAAGCAGAATACAAAATGAAAGATGTGCTGTGATTGGTTGTTTTGGGCAACTAGACAGTTTTGCTTTTAGGCATTTTTATTAAATCTACCCATACGTGTTCTGTTCCTGAATATACTACTACTAATATGTCTCCCGACACGTCACATTACTGATTCTATGTTTAGCCCTCGCTAGTTCTGGTACAGATTAAATTTCTTTAGGGACAGACTACAGTACTGGTAAAATAAAGAGGAGTGAGAAAAATGTTTAGCACATGTATATTGGAAAAGTGTATGATATCTTGTTCTCTGCACAAATAAAAAAAAAACCTCTATAAGGCTGAGGCCCCACGTTGCGGAAATGCAGCTTTTTTGTTGCAGATTTTGCAGCGTTTTTTGAGCCAAAGCCAAGAATGGCGACAAAAGGAATGAGACATATATAGAAAGTTCTTATAATTCTACCTTGTGCTCAATGCATTCCTGGCTTTGGCTCTAAAAAACGCAGCAAAAAAAGCTGCTTTTCTGCAACGTGGGGCCTCAGCCTAAGAAATGAAACTACCTGCAGAAAAGGTTATACAATAAAGACTACTACCACCTCTGCCACTCTAATACTCTGGTGGTCCCTGCTAGTCTTTCCTGAAGCAAAAAAAAAAAAAAAAAAGTGCCATACTAGCATGTGACCACTGCAACCAATAAGTAGCCAAGTGATGATGCCAGAAATAAAAATTGGTAGGGACCCTCAGTGCTGGAGTGGTATGGGATTTAACAGATATAAAAATAGATTTTTTTTTATTATGCAACATTGTCCCTGTAGCTAGTGTCATGCCTTTAACTCTAGTATTCCACGCACAATTCTTATAGCCGCATTGACTTTTTCTTGATCAGCCACCATGCCCTTTCTTGGGCCCCTACTGGACAGATCGGTTCCGCTCTTTGGTCTGACCATTCGCCCGTATTTCTATCAATAGAGGTTCCGGGACTCGTGCGCCGTCCCCTCACCTGGCGTCTGAACGACAGCCTTTTAAAAGATGACACTTGCCGGGTGGACGTCGGCGCTGCGATCAGGAACTTTGGTCTTGATCACGCTCAGGACTCGACATCACTTCCTCTAAAGTGGGAGGCGCTAAAATGCGTGGTCCGGGGCGTCCTGATTAAACATGGTGGACGTCTTAAAAAAGAGCGGGCGGCGTGGGTCTCCTCGCAGCTAGCTAAGATTCATTCCCTTGAAATGCAACATAAACGTTCCTGCTCTCAGGCGGACTTCACGGAGCTCCTCAATGCTAGAGAGGAGCTCCGAGCCCACCTGGACGAGATGTCCATGCTCTTCCGGGACCATGTCCGGAAACATTATTACGAGTTTGCGGATAAGTGTAGCCGTTCCCTCGCGCGTCGCCTACATCCTCGCAATTCCCCCACGTACATTCCCCGGATAAGTAAAGGCCCTGGGCGATCGGTCCATAACCCTGCGGACATAGCGGAGGACTTTCGTTCCTTTTACCACGACCTTTATAACATTCGTGGACAATATGTCGATCTTGCCCCGGACTCTCTTAGTGAGAAAATTTGGAGTATGTTGTCAAGACCTCGCTTCCCACTATCTCTCCCTTGGATAGAGCGCTTCTTGAGGACCCTTTTTCCGAAGAGGAGGTCTCCCTCGCCATTCATTCTTCCCCCTCGGGCAAATCCCCTGGCCCCCGATGGGTTTACCCCCAGATTTTACAAGTCCTTCCGAGACCTCCTCTCTCCAATGATGGCCCGTGTCTTTAATAGTATTGATGCCACCACTCCGTTTGCCCCCCAATCCCTATCGGCCCTCATTACGGTTCTCCCCAAACCTGGAAAAGACCCGTCCTGTTGTGCCAGTTATTGCCCGATTTCCCTGCTCAACATCGACATCAAACTATTTGCCAAATTGCTGGCTAATCGTCTGTCCCCTTTAATGTTGGGCCTGATCCATACTGATCAGGTTGGCTTTATTACAGGCCGCGAGGCCAGGGACAATGTTTGCAAGACGCTCATGGCGATCTCTGCAGCCCGCACTACCAATGTCCCTATGTGCTTGCTCTCTGTGGACGCTGAAAAAGCGTTCGACCGTGTCCACTGGGGCTTCCTGCAGGCCACACTTCAACAAATTGGAGTCGGCCCAGGGTTCCTGGGTAAGGTGCTTTCTCTTTACGGCGACGCGTCGGCAAAGGTGCGGATCAATGGGCTTCTCTCCAACTCTTTTCCGATTCGGAATGGCACGCGGCAGGGTTGCCCCTTGTCCCCTCTTCTATACGCACTGGTCATGGAACACTTAGCGACAGCCCTACGGAACTGTCCTAACGTTCATGGTTTGCAGCTGGGCAACCGGCAGGTCAAAACTGCCTTATACGCTGATGATCTCCTCTTGTATGTCTCTCAGCCGTGCGTTTCCTTTCCATCCATTCTGCGCGAGTTCCGTCGCTTTGGCCATGTGAGCAATTTCAAGGTGAACCTCTCCAATCCTGAAATATTACTGTGTCTATCAATTATTAGATATATCAAATTGAAATGGCTGTTGCAAACACCCAAATATTTAGAACTAAAAATGATTAAGATTAATAGGGGTGCCCAAACTTTTTCATATGACTGTATCTGCATGCAGGTGTAGGCCTTAGTGATATGAATGAACTCTGCACATGTTTAGGAGGTTTGGTGCATATAACTTTTTGTTTGGTATCCACTTTTAGCAAATAATATACATTTATTTACATTTTTTAATAAAACACACACTTTAAATCAAAATTGCATGAAGATACCTGTTCGTGTACAGTACCAAGTGGCATTTTGACAAGGTATCTGCATGCAGGTGTCTACTTTAATAAAATATATAGGTATGGTGGGTTAGTATGATTTTCTTAATGTTGCAATTTAGGTTTCATTTGTCCATCTCAAAACTGTGAAAATTGCTCTGGCTACCAGAGGTGCAAAATTTCTGGAGACCCCTGGTAGTGAAAGGGTTAAATGGGTTGTTTTTTTTTTTTGTGCTCCAGTAATTGGCGCTAATATGCTTCTAATCCCAGCTTCATTTTAGTGTAGGACTTCAAGAAATCAAGTAACAACACCCTCTGTACATATAGGCGGGTTTTTCCCACAATGCTTTTCACAGAAAGCCTGCAAAGGTTTCCTCTACAGACTTTCTGCTTCCATTATACCTATAGGGAAATCGCTGGCGTTTCTGTAGGTATAATTGACATGCTGCGATTTCCAAAATCGCAACGGTTTTGGAAATAGCAGCATTTCCACTGCACGTACTTATCTGCAATGTGTGGATGGGATTCACTAAGACTTGCAGGGACTGTAAAAGGCTTCAGTTTTTGCCACATCGTTTATGCCACGTGGGGCCCCCGGCCATACAAAAGGCCAAGTCTAGTATTCTAGTCCTGTGGAAAAACAACTCTCTGGTAATCCTGGCATAGAATGGAGGATCTCATTACATCTGTGAAGTATTCAGAGGCATTCTTCCATCTGTAAAAGGATTTCCTGGACACTATTTCAGACCTCTTATAACTAAGAAGTACTGGAGGTAGTGAGCCAAGCACTAAGGATATGTATGACCATCAACAGGAAACTGCTCTGCAATCTGCACACATTATGTTATAGAGCAGGAGGAGCTGAGAAGATTGATTTTATAGTTTGAGAAAAGTGTTATTCTAACTTTTATTGAAATCTCTGCTCTTTCCTTGCTAGAAAGTCAACAGGTGGTATCAGTGATTTACAGCTATTTCTGTATGCAGTCATAGAGGGAAGACTGTCAATCGCTGACTGCTATAAAGTCCAGGAGGCAAAGCAGAGATTTTGATGAATAAAATATAAGTTATATGAATATATTCATATGAATCTTTCCCCAAAAACCTATATTATTAATCTGCTCAGCACTTCCTGCTCAATAGCATGCAGATTGCACTGTATTTTCCCAGGCACAGGTTCGCTTTAAAGGGTTTCCCAAGGAAACTGGAAAACTCTTGGGGTAGGGGAGACGCTCCTACCCCCAGTCCTCCATTTCAGCAGGAGATCCCTCATTCTGTTATGTGGAAATACTGACCACTAATGCATCACAAGTACCAGACAAGTGACCACTGATTGGCTGCAGTGGTTACCTGAGCCACTTTAATTTTGGATCATTCAGTACCTGCATGGGATGGAACAGAGGACCTGATGCCAGAACAGAGAACCAGAGGTAGTCAAGTATTGTTTCTTTTTTTCATTTTACGTTACCCCTGGTTCCTTCTGAATTTTCATGTTTGCCCAGAAAACCCCTTTAACATGCATAAAGTCAGCTTTAATATGTATAAAACAACTGTTATAAAAAGCAAATGTTATAAAAGAAATATAGCATAGTTCTCACCCTTTTAATCCCAATACTCCAGTGCTGCATTTTTTTTAATTTCATAACATTTGCTGCTGCTGTTTTTTTTATCCCTTTAAGATTATTTCCAGTTGGTAGGCAAAACGTAATGTATATCTGAGATGTCTGTCTGAGTAAAACTAACCCTTAAATTTATCTTATGCTCCCTATTAAGCCAAAAGTTAAATTTATTAAAAATAAAATAACCATGGAATAAACTGTACACCATAATAAGAAAATAATGTGTTGATATTTCTTTCCAGAGTGGGATAATTACAATTTCTTAAATTGTGACAAAGAATTCAAATCCCTGCTATTCTCCGGTTTGAAGAAAACCACCAGTCTTTTACAGCTGCCTTGACAACCACAAACCTCAGCATAGTATTGGTTTTCTCCTTTCAAAAGAAGAAGTTCTGATAGTTCAGCTTCTATACAGTCCCTTTTACTTTGGGAAGTTATCCTCTCCTCTAGTATTATTTCTTGCTGCTTTTAAACATGCTTAAAATTCCTCTCTTTACCTTTCCTGCACTGCTAACTACCAACAAGCTAGCTACATTTCTGGAACACGTGATGGCCCCTTGTACAGTGCTGGCCAAAAGTATTGGCACCCCAGCAATTCTGTCAGATAATACTCAATTTCTTCCAGAAAATGATTGCAATCACAAATGCTTTGGTAATAATATCTTCATTTAATTTGTCGTCAATGGAAAACCACAAAAAGAATTGTCAAAAAGCCAAATTGGATATAATTCCACACCAAACATAAAAAAGTGGGTGGACAAAAGTATTGGCACCCTTTGAAAAATCAGGTGATGCTTCTCTAATTTGTGTAATTAACAGCACCCGTTACTTACCTGTGGCACATAACAGGTGGTGGCAATAACTAAATGACACTTGCAGCCAGTTGAAATGGATTAAAGTTGACTCAACCTCTGTCCTGTGTCCTTGTGTGTACCACATTGAACATGGCAAAAAGAAAGAAGACCAAAGAACTGTCTGAGGACTTGAGAAGCAAAATTGTGAGGAAGCATGAGCAATCTCAAGGCTACAAGTCCATCTCCAAAGACCTGAATGTTCCTGTGTCTACCGTGCGCAGTGTCATCAAGAAGTTTAAAGCCCATGGCACTGTGGCTAACCTCCCTAGATGTGGATGGAAAAGAAAAATTGACGAGAGATTTCAACGAAAGATTGTGCGGATGGTGGCTAAAGAACCTCGACTAACATCCAAACAAGTTCTAGCTGCCCTGCAGTCCGAGGGTACAACAGTGTCAACCCGTACTATCCGTCGGCGTCTGAATGAAAAGGGACTCTATGGTAGGATACCCAGGAAGACCCCACTTCTGACCCAGAGACATAAAAAAGCCAGGCTGGAGTTTGCCAAAACTTACCTGAGAAAGCCAAAAACTTTTTGGAAGAATGTTCTCTGGTCAGATGAGACAAAAGTAGAGCTTTTTGGGTAAAGGCATCAACATAGAGTTTACAGGAAAAAAAAAAAAAAGAGGCCTTCAAAGAAAAGAACACGGTCCCTACAGTCAAACATGGCGGAGGTTCCCTGATGTTTTGGGGTTGCTTTGCTGCCTCTGGCACTGGACTGCTTGACCGTGTGCATGGCATTATGAAGTCTGAAGACTACCAACAAATTTTGCAGCATAATGTAGGGCCCAGTGTGAGAAAGCTGGGTCTCCCTCAGAGGTCATGGGTCTTCCAGCAGGACAATGACCCAAAACACACTTCAAAAAGCACTAGAAAATGGTTTGAGAGAAAGCACTGGAGACTTCTAAAGTGGCCAGCAATGAGTCCAGACCTGGAGTTTTGTGTAAAATGATCAATGATTTGACTTTTTTTTTTTTCATTCTCTTTTTTGTGTTTTTTCATTGCAAGCAAAATAAATGAAGATATTATTACCAAAGCATTTGTGATTGCAATCATTTTCTGAAAGAAATTGAGTATTATCTGACAGAATTGTAGGGGTGCCAATACTTTTGGCCAGAACTGTATATGTAGGTAAAAACTATGTGTCCAACCAATTATTCCAATGCACAACAATTATGATTATAGATTAGAAGTGAACTCACAGAGCAATATGATATGGCAGTCAGGTATTACTCTACTCCTTCTGACTCCTATGCTTGCTAACTTATAGAGGTGGGACAGTTCGAATGTAGAGTAACATATACATTGTCAGACAACACAGTTTGTAGTGTGTAATCTAGGATACATATAGATCTGTCAATGTACTGAACACTGCAAGACGTATCTCCTAGTCCGAATTCAACCAGGCGGAATGTGGGCGAAACTACGGTGGTAGTGCTCCCATTCACTTCAATGCCAATACTTTTGGCCAGCACTGTAAGTCACAACAATATCTCCTCTCTCTTCTCAACCCCTTACAATCTGGTTTCCCCACATTATAAAAACTGGCTGTGATGAACCGACCCTCAGTTGTATATCTTTCTTAGAAATGTATTTTTACTTGCTCATATCAGTCCTTCCCCTACTTGTTGGAATGTTGTGCTTAAATTGGGTTTACACTGCTGGACGATAAGCTTCAGTGGTTTTATGGCTT
This sequence comes from Leptodactylus fallax, assembly GCA_947044405.1. Taxonomy (NCBI): domain Eukaryota; kingdom Metazoa; phylum Chordata; class Amphibia; order Anura; family Leptodactylidae; genus Leptodactylus; species Leptodactylus fallax. Next base: position 546,234 of record CAMRHE010000322.1, read on the forward strand.
GCTCTAGCTGGCCAGTTTTATTATCCCTAGACAGATGTCCATGGGAGAGAGAAGGCCAGTGACCTTAAGTTCACCCACAAAAACACATCGCTCCCAGCACCTAGGAAGGCATCCATCTCTCCAAAGGTTCTGCAAAGGAGAGAGAAGGGGGGCTGCCTGGGGAGGAGGTGTGGGTGGGGCACTAGCCATATGCTGGGGGGAGACCTGGATTCTTGGTCACTCAGCAAAGAGGCAGCAAGAAGCTCTGATCTGGGAGAAGATGAGAGAGCTTGTCCTACTGTGGAATGCAGCAAGGGCCGAGCATTGAGGCCTGAAGCATTTTCCTTTGTTGTGGATAGCATGTAGAAGACATGTTTCTGTAACTCACTGAAGAAAGCGCCCTAGGCCCCAGAAACTGATGTGGCCTAGAGAAACTGACTACAAGCCTGTGCCGATATTTTTTCTCTTTTATTTCCCTTTTTATTTTGTGTGCTGTATTTTACCTTTATCCGTAATCTGCTTTGTAATTGATATACATTTCTGTATATGTTAATGCTTAGTACCAACTCACTTGGGTTAATATATAAAAATCTCATCTTTGTATTATCCTATCAGCCCGGAACACTCACTGGAGGTGGATGTGAGGTAATTTAAGCGATCTCAGGTGTACTGAACGCGGGTTCGGCAGAACGAGATCCTTCACACTGGCCTCAAAGTCTTGACACCATAGACTATCAACTCCTCCTCAGTATGTTCCACTATATTGACTTCAAGGATACTGCTGTATACCACCGTACTCATTCTCTCTGTTTTGCCAAAACTAAGGCTTCTTGCACATGGCCGAATAGGGTTGGAAAATTCAGTACATACATTGGACAGGGTTTTGGCCAACAAATACAGTCAAAGACCTGAATAACAAGCATTATCATCATCTATGATGCTAGAAGTTCCTGTTTTCTATTGAAATAACTGTCCCATACTGTACACACACACACACACACACACACACACACACACACAGTACAGACCAAAAGTTTGGACACACCTTCTCATTCCAAGAGTTTTCTGTATTTTCATGACTATAAAAATTGTAGATTCACACTGAAGGCATCAAAACTATGAATTAACATGTGGAATGATATACTTAACAAAAAAGTGTTAACAGCAGCTCAGATTAGAGACCAGGTCAATGCCACACAGAGTTCTAGCAGCAGACACATCTCTACAACAACTGTTAAGAGGAGACTGTGTGCAGCAGGCCTTCATGGTAAAATAGCTGCTAGGAAACCACTGCTAAGAACAGGCAACAAGCAGAAGAGACTTGTTTGGGCTAAAGAACACAAGGAATGGACATTAGACCTGTGGAAATCTGTGCTTTGGTCTGATGAGTCCAAATTTGAGATCTTTGGTTCCAACCACCGTGTCTTTGTGCGACGCAGTAAAGGTGAACGAATGGACTCTACATGCCTGGTTCCCACCGTGAAGCATGAAGGAGGAGGTGTGATGGTGTGGGGGTGCTTTGCTGGCGACACTGTTGGGGATTTATTCAAAATTGAAGGAATACTGAACCAGCATGGTTACCACAGCATCTTGCAGCGGCATGCTATTCCATCCGGTTTGCGTTTAGTTGGACCATCATTTATTTTTCAACAGGACAATGACCCCAAACACACCTCCAGACTGTGTAAGGGCTATTTGACCAAGAAGGAGAGTGATGGGTTGCTACGCCAGATGACCTGGCCTCCACAGTCACCAGACCTGAACCCAATCGAGATGGTTTGGGGTGAGCTGGACCGCAAAGTGAAGGCAAAAGGGCCAACAAGTGCTAAGCATCTCTGGGAACTCCTTCAAGACTGTTGGAAGACCATTTCAGGTGACTACCTCTTGAAGCTCATCAAGAGAATGCCAAGAGTGTGCAAAGCAGTAATCAAAGCAAAAGGTGGCTACTTTGAAGAACCTAGAATATAAGACAGATTTTCAGTTGTTTCACACTTTTTTGTTAAGTATATAATTCCACATGTGTTAATTCATAGTTTTGATGCCTTCAGTGTGAATCTACAATTTTTGTCATGAAAATACAGAAAACTCTTGGAATGAGAAGGTGTGTCCAAACTTTTGGTCTGTACTATATATATATTACCATATATTATAATAAAGGGATGGTCCAGTATACGAAGCACTTCAACCTTTTTTGTCATCCCTTATAGGTTGTGAGCTCTTACAAGCAGATACCCCCTATTGTGTGAATTAATTAGCTTCAAGTTAGGCCTCTTTATGGGAATTCTCCTTTTAATAAATCCTTTTAAATCTTACAAACTGAAATATTTTGTTACTTCTAGGAAGAGGTGAACCATCTTCTAAATATGTCATTTCCCACTGATTTCTATGGAAGATGTGTAGTTTATGTTACATACAGTCCATGGTCATGTGATGTACACACAGATGCACGGCTCATTACCAAGCAGATAATTACTGTGCTGTGACTAACGAGCTGTGCACCTGTGTGCTCATCACATGACCATGGACTCATTTTTATCCATTGTGAGTAAGCAGAGTGAATGAAAGCAAGCAGAGATCTAGAAAACTGAGGAATTGATACAGAAAGTATATTCGAAAATTGTATAACTTTTTTATTTACAAAATAATATTTGTCTCAATATTGGTCTGAAAGTGGCCAACCCCTTTAAATGTTAGTTATAAGGGTCTGTCTATCATCGTGCATAATTCACTTAGAATTTAGGGTATATGCCATTTGGACCTAGTGATTAGTCTATTTCAGTATTTTGAAGGCGGCATAGCACTTCCTCCTTGGTTAAATAGGTGACATTTCAAAAATTTACATTACCCATAATAATGTAATTTGATTTTCCTGTGTAAAGACAGTGTTGGATTTCTACTCCAGATTCTTTAAAAAAAAAAAAAAAAAAAAAATCTACATTGGAATTGTAATATGCAAATCGTAAACATCTGAATGTAGGCCAAGCTGCACAAATATATCAGTTTGAGATCAAAACTGACTTAAAAAAATGTAAGAATCAGAAAAGGAGAAATGAGAAGGAGAAAGATGTAAACTATGCACATAGTCTTCTATCAATATATATGTTTAAATTTGGCAATTAAAAAAAAAAAAAAAAAAAAAAAGTATTTGAGTCTTACATTATTTTAGGACCCAAAAGTAGTATTTTAGTCCAGGGCACCACATTAGTATTGCATTATTGGGTGTACATTGGTTAGGGTGGGTTCACACCTGCGCTTGCTGTCCGTCCGTTGCCAATCCAGTGAAAATCTTGGCGAACTGGATTGGCATTGGATACAGACCGGTCAGCGGCGCATTGATTAAAAACCCATTCATTTGAATGGGTTCTTAAAGCAATGCGCGGGTGTGCATTTACACCCTCTGCGCTGCGAATCCTTTTTTTTCGTCGGAAACAAAGTCAGACACACAGGAATTCAAATGAATGGGTTTTTAACCAATGCGCCGCTGACCGGTCTGTATCCGATGCCAATCCAGTTCGCCGAGATTTTCACTGGATTGGCAACGGACGGACAGCAAGCGCAGGTGTGAACCCACCCTTACTGGTGTAGTGATGCCAGGAAGTGGGCCATAAAGGCTCAGTAAATATTGTTCATAGTCCCTTCTTGAGTACTCTGATTTAAAAGCAGCCAGATATTACCATGCACCATAATTCCCACAGGAGTGTACAGAAGGCCAGTGACAATAATAACGCACACTAGACTGCATATTAAGTATATTTGTGGTAAGGAGCAAATGGCAATGCCAAACTTCTATTTGTTGTGCCATTTTGCTTATGTTGGCCAAATTATAAAAGACAGATTTTGCCCTGACAATAATCCTATTAAGAACCAAACTTTATATCCATTACAACAGTAACATTTGGCATTGCTCAATATACTGTATTATTCTGACACTTGTTTTTCATTGCTTTACCACATTCTGTGCTATAAAACCTTGACTTCGGAAGAGCTTTTTTTTCAATCTCACTTCCCAAACCATTGAGCTATTTTAGGTCTGTAGCCACAAACCCACATATTCTTCCTTCTTCTACAGTAACTATGTTTATATGATCTGTAACCATTTTTTTATAGAAGTAAACAAAACAATCGCAGTGAGCAAATTTTATGGATAAACTAGACCAGTGTTTCTCAATGTACCTCTACTCAGATGGATTAAGTCGTGTACTCCAAGGCTATTATTATTATACACTGTGCTACACATTAAAAGCACTGCATTTGAACCGTGCAAGTACTACATGAAAACCTAGAAATGACACAAAAATATAAATAGTCTGCATTTCAGAATCATGGTACGGTGGTATATACATTATATAGAATATACAGAATTATAGAACCAATCCTAGTTTACAGATAATTCAGATAACATATCCAATTACAAACAAAACAACACAGATTCCAAAGTTAAACTCTGAAGCACCCATAACACATAGTATCAATTCTGATACTGCTAATTTGTTTAACCCTTCCCATCACAGCCAGTTTTAAATATTTGACAGCTGAGTCAGTTTGAGTCCAATTTTTCATATCTGACACGTCACTTTGTAAGGTAATAGGTCTGGATTTTTGTGATATATTGTACTTCATGTTCGTGGAAAACTTTGGTCAATATTTTTTGTATGTATTTATACAAAAATAGGAAATTTGGTGAAAATTTGTAATTTTCAAAATGGGAAATGCTCTGCTTTTCAGAAAGATAGTAATACTATCCAAAATAGTTAATAAACATTGTCTATCATATCTCTGCTTTATGTTGGCATCTTTTTATCGTCCATGAATTTATTTTGGACATTAGAAGGCTTACAAGTTTAACAGCAATTTTCAAAAAAATTTTTTCCAAAACCCATTTTTTGGGAAGTCTTCAATTTAGACAAGGATTTTTACCCCTTCATGTAAAATCACATACATTTACATAATTACGCATGTTGGGGTGTATGGAGAGGGTTCAGAAGCTGAGCCCTGTCCATACATGGCGGATGCTGGCTGTATAATAGAGCCAGCACCCGCTGCTAACAGTTGCGATTAGTGTCGACACCGATCGCAGCTGTTAACTCTTTAGGTGCTTGCAGTTAAATGTGACTACGGCATCTAAAGTGCGCAAGTACATGATCGGATGCCATGACAGCCGGGAGCCTAGTGAAGGCTCTCAGGCTTGTCATCACATTAGTTCTATTAAACGCTGCCATAGGTATAATACGAACAGAAAATCTGTAGAGGAAAACTCTGGACTTTCTGTGAAAAGCGCTGTGGAAAAAACACATGATGCATTCCCGCTGCTATCTTTTCCACAGTACTTTTTGACTGTGCCTCACTACTTAGGGCCTTAGCCTAAAGCAGGTTATACTAGGTACAACAACTGGAGTAATTGCATTTTTCAGTTTTCACCATCAGCTGTGCATTAATTTCTGGAAATTAATTTAAACAACTCGGAGGGGGGGTAAAATGCTCACTTCACCACTGGATAAATTCCTTGAGGGGTGCACTTTTCAAAATGGGGTCACATGTCAGGAGATTTACAGTGGATCTAGGTGGCATTGCATCCAAAAATCTAACCATCTAAATCTGCTCCAAAAAACAAAAAACAATCCTTCCCTTTTTTGCCCTGCTGTGTGTCCAACCAGCAGTTTATAACCACATATGGCATTGTTACAGTTGTGCTAAAAAGTTTACATACCCCGGCAGATTTTTTGGCCTTTTTTCAGAGAATATGAATGATAACACAAAAATTTTCTCCACTCATGGTTAGTGGTTGAAGCCATTTATTTTCAAACTTATGTGTTTTTTCTTTTTAAATCATAGTGAACCAAAAACATCAAAATTACCCTGTTCAAAAGTTCACATACCCTGGTGATTTTGGCCTGATAACATGCCCAGAAGTTGATACAAAGGGGTTTGAATGGCAACTAAAGGTAACATCCTCACCTGTGACCTGTTTGCTTGTAATCAGTGTGTGTGCATAAAAGCTGAGTGAGTTTCTGGGATCCAGACAGACTGTTGCATTTTTCCTCCAGCCACTGACCTTTCTGGATTGTGAGTCATGGGGAAAGCAAAAGAATTGTCCACGGATCTAAAGGAAAAGGTAGTACTGTATAAAACAGGAAAGAATACAAAAAGGTATCAAAGGAATTGGTAATGCCAGTCAGCAGTGTTCAAACTGTGATTAACAAATGGAACCTTTGGGGCTTTGTAAAAACCAAACCAGGGTCAGGTAGACCAACCAAAATTTCGTTCACAACTGCCCAGAAAATTGTTCGGAATGCAAAGAAAAACCCACTAATAACATCAGCTGAAATACAGGACTCTCTGAAAACTATCGGTGTGGTTGTTTCAAGATGCACAATAAGGAGGCACTTGAAGAAAAATGGGCTGCATGGTCGAGTTGCCAGAGGAAAGCCATTACTACACAAATGCCACAAAGAATCTCGCCTTCAATACGCCAAACAGCACAGAGACAAGCCTCAAAACGTCTGGAACATGGTAATTTGGAGTGATGAGACAAAAATCAAACTTTTTGGCCACAACCATAAACGTTACATTTGGAGAGGTGTCAACAAGGCCTATGATGAAAGGAACACCATTCCTACTGTAAAGCACAGAGGTGGATCACTGATGATGTGGGGATGTATGAGCTTCAAAGGCACAGGAAACTTGGTCAAAGTTGAAGGAAAGATGAATGCAGCACATTATCAGCAAATACTGGAGGCAAATTTTCACTCATCAGCCAGGAAGCTGCGTATGGGACGTACTTGGACGTTCCAACATGACAACGATCCAAAACACAAGGCCAAGTCGAACTGTCATTGGCTACAGCAGAAGAAATTGAAGGTTCTGGAGTGGCCATCTCAGTCTCCTGACCTCAATATCATTGAGCCACTCTGGGGAGATCTCAAGCATGAAGTACATGCAAGACAGCCCAGGAATTTACAGGAACTGGAGACTTTTTCAAAGAAGAATGGGCAGTTTTACCATCTGAGAAAATAAAGAGCCTCATCCACAACTACCACAAAAGACTTCAAGCTGTCATTGATGTTAGAGGGGACAATACACTGTATTAAGAACTGGGGTATGTGAACTTTTGAACAGGGTCATTTTGATGTTTTTGGTTGTCATTATGATTTAAAAAGAGAAAACACAGAAGTTTGATAATGTCTTCAAGCAACCACTAACCATGAGTGGAGAAAAAGTTTTTGTGTTATCATTCATATTCTCTGAATAAAGGCCAAAAACACCCAAAAAATCTGCCGGGGTATGTAAACTTTTTAGCACAACTGTATGTGGGGTACAAAAATGCCATATATGTAGGCATAAGCTGCTGTTTTTGTACACAGCAGGGTGCAGAAGGGAAGGAGCAGTGGCGTAACTAAAGTTTTGTGGTCCCCTATCCCCTCCCTAGAGCGAATTCTTGATCGTGATGGTTACGGGTGCTGCAGCGATATCTCAAGTACTTGAAAGAGATACAGCTTTAGTACCCACAACTGCAGTTATGAAGAATACAGTGAATGAGCAGCGCCCGGCATGTAAACAATACTGGGACAGTATAATATGCTCCGCAGTGACCCCCACACAGCATTATATGTGCCACAGTGGCCCCCCAGAGCTAGTGCTATCATTATACTCTGGGGTCTCCTCAGACCCAAGAATATAATAAGTAGAGACCCAGGACAAGTGATTAAAAATAAACATTTATACTCACCTTGTCTTACCTCTCTGGGGCATCCTTGCCCCGTCCTGCAGTCTTTCCCCATCTTCCCTGGTCCCTACGTCCCGTCCCCGCTGGGGCCTGTGATTGGACCTCAGTGATCACGTGGGGTGCGATGACATCATTACGCAGGCGTGCCCCATGTGGCACAATCACAAGCCACAGCAGTGAGGCCAGAAAAGCGCTGGAGACGATGCTGAGCCCAGGACAGGTGAGTATAAGCATTTTTTTTTATTTTTTGTCACCTCCCCTGGGATGGCATCTAATGGAAAGGGGCCCGGCCCCTTTCCATTAACAATAGGTATAGCAGTCGGGGAACCAGGCTTTCCCCATCACTATCATGGTAGTCCAGGGCCCAGGCCATTTCCAGCTGACCGTGGGCCCCATAGTCCTCCAGGCCCAGTCGCGGTCACACCCCCTGCGACCAAGATCGCTACACCACTGGGAAGGAGTGCTGTTTGGCTTTTAGATGGTTTGGTTTCTGTATGATTGCAGAGCTCCTAAGGTAAAGTGTAATTCCCTAGGAAGAGACCCCATTTTGAAAACTGCACCCCTCAACATATTTATCAAGGGGTGTAGAGAGCATTAATTTTCCCAGATATGAATGCACAGCGAATGGTGAAGAGGAAATATGTAAGCTGTGCGCCATACATTTGGTACACCAAATTATTTTCCCTATAGCTCCAAGGGTTTGGAGGGGGATCACTATAGGGTGTCAGTTCTGATTCTCCCTTGTAATCTCTAAACCTGAGGTGCACCCTGATGTACAGTTGGTATGGAAAGTATTCAGACCCCTTTAAATTTTTCACTCTGTTTCATTGCAGCCATTTTCTAAAAGCAAAAAAGTTCATTTTATTTCTCAATGTACACTCAACACCCCATCTTGACAGAAAAAAGACTGAAATGTAGATGTTTTTGCAAATTTATTAAAAAAGAAAAACTGAAATATCACATGGTCATAAGTATTCAGACCCTTTGCTGTGACACTCATATTTAACTCACATGCTGTCCATTTCCTTCTGATCCTCCTTGAGATGGTTTTACTCCTTCATTAGAGTTCAGCTTTGTTTAATTAAACTGATTGGGCTTGATTAGGAAAGGCACACACCTTCTATATAAGACCTCACAGCTCACAGTGCATGTCAGAGCAAATGAGAATCATGAGGTCAAAGGAACTGCCCAAGGAGCTCAGAGACAGAATTGTGGCAAGGCACAGATCTGGCCAAGGTTATAAAAGAATTTCTGCAGCACGCAAGGTTCCTAAGAACACAGTGGCCTCAATAATCCTTAAATGGAAGAAGTTTGGGACGACCAGAATTCTTCCTAGACCTGGACGTCCAGCTAAACTGAGCAATCGTGGGAGAAGAGCCTTGGTGACAGAGGTAAAGAAGAACCCAAAGATCACTGTGGCTGAGCTCCAGAGATGCAGTAGGGAGATGGGAGAAAGTTCCACAAAGTCAACTATCACTGCAGCCCTCCACCAGTCGGGGCTTTGTGGCAGAGTGGCCCGAAGGAAGCCTCTCCTCAGTGCAAGACATATGAAAGCCCGCATAGAGTTTGCCAAAAAAAAACACATGAAGTACTCCCAAACTATGAGAAATAAGATTATCTGGTCTGATGAAGCGAAGATTGAACTTTTTGGCGGTAATTCAAAGCGGTATGTGTGGAGAAAACCAGGCACTGCTCATCACCTGCCCAATACAATCCCAACAGTGAAACATGGTGGAGGTGAAAACCTCTTCCAGAGTGCTCTGGACCTCAGACTGTGCCGAAGATTCACCTTGCAACAAGACAATGACCCTAAGCACACAGCTAAAATAACAAAGGAGTGGCTTCGGAACAACTCTGTGACCATTCTTGACTGGCCCAGCCAGAGCCCTGACCTCAACCCAATTGAGCATCTCTGGAGAGACCTGAAAATGGCTGTCCACCAACGTTCACCATCCAACCTGACGGAACTGGGGAGGATCTGCAAGGAAGAATGGCAGAGGATCCCCAAATCTAGATGTGAAAAACTTGTTGCATCATTCGCAAACTTTCTGTGCAAAGCGCTGCGGGACGCCACATGGGGCCTTAGCATTAAGGAGTTTTCCAGCTCATTTTTATTGATGATCTATCTTCAGAATAGATAATCAATAAGAGAAGTGATTCCCCACTGATCAGCTGTATGAAGCAGCCATGGTGCCTGTTTATATCACACGCTTTCTGTTTATAGTGACTGTGTGTTGTAATTCCAGTCTTGTCACATAGATGTGTATAGGACGAGGCTGTAGTTACATGACATGGCCACTATGAAATGAATCACACTATGTAAACAGAGAAGGAGTAACGGTGCCTACACAGGTACCATAGTTCAATCAAACAGCTGATCCTGGGGGTCCTGGGTATTTAAACTCCACTAATTTTTTTTTTAACTTTTTTTTACCTTTTAATTAGGAAATGTCTGAGGCATTATTAATAAGGGGCACTATTTAAAGGGGTACACAGGGAAGTTATTAATTTAAAGATGCACTTGGGGGTATTATTCATTATGGGTGGATTATATTATATATTTTAGAATTGGAGTAGCAACAGGATGGGGGCTTTTAGTAGGTGAGAACAATGTGGGTCAGGTGCCTGAAAACGTGAGCAGCCAAAGATGTCTGTTTTGCAAGCTTTACAGAGACTGGAATAAATGGTCATGGAGGTCCAGATGAAAGAGATGGGGAATATGAACGATTAGTCAGAGACATCACCAGTAAGTCACTAAATGTTACTGCCCTGTATTCACCTAAATCGTCTGCAGAGCCCTGTGTAGAGCCGATATATACCGCTATATGGTCATCGCATAGTGATAATAATCGGTATACTTAAGTTGGGGGCCCACTTGGATATGTTTGCCCCCCTGTGCTGAACCCCTAGCTACGCCTCTGTCCCACACTACTCTAATACGCCAAGTTGAATTCAAGAACACAGAACTCTGTCACTCAAAGAAGAGAGGAGGGAAGGAGTGTGTATAAGAGCAGCGTTGACCATAGCAATGGTTCGCCCTCGGTACTCCAGACTGTTTATTTACATATTGTGAAAAATGAATATCTTGCCAACGGAGACACACATTTTCGTGAAGAAATAGGTGTTATATTCAGGTGAGCCTGACTTATGTACCTGTGTTGCTAGTTTACTGTGCATCACCCTGGTGACAGACTCCCTTTAACCCCTTAAGGACCCAGCCCAAAAATGCGTTAAGGACCAGGCCTCGTTTTTCAAAACTGACATGTGTCACTTTATATGGCAATAACTTTGAGACGTCTTAACTTACACAAGTGATTTTGAGATTGTTTTTCGTGACACATTGTACTTCATGTTAGTGGTAAACACTAATGAATATTTTTGTATTTATTTATAAAAAAATAGGAAATTTGGAAAAAAAAAAAAATCGCAATTTTCAAAATGTGAAATGCTCTGCTTTTCAGATAGATAGTCATACCACCCAAATAAATTAATACATATTATCTACCATATCTCTGCTTTATATCGGCATCATCTTTTAATCGTCCTGTAACTTATTTTGGATGTTAGAAGGCTTACAAGTGTAACAGCGATTTTGCAGATTTACAAGAAAATTTCCCAAACTAATTTTTTAGGGACCACTTCAGTTCTGAAGAGGATTATAATGGCCTATATATTAGAAACCCCCATAAATCACCCCATTTTCAAAATTGTACCCCTCAAATAATTCAAAATAATATTTGGGAAGTTTGTTAACCCTTTAAGCATTTCACTGGAATTAAAATATGGAGGTGAAATTTAGACATTTCATTTTTTCCCACTAATTCCTTAATTTAGCCCTAAAATTAACACATTCACAAAGGGTTAAAAGAGAAAATGCATCTCACAGTTTGTTATGCAATTTCTCCCGAGCACGGAAATACCCCACAAGTGGGTGTAAACTGATGTTTGGGCGAATGGCAGCGCACGGAAGGGAAGGAGTGACACTGGGCGTCTGAAAAGCAGATTTTGATGGAATAGTTTTCAAGTGCCATGTCTCATTTGCAAAGCCCCTAGAGTACCAATACAAAGGAAAACCCCAAAAAGTGACCCCATTTTGGAAACTACACCCCTCACAGAATTCATATAGGGGTATGGTGAGCATTTTGACCTTACAGTCGTTTCACAGATTTTGCTAACACTGGAATATATAAATGAAACATTACTAAAATGTCACTTTATCCCCAAAGTTTTCATTTTCACAATGGGTTAAAGGAGAAAAAGCACCCCACAGTTTGCAAAATAATTGCTCCTAAACACAGCCATACCCCATATGTGGTCGTAATCTGCTGTATGGGTACATGGCAGGGCTCAGAATGGAAAGAGCGCTATTTAGCTTTTGGAGAGCAGATTTTGCTGGAATAGTTTTCAGGTACCATGTCGCATTTGCAGAGCCCCCAAAGTACCAATAAAGTGGAAACCCCCTAAAAGTGACTCCATTTTGGAAACTACACCCCTCACAGAACATATCAAGGGGTATAGTGAGCATTTTGACCCTACAGCTGTTTCACAAATTTTATTAACATTGGGACATTAAAATGAAAAATTACTTTTTTTCCAATAAACCGTAAATTTAGCCCCAAATTTTTCATTTTCAGAAGAGGACAAAGGAGAAAAAAACACCCCAAAGTTCGTTACACAATTTCTCCTGAACACAGAAATGCCCCATATGTGGTTGTAATCTGCTGCATGGGTAAATGGCAGGGCTCAAAATGGAAAGCGCGCTATTTAGCTTTTGGAGGGCAGATTTTGCTGGATTAGTTTTTGAGTGCCATGTCGCATTTGCAGAACCCCTAAAGTATCAATATAATGGAAACCTCTCAAAAGTGACCCCATTTTAGAAACTACACCCCTCAAGGAATGTATTATCATTTAGAGCCTAAAAATGCTTCCCAAAAATTAAATATACAAAGTGAAAATTAAAGTTTTTAAAGAAATATCCAATTTCAGTGCCTAATACGTTGCGGCCACTTTGTGGCATCAGAGACATGAACTCCTAAAACTATTAAGTGGGCTATCCCGGGGACAAAAAAATTATATATGTGGGTATAAACTGCTGCTTGGGCACACAGCAGGGCTCAGAAGGGAAGGAGCACTGTGGTTTTTTTTAGCTTTTGGAGTACAGATTTAGAGGGACTTTCTGGTCGCCAAGATATTTTTGCAGAGCCCTGGAGGTGCCAGTAAATTGGAATTCCCAAAGAAGTGACCCCCATTTTGTAGGGGCAATTTTAGGGTCTCTGCAAATGTGACACGGCGTCCAAAAAAACAAACAATCTAAACATGTGCTCCAAAAGCACATAGCGCTCCTTCACATTTGCGCCCTGCTGTGTGCCCAAATGACAGTTTATGCCCACATGTATGACACTGGTGTACCCAGGATAACGTACTTAATGCCATATGTGGGTATAAACTGCTGTTTGGGCACAGCTGGGCACAGAAGGGAAGGAGCGCTATTTTGGTTTTTGGAGCACAGTTTGCTTTTTGGACACCATGCCACTTTTGCAGAGCCCCTGAATTGTCAGTAAAGTGGAATCTGCAGACATGTCACCCCATTTTGGAAACTATACCCTTCAAGGGATTTATCAAGTGGGGTAGCGAGCATTATTAACCCTTAAGTGTTGCATTCTTTTAATTTCCAAAAATGAATGCGCAGCTGATAATGAAAAGTTAAAAATGAAATTTTTCTATAGATACGCCATTTCAGTGCCCAATATGTTGTGCCCAGCTTATGTCTACACAGACACACACTCCAAAAACTGGTGAGCGGGGATCCCGGGCACAACAGCTTTTGGAGCGTTCATCTCTGATACAAGCCGGGCACAACATATTACGCACTGAAATGATGTATTCCTGGAATAATTGTCATTTTCACCTTTCATCATCAGCTGCGTATTCATTTACGGATAATAAATTATGGCAACACTTGGGGGTTAAAAATGCTCACTGTACCCCTGGATAAATTCCTTCAGGGGTGCAGTTTTCAAAATGGGGTGACATGTCAGGGGATTCCACTGTACTGGCATTTCAGCTCTGCAAAAGTGCAATGGCGTCCAAAAACCAAACCATCCAAGTCTGTGCTCCAAAAACCAAATAGCGCTCCTTCCCTTCTGTGCCCAAACAGGAGTTTATACCCATATATGACATTAAGTACCTTATCCTGGGTACACCAGTGTCATACATGTGGGTATAAACTGTGGTTTGGGCACACAGTAGGGCGCAGAAGGGAAGGAGCACTATGTGGCTTTTGGAGCGCAGATTCAGATGTTTGGGATCTGGATGCCATGTCATGTTTGCAGAGCCTCTAAAGTACCAGTAAAGTGGAATCCCCTAGGGAATGACTCCATTTTGAAAACTGCACCCCTCAAAGAATTTATCAAGGGGTGTAGCGAGCATTAGTATCCCAGACGTGACTGCACAGCGGATGGGGAAAAGTGAATGAATATGTAAGCTGTGCGTAGTACATTGGGTACACTAAATTCCCTACTATTTCCCCAGTAGTTCCTATTATTGGGGAGGTCACTCTGGGGGTCACTTCTGGTTTATTATCCCTCGTAAGCTCTAAATCTGGGGTGTACCCTAATATACGCTCGCACAGCTTATACATTCCCTTCCTGCCGCAGCCAGTTATGCTCTAATGATTTGGCGATTTTTGGGGTTTTTGTCTTCACATTGTACGAGCTATATTTTCTTTATTTCTCTGGTGATGTAGCCATATGAGGGCTTGTTGTTTGCAGGGTGAGATGTATTTTTTAATGACATCATTTTTAGGTGCTTACAACTTATTAAATAAATTTTATTAACTCTTTCTTGGTGGATTAAAAAACAACCCCATCAATTCTGGCACTGCGTTTTATCTTTTAAATTTTTCACCATGCAGCATAGAGCGTAAGTAACATTTTAGCTTTATTCTGTGGGTCAGTACGATTACGGCGATACCTCATTTATACTGTTTTTTTTTATGCAATACCAATTTTGCAGAACAAAGACCCATTTGGGGACATAAATCAATTTTTTTTGCATCGCCATCTTCTAAGACGCGTAGCATTTTTATTTTTCAGTTTAGAGAGTTAGTTTAGGGCTTATTTTTTGCGGGACAACCTGTGCTTTTTATTGGTACTGTTTTGGGGTACATATGACTTTTTGATCACTTTTTATGGCACATTTTGTAAGGTGAGATGGCGAAAAATCGTTACTTTTGGCGGGTTTTTTCCGTTTTTTTTTCCCCGACTTTCACCGTGTACATTAAATATGGTTTCAGTTTTATTGTACAGGTTGTTACAGATGCAACGATACCAAATATGTATTGTTTTTATTAATTTTTAGGTTTATTTTTTATATAATTCATTTTATATAGGAAAAGGGAATTTTTGGGGCTTTATTCTTTTATTAATTTTTTTTTCACATACAGTACTTTTTTTTTTTTTTCACTTTTTTTTTACTTTTTCTTGTGTCCCATTAGGACACCTGAGCCAGAGATGCTTTGATCTCTGGCTCAGTACTATAGACTGCAAGACACGAGCATACACGTGTCTTGCAGCCTATACAGGAAGTCAGCGCTATGGAAACACAGCGCTGACTTCCTGAGGTCTCGGCAGGATCAACCAGGTACTGGGGGCTCCAGGCAGCCTGGGGTCACTGGGCAGACCCCGGGCTGCAGATTAGAGATATCGGCACCCCCTGATCTCGCCGCGGGGGGGTGCCGGGGGGGGCGGCAAGACGGCGGAACCCCTTGGATGCCGCGGTCATGTTTGACCGCGGCATCCAAGGGGTTAAAACCGCCGATCGGAACTCAGTTCCGACCGGGGGTTATGGAGCAGGGTGTTAACTGTCAGATACAGCTAACACCCGGTTCCGATACCGCCCGCTCAGATAGTGAGCGGGCGGCCGGCCTCGGGCGTAGTATTACGCCCTGGTGCGCGAAGTATCTAGTGCCCAGGACGTAATAGTACGCCCAAGGTCGTTAAGGGGTTAAAGAGGACCATTCACCATCCCCAACAAGTCCAGCTCTACATCAATTAATAGTTGCTGCTCCACTGATTCCAGGATTTTTTTCTCTAGTCCCCACCATTCCTGAGCAATCAATGCTGTTAGTTTTGGTGTCTGATATGCTATTTAGGCTTTGTACTGTCAGAAGAGCAGTGTCAGGTAGTAGCAGACAAGGGGTGTGATTCTGAGCTCTGACACTGGGGTCCCCAAGCGGACTCGCCGAACGGAAACCCCAACGCAGATGTGAACTGGCCCTTAGATAACTCTTCTGATTCAGAAGAGGGATGAGAGGAGAGAGGACCTTGTGAAAAGATGAGCTTGTGTAGGACCACAGACATTATTTAGTATAAACATTGCATCTATAAGATATGTCCAGATAGTGCCATAACTAGTATGAAAATATATAATACATAGACAATTGCATAATGCTTTGTGCACACTTCTGAGCCTTAGGAAAAGTGTTGCACAGTAAACTACACTATGTGCTTGCCACCTTGCTCCGAGTGAACTGCAGATCAAGGTGAAAGGAAAATGGGGCAATTATTCCCAGAATAGATGAACACTTTTAAAGAGTCAGACAACAACAAGGAAAACTGTGCACGATTTGTAAGTTCCATCAAAAACTCAGGTACCCTTTAAATAGCTCATCAGGCATCAAAACTAACTGCACTTGCTGCTCGAGATCAGTGGGGGCTAGAAAAAAAAATTCCTACTGCAAATATGGAAATTAAGAAGAAAGCCCAATACTGACCCCTTGTGGCACCCTACTGGTGACTGTGAGCACTTCCCATTAACAAGCACCCTCTGTTTCCTATCACTGAGCCAGGTGTGAGCCCAAATGCATATATTTTTCCTCAGTACCAATGTCTCATTTTGTATACCAACCTTTTATATGGTACAGTATTGAATAACTGAAATACACCACATCCACAACATTACACATGCTCAGTCTAGAACCGACCTCTTCATAGTAGCTGATCACATTAGGCTAGATTCTCATCTACATTGGGTTTCTTCTGGACAGCAAAAATACTGAGCGATGCCATTGACTATAATGGGGTATGTAGGGTGGCTGTTGGAACGCTTTGTTGCATCTAAGTCAGAATGGCTTGCCATCATAGATGAAACAATGATTTCTGACTTATAAAAGCTGATGCAAAGGACTAGTCAGTCAATTACCAGTAACATTTAGATGCAGTTATTGCTGTACAAGGGGGGGGAGAGGGGGAGGGGGTCGCAGCATCATTAAAAAGCAAATGTTCACATACTTTTTCCCCACTCACAGAAGTGTGATCATTTTCTATGAATAAATGACCAATTGTAAATATATTTGACACATTTGTTTGATTTGGTACTCTTTCTACTTATAGGATTTGTGCGAAAATCTGATATAGTTTTAGGTCAAATTCATGCAAAAACATAGAAAATTCAGAAGGGTTCAAAAACTTTCAAGCACCACTGTATTCATTAATCATTCACTTCTATATTAGCTTATGTATATTGGAAATAATAAAGCTTTTCATGGATCACAGACCTCATAAAAGGAAGGTTCTATGACGTCTTAATACAGTTTGTTTTAGAATGTTTATCTACATAGTCTAGACTGAAAAGGGAAATTATATAAATCTGCTGCCAAAATAACCAAACACTAACATAATATTTTTAAGAATTACAAAAACAAAATGTTGATGTAATGTTTCTTAGGGCGAAAATATTCTGCCTACTCATATTATTTTGCATTCCTATAGTGCTAGTTATGTGAGATAAATGGAAACATTATATATACATATATTCATATTTACATAGAGTGACTGTTATATATTGCGCCAGTTGCAGCAGCTGGATATACAAAGTATCAAAAAATGGAGAGCCACATTCTCAAGGTGCCATTGCATCATTAAAGGCAACAGACCCAGCAGCTACACGTTTCAGCAGAATACATTTCTCAAGCTAACTGTTGTAGGACTATACACATAAGGAGTGGTGAGCTGACTATTTGTGTCTAGTCAGGAGCAGCGTTACCCAAGCAATTGTATGGGGCCCAAATATCAGTGGGTCCCACTGACCACACAGAATGTCAGTAGTTGTGTAGGTTCAAAAACTTATTTATATCCCAATCACTACCGACTTCTCTATGGATGAGGGACTCTGATCAGAACCCAAGCTTTCACTTTTAGTTTGGCAAGACCAACAGCTCTTATAGCCAAATCTCAGACAACTACAAAATGCTACATACCTCCATGGAATAGGTCATCAGTATCAATTACCCTAAGAGCCTGGACAACCCCTTTAAGATGAATTGAACAGATTTCTGTCATATTTGAACAAACCTTTATATGGACTTGTACATTAGCCTACGATCTTACTAAAAACAAATAGCCAGAATGGGATCTTTTGGCATATGTTTGACAGTATGTAAAAGCACAGTCTATTACAGTATTTTTTCAATACAGCAACAAAGGTGTATGTTAAAGATTATTAACACATTCAAAGATTTTTTTTTTTTATTTTATAGTACCAATTATGGACTAGAAACATTTTTCTAATACAGTAAGTTTTTAAAAATTCTTCTTCGTAGCCAAATTCTTACGCTATGTGGGGCCCCCGGCCTTTCTCTGAAGTCTGCATTCTTCTTATACAGCAGACTGCTCTGTACCATTCAGAGAGAAATCCATCACAGAGCTGTCTGATGACTCAGGCTGTAGTCCTTATCTCAAACTCCTGAGCACTCATAGATACTCATTGAGGCTAAGGCCCCACGTAGTGGGCCGCAGCAAAGAGCGCTGAGGGGGGAAAAAAACGCGGCAATAACACATCGCAGTTTTTCCCGCAGCACTTTTCACAGAAAGTCCGCAGAGGTTTCCTGCTTCCATTATACCTATAGGGAATCCACCAGCATTTCCGTAGGTATAATTGACATGCTCCAAAACCAAACTATTTTGGAAATCTCATTGTGTCAGCTGCACGTATTTTTTCGCAACGTGTGAATGGTATTTGCTAGAATCCGAATCCACTTTGCAGTGACTGTAAAACGCTGCTTTTTTTTTTTCTGCGTCGTTTACACCACATGAGGCCCCAGCCTTAGGCTGAGGCCCCACAATGCAGAAGCGCAGTTTTTTTTTTTTTTGTTGTTGCAGATTTTGCTGTGGTTTTTGAGCCAAAGCCAAGAATGGCTACAAAAGGAATGGGAAATATATAGGAAGTACTTGCGGACCAGAGTCCTGCATGTACGACTTTTTCTTCTGTTACAAAAGTAAAGAAACATGATGGAAGACAGCATCTGTCATGATGTTTACCTTAATGTGAATGGGAATGGACACAGAATCAGTCTGTGTCCATTCTCTGCCACAGTTAATGTCCGTTGCTGTCGTCCTATGACAGAAGACAGCAACAGACATTAACAACAGTAGTGTAAACTGAGCCTAAGATATAAGTAAAGTGAGAGATGTATGCAGCTGTATAGGCTGAAAATAGGAATCTACAGTGAAACAATAGTGCAGACTCTAAAAGACTAGGCATTTTTCTTACAAGTTTAATTTAAATCTAAAAACTGAGAGGGTTAACAACGTATCCCAGCCATTCATCTCCAACACATCAGTATGTATTGAGAATGACTTTTTGCACATGTTGTTCACATAGTTCCTGGTACTAACCTCTTCTTATGCAAAACTATGATGCAAGTAAAAGCTTCTGCATTTCATATAGCCCTGACTCCAGCTAATGATTAACATGGCCTATTCTTCAAGATGTACTTACCCTCTCCTCCAGTTTGTACTGCAGATAAATAGTAAGCTAGGGTAAAGCTCAGTATTCTTACCAGGGAAAGAACTTTCCACTTGCTGGATTTCTTCTTCTTTCTGGTCTGAGCAGCTCTCAATGGCTCTTCTGCCATATCCAATGAATTCAGCATGGGCTCAGACTGCATGTCTCTGCCAGTGCCTCCATTCTTTGCCTCACTATCCATGCCTCACTAAGTGATTACAATGCCCAGCTGCTGCAGCTATAAACACTTTGCCTTGTGCTGAGCCAGTGGAGTAGTTTGCCCCGCCTGCTTCCTGGATAATGTTTTACACATGGAAGCAAAAAAAAAAAAAAAAAATGCTTCCAACAAATACCACTCATGTTTCCTGTGCAGACAACGATCACTCCTCTGGATATATATACACGATATAGCTGTTTCCTTTGATATTTATAATACATGTAAAAATTTTCTGGTATAGATTATTTTTCCATCTGATCATAATAATTCTTTTCTGTACAATATCACACTCATCAATAGTCATATCATCGATGGTACTTTATATTACTGCATATAAAATTGGTCGTATTTTATATCAGTAGACCCTCTATATTACATGTCTTTCTTCTCCCTCATTTTTTATGCATACGTGTCAACTTTTGAAAAGAAACAAACAGGACATTCAGAGGAGGATAATACAAAATGGTATGCTATTATTTAGGACATGTCCTTGACTTACAAAAATTGAATCACATATAGTACATGCCACAGCCCAGATGGAGGAAGCCGCCGATGGATGGGAGTAGTAGTGGCAGTAGCTGTGCAACCAATCTCCTCAGCCACCTTCTAGGCTGGACATCAACGAGGAGGGCCTTCTGTGCTACCAGATGGTGTTGGTAGTAGTTCCCCTGGGGCGCTTCCAGTAGGAGAAGGTCCTCTCTTACCCTGAGCTGCTGTGATGGTGTTCGGGAGTGCCCTGATGTTAATGCAGAAACGACTGAGGAGGCAGCAGTGCAGTTGGAACAGGTTGAACTTTATTCAGCAACTGTAAACAATGCAGCTTCCCAATTGGGGTAGTAGTCTCCCAGTGTGTAGTATAATCCAGTCTTGGTCTTCAGAGATGCCCAGATATAATAAGGCTCTAGTGCCGTACTCAACTCCAACAAGTCTCTCTCTCTGAAACTCAGCCACCTCCAGCAGATGATACTGGGGGCTGTAATCCAAGGTAGTCCTTCCTGGGGCCTGGTTACCTTTTTGAGGCCGGTCACAGATACCACCTCCTGGCAGTAAGAATTCTATCTCTCCTCCTGGCACTGTGTCAGTACACTAGACAGAATTTCCTGTCTCAGGGCTGTCTTGATAAAAGCCTTGGGTTGAATCTTTACCCTCAGAGGCTGAATGGAAGCCATTGGGTCTCAGCATATCCATGCTCACTGCTAGAACTTCAACTATACACTACTGAACTACAACTAAACCAGGGCCATTTTAACACATTGGTGGGTCCAGTGCAAAGGTTTCATAAGTGGGCCCCCCCCCCATCACCACCACTTAAACATACCTGACCCACCCAAATTAAAATGGTCCCCACATAGTATAATTCCTTCTTACTGGGCCCATACAATATAAGTGGCCATGTTCCTGAACTTATAAATAGTAGTCCCCCCCCTTATAAATAATATGTCCTGCTCACAGCTAACTGCACCCTAATCAATAATAATTATAACACGGTCATTATTTATATGCAGGGACTATTATTTAAAAGGGAGGCTAAGATTGGGCTCCCAGGATCTGCCCATGAAGTGTAGGCTCTGTAGCCCATTAACAAGCCTGGGATCTACCCCTGGGCTGAGGCCTATTCAAGACCCACACTGGACCACACATAAGTATTCATACCCCTTGAACTTTTTCCCATTTTGTCACCTTACCACCACAAACTTAAATTCTCTTGAGGTTTTAAGTGATAGACCAACACAAAGTAGCACAAAATTGTGAAGTGGAACAAAAATGATACATGGTTTTCATCATTTTAATCAAATAAAAATCTGAAAAGTGTGCAAAAGTATTCAGCCCTCTGGAAGGCCTCAGGAAGAGGACCTGTGATGTCACAGGTAGTGACATTGCAGGCTGTTCGCTGATTGAGAATGAGAATCATGAGGTCAAAGGAACTGCCCAAGGAGCTCAGAGACAGAATTGTGGCAAGGCACAGATCTGGCCAAGGATACAAAAGAATTTCTGCAGCACTCAAGGTTCCTAAGAGTACAGTGGCCTCCATAATCCTTAAATGGAAGAAGTTTGGGACGACCAGAACTCTTCCTAGACCTGGCCGTCCAGCCAAACTGAGGAATCGTGGGGGAAGAGCCTTGGTGAGAGAGGTAAAGAAGAATCCAAAGATCACTGTGGCTGAGCTCCAGAGATGCAGTAGGGAGATGGGAGAAAGTTCCACAAAGTCAACTATCACTGTAGTCCTCCACCAGTCGGGGCTTTGTGGCAGAGTGGCCCGAAGGAAACCTCTCCTCAGTGCAAAACATATGAAAGCTCGCATAGAGTTTGCCAAAAAAACACATGAAGGACTCCCAGACTATGAGAAATAAGATTCTCTGGTCTGATGAGACAAATATTGAACTTTTTGGAGTTAATTCTAAGCAGTATGTGTGGAGAAATCAGGCACTGCTCATCACCTGCCCAATACAATCCTGACAGTGAAACATGTTGATGGCCAGAAATCTTGCTTGTTTGTAGGTGACCAAATACTTATTTTCCACCATAATTTGCAAATAAATTCTTAAAAAAAATCAGACTGTGATTTTCTGGATTTGTTTTCTCATTTTGTCTCTCATAGTTGAGGTCTACCTATGATGACAATTACAGGCCTCTCTCATCTTTTTAAGTGGGAGAACTTGCACAATTGGTGGCTGACTAAATACTTTTTTTCCCCACTGTATGTGTGGCCTCATGATCAAAGCACTAGTCATACGTCTCAGATTTGCAAACTGCATTTGGTATCTTGAACATTGTGTCAAAAATCACAGACAAAAAAGTCATGCATGTGTAATGCCAGGAGGTACTGCTGCAATGTTAGAATATGGAGATTTGCTGCTATCATCCCAATCCAGCAGAGGGAGCCAATTCCCAGCTAGAAATAATAGAGTTACTGGGGAAGAAAAAGCTGGAGACACAGGAAGTCTGGGTCACACTGGTCCTGGAGAAAGAGAAGAGTGCAGTGTTGGAGATCAGAAGCAGTGTCTGTTAGAGCTCAAGGGTGGTGTGACATAGTTACCCAAGCCAAGCAAAGCAGCCCAGCCAGGTCCAGAAGTGCTGCAGCATTCAGAGCACAGGCCTGCACTGAAGGAGGAGAGCAACACAGACCAGTGCAAGTAAGTGAAGTACAGAGTACCAGGGATAGAAAAGCAAGCAGACAGGAGTGTTCAACCAGCCACTGCAATAAGGAGGAAGGTACTGCCATGGATAGACAAAGCATGAGCCCCAGGGGGGTCCATTACCCGCCAGCAGGTTCAGTAAGTAAGGCCCACTGAGAGACTGCATAAAGTGATACAGTGCCACAAAGGCTGTAGTTATATCCCTCCTGTTACTTACCCAAGTTCTTATAGAGACAACGTCCCTACTGCATATGATCTACCTGTTGCAATAGTTCAAGAGTTTGTTGCTGTGCTCCAGAATCATAATCAGTAAAGCCGTTTTTGTTTTACTCAGTTGTCTGAGTTTGTCGCCATTCACCTGCACCCCTTACACATGGCGTAGTTGGCAGGATGGAAATGGATATGATGACAGAAGGGGAGACATCCTCAGTGAGCGGGATGCAGCTCATGATTTCAGTGGGGGCGCTACTGAGCCACCTGCCCAAGTTTAATGGATCCAATGTGTTACTAGAGGACTTTAAAGAGAGGCTGGAGGGAGCTGCACGTCTGTGTAATTGTTATGAGCAAATGCAGTAAACTAAGACAGGTCTAATTAGTTCCAGAAACCAGGTATAAGTGAATACTATGGTCAGAGAGCCCCAAACACTCCGCACCCCGCAACTGAGGCAAAGCCAGCTTCTGGATGAGTTCACCAGAGCCCCTAATGGTGGGGATGGACTTGGCAGATTCCTTCAGCTGGGATTTGCAGCAGGTGTGAAGGCACTGAGTGCACGGAGCACCACAGGTAACAGCAGACCCAGGAGACTAGAACTACTCACAAGAATAGTGCTGGAGTTGACTGGTGGTCTGGAAATGTCTGTGGAAGCAGAAGGCGGCTTCAGGCGTCAGACATATCTTGGTCGTCGATCCAGTCGGTAACAAGAGGGCAATGCAGTACAGGAGGATTAGGCAGAAGGATGCTCAACAGTCCAGTTGGCAACGTGAAATCGGTGTGGTACAAAGTTGGAGTCAAGAGAGGTCAGATAACGAGCCAGAAATCAAATACAAACACACGAGCAGGTATAGGAACAGACAGCTAACCACCAGAGAACTGAATAGCCAGCGGTGAAATGAGACGGAAGTGGACTAATAAAGACTCGGTACAGATAAACAAGCAGACCTTAAAGGGAAAAACACAATAATAACGCACGAAAAGACTGGCAACCTCACAGTCACGACTGTAGAGGTCCCAGATCTATCTCTAACAGTACTCCCCCTTCTACGAGGGCCCACCAGGCCTCTAAAAACTGGACCAGGCTTAATCGGAAATCTCCAGGGAAAATTTCTAACCAAGGTCTGAGCATGGACCGACCTGGATGGTTTCCAGGAATGATCCTCCGGGCCATAATCCTTCCAATGAATCAAGTACTGCAAGACCCCTCTGACTCTTCGTGAATCTACAGTCTTGGCCACTTCATACTCCTAGTTACCCTCAACTAACACAGGTGGTGGTGGGCTGTCAGGAT
This sequence comes from Leptodactylus fallax, assembly GCA_947044405.1. Lineage (NCBI taxonomy): Eukaryota > Metazoa > Chordata > Amphibia > Anura > Leptodactylidae > Leptodactylus > Leptodactylus fallax. The sequence continues at coordinate 570,579 of CAMRHE010000322.1, forward strand.
TACAGGAGGAAGAAATTTTTTCAGAAGAGACTTATGAAACACATTATGGATCATGAAAGACTGTGGGAGAGGCAGACAGAAACACACAGGGTTGATAATCTCAATAATTTCATATGGTCCAATAAACTTGGGGCCCAATTTATGTGATGGAACTCTTAATTTCAGATTCCTAGAGGAAAGCCAGACCTTTTCCCCCAGAGAGAAAACAGGACCAGCCGAACGAGTTTTATTAGCTAGCTTTTTAGAAAGCTCCTGAGAATTCACAACATTAGATTGAACTTGGGCCCAGACAGCGTGTAATCTTTCAGCCTCCACATTCACTTCTGGATTAACAGTTGCAGGAAAAAGAGAAGAGAAGCGAGGATGGAAACCAAAATTACAAAAGAGGGGTGAAGAGTTCAAAGAAGCATGATGGTGATTGTTCATAGCGAACTCGGCCAAAGATAAATAATTATCATTATTATTATAATACATTTATCATTATAATACATTTATTCAGTCAGACTGATTCCAGAGACATAACATCTCAAGTATTGTTCCAAGGTCTGATTGAAGCGTTCAGTCTCTCAGGGTGGAAAGCTGAAGAAAAGGACAATTGAATTCCTAGATGACCACAAAATGCTCTCCAGAACTTTGCGACAAACTGAATACATCTATCAGAAACGATATCATCAGGAATACCATAAAGTCTAATCACATGATCTAAAAACAAGCGCAAAAGTGTTTTAGCGTTAGGCAGTTGCGACAAAGGAATAAAGTGACACATCTTACTAAATCTATCAACCACTGTCCAAATAACAGTTTTCCCTCCAGACACAGGCAGATCGGTAATAAAATCCATCGAGATATGGGTCCAAGGTCTCTTGGGTACAGGTATGGGACGCAACTCTCCCATAGGTCAAACCCTAAGAACCTTCGCTCAAGCACAAGTTTCTCATGTAGAAACATAGGCCACAATATCTCGGAATTTTGAAGGCCACCAGTAATAACGAGATACCAGCCTCTTAGTGCCAGAGATTCCTGGATGCCCACATGTAACTCTCTTAGTAACCTGAGTCTAAGATGGGGTGGTACAACCAATTTCCCCTCAGGTGCCTCCTGTGAAATCAATTGCTGGTTCTCCCTGATCTCAGAAGCTAAATCTGAAGAGATAGCGGAGACGACAATCACACCGAAGAATAGACTCAGGGTGCGAATCATCAGTCTTGGAAGGGCAGAAACTCCTTGGCATCTGCTCTTACATTTTTAGACCCAGGCCTAAAAGTCACAATAAAATCAAACCTAGCGAAACACAATGCCCATCTGGCTTGTCTAGGGTTTAATCTTTTGGCTCGAGAAAAACAAGGTTTTTATGATCAGTTAACACTGTTAACTTGTGTCTAGTCCCTTCAAGAAAATGTTGCCATTCTTCAAATGCCCATTTGATAGCCAATAACTCTCGGTTACCTATATCATAGTTCCTCTCAGAAGAAGAGAATTTTCTGGAGATGAAGACACAAGGTCTTAGTTTAGTAAAGGAGGTAGTACCTTGAGATGACACGGCCCCTACCTCCACTTCAGAAGCATCCATCTCAACAACAAAAGGCTTGTTGAGATCAGGCTGGATCAGAACAGGAGCTTTAGTAAAAGCTTGTTTCAAAAACTCAAACGAATCGACTGACTCCAGTTTGACAAAACTGCACCTTTCCAGGTAAGATCAGTTAAAGGTTTCGCTATTGTAGAAAAATTACAAATACATTTTCGATAATAGTTAGCAAAACCCAAAAACCTCTGTAATGCCTTTAACCCCTTAAGGACACAGCCCAAAAGTGCATTAAGGACCAGGCCTTGTTTTTCAAAACTGACATGTGTCTCTTTATGTGGCAAGAACTTTGAGATGCTTTAACTTACACAAGTGATTTTGAGATTGTTTTCTCGTGACACATTGTACTTCATGTTAGTGGTAAACACTAATCAATATTTTTGTATTTATTTATAAAAAAAATAGGATATTTGATGGAAATTTGGAAAAAAATCGCAATTTTCAAAATGTGAAATTCTCTTCTTTTCAGACAGATAGTCATACCACCCAAATACATTAATAAATATTATCTACCATATCTCTGCTTTATATTGACATCATCTTTTAATCGTCCTTTAATTTATTTTGGATGTTAGAAGGCTTACAAGTGTAACAGCGATTTTCCAGATTTACAGGAAAATTTCCCAAACTAATTTTTTAGGGACCACTTCAGTTTTGAAGGGGATTATAAAGGCCTATATATTAGAAACCCCCCATAAATCACCCCATTTTCAAAACTTCACCCCTGAAATAATTAAAAACAGCATTTGGGAAGTTTGTTAACCCTTTAAGCATTTCACAAGAATTAAAACGATATCGAGGTGAAATTTAGATATTTCATTTTTTTCCATTAATCCCTTCATTTAGCCCTAAATTTAACACATTCACAAAGGGTTAAAGGAGAAAATGCATCTCCCAGTTTATTATACAATTTCTCCTGAGCACAGAAATACCCCACATGTGGGTGTAAATTGATGTTTGGGCATTCGGCAGTGCACAGAAGGGAAGGAGCGACACTGGACGTTTGAAAAGCAGATTTTGCTGGAATAGTTTTCAGGTGCCATGTTGCATTTGCAGAGCCCCCAAAGTACCAAAACAATGGAAACCCCCTAAAAGTGACCCCATTTTGGAAACTACACCCCTCACAGAACATGTCAAGGGGTATAGTGAGCATTTTGAACCCACAGCTGTTTCACAGATTTTACTAACATTGGGATGTATAAATGAAAAATTACTAAAACGTCACTTTATCCCCAAAGTTTTCATTTTCACAAGGGGTTAAAGGAGAAAAAGGACCCCATAGTTTGTTAAACAATTTCTCCTGAACACAGCAATGCCCCATACAGTATGTGGTCGTAAACTTCTGAATGGGTACATAGTGGGGCTCAGAATGGAAAGAGAGCTATTTTGCTTTTGTAGGGCAGATTTTGCTGGAATAGTTTTCAGGTGCCATGTTGCATTTGCAGAGCCCCCAAAGTACCAAAACAGTGGAAACCCGCTAAAAGTGACCCCATTTTGGAAACCACACCCCTCACAGAACATGTCAAGGGGTATAGTGAGCATTTTGAACCCACAGCTGTTTCACAGATTTTATTAACATTGGGACATGAAAATGAAAAATTTCTTTTTTTTCCAATAAACTGTCAATTTAGCCCCAAATTTTTCATTTTCACAAGAGGACAAAGGAGAAAAAGCTCCCCAAAGTTTGTTACACAATTTCTCCTGAACACAGAAATGCCCCATATGTGGTTGTAATCTGCTGCATGGGTACATGGCAGGGCTCAAAATGGAAAGAGCGCTATTTAGCTTTTGGAGGGCAGATTTTGATGGAATAGTTTTTGGGTGCCATGTCGCATTTGCAGAGCCCCTAAAGTACCAATACAATGGAAACCCCTCAAAAGTGACACCATTTTGGAAATTACACCCCTCATAGAATTTATCTAGGGGTATAGTGAGCATTTTGACCTCACAGCTGTTTCACAGATTTTATCATCATTGGGACGTAAACATGAAAAATTACTTTTTTTCTAATAAACCGTCCATTTAGCGACATATTTTAAATTTTTGCAAGTGGTTAAAGAAGAAAAAGCTCCCCACGGTTTGTTACACAATTTCTTCTGAACACAGAAATGCCCCATATGTGGTTGTAATCTGCTGTATGGGAACATGGTGGGGCTCAGAATGGAAAGAGCGCTATTTAGCTTTAGGAGGGCAGATGTGGCTGGAATAGTTTTCAGGTGCCATGTCACAGTTGCAGAGCCCCTAAAGTACCAATACAATGGAAACCCCTCAAAAGGGACCCCCTCAAGGAATGTATCAAGGGGTATTATCATTTTGAGCCTAAAAATGCTTCCCAAAAATTAATGTACAAAGTGAAAATTGAAGTTTTTGAAGAAATATCCAATTTCAGAATATGTTGCGGCCACTTTGTGGCATCAGAGACATGAACTCCTAAAACTATTAAGTGGGCTATCCCGGGGGAAAAAAATTATATATGAGGAAAGGAGCACTGTGTTTTTTTTTTTAGCTTTTGGACTACAGATTTAGAGGGACTTTCTGGTCGCCATGTTATTTTTGCAGAGCCCTGAAGGTGCCAGTAAACTGGAATTCCCCAAGAAGTGACCCACATTTTGTAGGGATGATTTTAGGGTCTCTGCAAATGTGACATGGCGTCCAAAAACCAACAATCTAAATCTGCGCTCCAAAAGTACATAGCACTCCTTCACATCTGCACCCTGCTGTGTGCCCAAATGGCAGTTTATGCCCACATGTATGACACTGGTGTACCCAGGATAACGTACTTAATGCCATATGTGGGTATAAACTGCTGTTTGGGAACAGCCGGGCACAGAAGGGAAGGAGTGCTATTTTGGTTTTTAGAGCACAGTTTGGTTTTTGGACACCATGTCACTTTTGCAGAGCCCAAGAATTGCCAGTAAAGTGGAATCCACAGACTTGTGACCCCATTTTGGAAACTACACCCTTCAAGGGATTTATCAAGTGGTGTAGCAAGCATTATTAACCCTTAACTGTTGCATTCTTTTAATTTCCAGAAATGAATGCGCAGATGATAATGAAAAGTTAAAAAATAAAATTTTTCCAGAGATACGCCATTTCAGTGCCCGATATGTTGTGCCCAGCTTATGTCTGCACAGACACACACTCCAAAAACTGTTAAGCGGGGATCCTGGGCACAACAGCTTTTGGAGCGTTCATCTCTGATACAAGTCAGGCACAACATATTACACACTGAAATGATGTATTCCTGGAAAAATTGTCATTTTCACCTTTCACAATCAGCTGCGTATTCATTTATGGATAATAAATTATAGCAACACTTGGGGGTTAAAAATGCTCACTGTACCCCTGGATAAATTTCTTCAGGGGTGTAGTTTCCAAAATGGGGTAACATGTCAGGAGATTCCACTTTACTGGCGTTTCAGCTCTGCAAAAGTGCAATGGCGTCCAAAAACCAAACCGTCCAAGCCTGTGCTCCAAAAATCAAATAGCGCTCCTTCCCTTCTGTGCTCGGCTGTGTCCATACAGCAGTTTATACCCACATATGACATTAAGTACGTTACCCTGGGTACACCAGTGTCATACATGTGGGCATAAACTGCAGTTTGGGCACATAGCAGGGCGCAGAAGAGAAGGAGCGCTATGTGGCTTATGGAGTGCAGATTCAGATGTTTGGTATCTGGACGCCATGTCATGTTTGCAGAGCCTGTAAGGTACCATAACAGTGGATTCCCCAAAGGAGTGACCCCATTTTGAAAACTGCACCCCTCAAAGAATTTATCAAGGGGTGTAGTAAGCATTAGTATCCCAGACGTGAATATACAGCGGATGGGGAAAAGTGAATAGGTAAGCTGTGCGGAGTGCATTGGGAACACCAAATTCCCTACTATTTCCCCAGTAGTTCCTATTATTGGGGAGGTCACTCTGGGGGTCACTTCTGGTTTATTTTCCCTCATAAGCTCTAAATCTAGGGTGTCCCCTGATATACGCTCGCACAGCTTATACATTCCCTTCCTGCCGCAGCCAGTTATGTTCTAATGATTTGGCGATTTTTGGGGTTTTTGTCTTCACATTGTACGACCTATATTTTCTTTATTTCTCTGGTGATGTAGCCATATGAGGGCTTGTTGTTTGCAGTATGAGATGTATTTTGTAATGACATCATCTTTGGGCGCCTATAACTTATTGAATACATTTTTTTAACTCTTTCTTGTTGGATTAAAAAAAAACCCATCAATTCTGGCACTGCGTTTTACCTTTGAAATTTTTCACCATGCAGCATAAAGCATAAGTAACATGTTACCTTTATTCTACGGGTCGGTACGATTACGGAGATACCTCATTTATACAGTTTTTTTTATGCGATACTAATTTTGCAGAACAAAAACCCATTTGGGGACATAAATTAATTGTTTTTGCATCTCCATCTTCTGAGATGCGTAACATTTTTATTTTACGGTTTACAGAGTTGGTTTAGGGCTTATTTTTTGTGGGACAACCTGTGCTTTTTATTTGTACAGTTTTGGGGTACATATGACTTTTTGATCACTTTTTATGGCATATTTTGTAAGGTGAGATGGCAAAAAATCATTACTTTTGGCGAGTTTTTTCCGGTTTTTTTTTTCCCGACGTTCACCGTGTACATTAAATATTGTTTCAGTTTTATTGTACAGGTTGTTACGGACGCGGCGATACCAAATATGCATTGTTTTTATTAATTTTTAGGTTTTTTATTATATAATTAATTTTATATAGGAAAAGGGAATTTTTGGGGCTTTATTCTTTTATTAATTTTTTTCAAACACTTTATTTTATTTTTTTTCACTTTTTTTTATTTTTTCATGTGTCCCATTAGGACACCTGAGCCAGCAATGCTTTGATTGCTGGCTCAGCACTTTAGACTGCAAGACACGAGCTTACAAGTGTCTTGCAGTCTATACAGGAAGTGAGGCTATGCAGACGCATAGCGCTCACTTCCACAGGTCTCGGCAGGATCAACCAGGTAGTGGGGTCTCCAGTCAGCATGGGGTCACTGGGCAGACCCCGGGCTGCAGATTATAGATATCGGCACCCCCAGATCTCGCCGCGGGGGGTGCCGATCGGAGCGGCAACATGGCGGAACCCCTTGGATGCCGCGGTCATGTTTGACTGCGGCATCCAAGGGGTTAAAACCTGCGATCGGAACTCAGTTTCGACCGGGGGATATGGAGAAGGGTATTAGCTGTCAGTTACAGCTAACACCCGGTTCCGATGCCGCCCACTCAGATAGTGAGCGGGCGGCCGCCCCAGGGCGTATTAGTACGCCCTGTTGCGCTAAGTACCAAGCGCACAGGACGTAATAGTACGTCCAATGTCGTTAAGGGGTTAAAGAGGTAGGTTATGTACATTCTACAACAGCCTGAACTTTAGCTGGGTCCATGCTGATGGCAGAGGAAGACAAAATGTAACCTAAGAAGGACAGCTGCTGTGCTCCAAAAAGGCATTTCTCTAGTTTTGCATATAACTTATTCTCTCTCAGAATTTCCAACGCAGATCTAACATGCTTGACGTGTATCCCAGTCAGAAGAAAAAACCAAAATATCATCCAAGTAAACGATAACAAATTGCCCAATTAAATTTCGGAAAATGTAATTCACAAAATTTTGGAAAACCGCAGGAGCGTTACTTAGCCCAAATGGCATTACTAAGTACTCGTAATGTCCCTCTGGTGTATTGAAGGCCGTCTTCCACTCATCCCTTACTCGGATCCGAATCAAATTGTAGGCCCCTCGTAAGACTAATTTTGAAAAATACTTGGCCCCAGAGATCTGGTTCAACAAATCAAAAGATCAGTGGAAGAGGATATTGATTTTTTAATAGTGATCTTATTTAAAGCACAGTAATCAATGCATGGCCTTAACCCACCATCCTTCTTCTTAACAAAAAAGAACCCGGCACCTGCAGGAGAGGTGGATGGACCAATATGACCCTTATGGAGAGACTCTTTAATGCAATCTTTCATAGATTGTCTCTCTGGTTCAGACAAATTATACAGACGCCCCTTAGGAAGTTTAGTGTTAGGTAACAGATCAATGGCACAGTCATAATATCTATGAGGAGGAATTAACTCTGACCCTGACTCTTCAAATACATCCTCATAGCCTCGGATATAAATAGGCAAAGGTGAAGAGACAGTAGAAAGATTGAGAGCAATACAAGACCTCATGCATTCAGAGTTCCATTTAACAACGTCTCCGGGTTTCCAGTCAAATATAGGGTTATGTAATTGTAAACAGGGTAACCCCAAAACTACCTCAGAGTGTAACGTCTCTGCCTGTTTTTGTCTCTGCGCCACCCTCCGCGTGCACGCTGCGGCGAAGGAGGCGTGTTCAGTTTGGTTCCTTGCGTAGGTTTCTTGTTGATCAGTCTGAACACGGTCCTAGACAATGTAATGGATTTCCAGCCACACCCGTGTTCTCAGCATTTCTCTCTGGACCGCATATAGTTAATCTCAGCCTTGCCTGTGTGATTGACAGCCTGTCTACCAATCCAGTCTGGGGCTTGCCCAGACTTTCTATAAACAATTTGTCAGCCCTCACATGGTCTCTGGTTATTGCTTTTGCGTTCTGGCTATTATACCTTGCTGCTTTGTTACCTGTTCTTCTGATTTTCTGACCACTGGCTTACCTTTGACTTTTCTCTTGGATTGTGATTTTGTTGCCGACCCTTGGCTAGCTGACCTCCCTTTGTTGTGTTCGTCCTGTCTGCGTTCTGTGTTATCACTTATTCAGTATAGGGCTCGTCTTCAGGTTGTCCTTTTACCATTTAGGGTAACTGAGGCAATAGGAAGGGACAGTGGCTGGGGTAAGATTAGGGCTCACCTGTCTCTGTCCTCCCTCCCAGACCCCTGCAGTAGTAAAGGGTATTGCTAAGTCTGGCAAGACCCTAACACAGAGGGTAAATTTTGCAACACAAAAAAGGGGAGTAACTCAGAATGCACAGTTCCCACCTCAATATTTAAAGGAGGGTTAGTAAATTTAACCGACCTTTGAGTTAAAGGAGTGGAATCAATAGCGGTTACAGAGACAGGATTTTCAAGAGGAATTAGAGGTACACACAGTGTTTGAGCAATACGTGAGTCAAGAAAATTGGCTACAGACCCACAATCCACAAATGCCCTACCATGAAGAATATTAATCAGAGAAAACAATTTTAACAGGCAATACAAATTTCTGATGTGAAATGGACGGAAGTTCCTGCTCGCCTAGGTGATCCTTCTGGGAAGCACCCAGGCGCTGAAGTCCTTCTGCTCCAGGTCATTTGGGACATTTACTCAACATGTGACCAGGCTCTCCACAGTAAAAACATAGACCCCTTTGTCTCCTGAAATCTTTGCGATCCTTAGGAGTCAAAGCAGAGCCGAGTTGCATTGGTTCAGGACAAGATTCATGTGACAAATCTGGAACAGGAGGAGAGGAGATAACTGATACACGTTCTCTTTTACGTTCACGTAGACATCTGTTTTGTATATCTTGTGCACCGTATGTTAACCCTCAAATGTAAAGCACCATGGAATTAATGGTGCTATATAAATAAACAATAATAATAATAATAATAATAATAATAGACATCTGTCTAGTTTTATAGCAAGTTTCATGCTTTCCTCCAAGATAGCTGGTTGTGGATAGTTAACCAGGAGATCTTTTAAGGACTCAGACAGTCCTTTACGAAATTGACAACAGGGCAGGGTTGTTCCACTGGGACTGAACTGACCATCTCCTAAACTTGGAGCAATAGTCTTCTGCCGCCCAATTACCCTGCCATAATGAAGAAAGTTTTGTCTCAGCAACAGCTTGCAGATCTGGTTCGTCGTATAATAGACCCAGAGCAGTGAAGAACCTATGGACAGAGGTTAGTTCTGGGGCTTGAGGACTTAAGGAAAAAGCCCAGGACTGCGGATCTCCTTGTAACAGTGAATTTACAATCGGCACTTGTTGCAGAGTGCCAGAGGAGTAGGGCCAGAAACGAAAATATAATTTGCATGCTTCACGGAAATTAATTAATGATTTCCGGTCCCACGAAAATCTATCTGGTAGATTAACCTTCGATTCCATGGCACCAGGACTAGAAGCAGTGGGTTGAGATTGCGCTTGCTCTTGATGCTGTACCCTTTCCGCCAGATCTTGAACTAACTGAGCAAGGCCCTGCATTTGCTCCACTAAGGCCTGTATGGGTTCCATGAACAACTTCACAATACCCGTATTAGGGCAGGCAATTCTGTTATGAGAAAATACAATAAACTAAAGACAGGTCAAATTAGTTCCAGAAACAAGGTATAACTGAAAACTATTGTCGGAGAGCCCCAAACACTCCGAACTGCACAACTGAATCTTGTTCATAGTGCATGATGGCCAAGTACTGATGAGATTAATGACCATTAATAGCCACAGTGTGGTTCTGGCACCCAGGGAACTGGTGGCGGATGTGTTTCGCATCCAGGAGGTTCAAGCCCTACAGGAACCTAGCTGGCACATAAAGTTGACTGATATGACCACTACCACCCTCACATTGTCTCAAGTAACGACTGAATCTGTCGGGACAATGGGAGGACAGCTCCTGAAAGAGGTACATTTGGAAGGTGCTGAGATGTCCTTAGAGGAAAGGGAGCAGTTAGTCAGGGTCCTGGGGTCTCATCCGAATACTTTCTCTCGTTATGACGCAGACTTTGTAATTACACAGAAACTAGAACATGAAATTCCTACTGGAGATGCTCGGCCAGTGAGGGAGTGCTACAGACAAATACCCCTAGCACTGTACCAAGAGGTCAAGACCCTGATAAAGCAAATGAGGGAAGTTGCATTGTCCAGCCTAGCAAGAGCCCATGGGCCTCACCCATTGTTCTTGTAAAGAAAAAGGATGGGACTCCGATTCTGTGTGGATTACAGACGCCTGAATGCATGTACAGTCCGGGATGCATACCCACTCCCTCGTATCAAAGACTCCTTGGCGGCTCTTGACCATGCCAAATTCTTCTCTACCCTGGACCTGGCAAGTGGGTACTGGCAAGTGCCGGTGGCAGCAAAAGACAGAGAGAAGACAGCCTTTGTTACGCCCATGGGTCTGTATGAGTTCCTCTGGATGCCCTTTGGACTGAACAATGCCCAAGCTACTTTCCAGAGGCTAATGGAGTTGTGCTTGGGTGACCTGAACTATGAATGCCTGCTGATCTACCTAGATGATATAATCATCTTCTCATCCAGTTTTGCAGAACATTTGGAGAGGTTGGAAGTGGTCCTCAGCCGCCTAGAGAAGCGTGGGTTAAAGTTGAGACCCAGCAAGTGCCACTTGTTTCAGAAGAGCATTGAGTATCTAGGCCATGCAGTGACAAGGGAAGGAGTCCAGCCCATGAACTCAAAGATTCAGGCCGTACAGCAATGGCCCATACCCAACAACATCAGTGAGCTGCGGGCCTTTCTGGGCCTGGAGGGGTATTACTGGGCGATTCATCAAGGATTTTGCCCAGGTAGCTGCACCATTTTACACCCTCCTCCATGGATGTCCACCTGGAGAAACAAAGAGGAAGCTTTTCATCTGGAAACTGATGGAAGCCTGAAGGGACTGGGAGCTGTACTGACCCAAGAACAAGACGGCCAAGAACGAGTGATAGCCTATGCCAGTAGAAGTCTGCGGGAGAGTGAGAAGAACCCTGACAATTACAGTTGCTTAATACTTGAACTGTTGGCAGTGATATGGGCAGTGACTGAGAAGTTTGCAGACATCTTGACTGTAGCAGAATTTGTACTGATGACCGATAATAACCCATTGGTTCACCTGAATACCGCCAAACTAGGAGCCTTAGAGCAGCGGTGGGCAGCTCGCCTAAGTAAATTTAACTTTTAAGACACAATACAGGCCAGGACGGAATAATGCTAATGCAGATGCCTTGTCTTGTAACCCGTTGAAGAATCCCAGTGGTCTCACTGACGAAGAGCGGGAGGAGGTTGAGACCCCCGATTTCAGGAAAGTGCCTCAACCACTGAAGAGTGCTCCAGTTCAGGAGAGGGAGCCTGCAGTTGAAGTCACTGCTGGAGGGTCCATGGAAGAGTGGCAGGACTGTCAGCAGCAAGATTAAGGGAATGGCTCCTTAATGATTACCAGCAAGCATACAGTGTGCGTGAGACCTTGACACCATTTGGGAAGAACCTGTGGCAGCAGAGAGACCGCCTGACCTTCCGTGAGGGAGTCCTATGCAGAAGAGTACAGCTCCCTACAGAGATTGGTCCCACCTGACAAGTAGTAGTGCCAGATGAAATAAGGAGAATAACAGAGTGGATGCATGAAAGGAAAGGGCATTTTAGACCTGCCAAAACTTGGACATGGTTACAGAGATTCTACTATCATCCCAATTTACAAAGGGTGGCCCAGGATATTTGCAGAAACTGCTGAAACTGCAACCTAGCAAGAGCTGGGGATCAACAGGCCCCAATTGGCATTATACAGACTAGCTACCCACTACAACTTGTGATGATGGACTATCTGTCAGTAGGAGAGTCCCTGTGTGGATACAAGTATCTGCTGGTCATGGTGTACCACTTTACTAAGTTTGCGGAGGCGGTCCTCACCCGGGACCAAACTGGGGAATCGGCAGCACAAGGCCTGTGGAAGAATTTCATCCTGCCTTATGGCTGTCCTACACAATTGCACTCTGACCAAGGGGCTTGCTTTGAAGGCAGAGTGATAGAAGAGCTGTGTCGGTTGTACCAGATTTGAAAAACGTGCACTACACCCTACCATCCACAGGGGAATGGTGCATGTGAGCACCTGAACAGAACCCTACTACAGCTGTTGCAAACATTGGAATAACAGAAAAAGTAGAGATGGCCGTGTAAAGGTTGTAAATATGTGATTCACAAAAACATTGTTATCCTTAAAACTGAATGTAATGTTACACAACCAGATGGTGCCTGCATTCCAAAGCAAGATCGATCCTTTGTGTGCAAGAAGACATGTGCTTGGCTTGCTGCCAGAAGACAGCTCCCTAGAGGCATAGCGCAAGAGTGGGAATAGCTGGCTATATATGGAACTGCTTATGTTTCCCTTCTACCTAATCAAGATATACTACACCAATTAGGATTGAACATGAGGACTTACGTTGCTATGTTAACCCTTTCCTATGCTTTATGCTATATGAACTTATGCTGCCTTAATAAAGTGTGTCAGTGCGCTCCTGTATTCAGCTAAGGAAGGAGTTCATACCAGCATTCTGTGTCTGGTGTCAATGCCTCGCCTCTAGCACTTACCTTATATCAGTCAGGGGGACCTGGTCAACTGGCCCACAAAGGGTATTCTGACCTTATCAGCCAGACTATATTGCAGAGTTAGTGTGGGTGTACAATAACACAGTGCACTCAGCCACCAGTTATTCACCCTTCTCGCTGATGTTCGGGATAAATGGGAGGTGCCCTCTGAATATGATGATGCCTGTCAGTGAAGAAGGTGAGGGGTGGACCCTGAAACTTGGATGGGAGACCATCGGAAGAAGGTACAAGAGATGTATGACCTGGTTGCCGGATGCCTGCATTATCTGCAAACAAGAAATTGAGGGAGTTGCCATTGCAGATGGGATATTGGGTAATGGTACGAAATTGAACAGCCAGAAGGGCTGGGAAGCTGCAGTGGTGGTGGGGGACCACTCCATGTAAGGTAGTCCAGCAACCCAATCTAAGCATTCCAATGTTCAAGGTGAAACCTGAAGGTGTAAATGAACCTGTACGCACAGTGCACCGAAATATGCTCAGGCCATGTACTTTTCTCATGGTTCCTGAGCCCATACCAGAGAGCCCCACCATGACAGCAATGTCGTCTGCGGAAGAGGAATGGTGGGTACCACCTCAACCAGAACCAGTCTCCTTGGAAAGAAGGGAAGAACCAGTTGTGCAGCTAGAGGGGAACAATGGTCCACCTGTGGAGCAGTCACTTGAGCTACGACATTCACAGCATCCTAACTTTCGAAGGATGCCTGCCCGTTATGACGACTATGTCCGGGGTACTCATGTTGCCAGGACGGCCAACTTCAAATCAGGGAGGGAAGGTGTAATACCAGGAGGTTCTGCTGCAATGTTAGAACATGGAGATTTCCTGCTATGATCCCAATCCAGCAGAGGGAGCCAGTTCCCAGCTAGAAATAATAGAGTTACCTGGGGAAGAAAAAGCTGGGGACACAGGAAGTCTGGGTCACACAGGTCCTGGAGAAAGAGAAGAGTGCAGTGTTGGAGATCAGAAGCAATGACTGTTAGAGCTCAAGGGTGGTGTGACATAGTTACCCAAGCCAAGAGGAACGGCCCAGCTAGGCCCAGAAGTGCTGCAGCAATCAGAGCACAGGCCTGCACTGAAGGAGGAGAGCAACACAGACCAGTGAAAGTAAGTGAAGTACAGAGTACCTGGAATAGAAAAAAAAAGACACAGGAGTGTTCAGCCAGCTTCTCCGCTGCAATAGGGATGAAGGTACTGCCTTGGAAAGACAGAGCATGAGCCCCAGGGAGTCCATTGCCCGCTAGCAGGTTCAGTAAGTGAGGCCCACTGAGAGACTGCATACATCCCAACTTTCAAAGGACAAAAAGAGGTACAAAATATGAGACGCAGCAAATTTAGCTCCACCCACTTCTATGTTGATTCCGCCCATTCTCATCTATTTGTCCATGTGCTCCCACACAGTATAATGCTCCTACAGTCACCCTAACATTATATGCCCCCACATTATAATGTTCCCCTCCAATTGCCCCACAGTATTAAGTCCCTCTCCTCGTGCCCCAGTTTAAACTGGTGGAAACTAGAGGGGGACATTAAACTGGGGCAGCTGGAGGGTGACATTAAACAGTGGGGGTAGTTGGAGGGAGACATTAAACTGGGGAAACTAGAGGCAGACATGTTCCCCTCCAGCTACCCCCCATGGTTGCCCCCAGTTTAATGTCACCCTCCATCTGCCCCCCAGTTTAATGTCCCCCTTCATCTGCCACCAGCTTAATTGCCCCCTTCATCTGCCTTCAGTTAAATTGCCCATTCATCTGCCCCCACTTTAATTGCCCCTTCATCTGCCTTCAGTTTAACTGCCCGCTGCATCTGCCTTCAGTTTAACTGCCTCCTACATCTGCCCCCAGTTCCCCCCTCTTGCTCACGTATGCTCTCTTCTCTCCTCACCTTCAGTAACCGTTCACTCCCAGCTTTCTGTGTAACATTCCACTGTCCCGCAGTATCCAGAATAGCTTCGCCCACACAAGAGTCTGATCACATGGTTATGATGTCATCAAAGGTTCTTTACCTGCTAGGATTTAGCATCTACCATTTAGCCTTTACCCTACCCTAATAAAGTTTGCTAACAGCAAAACACTTCAGGGGCATAGCGGGACAAACTCTAAGCTATGCAGGACCGCGGGACAGCTGTGTAAAATCTGGACTGTCCCGCCAGATGTGGGACGGTTGGGAGCTATGAGACTGCATAAAGTGATACAGTGCCACAAAGGCTGTAGTTATATCCCTCCTGTTACTTACCCAAGTTCTTATAGAGACAACATCACTACTGTATATGATCTACCTGTTGCAATAGTTCAAGAGTTTGTTGCTGTGCTCCAGAATCATAATCAATGAAGCTGTTCCTGTTTTACACAGTTGTCTGAGTGAGTTTGTCGCCATTCACCTGCACCCCTTACACATGCAAAACTTTTTCATCCAGCAAAATGACAGACATCATAACTAGAGATTAGCGAACCTCACCAGATTCATTTTGATAAATAATTTTGAGGTTCGTCTATCAAGTTTGTTTCAGGCCAAACTTGTTCGGCACAAATCCGAAGTGCTATTATTATACTATATTAGACCCCAGATAAAAAGTGGAGGCCCACTCACCTTGTATCACCTCTTCTGGGCTCCCTTGAAGCGTTTGGCAGCCACTTGGAGTCCTCTTCTGGCCTCTTGGCTGACGTCACGTGCCCTGTAGTTACTGCTGAGGCCTGTGATTGTGCCTCAGTGGTCTCATGACTTTGACTTGGACATTCCAAAATTTTAACTTTATTCTTCTGTAATCATTCTTCGCTAGAACAACTTGTGTGCTTAGGGTCATTGTCTTGCACATGACCCTTGAGGTTCAGCTCACGGACAGATGTCCTGACATTTTGCTGGTATTATTGTTCCATCAATGATGGCAGTCCATCCTGGCCCAGGTGTAGCAAAACAGTCCCAAACCATTATACTACCACAATTGTGTTTCACAGATGATATGAGGGTTTTATGCTGGAATACAGTGTTTCAATTTCTGCAGATATAACTCATTTAGACGAAAAAGCTCTATTGTGATCTCTTCTATCCATAAAATATTGTTCCAATAACCTTGTGGCTTGTCCAGGCTGTAGCAAACTGCAGAGGGGCACATGTTCTTTTTGGAGAGCAGCAGCTTTCTGCAACCCTAGCCATGCACACAGAGGTGTAACTTGAAGCTTCTGGGCTCCAATGCAAAATATGTAACAGAGCCCTCACTTACTACAGTATATGCTATCTATAATACAAGTGTTTTCTTATATTATAGAGAGGCCTTTGGGCCCCCTTAGGCTCCAGGGCAAGGTAGCATTAGATACTTCTGCACCTTATGCCCCTACATGCACACCATTGTTGTTCAGTGTCCTCAGACTCATGAATGTTAACATTAGCTAATGTGAAAGTGCGCTAATGCCTATAGTTGCTTAGTGGTTACTGTGGCTTCCTGTGACTTTGCACATAATTATATGTCTTGTTCATGGCATGATTTTTGTTGGTCGGCCACTTCTGGGGAGGGTAATAATGTTCTGTAATTTCCTTAATTTGTACACAGGCTGTCTCTGGATTGGTGGAGTAGATCTATTTAGAGATGGATGTGTAACCTTTTCAAGCTTGATGAGCTTCAAAATTTCTTTTTCTGAGGTCCTCAAAAATCTTTTGTTCATGCCATAATATACTTCCACAAACATGTGTTGTGAAGATCAAATTTTGATAGATCCCGGGATTTTGCAGGACTCGAAAACATGGCTACTTTCTTTTTTTCAGGAAGTGACTTCGCGTCCATTGGTCACATGGCAATGCCACATCTTCCTCCCACTGAAAATAATGAGCTGCAGCATAGCCATGTTACCAATAGACATGATGTCACTTCCTGACTAGAAGAAAGCAGTCATGTTTTTGAAGTCATGCACAACCCCACTCACAACCGATCATCATCCCATTGATTGAAACCACCTGACTCTAATTTCAATTTCAGATTACCTGTTAATCCTAACCCTATAGTGATAGTGAATATTGGCCGTGTGATGGTAGGTTTTTTTTTTAGTTTTTTTTAAAGACTGTCACACAGCTGGATTAAATTCAATGCATGTGAAAAGGGCTATTCACATGATCGATTTTTTTAATGGTGTATTATTACTAAGTAAGGGAATAAAGGGGCATTATTATTTAGTGGTGGCACAAGCAGACATTCATACTAAGTGGTGCACAAAGGATGCTTTATAATCCCTTCCTGCAACAGCCATTTTTCGATTTATGATTGTCATTTTTGACTTCCCACCTTTAAACCCCATAAATTTGTTATTTTTCTATTCACAGAGCCATATGAGGGTTTATTGTTTGCAGGACAAATTGTTCTTCCTAATGGTACTATTTATTATTATGTACAATATACTGGGAAGCTGGAAAAAATTCAGAATGGAATTGGAGAGAAACTGAGTTTGTGCAACTTTCTTACGGGCTTTGCTTTTACGGCATTCACTGTGCAGTCAAAATGACATGTCACCTGTATTCTATGAGTTGATATGATTCCAGAGATACCAAATTTATATTGTATTATTTACATTTTAATCCCTTAAAAAAATCCAAAACTTTGCAAAAAAATCACTAAGAATCGCTATATTCTGCATAAGGCATCGTTTTTTGCAGGGCCAGATGTTTGGGGAACTGTCTATTGCTTTGATTGCTTTTTTTATTCAAATTTTTAAGACAGATGAAACAGCGAAAAAATGTCTCTTTGGCTCTTTTAATTTTATCCTCTTGTCGGGAAGGGTTTCAATGTGCTGTAATCACATAAAAGATTTGCAGGCTACCTGTGTAATTTACCACCATGTGGTCATTGTATGAAGGTGATATTGGTATTAAAAAAGTGTTTTATTCAATATGGTGGTGATATTCAGTCACTATGTGATGACTCATAGTCGGAATTATTTGGCCCTTATATTCAATAACAGTATGATGGTACTATCTATGGTGATTATATATACTCCTTATATAGTGGTGTAATATGGTGACTGTGTGTTGGTGAAATATGTTGGCTTTATATAAATTAATTATAATATATAGAGAGAGGAATACTACAAAGGCAAGTTATTTGTAGGTCCCATGCTGCTGATTTTTATTGTACTACTAAAGTGATAGATCTAAGCATCTTGTGTTATGTATATCATTTTACTTTTTTTTTTTTGGGGGGGGGGAGGTGCAGGGTTGCAAAACACACGTGAGATAAAAAAGGATTGGACATGTTCAAATATTCCCCAGCATTTGCCATCAAGGGGAGAGTCAGAGCAACCTCATACACATTAAATGGTCAGCCTGTCCTGCTGCAATGAGTTGGTTCAGTCAACATTCAAGAGTTTAAGGATTAGACATACACACGTGGACAAAATTGTTGGTACCCCTAGTTTAATGAAAGAAAAACCCACAATGGTCACAGAAATAACTTGAATCTGACAAAAGTAATAGTATATAAAAATTCTATGAAAATGAAGAAATGAAAGTCAGACATTGCTTTTCAACCATGCTTCAACAGAATTTAAAAAAAAAAAACTCATGAAACAGGCCTGGCCAGAAAAGATGGCACCCTTAATTTAATATTTTGTTGCACAACCTTTTGAGGCAATCGCTGCAATGAAACGATTCCTGTAACTGTCAATTAGACTTCTGCACCTCTCAACAGGTATTTTGGCACACACCTCATGAGCAAGCTGCTCCAGTTGTCTCGGGTTTGAAGGATGTCTTTTCCAGACGGCATGTTTCAGCTCCTTCCAAAGATGCTCAATAGGATTTAGGTCAGGGCTCATAGAAGGCCACTTCAGAATAGTCCAATCTTTTCCTCTTAGCCATTTTTGGGTGTTTTAGCTGTGTGTTTTGGGTCATTATCCTGTTGCAAGACCCATGACCTAAGACTGAGACCAAGCTTTCTGACACAGGGCAGCACATTTCTCGCTAGAATCCTTTGATAGTCTTGAGATTTCATTGTACTCTGCACAGATTCAAGACACCCTGTGCCAGATGCAGCAAAGCAGCCCCAGAACATAACAGAGCCTCCTCCATGTTTCACATTAGGGACAGTGTTCTTTTCAAGATATGCTTCATTTTTCCATCTGTGAACATAGAGCTGATGTGCCTTGCCAAAAATTTCAATTTTTGTCTCATCTGTCCATAGGACATTCTCCCAGAAGCTTTGTGGCTTGTCAACATGTAGTTTATATATTATTACTTTTGTCAGATTCAAGTTATTTCTGTGACCATTGTTGGTTTTTCTTTTATTAAACGAGGGGTACCAACAAGTTTGTCCATGTGTGTACATGGCCACACCATGGTACTGCAGTTCAGTCCAATTCACTTTTATGGAGCAGAGCTGCAAAACTACACACAAGCTGTACACAGGTGTTGCACTGTTTGTAGAAGAAAATAAGTACTTTCTACTGTATTATATAGGTGAAATTACAGTATCTACAAAACATGCAGTTTTACTGGTGCAGTACACATACAGTGCCTTGCAAAAGTATTCATACCTCTTGAACTTTTTCACATTTTGTCACCTTACAACTACAAACTTAAATGTATTTTATTGAGATTTTAAGTGATAGACCAACACAAAGCAGCAGATAATTGTGAAGTGGAATGAAAATGATACATGGTTTTCAAAATTTTAATCAAATAAAAATCTGAAAAGTGTGACGTGCAAAAGTATTCAGCCCCCTATATACTTTGTAGAGCCGCCTTTCACTGCAATTACAGCTGCAAGTCTTTTGGGGTATGTCTCTACCAGCTTTGCTCATCTAGAGACTGAGATTTTTGCCCATTCTTCTTTGCAAAATAGCTGAAGGTCAGCCAGATTGGATAGAGAGCGTCTGTAAACAGCAATTTTCATGTATTGACACAGATGCTCAATGGGATTTAGGTCTGGACTTCAACTGGGCCATTCTAACATGAATATTCTTTGATATAAACCATTCTACTGTAGCTCTGGCTGTATGTTTTATAGTCATTGTCTTGCTGGACCTTCCCGGTCTCAAGTCTTTTGGAGCCTCCTACAGATTTTCTTCTAGGATTGCCCAGTATTTAGCGCCATTCATCTTCCCATCATCTCTGACCAGCTTCCCTGTTCCTGCTAAAGAAAAGCATCACAGTATGATGCTGCCACTACCATGTTTCACAAAGGGGATGGTGTGTTCAGGGTGATGAGCAGTGTTACTTTTCCACCACACATAGCGCTTTGCATTTAGGCTAAAAAGTTCAACTTTGGTCTCATCTGACCAGAGCACCTTCTTCCACATGTTTGCTGTGTCCCCAATATTGCTTGTGGCAAACTGCAAACGGGACTTCTTATGTCCTTCTTTCAACAATGGTTTTCTTCTTGCCACTCTTCCATAAAGACCAGATTTGTGGAGTGCACAACTTACAGTTGTTCTGTGGACAGATTCTCCCACCTGAGCTGTGGATTTCTGCAGCTCCTCCAGAGTGACCATGGGCCTGTTGGCTGCTTATGTGACCAGTGTTCTCCTTGCTCGATCTGTCAGTCTGGTAGGTTTGCAGTTGTAGAATACTTTTTCTATTTTTGGATGATAGATTGAACAGTGCTCCTTGGGATGTTCAAAGCTTGGGATATGTTTTTATAACCTAACCCTGCTTTAAAACTCTCTACTTTATCTCTGACCTGTCTGGTGGGTTCCTTGGTCTTCATGATGCTGTTTGTTCACTAGTGTTCTCTAACAAACCACTGAGGCCTTCACAGAACAGTTGTATTTATACTGAGTCTAAATTACACACACCTGGACTCTATGAACTAATTAAGTGACTTCTGAAGGCAATTGATTGCACTGGATTTTATTTAGGGGTATCAGAGTACAGGGGGCTGAATACTTTTGCATGTCACACTTTTCAGATTTTTATTTGATTAAAATTTTGAAACCTATCATGTATCATTTTCATTCCACTTCACAAGTATCTGCTACTTTGTGTTGGTCTATCATTTTAAATCTCAATAAAATACATTTAAGATTGTGGTTGTAAGGTGACAAAATGTGAAACAGTTCAAGGGATATGAATACTTTTACAAGTCACTTTATTTATAATCTCTATCAACCAAGAGCCCAAATAAACCCTGAGATGGCCCTAGGTCTGGCTACAGATATAGCATAAAAAGCACAGTTCTTTTACATAAAGTAACATAAGAATTGGCTGTTACACATGACTGAGTGTGAGAAATACTCATACAACAGCTGGCAGCAATTCAAGGTTTTCTGAGAAGTCTTTAAGCAGATTTTCAAAGCTTTCCAGCTCATTGCCAGCAGCGTACATCTGTTTCCTAAACACGATTAAGAGGGGTTTCCCACTTCTGGACAAAGCTGCTCCTTTCTTCCTGGCATATTCTCCCTAGGCCACTTTCACACGACAGTATTTTGGTCAGTGTTTTGCAGGGGTGAATTGGCCATGTACGGTGGCATGCAAAAGTTTGGACACCCCTGGTCTAAATTACCGTTAAGTTAAGCAAGTTGGAGATAAAATGATCTTAAAAAGGCATTAAAGATGACACATTCCCAATGTATTTAAAATGATCTTAAAAAGGCATTAAAGATGACACATTCCCAATGTATTTTTTTGAAAAAAAAAATTATTTTCATATTTGACATTTTCAAAATAACAAAAAATGAAAATGGTCCAATGCAAAAGCTTGGGCACCCTGCATGGTTAGTACCTAGTGGCACCCCCTTTGAAAAGTATCACAGCTTGTAAACGCGTTTTGTAGCCAGCCAAGACTCTTTCAATTCTTGTTTAAGGGCTTTTAATCCATTCTTCCTTGGAAGAGTCTGTGAGATTCCTGGGTCGTCTTGCATGCACTGCTGTTTTGAGGTCTAGCCACAGATTTTCAATGATGTTCAGATCAGGGGACTGTGAGGGCCATGGTAAAACCTTCAGCTTGCGCCTTTTTAGGTAGTCTGTGGTGGATTTTGACGTGTCTTTAAGATCATTATCCATTTGTAGAAGCCATCCTCTTTTCAGTTTCAGCTTTTGTACAGATGGTGTTATGTTCGCTTCAAGAATTTCCTGAAATTTCATTGAATCCATTCTTCCTTCTACCTGTGAAATGTTCCCCATGCTATTGGCTGCAAAACAAACCCAAAGCATGATTGATCCACCCCCCATTCGCAATGGTTGGAGAGATGTTCTTTTCCTGAAATTCTGTACCCTTTTTTCTCCAAACATACTTTTGATCATTGTGGCCAAAAAGTTCTATTTTAACCCCATTGGTCCATATGACTTTTTTCCAAAATGCATCAGGTTTGTTTAGAGTTCTTTTGCAAACTTGTGACGCTGAATTCAATGGTCAGGACGCTGGAGAGGCTTTCTTCTGATGACTCTTCCATGAAGGTCATATTTGTGCAGGTATCCTTGAACAGTACAACAATGTACCACAACTCCAGAGTCTGCTAAATCTTCCTGAAGGTCTTTTGCAGTCATTTGGGGGTTCTGATTTGCCACTCTGGCAATCCTATTAACAGCTGTCTCTGAAATTTTTCTTGGTCTTCCAGACCTTATCTTGACCTCCACTGTTCCTGTTATGCTTCGTTCACACCTGCGCTTGCTATCCGTCCGTTGCCAATCCAATGAAAATCTCGGCGAACTGGATTGGCATCGGATACAGACCGGTCAGCGGTGCATTGGTTAAAAACCCATTCATTTGAATGGGTTTTTAAAGCAATGCGCGGGTGTGCGCTTACACCCTCTGCGCTGCGAATCCTTTTCTTTCATCGGAAACAAAGTCTGACACGCAGGACTTCGTGTCCGACGAAAAAAAAAGGATTCGCAGCGCAGAGGGTGTAAGCGCACACCCGCGCATTGCTTTAAAAACCCATTCAAATGAATGGGTTTTTAACCAATGCACCGCTGACCGGTCTGTATCCGATGCCAATCCAGTTTGCCGAGATTTTCACTGGATTGGCAACGCACGGAGAGCAAGCGCAGGTGTGAACCCACCCTTAACTGCAATTTCTTAATTACATTTCGAGCTGAGGAAAGGGCAACTTACCGCTGCTCCCTCATTGCCTTTATATCTCTGGCTGATGATATAAGTGTCTTTGTTACTCTTATTCCAATCCGCTCCACGAACCCTTGTTTTTCGGTATTTTCAATTTTGTTTTCCAGACATTGAGATATACCCAGACTGAACTACTCTTGTTGGGCCTGCTCCCTGTATTCCCTCTCCTCCCCTTTCCCACTGTCTGTGTATATTTTGTGCTTTATACTCTTGTGTACTCGCTTTGTGCATTTTCTTGTTATTTGTTTTGTTGAAAATTTCAATAAAAACTCATTGAAACAAAAGCTGTAAAATGTACATCACTTGGCCTTTCCTAACGATGATAGTGAACAAGCCATAACCGTAACTGGCTAATGAAAGTCTGAGACCTTGGTCAAAGTTATCTGAGCACACAAATCTACAAGGGTTCCCAAAATTTTGCAAGGCACTCCTTTCCCTTTTTCACTCTAAAATTGTACTCAAACATAATAATACACTGATATTGCTTAAAATTATAGACAAGTGTGTTTAATCTTTAACTTTATGCCTTTTAAAGATCATTTCATCTTCAACCTGCCTAACTATTCACAATAACAGTCATTTTGACCAGGGGTGTCCAAACTTTTGCATGCCACTATATATCACAAGGAAAATTAATGGTGCGCCGATTGGGAAATAGGTGGCTGGGCCGGCAAGCTACCTGCCCCGAGGCCTGGCCCGTGCCTTGACTATTGCTGCAGAGTGCAGCCCGGCAGACCAGGTGCTGCTGGGCAGCACTGACAATATGTGTTGGGGGAATCTTGCAACATTCATTGCACAAGGTTTGTCCAGAGGTTTCGTTCGGACCGCACAGGTCCTAACCAAAACATGTATTATATTCTGGGTTCTCTTCAGACCCCAGAGTATAATTGGTTGAGGCCCGGGGGAGGTGAGAAACATAATAAACTATCCTGGGACCGATGCGGATCTTCCGGCCTTTTCTGGTCTTCGAGACGTCATAAATTACGTCAGAGACCGCTGAGGACTGTGATTGGGCCTCAGCAGTCACTTCGGCATCATGACGCAAAATGACGCTGGGGTGACCCTTGTGACATTATGCCAGCATCATTAATGATGTCTCAAAGATGCTGGAAGACGGAGCCAGGAGAGGTGAGTAACACTGTTTATTACGTTTGAAGAGATCCCAGAGTATGGTTTATGGTTGGCGAACCCGCAAAAATTTTGGGAGAAAGCCCGAAATTTTTTGCACTTTCATAAAAAAAAACTGCATGGTCCATTACAGGACAATAGAGTGTGTGAAAGGGCCACTGTAGGGCATTATAGTGTGTAGAGGTGCCACCATAGGGCATTATAGTGTGTGGAGGGGCCACTATAGGGAATTATAGTGTGTGGAGGGGTCATTATGGGAAATTATACTGTGTGGAGGGGCCACTATGGGAGATTTTACTGTGTAGGGGGCCATTATACAGCATTATAATATGTGGAGGGGCCACTATGAGACATTATACTGTGTGGAGGGATCACTATGGGACATTATACTGTGTGAAGAGGCCATTATGAGACATTATACTGTGTTACTATGGGACATTATTCTTAAAGATGAGTAACATTAAGAAAAAAAAACATACTCACCTGTCCCCAGCATTCCGGTGTTTGACACCGCAACCCATTCTCTTACACACCGTGCCTCATTCCCCCTACACCCCACATGACCACTGAGGCCAATTGGGCAGTTGCTGGAGAGGGACTGGCAATGTCACTCACATATGTCACTGATTGGCCTCAGCGGTCACGTGGGGTGACTGGGTTCCTAGGGCTGAAGTACAGCATCCCAGAGGCTGCTGCTTTTAATTGTTTGTCTTTTGTGCCTCTGGGATTATGTTGGTACATCCCGTTCTAGGTTAAATGTGATTGTTAGGCAGCTATCCTCTGTATTTCCCCCCCTGCATTGTTCAAACCTTGCCTTGGTTCAGCCCTGGCCTATCATAGGCCACTGGGCAGGGTTGTAGAGAGACCTATTCTCCCCGACGACGGTTGGTCTTCACTCTAGTGTGTGCGGTTAGGTGGAGAAGGTGTGCAGAGTTTCCCTGCCACCAGCTTCTGGACTGAGGCCCAACGCTCAGCCTACAGCCTCAAGGAGAAATAACATCAGCCCCAGGCTTGTCCAGAGACAGCTCTGAGCAAGGGAGAGAAGCTGCCTAAGCTGTTGGACATTTTCTGTGCCATGCCAGGAGGAGCAGGAGAGGACCCTGACAGGATTTCCACATTCGGGCCTAGTCTACAGGTAACCAGATCCCTGTCAGGACTCCCTGTGACTCCATCCCCAGTATACCCGGCTGGGAGAGGCATGAGAGGAGGAGTAGTGGTGGACTATTTTGTGGAGCCTGTAACATCTCTGGGCATCCTCCTAGAACCAAGGCTGGGGGTAATTGGACATTGTACTACTACCCCCATTCAGAAGCTGATGTTACCTGTTTCCAGTTGTTATAATAAAAGCTGTTCCTGGTTCAACTGCACCGCTGATTCCTGAGTCGTGCTTGCATAACCATCAGGGCCTTTCTGACTTACATCACACCGGCTCAGAGAGAAGAGGTCACCTCTCCAACTGGAAGCACCCCGGGGGAAAGAACTGCTACCACCACCATCCAGTAGTGCTGCAGGACCCCCCTTGACTCTGTCCGGCCCAAGAGTGAGGCTGGAGTGGTTGGTGAGTGTACTCGGCCTAGTAGGTTGCACATCCTCAGCCACTACAACTGCCATCCTCCGGTCTCCATCTGGGTTGCGGTGGAAGCACGGAATTTGACTGAACGGGCTGAGGCAGTGGACACCAGAGCGCCAGGGAATGTGTTTTTCTTTTTCTATGTTACACCTGCCCCAGGCCCCTCCAGGGTTTGTCCAAATCCTGAGAGCCTCTAGACTGAGGAGTCAGTGGACTGTGAATTTAATGGTGGTTGCTGCTGCACCTACAGTTTATTTGCCACCCTGACCCCGCTGCCTATAACTTTACTGGTATAGGACTGCTGCCTTTACATAAAAAGCAGGCAGCCCTGTGTAACATAAATGTCTGCTTTATATGGAGTGAGAGGCAGCAGTCCTGTGTAAGTTGCAGTATCAGTTTGATATGGTAACCTACATAGGACTTCTGCCTCGGCCTCCATGTAAAGCAGTCCTGTGCAAAATTACTTTACACAGGACTGCTTTACATGGAGGAGCTACTTGTGCTGGCCCTGCCTATTTGTATTGACTCCACCTACTTGCACCAATTTGTATTGAGTCCACCTATAAAATGGGGCCACTTTTAACTTTTTTTCCAGGTCCCAATCTGCCACTGTTGTTTTGCACTAGTATTGGTAATCCAAAACCAGGAGTGAAATCAGTGTTGAAGTGGGTATGAAAATCAGCTCTGTCTGTCACATAACAGTAGCTCACACATGTATTTCGTATATACAATACAAAGAAATACACATACTCAAAATAACAGAATGTTTCCAAGCTCATGGTCTTCGAACCACAACTGCTTTGCTGCTCTAGACACTAGAATTGGTGCTTCCTTTTACACTCCTCTCAATATTTATTATCTACACATGAACAGAGAAATTATATAGTCTCCTGTTTGCAAAGTTTCTCAAAGGCAATTGGAGCAGAGACCCCAGGGCCACCAAGTAGTAAGTTTACAAAATGTAAAAGTTCGAGATTGGACATGTTGAAATCTAACATGCCTGATTCTTCTGCTTAATATGGCAGCAGGGGTGTTGCCAGGCTGCTAGGTCGCTCACCCTGTAGGCGCTGTGTTACAGTGGTGGTTGCTGTGCAGTACCACACCCAGTAGAGTAGGGACCCACTATATAGAGGTAAAGTGGCTTGTGGGTTTATACACCTTGATCAATATGTATACAAAGAACATCATGTTCAGTTTTTTAGATTTTGCTGAGAAGCACAAGATCAATGTATAAGGTTGGGATGTACGTTTCATGCCTTTTTTTTTTTCTTAAAAATTTTGGTGTGTGTAAGCCGCTATAAAATGTACTTGGCAAGTAGTGGAGAGGCTGCAGTACTCGACTGAACATTGCAGTCTCTTAACCCCTTAAGGACCGGGCCTAAAAATGCGTTAATGACCAGGCCTCATTTTTCAAAACTGACATGTGTCACTAAATGGCAATAACTTTGAGATGCTTTAACTTAAACAAGTGATTTTGAGATTGTTTTTTCGTGACATATTGTAATTCATGTTAGTGGTAAACATTGATTAACCCCTTAAGGACACAGCCCAAAAGTGAGTTAAGGACCAGGCCTTGTTTTTCAAAACTGACATGTGTCTCTTTATGTAGCAAGAACTTTGAGACGCTTTAACTTACACAAGTGATTTTGAGATTGTTTTCTCGTGACACATTGTACTTCATGTTAGTGGTGAACACTAATCAATATTTTTGTATTTATTTATAAAAAAATAGGATATTTGATGGAAATTTGGAAAAAAAAAAAATCGCAATTTTCAAAATGTGAAAGTCTCTGCTTTTTCAGACAGATAGTCATACCACCCAAATACATTAATAAATATTATCTACCATATCTCTGCTTTATATTGACATCATCTTTTAATCGTCCTTTAATTTCATTTTGGATGTTAGAAGGCTTACAAGTGTAACAGCGATTTTCCAGATTTACAAGAAAATTTCCCAAACTAATTTTTTAGGGACCACTTCAGTTCTGAAGAGGATTATAATGGCCTATATATTAGAAACCCCCATAAATCACCCCATTTTCAAAACTGCACCCCTGAAATAATTCAAAACAGCATTTGGGAAGTTTTTTAACCCTTTAAGCATTTCACAAGAATTAAAACGATATCGAGGTGAAATTTAGACATTTCATTTTTTTCCAATAATCCCTTCATTTAGCCCTAAATTTAACACATTCACAAAGGGTTAAAGGAGAAAATGCATCTCCCAGTTTATTATACAATTTTTCCAGAGCACAGAAATACCCCACATGTGGGTGTAAACTGATGTTTGGGCATTCAGCAGTGCACAGAAGGGAAGGCGTGACACTGGACGTTTGAAAAGCAGATTTTGCTGGAATAGTTTTCAGGTGCCATGTTGCATTTGAAGAGCCCCCAAACTACCAAAACAATGGAAACCCCCTAAAAGTGACCCCATTTTGGAAACTACACCCCTCACAGAACTCATCAATGGGTATAGTGAGCATTTTGACCCCACAGCTGTTTCACTGATTTTACTAACACTGGGATGTATAAATGGAAAATTACTAAAACGTCACTTTATCCCCAAAGTTTTCATTTTCACAAGGGGTTAAAGGAGAAAAAGGACCCCATAGTTTGTTAAACAATTTCTCCTGAACACAGCAATGCCCCATATGTGGTCGTAAACTGCTGAATGGGTACATGGTGGGGCTCGGAATGGAAAGAGCGCTATTTTGCTTGTAGGGCAGATTTTGGTGGAATAGTTTTCAGGTGCCATGTTGATTTGCAGAGCCCCCAAAGTACCAAAACAGTGGAAACCCCCTAAAAGTGACCCCATTTTGGAAACCACACCCCTCACAGAACATGTCAAGGGGTATAGTGAGCATTTTGAACCCACAGCTGTTTCACAGATTTTATTAACATTGGGACATGAAAATGAAAAATTTCTTTTTTTCCAATAAACTGTCAATTTAGCCCCAAATTTTTCATTTTCACAAGAGGACAAAGGAGAAAAAGCTCCCCAAAGTTTGTTACACAATTTCTCCTGAACACAGAAATACCCTATATGTGGTTGTAATCTGCTGTATGGGTACATGGTGGAGCTCAGAATGGAAAGAGCGCTATTTAGTTTTTGGAGGGCAGAATTTGCTGGAATAGTTTTCGTGTGCCATGTCGCATTTGCAGAGCCCCTACAGTACCAATACAATGGAAACCCCTCAAAAGGGACCCCATTTTGGAAATTACACCCCTCATAGAATTTATCTAGGGGTTATAGTGAGCATTTTGACCTCACAGCTGTTTCACAGATTTTATCATCATTGGGACGTAAACATGAAAAATTACTTTTTTTCCAATAAACCGTCCATTTAGCGGCATATTTTTAATTTTTGCAAGTGGTTAAAGAAGAAAAAGCTCCCCACAGTTTGTTACACAAGTTCTTCTGAACACAGAAATGTCCTATATGTGGTTATAATCTGCTGTTTGGGTACATGGTGGGGCTCAGAATGGAAAGAGCGCTATTTGGCTTTTGGAGGGCAGATGTGGCTGGAATAGTTTTCAGGTGCCATGTTGCATTTGCAGAGCCCCTAAAGTACCAATACAATGGAAACCCCTCAAAAGGGACCCCATTTTAGAAACTACACCCCCCAAGGAATGAATCAAGGGGTATTATCATTTTGAGCCTAAAAATGCTTCCCAAAAATTAATGTACAAAGTGAAAATTGAAGTTTTTGAAGAAATATCCAATTTCAGAATAAGTTGCGGCCACTTTGTGGCATCAGAGACACGAACTCCTAAAACTATAAAGTGGGCTATCCCGGGGGAAAAAAAAATT